>CM033725.1:28581151-29256604 GCA_019671005.1 Hibiscus mutabilis | reverse complement strand
ATGCCTTTATTGATCATACGAGCCATGCATAACTGTTGAAATACCCACCGTAAATGAGACTTGACTTCTGACACGTCATCCCTTATCCTCCTGGTAAAACCTTCTTCTATAGCATTTACCCCTCTATTCCCATGATTAGGCAGCGGGTTGTTGGCTACGCTAGGCTCTTCAAACTTCAATATCCCAGAATCAATTAAGTTCTGCACAAGCTTCTTGAAGGCAAGGCAGTTCTCAGTGGGGTGTCCAGGGATACCGCCGTGATAGTCGCAATGTGCGCTTGGATTATACCAAGGCGGGAAGGGTGGATTGACAGGATTAACGATGTATGGTCGGACCAAGTCTGCTTCATACAAACGGGGAATAAAGTTCTGGTATGAAACCGGTAGGGGAGTGAAAGTTCTCCTCTCTTTATCCTTTCTGGTGACTCTTTCATCTCTTTGATTCGAATTTTGCGTTTTTCCCACAGGTGCTTGGGGCTGTGAGACTGTGAAGTTCTTTGAGGCGGTATAGGTGCTGGTGGTGTTTACTTCACTTCTCTTGTTGTACTTTCGAGACCCTTCCCCACCATCAATTCTGCCGCTCTTGATTGCGTTCGAGAGACTCGAGTCTGATCAAGTCGGCGAAACACTTGTGTTGTGTTATTGATGAGGCGATCGAAGAGTGCCCCTTTCAGAGTATTGACAAATAATGGCGTGATTTCATGCTCCGGGATAGGTGGCTGGATTTGGGCGGCCACTTCTCTCCACCTTTGGGCATATTGTCGCAAGCTTTCATTGGACTTCTGCCCCATATTTTCTAGCATAATTCTGCTAGGGATCATGTCTGTTACATGTTTGTATTGCTCAGAAAATGCTTTAGACAAATCTTTCCATGTCTTGACATTTGCTTTGCTTAACTGAGTATACCAACGTAATGCTGCTCCAGTTAGACTATCTTGGAAACAGTGGATCAGTAGCTTTTCATCTTTATGGTAAGCCGCCATTTTTCTGCAATACATCGTTATGTGTACAGAAGGACATGTGGTTCCGTCATATTTATCAAACTCCGGCGTTTTGAATTTTGGTGGCAAGACAAGATCAGACACTAGACTTAGATCACTAGCGTCGTTTCCTGATTCTTCATTTGATTGTAACGCTTTAAATTTTTCTTCCATGAGGCGAAATCTTTCTTCCCACTTTCTTTCTACCTCATTCCTGATCTTTTCGACCATGTTTAGATCTGGCACTTCTTCTTCATACAGTGCTTTGGTATCAAGGGGTTGAGTCTCAGGTGCCCCTACTTGAAAGCTGGAAGACATTCCTGTAGGATCTATATACACCTTTCTAGCCTGGTTTGGTGCAGTTGGTTGAACCTTGAAGTGAGCCGGGGTACCTTCTGGCTCTGGGATATTTTCTCCTTCTACTCATTTTCCGAGACTTTTTGCCAGCAATGTCGTTATGTCAGATACTATTGAAGTTTGTGACTGTGCAATCTGATCACTAAGGCTTCTCTGGGCCTCTTCAAGCCTTGACTCGAGCTCTCTCTGCCCTCTTTCTAGATTGATTATTCTTTCTTCCATGAGCTTTCTTTGTAGCCGGGTAAAGTATATGTGATGAATGATTACGGGTTAACACACACACTGGACTGCCACAATATTCATACTGTTAATATGGTTGTAAAAATAAATGCATGTACAATGATGCAAATGTTATGATGCAAGAATGCATGCAGACAAGGTACTGGTTCCGCTGGTAATCACCCTTTTGAATTACTTTTACGGGAATTAAAGGGTTTTGATTACAACAAAATTCGTGTTACAAAGTAAAGATCCCTAGTACAAAAGATCTAATTATAACACAGAGTCCTATAGATAGACTCTAGCTCTATCCCCTAACTTTCCAATTGCCTTGAGCAGCTTGAGGAACCTAGGAGCTTCTTCCATTCCGGGGCTATAAAGGGTGGAGTGTCTCAGCCTCGACGGCTAAATCATTTACGTGTCTGGCGACTCGCTGTATGTCCACCATTAGATTTGCATAGTCTTGGTCTCTCGTCTGTACCATTCGAGCAGCGTCGCGTAATCTCTACGCCAATAGGTGTCCCCGGCTGCAGCTTCCTCGAACACATTAATTCTTTCCTTGTAATCCTCCACAATCGCTGCTTGAGGATCCGATTCGTGCTCGTAATACACCCACTTCGCGTTCTCTTTCTTGCAGCTCCGCAAAATTATTCCTACGGCAGTACATTTGAAGTGAGTGTTCGACTTCCGCCATCTTTTCTTTTAATTCGTCATTTTGACTTTGGCTTTGCCCCAAACTTTGAAGAGTGTCATCATCACAGTTTCTGCATCTCTAACATGCTTTTGGCTATTCATGGATTTTCTTTTCCATACGGCGACACTTTCTCTCTCATGATGAACAACTTGTTTTCCTTTGCTGACTTCTTGTCTGAATCTTTCTCTCTCTTGATCAATGGCCTTCTTGGCGGACCGTTTTTCTTCCTCCATAGCCAAACGACAGCTTTCAATCTCTCTCTCGATCGCTCTTTTGTTAATTTCTCGTTCTTCTTCCAACAAACGGATGCCGTTCATTCTTTCTTTTTCCACAGCTATGAACTGACTCCGCCGGCTTTTTTGTATTTTTGCCTGTAACAGGAGGGCATCTTTTTGATAAAGAGTATTCTTGTCATTCAAATCTGCATTTAATTTCTTCAGTTGCCTAATGATCCCCTCCCGCTCGTCGACTTCTAGGCTTGCCTTATAGAGTTCGCTCGCGTGTTGGGTCTGTTGAATGTCCATTTTCTTTTTAACTTCCTCGAGCTCACTCCTTAAGATATCGGCTTCGGACGGTACCACCCTTGTAAGCTCCTCGAGTGACTTTGTTGGTTCTTGATTAGATTCGGGAATCACATTATTAACCCTCAAACGTCTCCAAAGATCGTAATCTGGGGTAGTCATGTGCTCGGTGTCTCCTTCCACCCTGATCCGATAACAATGATCCCAGGCCCTCATGATGGTCTGAATTTTTCCTTTGAACTCTCCTTTGAAAAGAAATTCAGTTTGGCTTAATCCGCGGTATTGGGAATGAATCGCCGTGATCCGAATCTGTCGAGACACTAAAAGTGGAGCACAAGCGATCCCTCCATGTAATCCTAACATCATCAGCCAATTGAAGTCACCACAATCAGTATAGAAAATAATTGACTTTATCGAGCCATGGGACCCTCCATGCTATGTCTTCATCTTGAATGTTCTCAAGAAACTGGTCCACATTTTTGTTTTCAAATCTTTCGCCATTCCTTTGCTAAGTATTCTCGTAAAGGCGAAAAACCTTGGAAAAGATATCCGCGCAGGACCAGCGTCGGTGTCTTCCACATGTGACTCTGGATCCATACTTGTAATAGCTGTGCGCATCCTCAAAACGTCTTTCTTCATGTTTCGGCTAGCGTTCAAGGAAATGAAAGTCTCGACCAAAATTGCTGGTACGCGTTTGCTTTCCGTTTTACCCGTCGAACAAATCCGAATGGCTATGTCAATGTTCCCGAGTACTGGGAAGATCACCAAGCCATATATTCCTAAAGCGAATAAGTCCATTTTCTTTGCCTAAATGCGGATGTGTCGATATGATGTCCCGAATACTCTCCCATGCAAAGACTGTATTATCTCCTCGGATTTGAAGGAGGCCACTAACCCAATCATCACTCATCCCTGCAAAGGCTTTGAGTTTCGCAGTGTAATTCTGATTCCTTGGAGGCTTCGCGTAGATCCAATCTTCCTGAATATTTTTCTGGTTAAGTAAAGCAGTGTACTCTTCTACCGTAGGCATCATGTCTTGCCCATTGAAGGTGAAACAGCAAAAAGCCGGATTCCAAAACTGGACTATAGCTCGGAGTAGGGGCTGGTTAATCCGAACATATAATAGCTGCGCGATGTCGCCATAACTATCGCTAAATAAGTCTTGTAGCCTTCGGTCCCATCTTTCCCAAATGCTTTGAAGATCCCACAAGTCGTTCTGTTGGAGACTCATATAGGTGTATCCAGCTATTACGCGTTCGTTAGGCAAACTGTCCCCTTGGATTTTCTGGTTGACCTCTGACCAATGTCTGACTGACAAATTAAGCTCTTCTTTCCTAAGACACCTTTTTTCCATAGTGAAAGACTTTCTGATCAGGCAAACCACTTGATCCAGTACCTTTATGCGATGATGTATGAGAAAAAGAACAAAAAGCGAAAAGAAAACAAGTCAGTACCAGATAAAGTAAATAAAATGACAAAAATAAACATAAATAAACACACGAAACAGTCCTATTTATCCCGTCTAAAACCTAAGGTTATCCGCATGGCTCTAACAGGGTGGGTTTCTATGTTCTCTACATGCAGTGTTGGTGCTAGGAGGTACCCGAATTGTCCTTGTTGTCCCCTACTAAGGGTAGCAAGGCCCCCGATCATCACCCATTATAGGCTCCTTTCAACCGGGTTCAATTCAGGGGAACCCATTCGCTTATGCCCGTACGAAGGAACGATATCCTTACGAAAGCATAATGTACTCGAGCCCCGAAGGTACTTGCTAGGCCCATACGGGAGAACGATATCTCCACGAAAGCATTAGCGTTTTCCCCCCACTTAAAAAGACGGGTTTATATGCCATATTTTAAATGCGTTAAAATAAACGCGCAATTATGACCGAATGTTAATTTAATAGTTACTTTAATCCGGAACTTCCAATATTAGTAAAGCGGTAATTATTTTAAAAGCTTGACTCTCATTTGTTTTTTTTTTCTTAAAAAAAAACAAAAACTGTCCCCAGCGGAGTCGCCATCTGTAGCGAAGGTCTCGCTAAATAAAAACGATTGTGTGTTTTCGAAGGATTTTGGAAGGATGTTTTTTTTTTAAAGGTGTTTGGATATAAAATATTTATTTCGTGGGGTTTACAAAAAAAACTTATAAAAATGGAGTCGCCACCGGCCACTTAGGTAGGCCGGACACCACAAAACCAGAGATTCAAAAAGACAGGGTTCGGGAGTCGGTTACGGATGGGGAAGGATTAGCACCCCCACACCGCCCAAAAAAATTGGTACTTTTAATAATTACCGCTTTATGAATATTGGGTTTTCCGGATTAGCACCCCCACACCGCCCAAAACTCACATTTTGAGAACTTGGCAAATAACTACTTCTCACAGAGGGTTTGAAGCATAATACGGAGATGATCACGATGTTTTGTTGCACTCTTGGAATAGATTAGAATGTCATCAATGAATACTACCACAAATTTGTTGAGGTAGGGTCTGAAAACCTGATTCATCAAGTCCATAAAAGCAGCCGATGCATTGGTTAACCCAAATGGAATCACCAAGAATTCATAGTTACCGTATCTCGTACGAAAGGCGGTTTTAGGTACATCACATTCTTTAACTCTCATTTGGTAATAACCATACCTTAAATGTATCTTGGAAAACACAGTGGCATCCTTGAGTTGATTGAATAGGTCATCAATCCTTGGAAATGGGTATTTGCTCTTGATCGTCACCTTATTCAACTGCCAGTAATCGATACATAGTCTCATAGAACCCTCCTTCTTCTTTACAAAGAGGACCGAAGCTCCCTAGGGTGAGGAACTCGATCGAATGAAACCTTTATCAAGCAAATCTTGAATATGAACTTTCAACTCCTTCAACTCAACTGCTGCCATTTGGTATGGTGCAATGGATACTGGAGAAGTTCCAGGTTGCATGTTGATTCCAAATTCTACCTCACGGGTTGGGGGTAAACCTAGGAGTTTTTCAGGAAAGACATCAGGAAATTCGCACACAACGTCAACATCCGATAGTTGTGGCCCATCCTTAGCTTTTATTGCCAAAGCATACAAGGAAGGATTTCTTGAATTCATCAGCACAATGCTCTCCTTGCCAAGGCCTCGGAGATACAATCTTCTTTGATTACAATTCACCCACGCTTGATGTTCCCTAAGGTAATCTAGACCTAGTATCACATCAAACTCATGGATCGGTAGTGTAACACCCAAAATCCTAGCCTAGAAGTATTGAAGTCAATTGCATAAGTTGATAGATTAATTAAATCTAGAATTAAGCTAAATTGATTAGTCAAGGGTCTAACTGAAACAATGAATGAAATAAGTGATCAATTTAAAGTGACTACATTGAATTAAATGAGAAAGATGATGATTGCATGCTAAATTTCTCATTTCCTCTAATGCCCTTGATTATGTTAAGATAAACATTTAATTAAGGGACATTTTAGACAATGCACAAATCCAATAACTTGGATTAGATGTTGTCATCTTCTCCATTATCCTTAGCTAGCCGATTTGAAGAGAGAAAATAGAGAGAAAGAAATCTTGAGAAAATCAGATATTGAAGAGGGAAAATTTAGCTTGCATGTATAGGATTTTGTAAGGAAATTAAAGCTAGAAGCAAAGTAAGTATGATTCTACCTTTGTTCAATTGAATAGGCAATTATACTTGTGGAATTGGACTGTTTTGATGATGTTAGATGAAAATTAGCTATTGAATATGTGATTAGATGATTAAATGGTTGTAGAATCATGCAAATTTGAAGAATGAACACTAGGTATTATGCTGGAAATTATGTATTTGTGATAGTGTAACAAAGCTAGGTTGCTGGAAAATTGAAATGTGATGTTGAAGTAAGAATTGAATGGTTAGAACTTGAAATTGAGCTATGGAATTAATGAATTGATTATGATCATGACTAGGTAAGGTAATTAAGGTGTTAAACAAGTTTAATTGTTAGTAACCAATGCTGGAAATGAAAGATAAAAGTATGAACATAGTCACGTAACATAGAAACTGTTTTGTTGAATTGAAATTGTGTAAACATGTAAAATTAAGCTTTGCAACCAACTTACTCTGTTTTGGCTGCCTTGAATAATGGATTAACATTAACTAAACATGTTTAGGATGTCATATGAATTGAATTATAGGGCCAAAACATTGGTTAAAATGAATTTAAGGCATTAAAATGTGATTAGGTGCAATCTGCCCATAATTGCTCTGTTCTGGGCAGTCACTTTGAAAATTCACCAAATATTGTATAGATCAAATTCAGGGTTGAAATTTTAATGAAATTATCCTTAGTATGTCTAATTTCATTAGGTGAAAGCATAACTGAAAATTGGGTCCTATGCTGGAAACTGTAAATAGGAATTTCTGGACAGTGCAAGTTGTCCAGGCAGTGTAATTGCCCTGTCTTTCAACAATAAACTGTATTAATTGGATAAGAACTAAAATACAAGTCTATTATGGTATTATAGACGATTTTTTTAGCTTTCCAACGGTATATAGTAATTGAAATTCTGACGTACGTATTAAAAGATATGACCATTTAAAGGGACAGTGTGCAAACTGCCAGACTGCTGTACTGGGCAGTTTGGGACTGTTTTTACACCTAGATGCAAACTGTTTCCAAAACTGTTTTGGGACATTGTAAGCTGTCTAATTATGCCTTAAAATGAAGCAATAACAATGTGGAGATGAATTGGTAAGAAATGCTTAAGAGAAAGCATAAAAACAATAGTTAAATGTTAGGTACAAATGTGGTAACATTGCTACTATAATTGTGTGACATTATGTGTTTATTTTGATGAATTGTATGTATATTGTGTAGCGAAGGTCTCGCTAAATAAAAACGATTGGGTGTTTTCGAAGGATTTTGGAAGGATGTTTTTTTTTAAAGGTGTTTGGATATAAAATATTTATTCCGTGGGGTTTACAAAAAAAACCTTATAAAAATGGAGTCGCCACCGGCCACTTAGGTAGGCCGGACACCACAAAACCAGAGATTCAAAAAGACAGGGTTCGGGAGTCGGTTACGGATGGGGAAGGATTAGCACCCCCACACCGCCCAAAAAAATTGGTACTTTTAATAATTACCGCTTTATGAATATTGGGTTTTCCGGATTAAAGTGACGATTATTTTAAATTTCGGTCATAATTGCGAATATATTTTAAGGGTCCCGTTATCCGAGAATAAACGCCTAACCACTATCACTACGCTTGATACTGGCCCCGTTTACGCTCGGATAAAAGGACACCGCATTAACAATTTATATCTCAATATGCAATCCTAATGGCAAAAACATAAAACATGACAAATCATTTAAATATAATAAATATTAACATACCAGAACATTAGTTTATCATGGATGATATTTTAGACTAAAGCATGTATATATATACATTACTCCAAACAGTAGATAAAAACAACTATCATATGTCAAAATAATAAGGCAGGAATAAATATATATATATACGAACAAATATTTCAAAAAGACATGCATACTGGTAATAAAACATATTTCAACATATACGGGTCAACATATTATAAAAAAAGGGTAAATATACTAACATATAGCCCTAGAAAATAAGAAAGCTCACACACATATAAAATCCAGAACACGCCATGTACGAACCAATTAGAACATAATATGCTTGATATGAATAACCAGATAAAAACGAATATCATACTTGACACATATATATACATATAAACATAAAATGAGTCATATACGGGAGACATAAAATGAAATAATATCCACATATACGAGTATAATTCGAACAATAATATTTGCAAAGAAAATAGGACTGAAATGAAAGGAAAATGAAAATCAGTGGCAGAAATTAAAGAGCAATAACATGTAATTTAGGGACGAAATTGAAAAACAAATAAAACCTACAAAGACCAGAGTTGTAATTATACCAAGGGGCAGACTCAAAATGAAAATTTCAAAAACGCGGGGTGATTAAGGGCGTAATTTTACCATTCAGAAGCTGATCAGGTGTAATTTAGTGACTAAATTGTGACTTTTTGGAAACTCAGAGGGACTGGGACTGTAGTTATACCATGCGGCAAGACAAAAATGAAAATATTGAAAACGCGGTGGGATTAAGTGTGTAATTTACCCATTTAGTAAAATAATAACATCTATATAAGGGCTATTTTCAGACCGAAACCAAGTTTTCCCCATTTTCGTTTCATTCTTCAGTTTCTCAAATATCCAGCGTTCATCTTTTCTCTCAAATGTTCTTGAGAAGAAAATCCGAATCCGGCCGGCCGCCGTATTCTCCGCCGCCGGCCGCCGCTAACCGGCGCCGGTGGACTCCCAAAATACACCAAAACCTTCCTCTTGTCGTCCTCAATATGAATCCATGGTTGGATTCAGAGGATCCCCTTTTATTTACCCTAGATCTAAGAAATACGAACCCGAAAATATATATTTTTTGACCGAAAAGAAAACCACAAAGGGTCTTCCCCTCCCTTTGTTCACCAGATCTGGCTTGTAGAAGCCGAAAGGCTTGTCACAGAGGAAGGGAAGACCCACGGACAAAGCCGGTAAGACTTCTTTACTTGTTTTCTTTTATTTTTTTTGTACTTCGTATATGCATGCAAAAGAAACAGGTAAGAAAGAGACAAAAAATTACCACTGGACTGCCTTTTGATTATCTTGACTGGTTACAAGTTTCTGGTTTTTACAAGCTTTCTGTTTTTTGTGTTACTACTCTCTCTGTTTTTTTTCTTGCTTGTTCCTCCCTTAAAAAAAAACCCCGTTACAACAGCCCCGTTTCATATATATCACTATCTCTGTATTTTGGTTGCAACTTGTATCTTCTTTTCCAGATCTGACATTTGCTTGTTGTCTTTGCCATAATCTGAACGCGGGGACTGAATATCGGCGCGGTGGCGGTGTGGCCATTCTGCCATAGGCCAGACACATTTTCGGCCGTTAGATCAGATCTGATCTAACGGTCGAGATGGCTTGAAGAACGATCGGCCTGGATGAAGCCTCGATCTGATGAAACGGCTTCAGATTTCGCCACGTGGAGCACCGCAGTCGAGGAGTCAGAACGCGTGGATCTTACGCGCGCGTGGGATAATAAAGCGTCCGCGCGTGGACCACACGCGCGCGTAGCACTCGAACGGTCCATACGTGTGGAGCACGCGCCTGGCAGATATTTTTTTGACTTTCATTGCTTCGTGGCCGTTGGATCCGATCTTGATCCAACGGCCCACAGTTACCTGCACATTGTAATAGATAGGATTCAGATTTGGGCCATACGGGCCTTGTAATTGGATTTGTAATTGGACTTGGATTTTATTTATTTGGGTTTAATATATATTTAATTTTTCATTTTAGTCAGCCCAATAATAATAATACACTTATAACAGCAGTAAATATATACTTATATTAATTAATACACTATTCCAGTATACGTACGTATAATCATATGTATAATTAATATGACATCTACATACGCTTATACCCTAGATACATACGTGACATACATACGCCCCTAATACGTACACGTAGCTTATACATGCACACACCTTATATTAGTAACATTCATGCAATATTAAAAAATGAGTGATTACATATTGCTTGCTAGACCAAGGGCAGCAAGTTGGGGAAGAAGAAGATAGGAGTGAACATCCCAAAGCTAGAGGCAAAGGGATTTGGATACAAGACCATTGATTGTTGGGAGTATTGTGAGTGTAACTATCCTTAGGGTTGGGACTAGGTCCTAACCAACCTTGTTATTGTCTTAATTCAATGTTATTGCCATGTAACATGACCTAATACATATTTGGCTAATTAAGGGAAGAATGACATGTATGATAACTTGTTTGATGCCATGATCTATGTGTTTACTTGGGTGTTAAGCAAATGAAATGAAATGCTTGACATGTTGCATTGCTTATGCCAAAGGTAAGAAATGGCATGCTTGCTTGGAGAATAAGGTACGCACATTGCATACATATGCATGTGTTTGTGTTTGATGTACATGGCTGATGGAAATGAATTGAACACTCCATAAGCCTAAGGGCTTGGCCTTTGAATGGCATAAACTTGTTTTGAATAAAGAATTGTGTAAAGCTTGAATGAAATGGATAATCAACAACCTTGGTAGCTAGTTTGGATAGATAGGAGGGCATGCCTTAGAATCTTGAGCTCATATTGGAACTACGGTGCATATTGGCACTACGGTGCATTTTGGTACGACGGTACATATTGGCACTACGGTGCATATTGGCACTTTGGTGCATATTGTTGAAGATTTGATTATCTAGTAAACTACTTACCAAGGGTGTTATAAGATGACTTAATAACTTGAATGAACATTGTTTGTTTGGATGTGTGATATGAACATTACTTGAATTGTAAGATTCTTGAATGAACTTCCTTGCCTTGAAAGATGACACATGAATGGTTGTATAACTAGTTACTTCTCATGAAAGAAATGTATAAATGATGACTTTGTGTAAGAATGCCTACTTGGTAATTGGAGTATTGGTTGATTGTCTTCTAAGCAAGATTTTCGAATAGCATATGGGTATTGTGATGGATGTTGCTATGTTGATTGTATGATATGTAAAGATTGCCTAAGTTACTCTTGGATTCGAATGGTATGTGTCTTGTAGAGATGATCTTGATTCGTTGAATTACATGTAAACTTGGATATGTATGCTTGGAAATTGGCTAGACTTAGTGTTACCTTACTAAGTACATAACTTGTGTTTACCACTCTACTCTTCATTCTTCCCATACAGATTAAAGACATTATCAAGAGGATATCTTGAGATTGAAGCAACACCTTGAAATAAGCTTGAAAGTATGATTTCATACTCTTTGTATACTCCTAGTTTGGTGGCACTAGAACTTGTAATAGGTAGTATTGATCATGCATTTTGTGGTGTTGTTAAGACTAGTATATGTAATGTTTTGATGGGTCTATCATGTAATCAATTTGGATGATTTAAACTATGTATATGAATTGGTTGATATGTATATAAGTTGGTATAATGCTGCGCATAATATGATAGAATTTTAATGTTTGTTGAACCTTGTTTAATTTGAATGCTAGACCAATGTGTATGATCATGCATTTGTTCCTATGGCTATTGGCATAATTTGGCAATGTGGAGTTTGAGGTTAAGGTATGTTTAAGCATGTATTAACAATGAACTAACTAAGTATGCCATGAAATTGTATGACTTGATTGTAAAGAATCAAATGAAATGTGATTAGGGATCACCATAGGGTTCGAATAGGGTACATGGAAATTGTAATAAGAATTTAAGTTGGATGCTTGTATTGATCATGTTAATTGGTTGAATAAATAGTAACTTGAGATGTAAGTAAGCTAAGTGAAATGTGTTTAGTGACCACATTTTATCAATCGAATAAAGCACTTGATTTTGTAGTAAGAATGAAAGTTGAATCATGTTTAATAGTAACCTATTGTGAAGTATGCCACACTTGTTAATTGTTGTTTGAATGATGTATGTGAATTGAATGGAATAGTAATATGATAATGGTAACTTAGGTTATAAGTATGAAATGGAACAAATTTGTACCTAAATTAGCATCCTATGTATATTGGGTTTGTTTAACATGAATTGCTTGTATGTATTGTATGACTTGTAATGTTTGGTTTGGGTTACTTGCGTTGCAAGTCATGTATATCGAGGTTACTTGTTCAAGAAGTAACCTATCTATTGCTTTGTTCTCGTTCTAGTAACGCTCCTGAACCAAGTTACGGCTAACCCGGGGATGGGGTATTACAATTGTTGGTATTAGAGTTGTTTAGTCGGTTCTATGACTAAATTAAGCTCATTTGCATCATATAGGATATTGTGCAACCTAAGAGACTTGATATAAGCTTGTATTGTTGCTTAAATGTGAATCTAAAACTCTTATTGTTCTGATTGTACTAGAATGTCAGAAACAAGACTTGCTCGGGATGACGAGAGTCCCGTAGGCTCCTCAAATGTAGGAGATAATCTTTCGAGATGAAACTTGAAATTGTAAAGTAAAGTCTTGTAGTTTCGAACCCAATAGGGGGAATTACATCCATTAACTTCCTTTGCAATGAATGTTCTACAGTCATTCAAAACATACCCTTTCCTATTGATTTATATGTATAGCCAAATTGTGAGTTCGATCTAGTGTTAGGACTAGATTGGTTAAGTAAACATGAAGTCTGTATAGATTGTCAAAATATGAGACTTTATCTCTAGGGGTTTAGGAAAGGAATCAATCCTCCTAATAGATAGAAAACCGACCTCAATCTTTGCTGCCATGACTATGCAAGATGAATTTGAATTCGGCCTAGCTCTATACCTAGGGAGCACCCATATTGTTTTTTAAGAAGAAGGACGTGTCGATAAGGCTCTGTATCGATTATCATCAACTAAACCGGCTCACTATCAAGAACAAGTATCCTTTACCTAGGATTGAGGACTTGGTCGATCAATTAAAGGTTGTCAAAGTCTTCCCCAAGATCGATTTGCAATTGGGGTACTATAAGATGAGAATACAAGACGTGGATGTACCCAAAACGGCTTTCAGGACTCATTATAGTCACTACGAGTTCCTAGTTATGCCCTTCGGGCTAACCAGTGCTCCAGTCATGTTCGTGAAAAAGAAAGACGGGACTATGCGGCTTTGTATTGATTATCGTCAGTTAAACAAGCTCACCATCAAGAATCGATATCCCCTACACATAATTGAAGATCTTTTTCATCAATTCAGGGATGTTGTCGTATTCTCTAAGATCAACCTTAGATTGGGGTACTATCAAATGAAAGTGAAAGAACAAGACGTGCCCAAGACAACCTTTTGTACTCGATATGGCCACCTCGAATTCCTCGTAATGCCATTCGGGTTGACAAATGCTCTGCCTGCTTTCATGGATCTCATGAATCGGGTATTCAAGCCCTATCTTGACAAGTTCATGGTCGTATTCATCGACGACATTCTGGTGTACTCTCAGAATAAGGAGGAACATGTGGGACACCTCCGAATGGTTTTGCAAACACTCTAAGAACATCAATTTTATGCCAAGTTCTCCAAATGTGAATTCTGGTTACTAGAAGTTTCTTTCCTCGGCCACGTTATCTCAGCTGAAGGAATCAAAGCCGATCCAAGCAAGATTCAGTCTATTCTAAATTGGAGACCTCCGAAGAATGTAAGCGAGGTCCGAAGCTTTCTCGGTTTAGTCAGGTATTTCAGAAGGTTTGTTAAGGGCTTTTCCTCTATTGCCGCAAGCCTTACGAAGCTTACTCGCATAGATATGCCTTTTGTTTGGTCGAAAAGCCAACAACAAAGCTTTGATCAACTTAAGCAAGCCCTAACCCATGCCCCGATACTCATCCAACCAGAATCGGGCAAAGAATTCACTGTTTACAGTGATGCTTCTCATCTAGGACTCGGTTGTGTCCTGATGCAATACGGGAAAGTAATTGCTGACGCTTCAAGGCAATTGAAATCACATGACTTTAATTATCCAACGCATGATCTAGAACTACAAGCTATCGTGTTTGCTCTCAAGATATGGAGACACTATCTATATAGAGAGAAATGCAATCTATTTAGCGATCACAAAAGTCTCAAATACCTCATAAATCAGAAGAATTTGAATCTAAGGCAAATGAGATGGCTCGAATTACTTAAGGATTACGACTTGGTTATCGACTACCATCCGGGAAAAGCAAACGTAGTTGCTGACGCCCTTAGTCGCATACTCGGGTAACTCCTAAATATAGAATTCTGAGTAAATTCATTGAATTGTGCCTTCTCTTGTTTTGTAGACAATGAATCTAGAGTTTCCTTAAGCTACAAGTTACCATTCGAACACTCCTTGAAAAGTAAATTGTCATTCGAATAAGAATTGTGCCTAAAATACATGTAACCATTAAAATTGAGTCTTTCTTAGCTTGTAAGAAAGAATTAGAACAATGCCTTGTTCTTCAAGAAATAATTCGAACATTGCCTTGCATTACAAGAAATCTATTGAAAATCATTCTAATGACCTTGTTAAATCTTTCGTAGCTAATACAGCTATCAATGCTCATTTCCAACTATCCAAGGGCCGGAAAATTTTGTCTGAACTGCATGTTCAATCCAATTTAATCTCGAGAATTAAAGAACTCCAACAAGTTTATCTAGATCTTCAGAAGATCATGTCTAAGCTTACTTCTGAGTCTAACTCTGACTTCTCTCTCAAGTCAAATGGACTCCTCTATTTTAAGGAAAGAGTGTGTGTTCCTAACAATGAGGAACTAAGATAAGAAATGTTAAAAGAAGCTCATCAAAGTTCTTTCTCGATCCACCTTGGATCAGTTAAGATGTATAAGGACCTAAAGCCACTATACTGGTGGCCAGACATGAAATCTGCAATTGCGGACTTCGTATCCAAGTGCTTAACATGTCAAAGAGTCAAAAGTCGAGCATCAAGTCCCTACTGGACTGCTCCAACCTATTGAACTTCCCCAATGGAAGTGGGATCGAATTACTATGGACTTTGTCACCGGTCTTCCTTCTACTCCAAGAAAGAATGATGTTGTATGGGTGATTATTGATAGATTCACTAAATCTACTCACTTCATCCCTATTCGTATGAACATGAGCTTGGAAACCCTTGCGGAGTTGTACATTTGTGAAGTGATCCGGTTACACGGTGTACCTACAACAATTATCTCTGATTGTGACCATCGATTCGCTTCTCGATTCTGGAATTCTCTGCAGAAAGCTCTAGGAGCTAAAGTACATCTTAGTACGGCCTTCCATCCTCAATCAGATGGCCAATCTGAGAGAATCATTCAAATGTTAGAAGATATGCTACGAGCTTGTGTTATTGACTTCAGGAAGAATTAGGAGAAATCGCTACCTCTTGTAGAGTTTGCCTACAACAATAGCTATCCATCATTTATTCAAATGGCATCATTTGAAGCTCTATATGGTAGAAGATGTAGAACTCCTCTATGTTGGTCTGAATTAGGAGAAAACAAAGTATTGGGACCTCAATTGCTTCGGGAAACCGAAGAACAAGTCAAGATCATTCACGATCGATTGAAGGCAGCTTCCAATAGATAGAAAGCGTATGCTGATTTGAAAAGAAGATATATTCAGTATACTATTGGAGACAAAGTATTCCTAAAGGTCTCACCTTGGAAGAAAGTACTCAGATTTGGAAGAAAAATGAAGCTCAGTCCCGATACATCGGACCATTTGAAGTTATTTATCGACTAGCTCTTCCTAGAGAGTTTGATAGAATACATAATGTCTTCCACGTTTCAATGCTCAGAAGGTATCGATCTGATCCTTCACACATTCTTGAGCCTGAAAAGTAGAATTGAATCCTGATTTGTCCTACAAAGAAGAACCTATTCAGATTCTGGACTGGGAAGTAAGAAAGCTTCGGAACAATATTGTTCCCCTTGTCAAGATATTATGGTGAAACCATAAGGTGGAAGAAGCTACCTGGGAATCTAAAGAAGTGTTGAGGAAGCAGTATCCTCACATATTCGATTCAGGTAAATTCGAGGACGAATTTAATTTAAGGGGGGAGAATTGTAACACCCCAAATCATAGCCTAGAAGTATTGAAGTCAATTGTATAAGTTGATAGCTTAATTGAATTTATAATTAAGCTAAATTGGTTAGCCAAGGGTCTAATTGAAAGAATGAATGAAATAAGTGATCAATTTAAAGTGACTACATTGAATTAAATGAGAAAGATGATGATTGCATGCTAAATTTCTCATTTCCCCTAATGCCCTTGATTAAGTTAAGATAAGGATTTAATTAAGGGACATTTTAGACAATGCACAAATCCAATAACTTGATTAGATGTTGTCATCTTCTCTATTATCCTTAGCTAGCTGATTTGAAGAGAGAAAATAGAGAAAAAGAAATCTTGAGAAAATCAGCCATTGAAGAGGGAAAATTTAGCTTGCATGTATAGGATTTTGTAAGGAAATTAAAGATAGAAGAAAAGTAAGTATGATTCTACCTTTGTTCAATTGAATAGGCAATTATACTTGTGGAATTGGACTATTTTGATGATGTTAGATGAAAATTAGTTATTGAATATGTGATTAGATGATTAAATGGTTGTAGAATCATGCAAATTTGAAGAATGAAAACTAGGTATTATGCTGGAAATTATGTATTTGTTATAGTGTAACAAAGCTAGGTTGCTGGAAAATTGAAATGTGATGTTGAAGTAAGAATTGAATGGTTAGAACTTGAAATTGAGCTATAGAATTAATGAATTGATTATGATCATGATTAGGTAAGGTAATTAAGGTCTTAAACAAGTTGAATTGTTAGTAACCAATGCTAGAAATGAAAGATAAAAGTATGAACATAGTCACATAACATAGAAACTATTTTGTCGAATTCAAATTGTGTAAACATGTAAAATTAAGCTTTGTAACCAACTTACTCTGTTTTGGCTGCCTTGAATAATGGATTAACATTGACTAAACATGTTTAGGATGTCATATGAATTGAATTATAGGGCCAAAAAATTGGTTAAAATGAATTTAAGGCATTAAAATGTGATTAGGTACAATCTACCCAGAATTGCTCTGTTCTGGGCAGTCACTTTGAAAATTCACCAAAAATTGTATAGATCAAATTCAGGGATGAAATTTTAATGACATGATCCTTAGTATGTCTACTTTCATTAGGTGAAAACAGAACTGAAAACTGGGTCCTATGCTGGTAACTGTAAATAGGAATTGGTGGACAGTGCAAACTGTCCAGGCAGTGTAAATGTCCTGTCTTTCAACAATAAACTATTTTAATTGGATAAGAACTAAAATGAAAGTCTATTATGGTCTTATAGACAATGTTTTTATCTTTCCAACGGTATATAGTAATCAAAATTCCAACATACGGATTAAAATATGTGACCATTTAAAGGGGCAGTGTGCAAACTGCCAGACAGCAGTGTACTGGGCAGTTTGGGACTGTTTTTACACCTACATGCAAACTGTTTCCAAAACAGTTTTGGGACATTGTAAGCTGTCCAATTATGCCTTAAAATGAAGCAATAACAATGTGGAGATGAATTGGTAAGAAATGCTTAAAAGAAAGCATATAAACAACAGCTAAATGCTAGGTACAAATATGGTAACATTGCTACTATAATTGTGTGACATTATGTGTTTGTTTTGATGAATTGTATGTATATTGCTTGCTAGACCAAGGGCAGCAAGTTGGGGAAGAAGAAGATAGGAGTGGACATCCCAAAGCTAGAGGCAAAGGGATTTGGATACAAGACCATTGATTGCTAGGAGAATTGTGAGTGTAACTATCCTTAGGGTTGGGACTAGGTCCTAAACAACCTTGTTATTGTCTTAATTCAATGTTATTGCCATGTAACATGACCTAAAACATATTTGGCTAATTAAGGGAAGAATGACACGTATGATAACTTGTTTGATGCCATGATCTATGTGTTTACTTGGGTGTTAAGCAAATGAAATGAAATGCTTGACATGTTGCATTGCTTATGCCAAAGGTAAGAAATGGCATGCTTGCTTGGAGAATAAGGTACGCACATTGCACACATATGCATGTGTTTGTGTTTGATGCACATGGCTGATTGAAATGAATTGAACAATGGTACCACTTTGTATTCATGCATTCGAATGACATGGATAGTTTTGTATTGGGAGTTAAGACTCCATAAGCCTAAGGGGGCCTTTGAATGGCATAAACTTGTATTGAATAAAGAATTGTGTAAAGCTTGAATGAAATGGATAATCAACAACCTTGGTAGCTAGTTTGGATAGATAGGAGGGCATGCCATAGAATCTTGAGCTCATATTGGCACTACGGTGCATATTGGTACGACGGTACATATTGGCACTTCGGTGCATATTGGCACTTCAGTGCATATTGTTGAAGATTTGATTATCTAGTAAACTACTTACCAAGGGTGTTATAAGATGACTTAATAACTTGAATGAACATTGTTTGTTTGGATGTGTGATATGAACATTGCTTGAATTGTAAGATTCTTGGATGAACTTCCTTGCCTTGAAAGATGACACATGAATGGTTGTATAACTAGTTACTTCTCATGAAAGAAATGTATAAACGATGACTTTGTGTAAGAATGCCTACTTGGTAATTGGAGTATTGGTTGCTTGTCTTCTAAGCAAGATTTTCGAATAGCATATGGGTATTGTAATAGATGTTGCTATGTTGATTGTATGATATGTAAAGATTGTCTAAGTTACTCTTGGATTCGAATGGTATGTGTCTTGTAGAGACAATCTTGATTACTTGAATTACATGTAAACTTGGATATGTATGCTTGGAAATTGGCTAGAGTTAGTGTTACCTCATTAAGTACATAACTTGTACTTGCCACTCTACTCTTCATTCTTCCCATACAAATTAAAGACATTATCAAGAGGAAATCTTGAGATTGAAGCAACACCTTGAAACAAGCTTGAAAGTATGATTTCATACTCTTTGTATACTCCTAGTTTGGTGGCACTAGAACTTGTAATAGGTAGTCTTGATCATGCATTTTGTGGTGATGTTAAGACTAGTATATGTAATGTTTTGATGGGTCTATCATGTAATCAATTTGAATGATTTAAACTATGTATATGACTTGGTTGATATGTATATAAGTAGGTATAATGTTGTGCATAATATGATAGAATTTTAATGTTTGTTAAACCTTGTTTAATTCAAATGCTAGACCAATGTGTATGATCATGCATTTGTTCCTATGGCTATTGGCATAATTCGGCAATGTGGAGTTTGAGGCTAAGGTATGTTTAAGCATGTATTAACAATGAACTAACTAAGTATGCCATGAAATTGTATGACTTGATTGTAAAGAATCAAATGAAATGTGATTAGGGATCACTATAGGGTTCGAATAGGGTACATGGAAATTGTAATAAGAATGTAAGTTGGATGCTTGTATTGATCATGTTAATTGGTTGAATAAATAGTAACTTGAGATGTAAGTAAGCTAAGTGAAATGTGTTTAGTGACCACATTGTATCAATCGAACAGAGCACTTGAACTTGTAGTAAGAATGAAAGTTGAATCATGTTTAATAGTAACCTATTGTGAAGTATGGCACACTTGTTGATTGTTGTTTGAATGATGTATGTGAAATGAATGGAATAGTAATATGATCATGGTAACTTGGGTTATAAGTATGAAATGGAACAAATTTGTACCTAATTTAGCATGCTATGTATATTGGGTTTGTTTAATATGGATTGGTTGTATGTATTGTATGACTTTTAATGTTTGGTTTGGGTTACTTGCGTTGCAAATCATGTATATTGAGGTTACTTGTTTGACAAGTAACCTATCTTTTACTTTGTTCTTATTCTGGTAACAATCCTGAACCGGATTACGGCTAACATGGGGATGGGCTATTACATTTATTGGTATCAAATTTTCGGATGGGATCCAGGAAGTTCTAGGTCTACATGTCTTCTTCAAACATATTCACCTGTCTTTTAACTTTTCAACGCATCTTGAAACGCATGAATCTGACTTCGGGAGCTCAAGTTATGTTCGTTTTAGTGATGATTGTGCAAGCAGAAAACTCAGTACTGGTTTAATAAGAGAATTATTCTTGGATCATGGCTTCCGTATCAGACATGTTTTTTGATCCATCTCGTGGGATACGACAAGGTGACCCATTATCTTCGTACTTGTTCGTATTGTGCATGGAGAGACTGAGTTAGACTATTAAAATGACAGTTCAAAATGGAGGGTGGAAACCTTTTCGACTTCATCGTAATGGAGTGGGGGTTTCACATCTTTTTTTCGTAGATCACGTGATTCTTTTCGCTGAGGCTTTAGTGGATCAGATGTTGGTTATCTGAAATGTGTTGAATGATTTTTGTGCATCTTCTAGATTAAAGGTCAACATTGCTAAAACAACGATGCATTTTTCTTCTAATGTGGGAGTTGATTTACGTTCTGAAATTAGTGATTTATTTGGGTTTAAAGAAGTGGATGACTTGGGGAAATATCTTGGGGTGCCGATTTTGCATCATCGGGTTATAGTGGCTACTTATTAGTATTTAATTAAGAAGGTTAAAGATAATTTGGTGGGGTGGTCGGCCAAACCTTATCATTAGTTGAACGAGTGATGTCGGACAAAGCAGTGTTATCGGCTATTCCTTCCTAGACCACGCAAAGTGCTTATCTGTCGAAAGGGGTTTGTACTGAAATTGAACGGCTTATAAGGAAGTTCATATGGGGACCCGGTATTGATTTCTCTGGGATACATCTCCTCTCTTGGTATATGTTATGTCGACCTTTGGAGGAAGGAGGAGTTGGTTCAAGGATTTAGAGAAGCAAAATGAAACATTTCTCATGAAATTCACATTTCAGCTTTTGAATAATGGGGATCATTTGTGGATAAAGTTACTGCACTAAAAGTATAAGTGGAACTCTAATGCGGATGGGTCAGTTCTTAGAGCTAATTGCTCTTAATTGTGGTGAGGAGTGTGCTTGGTTTGGCAAGATGTTATGTGCATACCGAGTGGCAAATTGGTAATGGTCGGGCTGTTAGATTTTGGTTAGATCCTTGGGTGGGCAGAATTGGTGCTCTTGTCGATCATTTGAAACAAGGTGTTGCTATTAACTACCTGGATTCTTTGGTGGCTGATTATATCGGGTTAGATGGTCAATGGAAATGGTCCTCTTTTGCGAATATGATTACACAAGAGGCTTGTTTACGAATTGCAGCGGTGCGTGTGCTTGTGGTACAAGGGGTGCCAGATTCTTTAGTATGGATGCTATCATCCTATTTGAGATTTTAGGTTAACAGTGCGTATAGGGTTCGTGAAAATTTTGGTATGGTCCGTTTGAACCAATTTGGAAAGCTATTGTGCGATTTCGAGGCTTACCGCAGGTTCGATTCTTCCTATGGCTAGCATGTCAAGGATGATTGTTAACGAACAAGGAGCGTGTCCATCGGCATATGGCGGTTGATAGTCGGTGTCAAGCTTGTGGTGCTCCAGAGAAGGATATTGATCATATTCTTTGCTATTGTCCAACGTCAAAGTTGATTTGGCTAAAAGTTATTCGTAATGATAAATTGAATGAATTTCTTACCTTGCTTTTAAGGATTGGATGCTAGCTAATTTGTGTAATACCGGGGATTTTGCCATAGATACAACAAATTGGGATGCTTTATTCAGTTCCTTGGTTTGGAATTTATGGCGTTGCCATAATCGGTTTATTTTTAATTTGAACCGCTCCAAAGTTTGGATGTCTCTCTTGCCGCCAGTATCAAATTGCAGCAAGAGTGCATGGTTGGCACGGATGACACTACTAGGGAGGTTGGGATGCTGGCTGGAGAAAGCTGAATGTTGATGGTGTGTGTTGTCAGTAGTCGGGTACTGCAGCTTGCGGGAGCGCGGTGCTAGATGATCTCAGCAAGGGGGTAATTTGTTTTCGAAGCGTATTCTCCTTGAGGCGGAACTTTAGGGAATGCTTCAAGGTTTGACGGCGAGTTGGTGTTTGAGTATTTCACAGCTTATTATTGAGACGGATTATGCAGACGCTATCCGAGCTATCAATTCAGCTAAGGATAGTTTATTATTGCTCAGTCTTGTATCACATATCGTGGATATGATGTCCCGTAATTGGGAGGTGGGTTTGGAACATGTTTCCCGTGATTAGAAAAGGTAGTTGATAGTATGGTTCATCGCGCTTCATTTGAGGATTTGGTTTGCTGACGCTATTTGGATCCACCTGATGATATTTTGCCTCTTTTGATGGCTGATGTTAATGCTTGAGTTGTTAGTTATTTTTGCTTTTCTTTTAAAGGTTTTTCCTTGCTAAGAACATTTTACTATTATTATGTGTACTATTTTCTTCTATTTAGGTTAGGGAGGTTTTTAATGAGGCGCATAATAGTAATTTTTTTCTAATAAAAAAAGGAACTAATCGTAAAAACTCACTACTTGAAGATTTTTATTAAGAATTATATTAAATTATCTAAAAGAAATTACCTAGTTAATTAATATAATACATTATTTAGGGAACCTAAACTCATGGTATTAATTACAATTTATTATTAGAAACCTACAATTAAATCCAAAATTTATAAAAGTTTTTTTATTAATCTAAAGTAAATCATATTAGGAATTATTATAAGATTTATTACCCTAAAGCTTCAAGGAATGAAATAACACAAAAGATGAACAAATTAAATCAATACGATAGACATGAATCAAATAAAATAAGAATGAAATTGCATAAAATAAAAGTTTAAAACTGAAATTAAATGAAAAAAGGACTGAAGTGAAAAAATTGCAAACAGTGGTGGCTGAAGCGTGAGTTTGACGAAAGTGGGGCGCGGTTAGTCTTGATGCAGGTCAGTTCGTGGGTCGAGTATAAAGCCTAAAATCTGTAACATCCCTTACCTGATCTAGGAGAAAATCGGATTAAGAAGTGCTACCAAACAAAATTTGCAAACAAACACGATACAACTTAACATGATCTAGCTAAGCATACGGCCATAATTTAGGGGGAAAATAAAAACTTTTAGCAAACTTTCAAGAATCAAGACTACAAAACATTCCATGATCAGACGGGCATTTTTCATATAATACATGACAAGTCAAAGAGCTCATAGCTTAAGCCTGGCCTGGTAACTCTCAAAATCACATACACATAAATCAAACCCAGGGTGATTAAGGTTGGTCACAAAAGCTCAATCAACCAATCTTAGTTGTGTTAGATTATCCGATAGAGTTAGAGTCCTTATGTAAATAGTAGTTTAAATTAAAGTTTAAAGATAGAGTTAAAGTCCTTATGTAAATAGTAGTTTAAATTAAAGTTTACTTTCTAAAAGATAGAGTTAGATGTCTTGTGTACTTAGAACTCCTAATTGTAACTAAAGTCTAATACTTGAGTCTATAAATTCACTGTAAAGGGATGTAATTTTTCAAAAATATTCAATAACAGAAAATTAATTCTGTTTTCTTATTCTTTTCTACAAAAACTTAAATTCTGCTTTATTTTTATGCGTTAATTAGTTTTTCCTAAAGCTAGAAAATTGCTTTTCTACATGGTATCAGTCTAACATCGATCCTAGTTAGAATTCTTAATGGGATCCCCTTTGACAACCTTTGAGATGTTGTCCATAGCAGAGCAGGCTACTGGATTGGAGTTTTTTCCAGAAATTTCAGGTTCGACAGTAACCTGTGAAGCAAATTTAGCCCTCGTGGAGGATAAAAGCATACATAATACTTGTTCTCCTACTGCACTTTTTTCTACCAAAGGTGCATCAGCATGGATCATCGACTCTGGAGTATCTGATCACATGACTGGTAACAGGGAATTATTCTTTAGTTTTTCAGATTCATCTTCTACAGGTTCTATTAAAACAGCCGATGGCTCTTTCTCTCCTATCAAAGGAAGTGGCTCAGTCCTCATTAACGATAATTTGTTTCTTGAAGATGTTTTGTTTGTGCTTAATCTCGCCTGCAATCTCCTCTCTATTAGTAAACTCTCCAAGAATTTGAAGTGTTCATTACAGTTTACTGAATCTGGTTGTTTTTTGCAGGCAATGAATTAAAGGAAGATGCTTGGCACTGCTAGCTTGCAAAATGGTCTCTACGTCCTCGGAAATCAACCATCTACCCTACCAAATACTTCTTGCTCGTTGACTTCTTTAGGGCAAATTTATATAATGTTATGTCATTTTAGGTTAGGGTATCCTAACTTTCATTATCTTGCTAAATTATTCCCTGAATTGTTTGTTAATAGAAAACCAAGTTCTTTTAAATGCCATATATGTCCTCTCGCTAAACAGACAAAACCATCCTATTTACCATCTTTCTACAAACCTTCCCAACCTTTTTCATTAATTCATAGTGATGTTTGGGGTCTTTCTCGAGTGAAGAATGTAACTAGTAGTAGGTGGTTTGTCACTTTTATTGATGACCATAGTAGAACAACTTGGGCATATTTGTTAAGAGATAAATCTGAAGTAGCCTCTGTTTTTGAGAAATTTTACAATATGGTTGAAACCCAATTTGGAAGTAAAATTCAGATCTTCAAATCTTATAATGGGAGTGAATATTTTACCAAGTCCTTGGCGGAATTTTTTAACAAAAAAGGGATTGTTCAACTTAGCACTTGTGTGGATACACCACAACAAAATGGGGTTGCAAAAAGGAAAAATAGGCATTTGTTGGAGGTAACTAGGTCTTTGATGTTCACTAGTAATATTCCTAACTATTTGTGGGGTGAGGCTTTGTTAACTGCAACCTATCCCATTAATCGAATGCCCAGTAAGGTTTTGCAATACAGAACACCTAGAGCTGTTTTTTGGAGAGTTACCCCAATTTTAAACCTCTGTCCTCTATTCTTCCTTTCAAAGTTTTTGGTTCCACTGTGTTTGTGAAAGATTGTGTTCCCTCTAGGTCAAAACTTGACCCCAGATCCTTGAAATGTGTCTTGGTCGGGTATTCTTCACTTAAGAAGAGCTACAAATGTTACCATCCTCCTTCTCAGAATTTTTTTACTTCATTGGATCTCACCTTTTTTTAACAGGAACCTTATTTCCCTGCAGCTGCAAATCAGGGGGAGAATTGTGATGTTTTTCAGCCTCCTACCAATCAGGTTTATCCTTCTTTACCTTCAGAGTTATTACCTACTAATAATCCTTTGTTATTTGAACCTCATACTCCTTTAAACCCTTCTACTTCTTCACCTATTATTACACCTACAACTTTCCATCATTCACCTATTGTTACTACTCCTCAGAATTCACCCAAACCTTCCTCACAAACCCCTCAGCCTCCTAAGCAATTGAAAGTTTATACCAGAAAATAGAAAACTATTCCAGAGACTGTTTTGCAATCTGACACTTGCCGAGAATTGGACTTGAATTCAGTTGCCAATGAAAATGATGGAGGTAATGTTCTAGCCGAGATTCCCTCTCATTTACTTGAATTTGATTATTTGCCTATTGCTAAAAGGAAAGGGGTAAGACAATGTACAAAACACCCCATTCAGAGGTATGTTGCTTATGGTAATCTAATGCCATCATTTAAGGCTTTTACAGCTTGCTTAGATAAAGAACGAATACCTAACACTATTGAGGAGGCTCTAAAAGATTCTAAGTGGAGAAGGGCCGTTAAAGAGGAGATTGAAGCACTTGAAAAGAATGTTACTTGGACTATTACAAATCTTCTGCAAGGTAAGAAACCAGTCAGATGCAAATGGGTGTTCTCTATAAAATACAACTCTGATGGTAGTATATAGAGGTATAAAGCAAGGTTGGTGGCCAAGGGTTTTACTCAAACCTATGGAATTGATTATAATGAGACCTTTGCTCCTGTAGCTAAACTAAATACAGTTAGAGTTCTCTTAAGCTTGGCTGTAAATAAGGACTGGAAGCTTCATCAACTTGACATTAAGAATGCTTTTCTTAATGGAAAATTGGAAGAAGAAGTGTACATGAGAGTGCCTTCGGGCTTGAAGTCAGTAAAAAGAGATCAGAAAGTTTGCAGACTTAATAAATCCATCTATGGTTTGAAGCAGTCACCTAGAGCCTAGTTTGACAAATTCACCAAGGTGATTCTAGAAAATGGATACAAACAATCCTTGGCATATCACACTCTCTTCATTAAGGTAACCTCTAGCAATAAAAGGGTTATTTTAATAGTATATGGGGATGACATTATTCTGATAGGTGATGATGATGAAGAGATAAGTCACTTGAAAGGGTTGTTAAATACACAGTTTGAAACAAAAGACCTAGGAAAGCTCAGATACTTTCTAGGCATGGAGGTTGCTAGGTCGAGCAAAGGTCTGGTGATAAACCAGAGAAAATATGTTCTTGATCTACTTAATGAAGCAGGAATGTTGGGATGCAAACCAGTTGATACTCCCATGGAATCAGGCTTAAAATTCAATAGAGAGGACCCAAGCCCTAAAGCTGATAAGGGTAAATTTCAGAGGTTAGTGGGAAAGTTGATTTATTTGTCATTAACCAGACCATACATTGCTTTTCCAGTTAATATTATCAGTCAACACATGACTGATCCAAGGGAAGATCACATGGAAGCTGCAATTAGAACTTTGTTATACTTGAAAGGGACACTAGGGCATGGATTGCTATTTAAAAAGACTCAAGAAATGATTGTTCAGATTTATTCAGATTCAAGTTGGGCAAGCCAACTGACAGAAAGGAGATCAACTAGTGGTTACTACTCCTTTGTTTGGAGAAATCTAGCGACCTGGAGGAGTAAGAAACAAACATTTGTATCTAGAAGCAGTGCTGAAGCAGAATATAGGGTTTAGCATTGGGAATGTGTGAAGGAATTTGGTTGTTAAAGCTATTGAAGGAGCTAAATGTGAACCAAGATGAGAAGTTTGAGATTTTTTGTGATAATCAGTCCACCATACAAATTGCTCGAAATCCAGTTCACCATGATAGGACTAAACATGTGGAGATTGATAGGCATTTTATCTCAGAAAAGATTACTAGTGGGACAGCTTCTTTATCTTATGTTTCTACAGAAGAACAAGTGGCAGATGTACTTACAAAAGCACTACCAAAAGCTTATTTCGACAAGTTTCTATTCAAGTTGGGATTATACAATGTATATTCTCCAACTTGAGGGGAGTGTTAGATTATCCGATAGAGTTAGAGTACTTATGTAAATAGTAGTTTAAATTAAAGTTTAAAGATAGAGTTAAGAGTCCTTATGTAAATAGTAGTTTAAATTAAAGTTTACTTCCTAAAAGATAGAGTTAGATGTCTTGTGTACTTAGGACTCTTAATTGTAACTAAAGTCCAATACTTGAGTCAATAAATTCACTGTAAAGGGATGTAATTTTTCGAAAATATTCAATAACAGAAAATCAATTCTGTTTTCTTCTTATTTTATGCAGAAACTTAAATTCTGCTTTATTTTTATGCGTTAATTAGTTTTTCCTAAAGCTAGAAAATTGCTTTTCTACAAGTTGTTCTAGTCTTAGGTTTGAATTAAAAATTCATTTAACAATCTAATTTAATCAGTTTCACATAGCATTAGCAAATACCATTTTCCACAAATATGCCTTTATATGATTCTCCTAAACATGCATTGATAGGTATATGAAAGCCTATATACTTAGGTGCCAACATGATACTTAAATATCTCCGGTATACTAGAATCAAGTTCATCAAACAACATCAAATCCATAAGAGCATGGTTCGCAAGCAACCATAGATCATATAAAGGCCCTTTACAAAGACGTTAATACTTACTTCTACTTGAACACAAATATAACCGAATAAGGTAAACCAATGCTTATGCATACAAGTAATTTATGTGCCGCCATCTAAGAGTTCTAAAGTTATAATCACAACCTATGAATGGGCCCTTGTGATCTCATCCTGGCTCAGGATAAAAGTTATCCCAAACGTCCTGAAACACAACGGAAAATATAGTAAGTACCTTCTAAAGAGGTATATGATCAACTAAAACATAAGAACAAAAACTTTATGGTCACAGCTTTGTTTTCCCATCATACGGTTGAAATATATATATATATATATATATATATATATATATATATGTATATATATATATTCGAAATCAATACAAAATTCATGGTCGATTTACTTGGCATGCAAGAAACCAGTCACATTTCTAATTATCAAGGCGTGGTTTTATTGATTAACTATACAAACAATCCTCATAGTACACACACACACACATATATATATATATATATAATCGTTCAAGGTATAATTTCATATACCAACCTATCCGTTTTATACATGTATATACGTGTGTATGCACTTCTCAACAGTTCACTGGATATTTGTATATAACTCCCAACAGTTCTACGCGTTAGATCCCATATAGGTATTTATTTACACCGTCCCTTATAAATTATCATATATATATACAATGTAGTCCATTTCACTCATATATATGAATGCACACACCAAGACAGTTTAACAAGCCTTTGCAGTTATAAAAAAATCGGTTCAACACATTGATATATACATGGACAGCCTTGTACTAATTAATATTAATCTTAATCTCACAAACGTGAAAATAACCCATTAGACACAAACACGCATATCAATCTGGGCAGGGTACATATGCGATTACATTTTGTTCACTCAATCAGTCCGTTATAATCCTGTACATACTAAACAAGGAAGCAATGCATGTATATATACGTAATACAATCTCAAACAGCCCAATGACATCATACCCCAGCTAAACATGGCAGCAATGCATGTATTTATACATGATACAACCTCAAACAGTTCCAATGACATCATAACCCAGCTAAACATGGCAGCAATGCATGTATTTATACATGATACAATCTCAAACAGTCCAATGACATCATAACCCAGCTAAACATGGCAGCAATGCATGTATTTATACATGATACAACCTCAAACAGTTCCAATGACATCGTAACCCAGCTAAACATGGCAACAATGCATGTATATATACGTAATACAATCTCAAACAGCCCAATGACATCCTAACCCAGCTAAACATGGCAGCAATGCATGTATTTATACATGATACAACCTCAAACAGTTCCAATGACATCATAACCCAGCTAAACATGGCAGCAATGCATGTATTTAAACATGATACAATCTCAAACAGTCCAATGACATCACATATGCTTCCCAAAACAATCTTATTTCACATGTATACTTTCTAACATGTCAAAGTAGTCCAATACGAATATATTTGTGCAGTTCAGGGCAGCAACACATGTATGTACATTAACATACTTAAAACAGTCCAACAAGAACGTATTTGTGCAATTCAGGGCAGCAACACATGTATGTACAATTAACATAGTATAACAGTCCAATACGAACGTATTTGTGCAATTCAGGGCAGCAACACATGTATGTACAATTAACATACTTAAAACAGTCCAATACGAACGTATTTGAGCAATTCAGGGCAGCAAGAAATGTGCAATTAACATACTTAAAACAGTCCAATACGAACGTATTTGAGCAATTCAGGGCAGCAACACATGTATGTACAATTAACACACTTAAAACAGTCCAATACGAACGCTTTTGTGCAATTCAGGGCAGCAACACATGTCTGTGTACAATTAACATACTTAAAACAATTCAGGGCAGCAACACATGTATGTACAATTAACATACTTAAAACAGTCCAATACGAACGTATTTGTGCAATTCAGGGCATTATGTCTAGATAACAAAGAACTGGTCGATCTCCTGTCTAAATCCTGCAACAACAATAAAGGAAAGGGCATTATGTTTATATTGAGGCTGTGCAAAGATGCTTCGAAAATATGGCTAAAAACCAGCCCTACACATAACCTTGAATCTGTTAAAGATATTGAAAGCAAATGTCAGAACCTTGAAGATGAGATTATTAAAGGGCCAGCGACCGAAACAAAGTTAATCGAGCTGAAGAAGCTTCGATCAAAACTGTGGACGAGATCAAGACAAGAGGAACGAACATGGCTGCAAAAGTCCCGCCTAATGTTGTTTGAAGTTGGGGACAAGAAAACGAGCTTCTTTCATCGGGTTGCTTCTGCGAGAAGAAGAGGGAACCACATTGAAGATTTGAAGGTTGGACAAAACACAATTAGTAATCCAGAAGAGGTAAATAATCAGTAAGGGACCATTTCAAAGGCACTTACAACTTTTCCCAAACTATTCCTGTTGCTAGGCTCGATTGCTGCCTAAAATCCCTTAGTAATGCCTCTGCTGCAAACTTAGAAAGCCCCTTTTCGATCGAAGAAATTCAACTGGCTCTGGCCTCTATGGACGAGTCGAGGGCTCCAGGCCCAGACGGCTTTAATATGGCATTCCTAAAGCGGTTTTGGCCACAACTAAGGGACGACATTTTTTGTTTTTTCCAAGTATTTCAGAGAGGAGAGATAAAAGATATGTCATTTAACCATTCATTCATCGTTTTAATTCCAAAAGTGTGGAGTCCGACATCAATAGAGCATTATCGACCCATAAGCCTAGTTGGGAGTGTGTACAAGCTAGTGGCCGAAGTCCTTGCCAACCGTCTCAAAAATGTATTCGAAGAAGTAGTTTCAGAAATGCAGTTCACATTTAGTCCAGGGAGACAGATCCTGGATTGCGTACTGATATCGAATGAGATTATCGATTACACCAAAAAGTAAGGCCTACAAGGAATCGTGTTTAAGGCGGATTTCAGTAAGGCATATGATACTGTTGACTGGAAATTTCTGTTGTTTGCCTTGAAGAAAATGGGTTTTGGCGATGTATGGTGCTCTTGGATCAAAATGTGCATTTCATCGGCTCACATCTCTGTTCTTGTTAATGGTTCACCCTCCCAATCCTTTTCCATAAGCCGCGGCCTCAGACAGGAATGCCCGTTGTCTCCACTACTGTTTAACATTACAGCCGAAGTTCTAACTGCTCTATTTCGAAAGGCTACCACTCTGGGACTATTCAATGGCATTCACATCGGCAACAGCTATGAATGTATATCTCACCTCCAATTCACGGACGATTTGTTCGTATTCTGTGGAGCTTCTGAAATGGAGATAAAAAAATATAGTACGCATTTTAAAGGGCATCGAGCTGATGTCAGGACTGAAACTAAACTTGAAAAGAAATCCAAATTACTAGGCATTAATCTGGAGAAAGCAGTGGTTGACTCCTGGGCATCACTCATTCACTGCAACAACGAATCTTTTCCCAGCACCTATCTGGGTCTTCCGCTGGGCCAATCAAAGAACAACATAAAGCTTTGGGACCCGATTGTTACGAAGTTCAAATCGAAGCTAAAAGGCTGGAAAGTGAAGTCCCTATCCATTGGAGGACGCCTAACGCTGGTAAAATCAATTTTAACAAGTTTGCCGATGTATTTTATCTCCATATTTCCTATGCCTGTGAAAATCTGTAAAATGTTAACTAGCTTGATTGTTAATTTCTTATGGGGTGCATCTGATCACCGAGAGATATATTGGATAAAGTGGGAGACACTTTGCCTTCCAAAGTCGCATAGAGGACTGGGACTTGTGGATTTGAAAGCAAAAAATAAAGCGGTGCTTCTCAAATGGATCTGGCGATATGGATCCGAACCAAATAGTCTCTGGCGTAATGTGATCAAAGAGAGATATGAAGCTAAATCCCTTTCAATCTTGCCGCAGAATACTCTAAGATCCAATAAATCACTGATCTGGAGAAGCATTTCTGGGTTACTAGCTCATCGGGACAACACCTTTAGGAAGAACATTTGTTATGTAGTAGGTGATGGTAAGAAAATCCAGTTTTGGAGCGACCCCTGGATTGACGATTCAACATTGAAAGATTCTTTCCCCAGGATTTTTGCATTGTCAAGACTAAACGTGGGTGTTATAGCAGAATTTGGAAGTAATTCAGAAGGTGTTTGGACATGGAACATCTCCCTCAGCCGATGTTTGTTCGACTGGGAAATGGCAGTGTGGGAGGTTTTCTGCAACACCATCAACAATTTCAAGTCCAATGCCCTGATCCCTAATAGTATTCGATTGAAGGTAAACCCAAATGGCCTGTTCACAGCGAAATCTTGCATCACTACTCTAGTTCCTGATACAGGCATCAAAGATGAGATTTGGGATCACGTACGGTCAGGTTTCACACCCCCAAAGGTGATGGCATTTATATGGAGAACAATCCATGATCGACTACCTACAAGGGCCGGATCCCTTCAGCGTTGTGGCCTTTGTACGAAGCGGCGCCTAAAAAAGCAGATCATTTGTTCTGTCGATGTAAGACTACCTGGCTGATATTGCAAAAATGGTGCTCCTTATGGGTGATTCACATCATTTTCCCAAACTCAGCCCGTGAGCTCATAAGAATCTGGGTTAATTCATACCCGACTCGCCTTCACCTCTCTATATGGAAAGTAAGTTTATTTTGTTTCATGTGGTCCTGTTGGTTGTTCAGAAACGAAATAATATTCAAAGGGACAAAGATGGATGATTCCCAACTGTCCGACCTATGTATTCTTCGGCTAAGTTTATGGTGCACTGTGAAATGGCATGAAACGGGTACAGGGGTAAATGACTTAGTGAGATGTCGTTCTAACTTCATGTTCTTAAAACAAAATTAGGGGGATGTAACGAAACATGCATGGATCCTTCCAGCCAAAGGAGTACTATAATTCAATACAGATGGTGCGGTTCTTGGTAGATTCAGGGAAGCAGGTATAGGTGGATGTTTGCGAAACAAAGAATCGAGATGCCTGATATCTTTCTCAAAATCGGTAGGATGCGTTGACCCCATGTCTGCTGAAATCCTTTCCATAAAAGAAGCTTGTGCCTTGTACAATAGTGTCCAGTGGAGTAAAAATTTCAAGCTGATAATTGAGACAGATAGCAAATTATCGGCCGAATGGTTGCTTCGACCCCATCATTGCCTAGTAGTTTTCAAACCATTAATCTTCTGTGCTACATACCAAAATCTCATCACAAATAAGTTTTCCAATGTTAATGATGCGATTATGCAAGATAGAATGTATGACCAAAAGACGAGGTGTATCAACGGTGGTATTGTGTGTTGTGGGCATTAAAGACGTTTTGATAAACTTATTCCATAATTTTGCCTTGGGTTTAAGCTGAAGGCGATTTACCGTGCCCTTGTATTTACCGTCGTTCCAATGAGTTCCCGGTAGAGTGAGTTCTTGAAGTACCTTGTCGAGTTGCTTGGGCGTGAGCTGATCAACAAAGGCTTGATGCTCGTCCTTCTCGATGTAGAGCCCGTAAAAGGTGTTGATGTTTTCGGGGCTTATGAGTATAGCCTTGTCACGAACAAAAACATAGGGTTAAGTGAGTGAGCATAGAGTTCTCTTACCCATGAGATGTTACCTAGTTCCAATTGATGGCAAAAGATTTGCCACTTTTGATGTGCAATCTTTTCGAAGATGAATGGTTCAAGACCGAAATCTTGATGAGAGTTGGAGTATTCAAAGCCTTGTTCTTCGCAAATCTTCCGCCTTTCAAACTTGGAGTGAAATCTTTCTTGAACCACCAGTGTAGCAAACTTATTGTATCTTGGTTCTTTGGAGGAACTTTGATGAACCAAAAATTCGATTTTGGATGCCATGGATGATCTTGGTTGTGAGTTTGGTAAAAACAAAGAAAAGAAAGCAAAAGAAACTAAAGAGTTGCGAGATGAAAAGTAGGAATAGGTTTCTTGGAAGTTAAGGGTGATGGGTTAAATAGAAAAGATAGGTAGTAAATATGATGGGTGGGATTAATTGGAAAGAAAGAAAACAAGGGTTTTGATTTGGGGGAAGGTGATGGCTAGGGGATTTGGGGAAGGGGAAGTGTTTGGCCAGCTATGTAGGGTTTATTTAGGGTAAGTTAGAGGCTTAATATAAGCCTTAGATTTAGCCCATTAATTTCGTTGTTGAAGAAGTTTCCTTCTTGAATCAAATTCCTCTTTATCTTGAACTCTTTTCCTACAATTCAAAAACAAATAAAATAAGGATTAAAATTAAAGATAAACTAATAAAAGAAAATAAATAAAGATGTGCAAAGAAATTCTTAAACTTAAAATTTAAAAATAGTTAGATAAATATGAAAGAAAGATGTAGTCTTAATCTTAAAGAAAATAAATAAATCTTTCCTAAAAAGAAAAAATAACCAAAATTAAATAATAATAAAAAATAGTTCAAAAAAATTAAAAATAAAAATAAAAATAAAATATCAAAAGGAGAGCATGCTCATGCATCTCCTAAGGTGATCACTTCTTTGTTACGTTCCACATGGGCACCGTTGTAGTGCTTCAATCTTTGTCCGTTGACTTTGAATTCATGTTCGTCAATGATGGACTTGATTATCATGGCACCATGGGAGGATGGTTTGACAACTTCGAATGGTCCCGACCATCTTAATTTTAGTTTTCCGTTTCAGCCGATAATTGAATAAGAGAACTAATTACCCTGACATGAATTGCCGCGACAATAGTTTCTTGTCATACCATTGCTTTGTTTTTTCCTTGTAGATTCATGCATTGTTATAGGCGAGTGCACAAAATTCTTCTATCTCGTTGAGGTGCAACAAACGCTTTTGTCCAGCACTTTCACAATCCATATTCACGGTCTTGATTGCCTAATATGCCTTGTGTTCGATTTCCACCAGTAGATGGCATGTTTTCCATAGACATGTCGGAAGGGAGACATACCTAAGGGTGTTTTGAATGAAGTGCGATATGCCCAAAGTGCGTCATCTAGTCTTACTGACCAATCCTTCCTAGAGGGATTTACAACTTTCTCGAGTATACCCTTCAATTCTCGGTTGGAAATTTCTGCTTGCCCATTGGTTTGTGGGTGATATGCCGTGGCAATTTTGTGTGACACGCTGAAGCGTTGCAACATCTTGGCAATAAATCTGTTGTCAAAGTGCTTGCCTTCATCACTGATAATTGCTCTCGGCATCCCAAACCGTGTAAATATATTTTTCTGCAAGAATTGTTGCACGGTCTTGGAATCATTGGTGGGAACTACGGCTGCCTCAACCCATATAGACACGTAGTAAACGGCAAGTAGAATGTAGAGGTTCCCGAATGAGGATGAGAAAGGTCCCATAAAATCAATCCCCCATACATCGAACAATTCCACCTCGATGATGTTTTGGAGCGGCATCTCATGTCGTCTAGAGATATTGCCCGTCATCTGGCAACGACAACATTTCTTGTAAAACTCTTGAGCATCTTTGTACAGTGTTCGCCAATACAAACCAGATTGCAAAACTTTGGCCGCGGTACGTGTTCCTCCAAAATGTCCTCTATAGGGTGAAGAATGGCATTGCCGGAGTACATTCTACTGCTCCTCGTCAGGGACACATCGGCGTATAACCTGATCTGCATATTGTTTAAATAAAAGAGCCTCGTCCCAAAAGTAATGCTTAGCATCATGGCGGAACTGCTTCTTCCCTTGGTGAGTAAGGCCATAAGGTAAAATACGACAAACAAGGAAATTAACTAAATCCGCGTACCAGGGTATTGCCGAGGTATGTGTTGCCGTGGCAACTGCTTTCATGGTTGCCAAGGCATGCGAGTTGCCGCGGCATGCGCGTCAAGGGTTGACGAGGTATGCGCGTCAAGGGTTGCCGAGGCATACGCGTCTGGGGTTTCCAAGGCGTGCACATCAGTGGTTGTCGAGGCATACGCATCTAGAGTTGCCGAGGTGTGCACGTCAAGGGTTGCCAAGGCATGTGCGTCAAGGGTTGCCGAGGCATGCTCATCCATGGTTCCGAGGCAACTAACAGTTGCTCATCCGGGAATGCATCGCATATCTCTAAATCCGTTTCCTCTTCCCTATTGCGTTCTAAGCGTGATAAGTGATCGGCCACTTGATTTTCTGTTCCTTTCCTGTCCTTAATTTCAATGTCAAACTCTTGTAAAAGCAATATCCAACGAATCAAACGAGGTTTGGCATCCTTTTTAGCAAATAGATACTTAATTTCTAAATGGTCCATATGGACAATTACCTTTGTACCAATCAAATAATATCGAAACTTGTCAAATGTGAAAACTACGCCTAGTAACTCTTTCTCCATTGTTGTGTAATTCACTTGAGCACTATTAAGAGTTTTATTAGTGTAGTATATCACATGAAAAATCTTACCTGTGCGTTGGCCTAGGATTGTTCCTACCGCAAAATCACTTGCATCACACATGAGCTCAAAAGATAGCGTCCAATCTGGTGGAACGACAATGGGTGCCAAGGTAAGCTTTCCTTTAGGGTTTCGAATGCTTGGGCGCAAGAATCATCAAAATTGAAGACTTTATCTTGTTCAAGCAAATTGCACAATGGTTTAGTAATTTTAGAAAAATTATGAATGAACCTCCTGTAAAAACCTATATATCCAAGAAAGCTTTGGATTCCTTTAACCGAACTTGGTGGGGGTAATCTCTCGATCACGTCCACCTTGGCTTTGTATACTTCAATTCCCTTGGATGAAATCTTGTGGTCGAGTACTATTCCTTTATATACCATAAAATGGCACTTCTCCCAATTAAGGACTAAATCGGTTTCTTCACATCTTGCCAACACCTTCTCTAAATTGCCGAGGCAACTGTCGAAGTCATTACCAAAAATAGAAAAATCATCCATGAAGATCTCAAGGAAGTCTTCGACCATGTCTGAAAAGAGTGCCATCATGCATCATTGGAAGGTTGTCGGGGCATTACACAATCCGAACGTCATCCTTCAGAAAGCATAAGTACCGTATGGGCATGTGAAGGTTGTCTTTTCTTGATCTTCTGGTGCTATGGCAATTTGATTGTAACCTTAATAACCATCAAGAAAACAATAAAGGGTTTACCTGCAAGACGGTCAAGCATTTGATCAATAAAGGGTAATGGGAAGTGATCTTTCCTAGTGGCTTTGCTTATCTTTCGATAATCCATACAAACCCTCTAACCGGTCACAGTCCTGGTTGGAATGAGTTCATTGTTTTCATTACTTACCACCATTATACCACCCTTTTTCAGTACACTTTGTACCAGACTTACTCATGTACTATTAGAGATAGGGTATATGATGCCGGCGCCAAGCCACTTGATGATTTCTTTCATTATAACCCCTTTTATGCCATGATTCAGTCTTCTCCGGGCCTCAATCGAAGGTTTGTCATCATCTTCCAACAAAATCTTGTGCATGCACACAGCCGGGCTAATTCCCTTCAAGTCGGCAATTGTCCACCCTATTGCCTTCTTGTGTAGCATCAACATTTTGATCAGCTTCTTTTCCTACCCAGGCTGTAACTTATAGGAAATAATTACAGGCAATGTATTATCGGTTCCCAGGTAAGCATATTTTAGTTGCCCTGAGTAATCCAGTGGTTCAAAGTATGTACCTAGTCGGTTGACTAACCAATTTGCCTTTTCTTGTTGTTCCTCATCAATCGGTTCTTCATACTCCTCAGGTTCCTCTTGATCGGCAATGTAGTTGCTGAGGCAACTAAATTCCTCGTCGAAGTTAAACTCTGTCGTGCTATGAAGAAGTTGGCATTCTTCCAGATCATCGGCATGCCTTAGTGTTTGGAACACATTTAGTTTAACTTGCTGGTCATTCACCCTCATTGTGAGTTCTCCCTTTTCAACATCGATCAAGGTTCTCCCTGTTGCTAGGAAGGGTCTCCCGAGAATGATAGGTGCATGTTCATCTTCTTCACAATCCAAAAAAATAAAGTCAGCAGGAAAAATAAATTTATCAACTTTTACCAGTATGTCTTCGATTTTTCCCTCAGGATGCACATAGGATCTGTCGGCTAGCTGTAGCATAACTGTTGTAGGTCTTGCCTTCCCTATTCCTAGTTTTTGGAAAACCGATTTAGGCATCAAGTTTATGCTTGCTCCAAGGTCACATAATGCTTTCCCGACATAGTGGTTTCCGATGGAACAAGGTATTGTGAAACTTTCGGGATCCTTCAACTTGGGTGGTTGCGATTGTGCAACATGGCCATGCATCCTTTTGTTGTGGCAACTGTTTCAAACTCTCCTAGCCTTGTTCTCTTGGACACAATGTCTTTAAGAAACTTGGCATAGTTCGGTATTTGTTCAATTGCTTCAACCAATGGCAAGTTGATGTGGACTTGCTTAAAAATATCAAGAAACTTCTTGAGTTGATATTCTTGCTTTTGTTGCTTCAACCTTTGTGGGAATGGTGGTGGAAGTCGGATACCTTCGATCCTTTCATTAGTCTGGAACCTGATTGACGGCATTGCCGAGGCAACTGGAGTTGCCGAGGCATTGTCAACTGGGGTTGCGTGGCATGCCTATCGTTGGTTGCCGCAGCATCCTTATCGCTGGTTGCCGAGGCAATTCCTGGTTCAACATCTGAGGCTTTCCCGCTGAGTTCATCTTGTTCTTTTTGTGGAGTTTTGTTTGATGAGCGAGCTTGAACCTCTTTAAGTTGTTGTCCACTTCTAGTGGTGATCGCCTTACATTGCTCATGGCCAGTTCCTCTTGCGACTTCACATTGTTGTTCCGGTTGTAATTCCCCACATAAAAGCTGGATTCTAGATTCTGCATACATTCAGAAGAATCATGGTTACCACCACATAACTCACAAAAGGAATCCATTACCTTGACTTCCTGTGTGTTGTTTGGTTTCTGCATGTTCTGGACCATCTTTGTTTGGGTGGCCAATTGTGCCGAAATTGAGTCTGATGATCCCAGTTCATGTATTGTGGCTTGGCGTCTAACTCCTCTTCTTCTAGCAGAGGGGAATTGATAATCATTCTTGGCAAGCCTGTTTAGAATTTGCATTGCTTCCTCCGGTGACTTATCTAGAAGTATGCCATTTGCCGATGCATCTAGAATCATCCTTGTTGGTGTATTCACAGCGTTGTAAAACATTGTTTCTTGTGTCCACACTGGGAATCCGTGTAGGGGGCATTTGTGTAGAAGTTCTCTATATCGCTCCCAAGCCTCGTACATGGATTCATCATCTGCCTGCCGAAAAGAAGTAATTTCGTTACGAAGCTTATCAATCAAATTTGTAGGATTAAATCGAGCAAGGAAATCACGACAAAGATCGGTCCAAGATCCTATTGATCCGACAAGAATACTATTCAACCATGCTTTTGCCCTATCCCTCAGTGAATAGGGGAATAATCTTAGTCGTAAAACATCGGGGGTGACTCCTTGTATTTTGAATGAATTGTAAATCTCAAGGAAAGATTTAAGATGTTGTCGTGCATCTTCAGTTGCTGAGCCGCCAAATTGACCAATTGTGTTGATCATATTGAACATCATCGGTTTCAACTCAAAGTGGTCGGCTTCAATTTCAAGCGTAACAAGTCCTGGATTAAGTCCTTCAAGATCTTCTTCAAGATAGTCTCGAATAGTTCTGTTTCGTGCAAGAATCACTCCTCCTGCTGGAACATCCTGATTCATATTGCCATCTTGATTAGCCATTGCTACTCTTAACCTTCGTCTGAGTCTTTGCAAGGTTCGTTCGATTTCTGGATCAAAGGGATATTTTGATGTAATCGGTATCGCCCTGGTCATATACCAATGCAAAACCAAAGTTTGTTAGCCCTTTGAATCTTAAACAAGAAAAATAAAAAGTGCAAGAAAATAAAAACAAAGTTGCTATTGCCAATCCCCGGCAACGGTGCCAAAAACTTGTTGCGCGTAATAAGTGCTATGCAATTGTTCAAGTGTACACGTCGCAAGTACAAGATTATAAGAGTTTAACTAACAACTAAACTAGAAAGCTAATAAGTAAAAGAAGCTGTAATAAAATAAGAGAGAATAGGCCAGGTTATCGTGAGTTGAGGAGTGATAGCCGATTCTATCGTCTTGGTAAAAGAGTGCAAGGGCAACTTAGTTGCCGTGGCAACTTGTGCAGCGGGGTTGCCTTGGCAACTAATCGACGGTTGCCTGGGCGACTGGCTTGGCAACTGTTTGGGCGGCTGGGCATCAACTTCAAGGTTCGGCGGAGCGTTGTTCAATGGTTTCTTCTTATCCCTAAGTCAAAACTCTAGCTATTTGTGCATGCCTTGATAATACATCCCTGTGTGAATCAAGGGTTGAAGCCTTAACTTATTCCTAAGCCAGATTAATCTTCACCATCAATAGATTGAATAAAGACCAAACTAATTTGTTTCTTGAATCTAACTCTCCCGATATTAGATAAATAGATGAAGTTACGAGATCATCTCCAAATTCACTCGCAAACAAGAAGAAAAACCAAGAATGAGTAAACCTTGAATTGAAAGTGCAAACTCTTATTACCTAAACAAAATCCAATTGTTTCTCACAACCACAAAACACAATAACCTTAGCCAAATAGATTTAGTTCATGGCTAGGTTCCAAAGAAACACAAGACAAAGAATTACTAACATAAACCTAATTGAACAAGAAAGAAAAAGATGAAGAATGGTTGAAGCCTTGTCGAAATCTCTCCTTGCTCTTGTCGAAATTTCTCTCATCACTCCCTCTATGGAGTTGACGGCTTGGTCCTAAATTTACAGAGCTAGGTCAAAGTCTTTTTTGAGGAGCAAGTTAAGTTGGAATTAAATATCTTTAAAGAATATAATTCTTTATTATATTTAAATTCCTTCTATAACTTCTCCTATCTTTTTGGGATTTAATTTCTCTATAACCTTTTCATGGAAATCAAACTCCTTTGGGATTTAACTTTGCTCCACGTCATCTTGGGCTTATCTAGTAATCAATTTTGACTACCATATCATCTTATCCCTTATCGAAAATTGCCTTGGCAACTAGCTTGACATCTCCTTCATGCATTGCCCTGGCAACTAGCTCGACATCTCCTTCATGCATTGCCTTGACAACTGGTTCCAGCCTTGCTTTGGCAAGTGATTCTGCACACACAGAAAAACACACCAAAGCAGTATCTGTTCCACAAAATTAAGCAAAATATGAAATCAAGCTTGTCCATCAAGGAAACAATGCAAACATGCATGAATGGCTAATAATGCAACTAATATGAGCCTAAGTTTAGTAATAATATGAATAAAAGGGTAATAAAAATAGTACTTTTGAACACTTAATAAAAACAACGACACATTGTACTATTTTTCCTCTAACTTAGGATTAGGGAGGTTTTTTAACGAGGCACGTATTTTTGTTATTGTAGAACCTATCTTATCTTAATAAGACCCAAACCATTTTAAAAACATACTTAAAATAGTCCAATACAAACATATTTTTGCAATTCAGGGCAGCAACACATGTATGTACAATTAACATACTTAAAATAGTTCAATACGAATGTATTTGTGCAATTCGAGGCAGTATTTCATTTGTAAACATATCACACTTCTCAAATAGGCCAATATTACTTGTTTATGTGCGAAACTATCTAAAATACTTCGCACATAATCAATTATACCCGTGACTTTCTTACCTTTTGAACTAACAAACATAGCATAATTTAATATAACATGATCATCTCTTAATATTTTAACACATGTCAAACATACTGTATCTTACTTATTGCATAGACTATTATCACATAGCTTATCAAGCTGTAACTTGCTTATTATACAAGCTATTATCACATAGCATATCATATTGTAGCTTACTTATTACACATGCTAATATCACATAGCATATCATATTGTAACTCACTTATTACACAATCTATTATCACATAGCATATAATATTGTAGCTTATTTATTACACAAGCTATTATCATATAGCATACCATATTGTAGCTTACTTATTACACAAGCTATTATCACATAGCATATCACATTTCTTAACAAATAAGTATCAATCTTAACCCATTAATTGGCTCATAGATTTCATTAATTAATCTTTACATAACCTTGAGAATCGAATTCCTAGTCTAGGTACATGAGTCCCCAACCAACTGTCACCCATAAAATATCATACGGTACTTATAGTACCGGTCAATCCCTCCTACTGTCACCAAATGACTACACACACTTCCCTCCTACTGTCGCCAAATAGGGACCAATGCCTGGACCGTAGTCCACCCCGAACCTGAGCTCTATAGACTCTATGGCATGCCAACTATACCTAAGACTGTCTCGAAACCAAGGCTTTCACATATTTCTTTCATTACTTAAACATGATGAGCGTAGTTCTACATTGTAATATCCTCTCAAGGAGTTCAATTTTTCTTTCAGTAAAGGTATACATATATGCATAATCACCACATGTGATTTTTTTCCATGCCTCATCTCACTTATTCGAAAGGACTTATAGCCAATATTTCATTTGTTACATTGTACATAACTTTCATGTATACATTTTCCATCATTTCACATAAGAAGAAAGCATAAACAAGTTTTGTTTTGTATACAATAACCAACCTTTTCTATACAATAACCATCATTGAAATCCTTAGCTAGGATCATTCTTGACTAATTGACACTTAATTTGATATAACAATTGGTTAGAATTAGTTACTACCTCACTAAGTACATTATTGTACTTATCACCCTTGTTTTCATCCTTCCCAACTACAGGATAAAGGATTCAATCGTTGCTTGATCCTGAAGCATGATTTCTTGAGGTCGAAGCAAGACACAAGCATAGCTAGAGCATGGTTCATACTTGTTTTGTATTTCTCCTAGTTGGTGGCACCTAGACATATACATATAGCTAGGACTAGACCATGCATCTTGTTTGTTTTGGGAGGATTGTATATATGCATGAACATGGCTACTTGATGTTTTGAGTACTTGTATATATATGCTCTTGTATGGGCCTTCCATGTTAAGAACATAGTTGTTAAGACTAAAGTATGTATTGAACTCAAATTATATGTAATGGAAAAGTAGTTTGCTGCGCATATGTGTATATATTGAATGTTTCAAAGAAATTGATCTAGCCTATTGTTCCATTCGAATGCCTTGTGAAATTATATAGTCACTTGTGTGAATATACCATGTTGTAGGTGTTTTATATGCTTGTAGGGTAAATGCCGGATGGTAAGGCTTGGCATATGGCTTGTTTGGAGACAAGATACGTGTAATTGTATGTACAAATGATCATGTTTAGTAAATTTAGGTATGAAATGTTACATGTATCATTCTAAGGAATAATGAAATGGAAGCATATTTGCTCACTTAGGCTATTCGAATGCTAGAGTATGATGATGTTAATTGAAATGTTAAAAGTAGTAACCTATAATGTCTTGTAAAGAAAATATGAATGCTTGATTACTTGCTAGTTAAGTAACTCATCTAATAGGGATGAGTTAACCTATTCTTGCCTCATTCTTGCTTGTAATGTTACTTGAAAATGCTTCTAACCGGTTTGTTACTAGCCTGGGGTAGGTGGTGTTACATTTATTGGTAATCAGAGCTTTTTAGTTAGTTCTAGGACTAAACCGGGCTCTCTTGCATCATATAGGATACTTGTGCCACCTAGGATACTTGTATTGTATAGCTTGTGTCTTTGCTTAACTAAATCAAATTCATAATTGTTCAATTTGGATGTAGAATGTCTGAAACAAGGCTCGCTCGGGACGATGAAAGTCCTAAAGGCTCCTTGAATGAATGAGATAGTGTGAGGGTGGAGCAGAATCCTCCATAGCAACAAGCTGAACCTAGAGTCCAAGTTGCTGCTCAACAGGAAGCTCATGCTATAAATCCTGTGCAGCAAGAGTGTCTCCTGAGTATGAAAGAGATGTTTGATCATCTAGTGACTACTCTGAAGTGAGACCATCCTATTTCTCCTCCTCCTGCTATGCCAAACAAAGTTCCGATTGACAAGCTGGCTCAACACTAGGCTTATACCTTCACGGTACTGATGAAGCCAATCCCGAAGTAGCTGAGTATTGGTTAAAGGCCACTACTCGAATCCTGACCATACAAATGCCCTGTTCTGATGAACACAAACTCGAATGTGCTATAGCCCTGTTGACAGATGAAGCTCTGAGCTGGTGGGAAACCATTACCCTGACTGCTCCTGCTGAAGCTGTAACTTGGAAACTCTTCCTCGAGGAATTTAGGAAGAAATACATTAGTGAACAATACTTGACCAAGCACCAGAAGCATTTCTTGCACCTCAAGCAAGGTGGCCGACCTATCAAACAATACGTGAGTGACTTTTGCAAATATTACAAATACTGGTCGTAATACATCAAGACTGATGCTGACAAGTGTAGGATGTTTATCGATGGACTAAATAATGAATTGAGTCCAATATTCACTGCTTTGGGTATCACTGACTTCCAGAATTTGGTGAACCAGGCTATTGCAACCGAGGAGAAGATGAAGGCCTCTGAGAAATGTAAAAGTGGCAACTCTTGGAAAGACAAACGATCCAGGAATAATGACAAGCCTCACTGGCAGTTAAAGAAGTCTAAACACTCCAAAAAACACTCTTCGAATTACACTCCTGTTCAAAAGAGCAACTACATACCGAGGCCCCAATCGCTATCCAAGCCTTCAGCCTCGATCATCTCTGTTGATAGTACGGGGAATTCTGGTAAAACTGCTCAATATCCTACTTGCAAGTTCTGCCAGAACCACCACACTGGCCAATGTAGAACTCAACAGAATCTATGTTTCTTATGTGGAGCCTCAGATCACTATATCAGGGATTATCCTCTGAATCCTAACAAGGTTCTGAATCGATCTTGCAAATTCATTATTCTAGCAACTTGAATCTTCTCAACTATCAATGAATCAATTACATCTACATGATAGAATATTGCATCGATAACTCAGTAATATGAATGAATGAGCTTGCAAATTTATCAATACTTAGCATCATGTCTCACATCACAAATTCTTTCTACCTAAGCAACATTTATTTCACTATATTATATAAAAATATAATAATTTGTTTTCTTCTTTTTTCTTTTTTTAACAAGTAGTGAAGGATATCGAATAATGAATGCACCCTAGATCCTAAGAAGTAAGATGTTGTGCAAGGAACCCCGAGGAAGTACTTCATTTCTTCTTTTTTTCTTTGGCCAAATTTATTTTTCTGGCACAAGCATTGGAGTGTTCCCCCTTAAGCTACTTTCATTAGGCACACACATTGGAGTGCTCTTTATTTACACATAATATGATCTATAAACATATATAATAGTAGCTGAACTAGGAAGATTCATCTAATATCTAAGAGATGATGCTAGGTATCCATTACTCAAGTACTCAAATTCATTCATAATAGAATTTTAATACAACATTCCATCACATATATCCAACCAATTCATTGCCAATCAACAATATTCAAGATTTAAGCATCAAATGTAAGAAAAAAAATTATAGCACAAAATGAACCTTGCATTTGCTTATTTTTTTTTTGAAATAGGGGTGCATTTCATACCCTAGGTGAATTCCCCCAAACTTAAAGATTTCATTATCCCTAATGCAAAAATAGAATGCAATGACAGAATGCAGTTACAATGATAAATGCAATGACAATAAAACTAAATGCAATTACAATGACACAATGCAAATACAAAAGGAAAATAACAACTACATGAAATGCATGATCAGAAAAAAACTAAAAAAACAAACTAACTCAGAGTTCTTTTTCTTCGGATGTGGTTGCATGGTGCTACTTCTTCTCGCTACAACATTAACTTCTCAGTATTTTCATCCACAACATCGAACGTAGTGATAATTTTTTGTAGCAGCGTCTTCATCATCATCATCATCTTCTTCTTCTTTTCTCTTAGATTCTGGTTCAACTTTGGCATCATCAGCCTCCTCTTATTCTAGTGAAATCCAAATTCAACCACAATAAGCTCCCATTTATTATTTCGTTCTAGAAGGGGTTTCCTTGGAGAGTCATTTCTGATACTTCTTATAGTTCATCCGCACCCTCTAGGGAGTGACAATTCTGCCCAAAAAGAGTTGGGCCAATGTGATGGCAACCATTCTCACTTGTGTTGTCTTAGTGAAGGTGTCTTTCTTTCATTTTCCTTTGAAGTCCATGCATACCCTCCACCTTGCTACTATTCTGGAAGGCATGAAATCAACTTGGGCAACACTTTTGAAAACCAACAATCTGATTACCCTATTCTCATTGACTTTTATCATAGTTGGATGCAGTGTTCGTTTTGGTGACAGTTTCTGCTCTAGCCAATTGTCATAGCAATCTTCTGCTAGAATTCTATGTAAATCCAGTGAATGGCCATTTCTCTAAAATTTTTCAAGCATCCAACCACCACTTTGTTCAAGCTTTTTAAACATATCCATCAGTAGAGATTTTGGTGTAGCACTAATATCAAAAGGGATCGCCATGGATAAAGTATCTTCTCCCAAATGATCATACCCTTCTTTTGATGGCTTCAAATCTAGCATCGTTGGTTCCTCAAGAGATACATGATTAGATTTCATTGACAAAGTACCACCATCTTATTGATGCTGCATGTAGTCATTAACTTGTCATGGCAAAGGTGGATGTGGGGAGACTTCAGATTGCGATGATATTTCGGGTTGTATCGACAATTTTGATTTCCATACATTTGACAAGTGAGTGACAATTGTTGGAACATGATTTGCTGCTACATCAACAATTTCTTTAGAAACAATCTTTTCATTATGAGTCAATTCACCATTTTCTAAAAATGTTACATCTGAATCCCTGACTAGCCCACTAGTCTGTGTGCCGCTCTTTAGAGCGATATCCTAAGAATGTTCTTTCCCCTTAATAGTAGAGTTTGCCGTATCACTTGGAAGTGTGCCTTTGCGGTCTAGTATTCATTGTGGATGCAAATTGTCCCAATTTTTCTTCTATTGTATAAATCGATGAGGACTCCCCTTGAACAATTGCTTCCGTTTGAGTGATATGCTCTCGCATCAAAGCTTCAAGAGCTACAAAGGTATCAGATGTGGAAGCTTGGGTATACTTTTGCTACATAGGTGCTTGAGCATACAAATTTGGGATTTGAACATATTGTGGCTGCTGTAACATCCCAAAATATGACCTAGAAGTATGTAATATCATAGCCTCCAAGTTAAATTACAATGTAGCTATCATCTATTAGAGTAATCAAATGGAATTAGGGTCAAATTGGAATCAAGAGCATTGTGGTGAGCCTTTTCGAAAAGGACTAAAATTGGAAAATTTAACTATTCTAGAATTGCATGTAAATTAAGCTTAAATTTAAGGATTTGCATACATGTCACCGTGTGTAGGAGACATGTGGATAGAGAGGATGACCCTTGGCTTGCGGGAATTTTAAAGATGAACAAATGTTGTCATCTTCCTCCTTTCTCTCTTTTCTCCTCCATAACTGAAAGTTAGATAGTTGTGAGAGAGTTTGATTTTTGGGGTTAAACTAGCTCAATTGGAGGTCTTGTTCGAATAGCACCTTGATAACAAGGTAATTATCTTGTTCTCTTTTCTATTCATGTAAAAAAATTGTGCTTGATGATTCGATATGTTTATGTGTGAGAATTATATGAGAATGGGTTTACATGTTTGGTAGAATTGTGAATGGATTGTATGCTAGGGAGATCATGTTTAGTATGTAAATGACACTTGATTGATTGTTCTAACATGAATAAATAAGAAGATATGTGATTTAAGAATGTTTTGAGATTGTCAAAATTAAAAGAGGGGCTGTCCTATAAGTTCAAGACTGTTAAGGACTGTTTTAAATTTAATTGGGGTTGTTTTAGTGATTCCAATAGATTGAATTGCAAGCTGAAAAAAAAAAAACAAAGATTATTTGGTGAAAATAAGAATACATTTTAGGCTATTTTGCTATGCATTTTGGTGCAAACCTCTAACTTAGGGACTGCCCTGTATATATATACATGCTTTAGGTTCCATATTTGTAATAATAGAGGGTTGTTTTATATAGCCAGTGGACTGTTTTAACATGAAAATAAACATTTGAGGACTATTTTGAGTAGGTACACATGTGAATATGAAACTTGGACTGCTTTGTATATGTTTGCGTATTAATGGGACTATTTTGATTGAACATCATAATGATAAAGACTACCCTGCACCTATGGAAATATTTGGGCCTATTTTATGTATACAAATTGTGTATCTTTGACCTAGGGACTGTTTTTGAATGCTTATACGAGTCATGGGCTGCTCTGGACAATTTTGAATATGTATGTGATGAATGGACTGTTTTGGATAATTATGAGCAAATAGTGGGCTGTTTTTGATCTATAAAAATGTATATAATTAATTACCATATTTTTGTGTAAACAAGAATGTTTATGGACTGATTTTGCACATGCTTGTGAATGTATGTGAGTAGGAATTGTCTTGGCAATCAAGATTGTTATGAGCTGTCTTGTTTTTAGATGTGTATACATGAAAAATAGAATTGCTTTGCAAATGATTTATTGATGGGAATAGTTCTAATATACGGCTATACTCCTTGTAAATTGTTAGACCAAGAAGGAGCTAGGAAAGGATTTGGATAAGTAGCAAGATATGATTAAGGATTCAGGTATCTTGTAACTTCAAGATAAGATGTAAGTGTAGTTTAAAGTCTGGGGACAGGTTAAAGGCCTTCCCGAACACCTTATCAATTTAATTACGTTTCCTTATGCTTGTGTGTTACACAATGCTTAAGCTAAGCTTGGATCTAAGGTAAGTGAGTACTTGTTAAAGTACACTATGCTAAGAAAATGTTTGATAAAAAGGTATGTTTGAATTGAGGATTGGACTTGTGATTGTATTTATGTGCAAGTTAAATCTAGAAAAAAAATCAAGATATGGCCTATTGGTTAAATAACCTTAATACTTTGAGCATGATGGAATATATATGTGTATTCATGTGCATCATAAGTTAAGTAATATGAAATGTGATCCGATATTCTGATAAGGAGCAATGCTCATCTATTTCTGTTGTGATAAGATTATAACATGTACATGATTACATGAATATGGAGCTAAGCTCAATTTTGATATGATAAGATAAGAATATGTGAAAAGCCTTGGTTTTGAATCAGTCTTAGGTATAGTTGGCATGCTATAGAGCTCATGTTTGGGGTGGACTACGATCTTTATTTGGCGACAATAGGAGGGAAGTGTTGTTGTCACTTGGCGACATTAGGAGGGATTGACCGGTACTATGAGCACCTTTCTGTTGGCAACAGTTGGTTGGGGATTCGAGTACCTAGGTTGTTACTTGATTCTCAAGGCTATGTAAAGATTAAATAATGAAATTCGTGAGTTTATTAACGGGTTAAGCGTGATATCTTGTATGTTAAGAAATTTATATATGTGATAAGTCATGTTGATAACTTATGAAATATGTAAGCTATAAGTATGATATGATATGTTTTGATAACTTATGAGATACGTTAGTTAGAGGTGTGAGATGTTATGTTTTGATAGTTCATAAGGAAAGAAAGTCACGAGTATAATGTGTTATATTGATAGCTTTCAAGACAATTAATTATATATATATACATAGTGCTATGTTCAAATTTTTTTGGATAGCCTTGAATATAAACTAGCGTGTTAAGTGGACTGTTTTGACTAGAATTAATCATACCATGGATTGTTTTGCAATGTATAATTGTGTATACATGTTAAGTGGACTACGGTCAACATAAGAGGTATCGTGATAAGATGTATCACTCTAATGTGAGACGTGGTTACGGTGCTAGACGTAGAGTGCAAGGTCAGGGTAATTGGGTTAGATCTGAGCTTAATTCTTTTATGGGCTTGTGGATCGCGTGAGCATTTGAGGCGAGATTGTCCATGTTTGATCCGTGAGGGGCAAGCTCCTACTGCGATGGGTACTAATGTTTGCTGGAGTTATGGATCGAATGATCATAATAGACGCGATTTTCCTTTGTTGGTTGGTGGTGGTCAGGCTAGGGCGTCTGTGGCTATACCTCAACGAAGCCGTGGTCATGGCCGTGGATAGTTTTAGCGTAGAGATGAGGGTCCGAGGATGGTTGCTCATGCTATTGCGATTCAGCCTGAGGGTGGTGTTCCTGCGAGGGTGTATGCACATCGCGAGGGAAGTAACGACACCTATGTGATTGCAGGTACATTTACTTTGCAGTCTTTTTCGTTGTTTTCATTGGTTGATTATGGTTCTACGCATTCATACATCTTGAGTGAACATGCACTTTTTCTTGACGTACCTGTAGAGGTGTTAAATGTTGGAATGCTTGTAACACCTAATCCCCGGGTTAGCCGTAACCCGGTTCGAGAGCATTACCAAAGCGAGAACAAAGCAATAGATAGGTTACTTGTTGAATAAGTAACCTCGGAATACTTGACTTGCGGCGCAAGTAACCCATACTAAACCTTTCAAGTCATACAATACATTCAAACAATCCACATTAAACAAAAACTAACATACATAGCATACTAATTTAGGTACCATTTTGTTTCATTTCATACTTATAATCTAAGCTACCATTATTATGTTACCATTCTATTCAAATCACATGCATCATTCAAACAACAATCTCAACTGTGTTATACTTCACAATAGATTACTTCTAGTCATAATTCAACTTTCATTCTTATTACAATTCCAAATACCTTATTCGAATGATGCTAGGTGATTACTAAACATGCTTTAACTAGCTTACTTCCATCTCAAGAAACTACTTATTCAACCAATTAACAAGTTCAATACAAAGCATCTAACTTACATCTTATTACACATTCATGCATCTATTCGAACAACATGGAAATCCCTAATAACATTTCACTTGATTCATTTTTCAATCAAAACATAACATTTCATGGCATCCTTAGATAATACATTGTTAATGCATGCTTGATCATAAATTAGCCTCAATTTTGTCATTGCCGAATCATGCTAATAAACATAGGAACAAATGTATGATCATACAACATTGGTATAACATTCGAATTAGACATGATTCAACAAACATTAGATTTCCATCACAATTTGCGCAACATCTACTTCATATATACATATCATCATGGTTCATATACATAGTTTAAGTCATCCAAATAGGTTACATAATAGGCCCATCAAAACATTACACAAACAAGTCTTCAACACATATTCAAATGCATGATCAATGCTACCTATTACAAGATCTAGTGCCACCAAACTATGAGTATGCAAAGAGTATGAATTCATACTTTCAAGCTTGCTTCAAGTGTTGCTTCTAAAGCAAGATATCCTCTTGGAGTATCTTTAATCTGTTATGGGAAGAATAAAAGTAGAGTGGTAAGTACAAGTTATGTACTTAGTGATGTAACACTAAGTCTAGCCGATTTTCCCAAGCATACATATCCAAGTTTTCAGGTATTTCCAAGAATCAAGACCATCTCTACAAAACACATACTTATTCGAATTGCATAGGTAAACATAGGCAAGTTTCACATATCATACAATCAATATAGCAACATCCATCAAGTTTACATATAATGCCATTCGATTTGTTGCTTAGGTGACAAGCAATCAAAAACTCCAATCACCAAGTAGGCATTCATACACAAAGTCATCATCTATACATTTCTTTCATGACAAGTAACTAATTTTTCAACCATTCATGTGTCATCTTTCAAGGCAAGATAGTTCATTTAAGTATCTTACAATACAAGCAATGTTCATCTCACACATCTAAGCAAATAATGTTCATTCAAGTTATGAAGTCATCTTATAACACCCTTGGTAAGTAGCATACTAGATAATAAAATCTTCAACAATATGCACCGAAGTGCCAATATGCACCGTAGTGCCAATATACACCGTCGTGCCAATATGTACCATCGTACCAATATGCACTGTAGTGCCAATATGCACCGTAGTGCCAATATGAGCTCAAGATTCTAAGGCATGCCCTCCTATCTATCCAATCTAGCTACCAAGGTTGTTGATTATCCATTTCATTCAAGCTTTATACAATTAATTATCCAATTCAACATTATGCCATTCAAAGGCCAAGTCCTTAGGCTTATGGAGTCTTAACTCCCGAGACAAAACTATCCATGCCATTCGAATGGCATGAATAAAAAGTGGTACCATTGTTCAGTTCATTTCAATCAACCATGTATAACAATCACAAACACATGCATATGTATGCAATGTGCGTACTTTATTCTCCAAGCAAGCATGCCATTTCTTACCTTAGGCATAAGCAATGCAACATGACAAACAATTCATTACATTTGCTTAACACCCAAGTAAATACATAGATTATGGCATCAAACAAGTTATCATACATGTCATTCTTCCCTTAATTAGACAAATATGTATTAATTCATGTTACATGGCAATATCATTAAACCATTACAATGGCAAGGTTGGTTAGGACCTAAGTCCTAACCTTAGGGATAGTTACACTGACAATACTCATAGGAATTCAAGTGCCTTGAATCTAAATCCCTTTGCCTTTAGCTTTGGGATGTCCACTCCTATCCACTTCTTCCCCAATTTGCTGCCCTTGGTCTAGCAAGCATAACACATATACATATCATCAAAACAAACACATAATATCACACAATCATAGTAGCAATGTTACCACATTGTACCTAATATTTAGCTACTGTTTTTATGATTCCTTTTAAGCATTTCTTACTAGTTCATTTCCATATTGTTATTACTTCATTTTAAGACATAGCTGGATAGGTTACAATGTCCCAATACTATTTTGGAAATAATTTGCTACTAGGTGCAAAAATATTCCCAAACTGCCCAGGGCACTGCAACCTGGCAGTTTGCACACTGTCCCTTTAAATGGCCATATCTTTTAATTCGTACATCGGAATTTCGATTTCTATACATTGTTGGAAAGCTAACAAATGTCTTGGCCCTATAATTCATTTCCTATGAGTCAATGTTAATCCATTATTCAAGGTAGACAAAATAGGGCAAGTTGGTTACAATGCTTAATTTTACATGTCCACTCATTTTCCATTCAATAAAACAGTTTCTATGTTATATGTCTATGTTCATGCTTTTATCTTTCATTTCCAGCATTGTTTGCTAACATTTCAATTTGTTTAACACCTTCTTTACAATATCTAGTCATGATCATAATCAATTCATTAATTCCATAGCTCAATTTTAAGTTCTATTCATTCAATTGTCAATTCAACATCACAATTCAATTTTCCAGCAACCTAGCTTATTACACTATCATAAACACATAATTTCCAGCATTGAACCTAGTGTTCATTCTTCAATTTTGCATGATTCTACAACCATTTAATCATCTAATCACATAGTCAATAGCTAATCTCATCTAACATCATCAAAACAGTCCACTTTAACAAATATATTTGCCTATTCAATTGAACACAAGTAGAATCATACTTACTTTGCTTCTAGCTTAATTTCGTTGGGAAATCTCTACACATGCAAGCTTAATTTTCCTCTTTAATGGCTGATTTCTCGCAAGGTTTCTTTCTCTCTATTTCCTCTCTCTATTTTGGCTGGTATGAAATGAAAGAGATGATGACAATGTGGTTATTCACATTAGTGGATTTGTAAAGTTACTAAACTATCCTTAATTAATTATTAATCCTATAATTAGTCAAGGGCAAATAAGAGAATCATGAAATTTATCATGCAAGCCTTATCTTTCTTACTTAAATCAAATTGGTCTTTTGTAATTTGATCATTTATTTCATACATTCTTTCAATTAGACCCTTGGCTATTCAATTTAGCTTAATTATAGATTCAATTAAGCTATCAACTTATGAAATTTGATTCCAATACTTTTAAGCTAGGATTTGGGGTGTTACAATTCTCCCTCCTTAAATTAAATTCGTCCTCGAATTTACCTGAATCGAATAGGTGAGGATATTGCTTCCTCATGACTTCTTCAGATTCCCAGGTAGCTTCTTCCACCTTATGATTTCTCCATAAGATCTTAACAAGGGGAACAATCTTGTTCTGAAGCTTTCTTACTTCCCGGTCAAGAATCTGAATAGGTTCTTCTTCGTAGGACAAATCAAGATTCAATTCTACTTCTTCGGGTTCAAGAATGTGTGAAGGATCAGATCGATACCTTCTGAGCATTGAAACGTGGAAGACATTGTGTATTCTATCGAATTCTCTAGGAAGAGCTAGTCGATAGGCCACTAGACCAATTCTTTCAATAACTTCAAATGGTTCGATATATCGGGGACTGAGCTTCCCTTTTCTTCCAAATCTGAGCACTTTCTTCCAAGGTGAGACTTTTAGGAATACCTTGTCTCCAGTAGCATACTGGATATATCTTCTTTTCAAGTCAACATACGCTTTTTGTCTATCGAAAGCTGCCATTAATCGATCGTGAATGATCTTGATTTGTTCTTCGATTTCCCAAAGCAATTGAGGTCCCAATACTTTTTTTTCTCCCAATTCAGACCAGCATAAAGGAGTTATACATCTTCTACCATATAGAGCTCCAAATGGTTCCATTTGAATAGAAGATTGAAAGCTATTGTTGTAGGCAAACTCTACAAGAGGTAGAGATTTCTCCCAATTCTTCCTGAAGTCAATAACACAAGCTCCTAGCATATCTTCTAACACTTGAATGATTCTCTCAGATTGGCCATCCGATTAAGGATGAAAGGCCGTACTAAGATGTACTTTAGCTCTTAGAGCTTTCTGCAGAGAATTCCAGAATCGAGAAGTGAATCGAGGGTCACGATCAGAGATAATTTCTATAGGTACACCGTGTAACAGAATCATTTCACGAATGTACAGTTCGGCAATGGTTTCCAAACTCATGTTCATACGAACAAGGATGATGTGAGTAGATTTAGTGAATCTATCAACAATCACCCATACAACATCATTCTTTCTTGGAGTAAAAGGAAGACCGGTGACAAAGTCCATAGCAATTCGATCCCACTTCCACTAGGGAAGTTCAATAGGTTGAAGCAGCCCAGTAGGGACTTGATGCTCAGTTTTGACTCTTTGACATGTTAAGCACTTGGATACGAAGTCCGTAATTGCAGATTTTATGCCTGACCACCAGTATAGTGGCTTTAGGTCCGTATACGTCTTAACCGACCCAGGGTGGATTGAGAAAGAACTTTGATATGCTTCTTGCAACATTTCCCGTCTTAGTTCCTCATTGTTAGGAACACAAACTCTATCTTTGAAATAGAGGAGTCCATTTGACTTTAGGGAGAAGACGAAGCTACACTTAGAAGTAAGATATGATCTTCTGAAGATCTGGATCAACTTGTTGTAGTTCTTTAATTCTCAAGATGAAATCGGATTGAACTTGAAGTTAAGACAAGAATTTCAGCCCGTGGATAGTCAAAAATGAGCATTGATAGCCGTATTAGCTACGAAATAATTAACAAGGTCATTAGAATGATTTTCAATAGATTTCTTGTAATGCAATGCACTGTTTGAATTGTTTCTTGTATCACAAGGCATTGTTTGAATTCTCTTACAAGCTAAGAAATACTCAATTTTGATGGTTACTAGTATTTTAGACACAATTCTTATTTGAATGGGTTACTTGTATTTCAAGGAATGTTTGAATAGTAACTTGTAGCTTAAGAAAGCTCTAAATTCATTGTTTGCAAAACAAGAGAAGGCATGATTCAAATGAATTTAATCAGAATTCTAGATTAAGGAGTTACCCGAGTATGGTCTGCGATTAAGGGCGTCAGCAACTACATTTGTTTTCCCCGGATGGTAGTCGATAACCAAATCGTAATCCTTAAGTAATACGAGCCATCTCCTTTGTCTCAGATTCAAGTCCTTTTGAGTTAGGAGGTATTTGAGACTTTTGTGATCAGTAAATAGATTGCATTTCTCTCGTATAGATAGTGTCTCCATATATTGAGAGCAAACACGATAGCTGCTAGTTCCAGATCGTGCATTGGATAATTAGACTCGTGTATCTTCAGTTGCCTTGAAGCGTAAGCAATTACTTTCTCATATTTCATTAGGACACAACTGAGTCCTAGATGAGAAGCATCACTATAAACAGTGAATTCGTTGCCCGATTCTAGTTGGATGAGTATCGAGGCATGAGTCAGAGCTTGCTTAAGTTGATCGAAGCTTCGTTGTTGGCTTTCTGACCAAACGAAAGGCGTATCTTTACAAGTAAGCTTAGTAAGACTTGCGGAAATAGAGGAAAAGACTTTGACAAATCTTCTGTAATACCCGACTAATCTGAGAAAGCTTCGGACTTTGCTTATATTCTTTGGAGGTCTCCAATTTAGAATAGTCTGAATCTTGCGTGGATCGCCTTTGATTCCTTCAGCTGAGATAACGTGGCCAAGGAAAGAAACTTCTGGTAACCAAAATTCACATTTGGAGAACTTGGCATACAATTGATGTTCTCGGAGTGTTTGTAAGATAATTCAGAGGTGTTCAACATGTTCCTCCTTATTCCGAGAGTACACCAGAATGTCGTCGATGAATGCGACCAAGAACTTGTAAAGATAGGGCTTGAATACCCGATTCATAAGATCTATGAAAGCAGCCGGAGCATTCGTTAACCCGAATGGCATTACGAGGAATTTGAAGTGGCTATATCAAGTACGAAAGGTTATCTTGGGTAGGTCTTCTTCTTTCACTTTCATTTGATAGTACCCCGATCGAAGGTCGATCTTAGAGAATACGATAGCATCCCTAAGTTAATCGAAAAGATCCTCAATTCCGGGCAGGGGATACCGATTCTTGATAGTGAGCTTGTTTACCTGACGATAATCAATACAAAGCTGCATAGTCCCGTCTTTCTTTTTCACAAACATGACTGGAGCACCCTACGGAGAAGTGCTAGGTCGTATGAAACCTTTATTTTGCAACTCCTGAAGTTGCTTCTTTAATTCTTTCAACTCGACAGGTGCCATTCTATAGAGTGTAATGGACACCGGAGCTGTTCCAGGCTGAACTTCAATCTTGAACTCTACTTCTCTGGTTGGAGGGACACCAGGGAGTTCCTCAGGAAAAAAATCAATGAATTTCGAAACAACAGGCATGCTAGGCAAACTGAATTCAATTTCATCTTGGAGAATCATGTTAGCAAAGATTGAAGTTGGTTTCTTGTCTATTAAGAGTACGGATTCTTTCCCTAAACCCAGAGATACAGTCTCCGATTTTGGCAATCTACCTAGGCCTCGTGTTTACTTAACCAATCTAACCCCAAAATCAAGTCAAATTCACAATATGGTAAGACATAAAGATCAATAGGAAAGGGGACATTTCAAATGGTCAAGGGAGCTTGCCTGTGGCACAAGGTAATAGGTGTTTTTCCTCCTAATGGGTTCAAAACTATAGGATTTGATTCAATAATTTTGGGTTTCAATTTTAACTTGTTGATAAAGGCGGAACAAACAAATGAATGTGTAGACCCCGAATCAATTAAAGCATATACATGATTGAATTTAACTCAACGGTACCTACAATAACATCGAGAGCTTCTTCAAATCTGAGCATTCGAATAGGGGCCCTTCGATTTCCCCTGATTCCCGGACTGAGCTTGTTTGGGTGCTTTGTTTCGGTTAGAAAGAGCTGAGCTAACAATTGCAAAAGTTCTTTTTGAAGCCTTGTTGGGATTCTGGGGACAATCGCAGATATAATGACCAGAGGCTCCACATGAGAAGCATAAATTCTGTTCAACTCTGCACTGTCCAGTTGATGTTTCTGGCAGAACTTGCAAAGAGGGTATTGAGTAGCTTTAGCCTGATTCCCCATGCTATCAACAGAAACAACAAGGGCTGAAGTCTTTACAACCGTTTAAGGTTTCGGAACGTAACTACTCTTTTGATTAGGGGTATAGTTCGAAGAGTGTCCTTTGGAATGTTTGGACTTCTTTGATTGCTAGTGTGGCTTATCATCGTTCCTGGGTCGTTTATCTTTCCAAGAGTGTCCGCTCTTGCGTCTTTCTGAGGCTTTCATCTTCGCCTCAATAGAAGTGGCCCAGTTTACAAAATTTTGGAAGTCGGTAATACCCAGAGTAGTGAATATCAGGCTTAATTCATCATTTAACCCGTCTATGAACATTCAGCACTTGCTTGCCTCGATTTTGATATATTCAGACCCATACTTGCAATACTTGCAAAAGTCGCTCACGTATTGCTCGATAGGTCAGCCAGCTTGTTTAAGATACATGAATCATTTTCGGCACTCAGCCAAATATTGTTCGCTGATATATTTCTTCCTGAACTCATCAATGAAGAACTTATAGGTAATAGACTCTGCAGGAGCAGTTAGAGTAGTGGTTTCCCACCAGCTCAGTGCTTTGTCTGCCAACAGAGCGATGGCACACTCGAGTTTATGCTCGTCAGGACATGGCAATTGTTTTGTCAGAATGCGAGTAGTGACCTCTAACCAATACTCAGCTACTTCTGGATTATTCTCACCGGTGCCAGTGAAGGTATATGCCCAATGCTGAGCCAGCTTGTCAATAGGGGCTCGATTTGGCACAATAACAGTAGGAGCAATAGGGTGATCTTCTTTTAGGGCAGTTACGAGATGATTGAACATCTCCTTCATACTTGTAAGACATTCTTGTTGCATAGGACTGATAGCAGGAGCTTCCTGTTGAGCAGCAGCTTGAGCTCGATGTTGAGCTTACTGTTGAGGAGGATTCTGTTCTATCCTCACACTGTCTCCTTCGTTCGAGGAGCCTACGAGACTTTCATTGTCTCGACCCAATCTTGTTTCTGACATTCTAGCTCAATCGGAACAATAAGAGTTTTAGTTGTCACATTTACACATTTAAGCAACAACACAAGCTTATATCAAGTCTCCTAGGTGGCACAATATCCTATATGATGCAAGTGGGCTTATAGAACTGACTAAAAAGCTCTGATACCAATAAATGTAACATCCTATCCCCGGGTTAGCTGTAACCCAGTTCGGGAGCATTACCAAAGTGAGAATAAAGCAATAGATAGGTTACTTGTTGAACAAGTAACCTCAGAATACTTGACTTGCAGCACAAGTAACTTAAACTAAACATTTCAAGTCATACAATACATTCAAACAATCCACATCAAACAAAAACTAACATACATAGCATACTAATTTAGGTACCATTTTGTTTCATTTCATACTTATAACCTAAGCTACCATTATTATGTTGCCATTCTATTCAAATCACATGCATCATTCAAACAACAATCTCAATTGTGTTATACTTCACAATAGATTACTTCTAGTCATAATTCAACTTTCATTCTTATTACAATTCCAAATACCTTATTCGAATGATACTAGGTGATTACTAAACATGCGTTAACTAGCTTACTTGCATCTCAAGAAACTACTTATTCAACCAATTAACAAGTTCAATATATAGCATCTAACTTACATCTTATTACACATTCATTCATCTTTTCGAACAACATGGAAATCCCTAATCACATTTCACTTGATTCCTTTTTTCAATCAAAACATAACATTTCATAGCATCCTTAGATAATACATTGTTAATGCATGCTTGATCATACCTTAGTCTCAATTTTGTCATTGTCAAATCATTCTAATAAACAAGGAACAAATGCATGATTATACAACATTGGTATAACATTCGAATTAGACAAGATTCAACAAACATTATATTTCCATCACAATTTGCGCAGCATCTACTTCATATATACATATCATCATGGTTCATATACATAGTTTAAGTCATCCAAATAGGTTACATAATAGGCCCATCAAAACATTACACAAACAAGTCTTCAACACATATTCAAATGCATGATCAAGGCTACCTATTACAAGATCAAGTGCCACCAAAATAGGAGTATGCAAAGAGTATGAATTCATACTTTCAAGCTTGCTTCAAGTGTTGCTTCTAACCCAAGATATCCGCTTGAAGTATCTTTAATCTGTTATGGGAAGAATGAAAGTAGTGTGGTAAGTACAAGTTATGTACTTAGTGATGTAACACTAAGTCTAGCCAATTTTCCCAAGCATACATATCCAAGTTTTCATGTATTTCCAAGAATCAAGACCATCTCTACAAAACACATACTTATTCGAATTGCATAGGTAAACATAGGCAAGTTTCACATATCATACAATCAACATAGCAACATCAATCATGTTTACATATAATGCCATTCGATTTGTTGCTTAGGTGACAAGCAATCAAAAACTCCAATCACCAAGTAGGCATTCATACACAAAGTTCATTTAAGTATCTTACAATGCAAGCAATGTTCATCTCACACAACTAAGAAAACGATGTTCATTCAAGTTATTAAGTCATCTTATAACACCCTTGGTAAGTAGCTTACTAGATAATCAAATCTTCAACAATATGCACCGAAGTGTCAATATGCACCGTAGTGCCAATATGCACCGTCGTGCCAATATGCACTGTAGTGCCAATATGTACCGTCGTACCAATATGCACCGTAGTGCCAATATGCACCGTAGTGCCAATATGAGCTCAAGACTCTAAGGCATGCCCTCCTATATATCCAAACTTGCTACCAAGGTTGTTGATTATCCATTTCATTCAAGCTTTGTACAATTCATTATCCAATTCAACATTATGCCATTCAAAGGCCAAGTCCTTAGGCTTATGGAGTCTTAACTCTCAAGACAAAACTATCCATGCCTTTCGAATGGCATGAATACAAAGTGGTACTATTGTTCAATTCATTTCAATCAACCATGTATAACATTCACAAACACATGCATATGTATGCAACGTGCGTACCTTATTCTCCAAGCAAGCATGCCATTTCTTACCTTAGGCATAAGCAATACAACATGACAAACAATTCGTTACATTTGCTTAACACCCAAGTAAACACATAGATCATGGCATCAAACAAGTTATCATATATGTCATTCTTCCCTTAATTAGCCAAATATGTATTAAGCATATTACATGGCAATATCATTAAATCAATACAATAGCAAGGTTGGTTAGGACCTAAGTCCTAACCCTAAGGATAGTTACACTCACAATACTCATAGCAATTCAAGTGTCTTGAATCCAAATCCCTTTGCCTCTAGCTTTGGGATGTCCACTCCTATCCTCTTCTTCCCCAATTTGCTGCCCTTGGTCTAGCGAGCATAACACATATACATACCATCCAAACAAACACATAATATCACACAATCATAGTAGCAATGTTACCACATTGTACCTAATATTTAGCTACTGTTTTTATGCTTCCTTTTAAGCATTTCTTACTAGTTCATTTCCATATTGTTATTACTTCATTTTAAGACATAGCTGGACAGGTTACAATGTCCCAATACTGTTTTGGAAACAGTTTTCTACTAGGTGCAAAAATATTCCCAAACTGCCCAAGACACTTCAACCTGGCAGTTTGCACGCTGTCCCTTTAAATGGCCATATCTTTTAATCCGTACGTCAGAATTTTGATTTCTATATACAATTGGAAAGCTAATAAAATTTTCTATAATACCATGTAAGACTTGCATTTTAGTTCTTATCCAAAATAATAAATTTTATTGTTCAAAGACAGGGCATTTACACTACCTGGATAGCTTGCACTGTCCAACAATTCCTATTTACAGTTTCCAACATAGGACCCAGTTTTTAGTTATGTTTTCACCTAATGAAAGTAGACATATTAAGGATCATTTCATTAAAATTTCATCCCTGAATTTTATTTATACAAGGATTGGTGAATTTTCAAAGTGACTACCCATAACAAAGCAATTCTGGGTAGATTATACCTATTCTCATTTTAATTCCTTAAATTCATTTTAACCAATGTCTTGGCCCTACATTTCATTTCATATGATATATCCTAAACATGTTGAGTCAATGTTAATCCATTATTCAAGGAAGCCAAAACAGGGCAAGTTGGTTACAATGCTTAATTTTACATGTCTTCTCAATTTCCATTCAATAAAATAGTTTTATGTTATATGTCTATGTTCATGCTTTTATCTTTCATTTCCAGCATTGTTTTCTAACATTTAAATTTGTTTAACACCTTCTTTACAATATCTAATCATGATCATAACCAATTCATTAATTCCATAGCTCAATTTTAAGTTATATTCAGTCAATTCTCACTTCAACATCACAATTTAATTTTCCAACAAACTAGCTTATTACACTATCATAAACACATAATTTCCAGAATTGAACCTAGTGTTCATTCTTCAATTTTGCATGATGCTACAACCATTTAATCATCTAAACACATAGTCAATAGCTAATCTCATCTAACATCAACAAAACAGTCCACTTCAACAAATATAGTTGCCCATTCAATTGAACACAAGTAGAATCATACTTACTTTGCTTCTAGCTTAATTTCTTTGGAAAATCTCTACACATGCAAGCTTAATTTTCCTCTTCAATGGCTGATTTCCCTCAAGGTTTCTTTCTCTCTATTTCCTCTCTCTATTTCGACTGGTATGAAATGAAAGAGATGATGGCAATGTGGTTATTCACACTAGTGGATTTGTGAACTTACTAAACTATCCTTAATTAGTTATTACTCCTATAATTAGTCAAGGGAAAATAAGAGAATCATGAAATTTATCAAGCAAACGTCATCTTTCTTACTTAAATCAAATTGGTCCTTTGTAATTTGATCACCTATTTCATACATTCATTCAATTAGACCCTTGACTATTCAATTTAGCTTAATTCTAGATTCAATTAAGCTATAAACTTATGCAATTTGATTCCAATACTTCTAAGCTAGGATTTGGGGTGTTACAATGCGAGTAATGAGTTCTTTTGGTGAAACGGTTATCACAAGAAGGGTGTTTATGGGATGTCCTTTTTCTGTTCAAGGATATGTATCGTGGTAGTACTAAGATGTGTCGTGGGTTGAAGGATGAGTACTACTCGGTGGGTTTAAATAAGGATGTAGTTGAGTTTGTTGCTAAGTGTATGGTGTGTTAGCGAGTAAAAGCTGAGCATCAATTTCCTTCCGGGTTGTGCAATCGTTGAAGATACCAGAGTGAAAATGGGAGAGAATCACCATGGATTTTGTGTCAGGGTTACCCTTAACACCGACTAAAAAGGATTTTATTTGGGTGATTTTGGATCGTTCTATGAAGTGTGCACATTTTCTTGTTGTGTATACTACGTATACGTTGGATAAGTTGGCAGATTTGTACATCGCTGATATTATACATTTGCACGGTGTGCCTAAGTCCATAGTTTCATATAGAGATCTACAGTTTACATCGAGGTTTTGGGAGTGTTTGCATCGAGTTTTAGGTACACAGTTGAGTTTTAGTACTTCGTATCATCATCAGAAGGATGGTCAGTCTAAACGCATGGTCTAGGTCATGGAGGATATGTTAAGGTGTTGTGCTATTAAGTTCCAAGGAATCTAGGAGAAACAGTTACCTTTGGTGGATTTTGCTTATAATAACAGCTATCAAGCAAGTATACAAATGGCACCGTATGAAGCTTTGTATGGTAGGAAGTGTAGAACGCCACTTTGTTGGGTGGAGGCAGGAGAATAGTTGGTTACCTTGCCTAATGTGCTTAAAGGGACAACAGAGAAAGTAAAGCTTATTAGTGGTTAGTTGAAAACGGCTTCGGATCGGAAAAAGTCTTATGTAGATTTGAAGCGTAGGAAGATAGAGTTTGCAGTTGGTGACCGTATGTTTCTAAAAGTTTCACATTGTAAGAAGGTGATGAGGTTTGGTAAGAAGGGCAAGTTGAGTCAGAGGTTCATTGGACCTTATGAGGTGTTGGGACGCGTTTTTCGGTGGCTTATAGATTGAGGTTACCACTAGAGCTTGAGAAGATACATGATATTTTCCATGTATCGATGCTCCGAAGGTATAGATCGAATCCTTCTCATGTGATGCCTGTTGAGGAGATTGAGTTGAATCCAAATTTGACCTATGATGAGGAACCAATGAGGATCTTGGATGAGGATAGTAAGGTTCTTCGTGGTAAGACCATATAGTTGGTCAAAGTGTTGTGGCGACACCGAAGAGTTGAGGAGGTCACGTGGGAGAGGAAAGATTACATGAAGAAGCAGTTTCCTTCCTTTTTCCGCTAGGTAAAATTTTGAGGACGAAATTTCCTAAGTGGGGGAGAGTTGTAATGTCGTAGTTTTGGGCCTAGAGTTTTTGGGCCAGTGTAGGGGTCTGGTGGAATAGAATTAGGGATTCAAGTCGATTTTGGGATCATATATTTTTACAAGGGATAAAAATATAAAAAATGCTCTAAAATATTTATTAAATATATATTGATTTTTGGTAAAGTCAATTTTGGAAAATAAGATTTGGAAATTGGACATTTCGGGTTAGTGACCAAAATGTAAAAAGTGAAAACTATTTTCAGTGATAGTTTTGTAAAAGGATTAAAACTTAGAATCTCTAAGGAGCTACTAAGCCTAAATGTTTTTATAAGATTTCTATCTTAATAGGATTTGTTTTAAAGTGATTTAATTAAGTATTAAAAGAGGTTTGATTAGAAGGAAGGTAGTTATTTCCCTTAAAACAAAATTGACATAACTTTTCTCTCTATAGTTTTCTCTCAAAATCTCTTCAGCAAAACATCTATTTTTTCAAAAAATATTTGAGGTAATGATCTTGTTTTCTTAAGCTAATGATTTCTAATGGATTCCTTAACTTGTTTCCTCAAAATCTCATTGATTTTCCTTTGTTTTTTAAGTGTAAAAATCATCCAATTGAGAGAGAGTTTTCAATATTTGGAGGTGAGGTTTGCTCTTCTCCTTTAATGATGGTTCTTTATTGAAATTCCCAAGTTCTTAATCCTTTACAAAAGCTTTCTAATGAGTTTTGTGGATTTAATTGAAGAGAAATGGTTTAATTGAGATTTAATTGGGGTAATTATGAGTTCTTCGTTTTAGATCTATTTTGATGAGTTTATGATGAGGTTATATCATGATTTTGATGTCTTATGATGATAACGGATTGGTTTTATCAATCGAATCCCGAAATCAAATGAATCTCCAGTTGTTTGAGTTGCTAGTTATGACTTTTTGAGGTGTTGTGGGTAATTAATGGTTGCTGGAGGTATAAGGATGTTATGAGATGGTTTTTAGATGTCTTTTGATGTTAATTGTTGTTTGGAAGCGTTAGGTTATGGTTGGGTTAAGTTTTAGATGTGAATCGAAGTTGTTTATGTTGTTTCAGATAGGTGTTTTGATTGTTTTAAGCAAGACACTATTGAGAAATTGCTTGCTGGGGTTTTGAATGCATTATTGTAACATCCCCTTCCCGGTCTGGTACAGAACCAGGTCGGGAAGTGTTATCGGACACTTATTCAAAGATGGACAGATGGAATCGGAGTTCGGAACTTGTTCGTAATATTTTATTAGTCATTCTCAAGGCTTATCAAGCCTATTCGTTACTAGTCTTATTAGAATCGGGGTCAATTTTAACCTTTTTCAACTTAGGGACCTAATCGTAAACTTTACAAATTAGCGACCCTAATCCAGATTCTTTATTATCAACTTGTAATTAAACTCGCCAATTATTAATATATGAAGTTTCGTTACTATTAGATATCGCTAACCTGATTAATTTGACTGTGTAGTTATTAGTGACCAATTTGTAAACTATCCAAAACTTCTCTTTATTCTTTATAACATAATTAACTAACACCATATCGATACCCTAAGGGCTGTATCGATACGCTAAGCCAAATTTTTAGGTTTTCGAATTCAAAGGACGTCAAGCCTGTACTGATACAGCTAAGCCCGTATCGATACGAGTTGACTACATTGACCCTGTATCGATACACTATAAGACCGTATCGATACCATTTTTCAACCCAAATTCTAGTGACCAATTTTCGTACAGATACACTTAAACTGTATCGATACACCTTGTTTGACCAATGTTGACTGGACCATTTATGCAAGGGTCGTATCGATATGCCATCACCCGTATCGATACCCTATGACCTGTAATGACAGATTTTTACTGGTTTTTATTCGAATTAACCTTGCAATGTTTTCCAAACATTACCAAATTTTACCAGCAAACTAATAAACAGTAAATCTAATGGCATGTCAAATTTTAGAGCGTTCCAAATCCATTTACTAAGATTTTACCAATTAGGGCTTTTAAGCTCATTTTAACCAATTTACTAAACTCAAAACATGCCATATTACACACACAACACCAAGGTACTATTATGCTTACACAACCACATCAAATTAAGCTATTATAACATGTTTAAACCTTATGCCACCCTGCTAGGAGTTAGGAAACAAAAGTAGACATACATATAGTAGTGGGAGTGACTTGCAACCGTAAAATGCACGATCGATGTCCGAAGATCTTTAGGATCCAGAAATGCATGAGACACACATATGTTAGGCTTACATAGCCTAGTGAGGTAGTCATAACGATTAAATGACATGAACGGCATACTATGGTCATGAATAATGTAACACCCCAAATCCTAGCTTAGAATTATTGGAACCAAATTGGATAAGTGAATAGCTTAATTGAATTTAGAATTAAGCTAAATTGAATAGTCAAGGGCCTAACTGAAAGAATGAATGAAATAAGTGACCAAATTAGAATGACTACATTGAATTAAACAAGAAAGAAGAGGAATGCATGATAAACTTCATGGTTCTCTTATTTTCCCTTGACTAATTACATGATTAGTAACTAATTAAGGGATAGATTAGTAAAATCCTAATTCCACTAATGTGGATAACCAAATGGTCATCACCTTCTTCATGCATTTGGCCGAATCTAGAGAGAAAGAGAAGTGAGAGAAAGCTTGGAAATTCAGCAATTGAAGAAGAAATTAAGCTTGCATGTGTAGGAAATTTTCAATGAAATTAAGCAAGAAGAAAAGTAAGTATAATTCTTCTCGTGTTTAATTGTATAGGCAACTATGATTGTGGAATTGTACTGATTTTGATGATGTTAGATGAATTAGACATTGAATATGTTGTTAGATGATTGAATGATTGTAGAATTATGCAAAATTGAAGAATTAACATTAGGTACAAAGCTGAAATCATGTGTTTGTGATTGTGTAATAAACCTAGGTTGCTGGAAAATTGAATTGTGTTGTTGAGATGAAAATTGAATAATTAGAACTTAAAATTTAGCTATGGAATTAATGAATTGATGATAATCATGAACATATATTGTAAAGAAGGTGTTAAACAAATTGAATTGTTAGCAAACAATGCTGGAAATGAAGGATAAGAGTATGAACATAGTTATGTAACATAGAAACTGTTTTGTGGAATTGAAATTGAGTAAACATGCAAGATTAGGCTTTGTAACCAACTTGCCCTGTTTTGACAGCCTTGTATAATGGATTAAAATTGACTCAATATGTTTATGATATCATATTAATTGAACTATAATGCCAATACATTGGTTAAAATGAATTAAAGGCATTAAAATGTAATTAGATGCAATCTGCCCAGAATTGCTCTGTTCTGGGCAGTCACTTTGAAAATTCACCAAATATTTTATAGATTGAATTCAGGGATAAAATTTGAATGACATGATCCTTAGAGTGTGTATTTTCATTAGGTGAAAACATAATTGAAAACAGGGTCCTATACTTAAATCTGTAAATAGGAATTGCTGGACAGTGCAAACTGTCCAGGCGGTGTAAATGCCCTGTTTTTGAACAATAAACTGTATTAATTGGATAAGAAATAAAATGCAAGTCTTAGCTGGTCTTATATGAAATTTTGTTATCTTTCCAACGGTGTATAGCAATCGAAATTCCGACTTACGGATTAAAAGATATGGCCATTTAAAGGGACAGTGTGCAAACTGCCAGGCAGCAGTGTCCGAGGCAGTTTGGGACTGTTTTTGCACCTAAATGCAAACTGTTTCCATAACAGTTTTGGGACATTGTAATCTGTCCAATTATGTCTTAAAATGAAGTAATAACAATATGGAATTGAATTGGTAAGAAATGCTTAAAAAGAAGCATTAAAATAGTAGCTAAATGTTAGGTAAAATGTGATAACATTGCTACTATGATTGTGTGATATTGTGTTTGTTTTGATGAAATGTGTATATGTTATGCTTGCTAGATCAAGGGCAGCAGTTTGGGGAAGAAGAGGATAGGAGTGGACATCCCAAAGCTAGAGGCAAAGGGATTTGGATCCAAGATAGTTGAATTGCTAGGAGTATTGTGAGTGTAACTATCCTTAGGGTTGGGACTTAGGTCCTAACCAACCTTGTTATTGCTTAAATGAAATGTCAATGCCATGTAACATAACTTAAAGTATATTTGGCTAATTAAGGGAAGAATGAAATGTATGACAACTTGATTGATGCCATGATCTTTGTGTTTACTTGGGTGTTAAGCAAATGTAATCAAATGCTTGTCATGTGCATTGCTTACGCCTAAGGTATGAAATGGCATGCTTGCTTGGAGAATAAGGTACGCACAATGCATACATGTGCTTGTGTTTGTGAATGTTATACATGGCTGATTGAATCGAATGGTATGGATAGTTATGTATTGGGAGTTAAGGCTCCATAAGCCTAAGGGCTTGGCATTTGAATGGCATAATGTTATATTGAATCAAGAAATGTATAAAGCTTAAAAGAAATGGATAATCAACAACCTTGGTAGCTAGTTTGATAGATAGGAGGGCATGCCTTAGAATCTTGAGCTCATATTGGCACTACGGTGCATATTGGCACTTCGGTGCATATTGGCACTACGGTGCATATTAGCACTTCGGTGCATATTGATAAGATTTGATTATCTAGTAAGCTACTTACCAATGAAATGTTGAAAGATGACTTAATGAACATTGCTTGTATTATAAGAAACTTGATTGAACTTTCTTGCTTTGAAAGATGACCCATGAATGGTTGCTAAACTTGTTTCTTGTCATGAAAGAAATGTATGGATGATGACTTTATGTATAAATGCCTACTTGATAATTTGATGATTGTTTGCTTATCCTTAAAGCATGTTACTCGAATAGACTATGAAAACCATGATGGATTGTTGTTAAGTTGATTGTATGACATGTAAAGATGCCCAAGTTACCCTATGTAATTCGAATAGCATATGTATTCTATTGATGGTCTTGATTCCTTGAAAACATGAAAACTTTGATGTGTATACTTTGTAACAGTTAGCCTAGATCATGCATTTGGGTATGTGTGTATTGTTTTGATGGGTCTAACATGTAATCAATTTGGATGATTCAAACTATGTATGTGACTTGGTTGATTTGTATGTATAAGATGGTATTGTGTTGGGCATAATATGGTAGTATTGCAATGCTTGTTGAACCTTGTATGAATCGAATGCTAAACTAGAAATGGTATGATCATGCATTGTTTCCTATGGCTATTGGATGATTCGGCTATATCAAGTTTGAGGCTAAAGTATGTTAAGCATGCATTAACAATGTACAAACCAAATATGCTATGAAATGAAATGTCTTGATTATAAAGAAACAAATGAAAAATGATTAGGATTCCATGTTGTTCGAATGGATGTATGAATGTGTAACAAGATGTATGTTAGATGCTTTATGTTGAACATGTTAATTGGTTGATAAAGTACTTTCTTGAAATGTAAGTAAGTTAGTTAAGATATGCTAAGTGATCACCTAGAGTAATCGAACATGTCATTGGAATTAAAAAAGAGAATGAAAGTTGAAACATGTTGAATAGTAGCTTTAAGTAAAGTATGCCACACTAGAATTGTTGCTTGAATGATGTATTGATAATAGGACAATAGTAACTTAGGTCATAAGCATGAAATGAAACAAAATGGTACCTAAAGTTGTATGCTACGAATGTTGTTGGGTTGTTTAATGTGATTGCTTGTATGAATTGTTTGTATTGAAAGGTTTGGTTTAGGTTACTTGTGCAACAAGGCAAGTATCCCGAGGTTACTTGTTCGACAAGTAACCTATCTATCGCTTTGTTTTTGTTCTGGTAATGCTCCAAAAGTGGGTTACGGCTAACCCGGGGATGGGGTGTTACATTTATTGGTAATCAGAGCTTTTTTGTTGAGTCTATAAGCTCATTTGCATCATATAGGATATGTGCCACCTAGGAGACTTGATATAAGCTTGTGTTGTTGCATAAATGTGTAAATGTGATAACTAAGACTCTATTTGTTCTTATTGAACTAGAATGTCAGAAAACAAGATTGGGTCGGGATAATGAAAGTCTCGTAGGCTCCTCGAACAAAGGAGATAGTGTGGGGATGGAACAGAAGCCTCCTCAACAACAAGCTCAACATCGAGTTCAGGCTGCTGCTCAACATGAAGCTCCTGCTATCAATCCTGTGCAGCAAGAATGTCTTACAAGTATGAAAGAGATGTTCAATCATCTCGTAACTGCCCTTAAACAAGATCACCCAATTGCTCCTACTGTTACTGTGCCAAATCGAGCCCTTATTGACAAGCTAGCTCAACATCGGGCATATACCTTCACTGGCACCGATGAGGCTAATCTGGAAGTAGCCGAGTATTGGTTAGAGGCCAATTCTCGCATTCTAAAAAAACAATTACCATGTTTTGACGAGTATATACTAGAGTGTGCTATCACTCTGTTGTCAGACGAAGCACTAACCTGGTGGGAAACCACTACTCTGACTGCTCATGCGAAGTCTATTACTTGGAAATTCTTCATTGATGAATTCAAGAAGAAGTATATCAGCAAGCAATATCTGGCTGAGCGCCAAAAATGATTCATGTATCTCAAACAAGTTGGCCGACCTATCGAGCAATATGTGAGCGACTTTTGCAAGTATTGCAAGTATGGGTCAAAATATATCAAAACCAAGGCCGACAAGTGCCGAATGTTCATCGACGGGTTAAATGATGAATTAAGCCAGATATTCACTGCCTTAGGCATTATCGACATCCAAAATTTGGTAAACCGGTCCATTGCTACTGAGGCGAAGATGAAAGCATCGGAAAGGCGCAAGAGAAGACACTCTTGGAAAGACAAATGACCCAGGAATAATGATAAGCCACACTGCAATCAAAGAAGTCCAAACATTCTAAGGGACACTCTTTAAACTATACCCATAATCAGAATAGTGGTTACATTCTGAAACCTCAAACGGTTATAAAGACTTCAACCCCTGTTGTTTCTGTTGATAGCACGAGGAATCAGGCCAAAACTACTCAGTACCCTCTTTGCAAGTTCGGTCAGAAACATCATACTGGCCAATGCAGAATTCAACTGAATTTATGATTTTCATGTGGAGCCTCTGGTCATTATATTCGTGATTATCCTCAGAATCCCAACAAGGCTTCGAATTGAGCTTTTGTAATTGCTAGCTCAACTCCTCCTAACAGAAACAAAGCACCAGACAAGCTCAGTATGAGAATCAGGGGAAACAGAAGGGCCTCGATTCAAATGCTCAGACTTATCAGGAATCTTGAGCCCCTGCTCGTATGTACCACATTCGTGGTAAAGATGATGAATAAGCTCCTGATGTCATCGCAGGTACCGTTGAGTTAAATTCCAGTCTTGCTTATGCTATAATTGATTCGGGGTCTACCCATTCATTTGTTTGTTATGCCTTGATCAACAAGTTAAGTTTGAAGCCTAAAATTATTGAATCAAATCTTGTAGTTTCGAATCCATTAGGGGGAAAACACCCATTAACTTGCGCCACAAGCAAGCTCCCTTGACCATTCGAAATATCCCATTTCCTATTGATCTATATGTAGTACCTTATTGTGAATTTGACTTGATTTTGGGGATAGATTGGTTAAGTAAACACGAGGCCTGGGTAGATTGCCATCTCTGGGGTTTAGAGAAAGAATCTATTCTCTTAATAGACAAGAAACCAACTTCAATCTTTGCTAAAATGATCCTTCAAGATGAAATTGAATTCGGTTTGCCTAGCATGCCTGTTGTTTTTGAATTCACTGATGTTTTTTCCCGAGGAACTTCTTGGTGTCCGTCCGACCAGAGAAGTAGAGTTTGGCATAGAAGTTCAGCCTAGAACAGCTCCGGTGTCCATTACACCCTATAGAATGGCACCTGTTGAGTTGAAAGAATTAAAGAAGCAACTTCAGGAGTTACAAGATAAAGGTTTCATACGGCCTAGCACTTCTCCTTGGGATGCTCCAGTTTTGTTTGTAAAGAAGAAAGACGAGACTATGATGCTTTTTATTGATTATCGTCAGTTAAACAAGCTCACCATCAAGAACTGATACCCCCTGCCCAGAATTGAAGATCTTTTCGATCAACTTAGGGATGATGCTGTATTCTCTAAGAAGACCTTCGATCGGGATATTACCAAATGAAAGTAAAAGAGCAAGACGTACCCAAGACAGCCTTTCGTACTTGATATGGCCACTTTGAATTCCTCGTAATGCCATTCGGGTTAACGAATGCTCTGGCTACTTTCATGGATCTCATGAACCGGGTATTCAAGCCCTATCTTGACAAGTTCGTGGTCATATTCATCGACAATATTTTGGTGTACTCTGAGAATAAGGAGGAACATGCTGAACACCTCCGAATTGTCTTGCAAACACTCCAAGAAAATCAATTATATGCCAAGTTCTCCAAATATGAATTTTGGTTACCAGAAGTTTCTTTCCTCGACCATGTTATCTTGGCTGAAGGAATCAAAGTCGATCCAAGTAAGATTCAGTCCATTCTGAATTGGAGACCTCCGAAGAATGTAAGCGAGGTCTGAAGCTTTCTTGGTTTAGCTGGGTATTATAGAAGATTTGTTAAGGGCTTTTCCTCTATTGCTGCAAGTCTTACCAAGCTTACTCACAAAGATAGGCATTTCGTTTGGTCGGAGAGCCAACAACGAAGCTTCGATCAACTTAAGCAAGCTCTGACTCATTCCCCAGTACTCATCCAACCAGAATCGGGCAAGGAATTCACTGTTTAAAGTGATGATTCTCATCTAGGACTCAGTTGTGTCCTGATGCAAGATGGGAAAGTAATTGCTTACGCTTCAAGGAAACTAAAGCCACACGAGTCTAATTATCCAACACACAATCTAGAACTAGCGGCTATCATATTTGCTCTCAAGATATGGAGACACTATCTATACAGAGAGAAATGCAGTCTGTTTATCGATCACAAAAGTCTCAAGTATCTCCTAACTCAGAAGGACTTGAATCTGAGGCAAAGGAGATGGCTCGAATTGCTTAAGGATTACGACTTGGTTATCGACTACCATCCGGGAAAAGCAAACATAGTTGCTGATGCCCTTAGTCGAAGACCATACTCGGGTAACTCCTAAATCTAGAATTCTGATTAAATTTATTTGAATTATGCCTTCTATTGTTTCGTAAACCATGAATTTAGAGCTTTCTTAAGCTACAAGTTACTATTCAAACATTTCTTGAAATATAAGTAACCCATTTGAATAAGAATTGAGCCTAAAATACTTGTAACCATTGAAAACTGAATCTTTCTTAGCTTGTAAGAAAGAATTCGAACAATGGCTTGTTATGCAAGGAACAATTCGAACTGTGCCTTGCACTGTAAGTAATCTATTAAAAATCATTCTAATGACTTTGTTAATGCTTTCGTAGCTACTACGCTATCAATGCTCATTTTTGACTATCCAAGACTGAAAATTTCTATCTAAACTTCAAGTTTGATCCGATTTCGTCTCGAGAATTAAAGAACTTCAACAAGTTGATCCAGATCTTCAGAAGATCATATATAAGCTTGCTTCTGAGTCTAGCTCTGACTTCTCCCTAAAGTTAAATGGACTCCTCTATTTCAAAGATAGAGTTTGTGTTTCTAACAATGAGGAAATAAGTCAAGAAATGTTGAAAGAAGCTCATCAAAGTTCTTTCTCGATCCACCCTAGATCGGTTAAGATGTATAAGGACCTAAAGCCACTATACTGGTGGCCAACAATGAAATCTACAATTATGGACTTCGTATCCAAGCGCTTCACATGTCAAAGAGTCAAAACCGAGCATCAAGTCCCCATTGGATTGCTTCAACCCATTGAACTTCCCCTATGGAAGTGGGATCGAATTACTATGAATTTTGTCAACGGTCTTCCTTCTACTCCAAGAAAGAACGATGTTGTATGGGTGATTGTTGATAGATTCACTGAATCTACTCACTTCATCCCTGTTCGTATGAACATGAGCTTGGAAACCCTTGTTGAGCTGTACATTCATGAAGTGATTCGGTTACACGGTGTACCTACAACAATTATCTCTGATCGTGACAGTCGATTTGCTTGTCAATTTTGGAATTCTCTACAAAAAGCTCTAGAAGCTAAAGTACATCTTAGTACGGCCTTTCATCCTCAATCGGATGGCCAATCTGAGAGAATCATTCAAGTATTAGAAGATATGCTACGGGCTTGTGTTATTGACTTCGGGAAGAATTGGGAGAAATCTCTACCTATTGTAGAGTTTGCCTACAACAATAGCTATCAATCTTCTATTCAAATGGCACCATTTGAAGCTCTATATGGTAGAAGATGTAGAACTCCCTTATGTTGGTCTGAATTGGGAGAAGACAAAGTATTAGGACCTCAATTGTTTCAGGAAACCGAACAACAAATCAAGATCATTCACGATCGATTGAAGGTAACTTTCGATAGATAGAAAGCATATACTGACTTGAAAAGGAGAGATATTCAGTATGCTATTGGAGACAAAGTCTTCCTAAAGGTCTCACCTTGGAAGAAAGTGCTCAGATTTGGAAGAAAAGGGAAGCTCGATTCCTGATACATCGGACCATTTGAAGTTATTAAAAGAATTGGTCTAGTGGCCTATCGACTAGCTATTGCTAGAGAATTCGATAGAATACACAATGTATCCATGTATCTATGCTCAGAAGATATAGATCAGATCCATCCCATATTCTTGAGCCAGAAGAAGTAGAACTGAATCCCGATTTGTCCTACAAAGAAGAACCTATTCGGATTCTTGACCGGGAAGTAAGAAAGCTTCGGAACAAGATTGTTCCCCTTGTTAAGATCTTATAGAAAAATCATAAGGTGGAAGAAGCTACCTGGGAATCTGAAGAAGTCATGAGGAAGCAGTATCCTCACCAATTCGATTCAGGTAAATTCGAGGACGAATTTAATTTAAGGGGGGGAGAATTGTAACACCCCAAATCCTAGCTTAGAATTATTGGAACCAAATTAAATAAGTGAATAGCTTAATTAAATTTAGAATTAAGCTAAATTGAATAGTCAAGGGCCTAATTGAAAGAATGAATGAAATAAGTGACCAAATTAGAATGACTACATTGAATTAAACAAGAAAGAAGAGGAATGCATGATAAACTTCATGGTTCTCTTATTTGCCCTCGACTAATTACATGATTAGTAACTAATTAAGGGATAGATTAGTAAAATCCTAATTCCACTAACGTGGATAACCAAATGGTCATCATCTTCTTCATGCATTTGGCCGAATCTAGAGAGAAAGAAAAGTGAGAGAGAAAGCTTGGAAATTCAGCCATTGAAGAAGAAATTAAGCTTGCATGTGTAGGAAATTTTCATTGTGGAATTGGACTGATTTTGATGATGTTAGATGAATTAGAAATTGAAAATGTTGTTAGATGATTGAATGATTTTAGAATTATGCAAAATTGAAGAATGAACATTAGGTACAAAGCTGGAATCATGTGTTTGTGATTGTGTAATAAACCTAGGTAGCTGGAAAATTGAATTGTGTTGTTGAGATGAAAATTGAATGATTAGAACATAAAATTTAGCTGTGGAATTAATGAATTGATGATGATCATGAATATATATTGTAAAGAAGGTGTTAAACAAAATGAATTGTTAGCAAACAATGCTGGAAATGAAGGATAAGAGTATGAACATAGTTATGTAACATAGAAACTGTTTTGTGGAATTGAAATTGAGTAAACATGCAAGATTAGGCTTTGTAACCAACTTGCCCTATTTTGACAGCCTTGTATAATCAATTAAAATTGACTCAACATGTTTACGATATCATATGAATTGAATTATAAGGCCAAGTCATTGGTTAAAATGAATTAGAGGCATTAAAATGCAATTAGATGCAATCTGCCCAGAATTGCTCTGTTCTGGGCAGTCACTTTGAAAATTCACCAAAAATTGTATAGATTGAATTCAGGTCTGAAATTTTAATGACATGATCCATAGAATGTCTATTTTTATTAGGTGAAAACATAATTGAAAACTGGGTCCTATACTGAAAACTGTAAATAGGAATTGTTGGACAGTGCAAACTGTCCAGCAGTGTAAATTCCCTGTGTTTGAACAATAAAGTGTATTAATTGGATAAGAAATAAAATTTAAGTCTTACATGGTATTATAGGGAATTTTGTTAGATTTCCAATGGTGTATAGAAATCAAAATTCCGCCTTACGGATTAAAAGATATGGACATTTAAAGGGACAGTGTGCAAACTGCCAGGCAGCAGTGTCCTGTGCAGTTTGGGACTGTTTTTGCACCTAAATGCAAACTGTTTCCAAAACAGTTTTGGGACATTGTAATCTGTCCAATTATGTCTTAAAAAGAAGTAATAACAATATGAAATTGAATTGGTAAAAAATGCTTAAAAAGAAGCATAAAAACAGTAGCTAACTGTTAGGTAAAATGTGATAACATTGCTACTATGATTGTGTGATATTGTGTTTGTTTTGATGAAATGTGTATATGTTATGCTTGCTAGATCAAGGGCAGTAGATTGGGGAAGAAGAGGATAGGAGTGGACATCCCAAAGCTAGAGGCAAAGGAATTTGGATCCAAGATAGTTGAATTGCTAGGAGTATTGTGAGTGTAACTATCCTTAGGGTTTGGACTTAGGTCCTAACCAACCTTGTTATAGCTTAAATGAAATGTCAATGCCATGTAACATGACTTAAAGTATATTTGGCTAATTAAGGGAAGAATGAAATGTATGACAACTTGATTGATGCCATGATCTTTGTGTTTACTTGGGTGTTAAGCAAATGTAATCAAATGCTTGTCATGTGCATTGCTTATGCCTAAGGTATGAAATGATATGCTTGCTTGGAGAATAAGGTACGCACAATGCATACATATGCTTGTGTTTGTGAATATTATACATGGCTGATTGAATCGAATGGTATGGATAGTTATGGATTGGGAGTTAAGGCTCCATAAGCCTAAGGGCTTGGCCTTTGAATGGCATAATGTTACATTGAATCAAGAAATGTATAAAGCTTAAATGAAATGGATAATCAACAACCTTGGTAGCTAGTTTGATAGATAGGAGGGCATGCCTTAGAATCTTGAGCTCATATTGGCACTACGGTGCATATTGGCACTTCGGTGCATATTGGCACTACGGTGCATATTGGCACTTCGGTGCATATTGAAAAGATTTGATTATCGAGTAAGCTACTTACCAAGGAAATGTTGAAAGATGACTTAATGAACATTTCTTGTATTATAAGAAACTTGAATAATTTGATGATTGGTTGCTTATCCTTAAAGAAATGTATGGATGATGGCTTTATGTATAAATGCCTACTTGATAATTTGATGGTTGGTTCCTTATCCTTAAAGCATGTTATTCGAAAGGACTGTGAAAACCATGATGGATTGTTGTTAAGTTGATTGTATGGCTTGTAAAAGATGCCTAAGTTACCCTATGTAATTCGAATAGCGTATGTATTGTATTGATGGTCTTGATTCCTTGAAAACATGAAAACTTTGATGTGTATACTTTGAAATTGACTAGACTTAGTGTTACCTCACTAAGTACACATCTTGTACTTACCACTCTACTCTTCATTCTTCCCATAACAGATTAAAGAATACTTCAAGAGGATATCTTGTGTTTGAAGCAACACTTGAGGCAAGCTTAAAAGTATGAATTCATACTCTTTGTATACTCCTAGTTTGGTGGCACTTGATTTTGTAATAGTTATCCTATATCATGCATTTGGGTATGTGTGTAAGACTAGTATGTGTATTGTTTTGATGGGCCTAACATGTAATCAATTTGGATGATTCAAACTATGTATGTGACTTGGTTGATTTGTATATATAAGATGGTGTGATGCTGAGCATAATATGGTAGTATTGCAATGCTTGTTGAACCTTGTATAAATCGAATGCTAAACTAGAAATGGTATGATCATGCATTGTTTCCTATGGCTATTGGATGATTCGGCTATATCAAGTTTGAGGCTAAGGTATGTTAAGCAGGCATTAACAATGTACAAGCCAAATATGCTATGAAATGAGATGTCTTGATTGTAAAGAAACAAATGAAAAATGATTAGGATTCCATGTTGTTCGAATAGATGTACGAATGTGTAACAAGATGTATGTTAGATGCTTTGTATTGAACATGTTAATTGGTTGATGAAGTAGTTTCTTGAAATATAAGTAAGTTGGTTAAGATATGCTTAGTGATCACCTAGAGTAATCGAACATGGCATTGGAATTAAAAAGAGAATAAAAGTTGAAACATGTTGAATAGTAGCTTTAAGTAAAGTATGCCACACTTGAATTGTTGTTTGAATGATGTAATGATAATAGGACAATAGTAACTTAGGTTATAAGCATGAAATGAAACAAAATGGTACCTAAAGTTGTATGCTATGAATGTTGTTGGGTTTTTTAATGTGATTGCTTGTATGAATTGTTTGTATTGAAAGGTTCGGTTTAGGTTACTTGCGCAACAGGGCAAGTATCCCGAGGATACTTGTTTGACAAGTAACCTATCTATTGCTTTGTTTTCATTCGGGTAACGCTCCGGAACTGGGTTATGGCTAACCCGGGGATGGGGTGTTACAAATAATATAGCATCATACTCAAATATCATAATTACACTATTAACCACATAAGTCTCATGCTTAAGTCATTCATCATACTTTCACATAATCATAGCAAAGCTTACACATATTAATTCCCTTGGACAATGTAACAAATGGATATGTAGATTTCCCTTTACACCACACATACATCAAAAAATAGGCCGTAGCAACATATAATGGAAAATAGGCTGTAGCTCCGAATAGTATCCCTTACACAATCCATCCTTATCTCCCCCACATATAGGCCGTATGTAACACCCCAAATCCTAGCTTAGAAGAATTGGAATCAAATTGCATAAGTTGATAGCTTAATTGAATCTAGAATTAAGCTAAATTGATTAGTTAAGGGTCTAATTGAAAGAATGTATGAAATAAGTGATCAAATTATAAAGGATCAATTTGAATTAAAGGAGAAAGATGAGGCTTTCATGATAAACTTCATCGTTCCCTTATTTGCCCTTAACTAATTACATGATTAGTAACTAATTAAGGGATAGTTTAGTAACTTCACAAATCCACTAATGTGGATAACTTCATTGTAATCATCTCTTTCATTTCATTTAGCCGAATATGAGAGAGGAAAATTGAGAGAGAAAGCTTGGAAGCCATTGAAGAAGAAATTTAGCTTGCATGTGTAGTGATTTTCTTAGAAAAATTAAGCTAGAAGCAATGTAAGTATGATTCTACTTGTGTTCAATTGAATAGGCAACTATATATGTTGAATTGGATTGTTTTGATGATTATAGATAAGATTTTCTATTGAATATGTTGTTAGATGATTGAATGGTTGTAGAATTATACAAATTTGAAGAATGAACAATATGTTCAATGCTGGAAATCATGTGTTTGTGATAGTGTAATAAGCTAGGTTGCTGGAAAATTGAATTGTGATGTTGAAGTGAGAATTGAATGAATAGAACTTAAAATTGAGCTATGGAATTAATGAATTGATTATAATCATGATTAGGTAAGGTAATTAAGGTGTTAAACAAGTTGAATTGTTAGCAAACAATGCTGGAAATGTAGGATAAAAGCATGAACATAGTTATGTAACATAGAAACTGTTTTGTGGAAATTGAAATTGAGTAAACATGCAAGATTAGGCATTATAACCAACTTGCCCTGTTTTGGCTGCCTTGAATAATCAATAAAAAATGACTAAACATGTTTAGGATATCATATGAAATGCATTATAGGGCCAAGACATTGGTTAAAATGAATTTAAGGCATTAAAATGTGAATAGATGCAATCTGCCCAGAATTGCTCTGTTCTTGGCAGTCACTTTGAAAATTCACAAAAAATTGTATAAATCAAATTTAGGGCTGAAATTTTAATGACAAGATCCTTAGAATGTATATTTTCATTAGATGAAAACAGAACTGAAAACTGGGTCCTATGCTGGAAACTGTAAATAGGAATTGCTGGACAGTGCAAACTGTCCAGGCAGTGTAAATGCCTTGTCTTTGAACAATAAACTGTATTAATTGGATACGAAATAAAATGCAAGTCTTACATGTACTTATAGACAATTTTGTTATCTTTCCAATGGTGTATAGCAATTGAAATTCTGACGTACGGATTAAAAGATATGGCCATTTAAAGGGACAGTGTGCTAACTGCCAGACATCAGTGTCCTGGGCAGTTTGGGATTGTTTTTGCACCTAGTAACAAACTGTTTCCAAAACAGTTTTGGGATGTTGTAAACTGTCCAATTACGCTTTAAAATGAAGTAATAACAATATGGAAATGAATTAGTAAGATATGCTTAAAAGGAAGCATAAAAACAGTAGCTAAATGTTAGGTATAATATGATAACATTGCTACTATGATTGTGTGATATATTGTGCTTGTTTTGATGGATTGTGTATGTGTTATGCTTGCTAGACCAAGGACAGCAAGTTGGGGAAGAAGAGGATAGGACTGGACATCCCAAAGCTAGAGGCAAAGGGATTTGGATTCAAGACACTTGAATTTCTAGGAGTACTGTGAGTGTAACTATCCTTAGGGTTGGACTTAGGTCCTAACCAACCTTGCTATTGTTAATTCAATGAAATTGCCATGTGACATGACCTAATGTATATTTGGCTAATTAAGGGAAGAATGACCTGCATGCTAACTTGTTTTATACCATGATCTATGTGTTACTTGGGTGTTAAGCAAATGTAATGAAATGCGTGTCATGTTGCATTGCTTATGCCTAAGGTAAGAAATGTCATGCTTGCTTGGAGAAAAAGGCATGCACATTGCATGCATAAGCTTGTGTTTGTGAATGCTATACATGGCTGATTGAAATGAATTGAACAAGGATATTACTTTGAATTCTTGCTATTTGAATGGCATGGATGGTTTTGAATTGGGAGTTAAGACTCCATAAGCCTAAGGGCTTGGCCTTTGAATGGCATAATGTTGTATTGGATCATGAAATGTATAAAGCTTAAATGAAATGGATAATCAACAACCTTGGTAGCTAGTTTGATAGATAGGAGGGCATGCCTTAGAATCTTGAGCTCATATTGGCACTACGGTGCATATTGGCACTACAGTGCTTATTGTACGACGGTACATATTGGCACGACGGTGTATATTGGCACTTCGGTGTATATTGGCACTTCGGTGCATATTGGCACTTCGGTGCATATTGTTAAGAATTGAATATGTAGTAAGCTACTTACCAAGGATGTTGAAGGATGACTTAATAATTCAAATGAACATTCGTTGTATTATAAGAAACTTGTATGAACTTCCTTGCTATGAAAGAATTGTATAGATGATGGCTTTGTATATGAATGCTTACTTGATAATTTGAGTGATTGGTTGCTTGTCCTCTAAGCTTAATGTTCGAATAGCCTATGAGAATTCATGATGATGTTGTCATGTTGATTGTATGATATGTAAAGATTGCCTAAGTTACCCTATGCAATTCGAATAAGCATGTGTCTTGTATTGATGGTCTTGATTCCTTGAATTACATGTAAACATGGATATGTAAGCTTCAAAATTGACTAGATTTAGTGTTACCTCACTAAGTACATAACTTGTACTTACCAGTCTACTCTTCATTCTTCCCATAACATATTAAAGATACTTCAAGAGGATATCTTGGGTTTGAAGCAACACTTGAGGCAAGGTTGAAAGTATGATTTCATACTCTTTGTATTCTCCTAGTTTGGTGGCACTAGATTTGGTAATTGGTAGCTTTGATCATGCATTTGAATGTGTGTTTAAGACTAGAATGTGTAATGTTTTGATGGGCCTATCTTGTAAACAACCTTGATGACTTAAATTATGTATTTGAACCATGATGATATGTATATATATAAGTAGAAGCTAAGGCATGTTTAAGGTATGTTTATTACTTCATTAGCATGATTTTGCAATGACAAGGTTGAGGCTAAGGTATGTTTAAGAATGCATTATCAATGTATTAGCCAAGTATGCGATGAAATGTGATGACTTGATTGTAAAGAAATAATTAAAATGTAATTAGGGACTTCCATGTTGTTCGAATGGATGTATGAAGATGTAACAAGATGAAGTTAGATACCTTGTATTAATCATGTTAATTGGTTGAATAAGTAGTTTCTTGAGATGCAAGTAAGCTAGTTAAGACATGCTTAGTGACCACCTAGTGCTATTCGATCATGGCACTTGAAATTGTAATAGGAATGAAAGTAAGATCATGTATAATAGTAATCTATTGTGAAGCATGCTACTCTTGTTGATTGTTGTTTGAATGATGTATGCGAATTGAATGGATTGGTAACATGATATTGGTAACTTAGATTATAAGTATGAAATGGAACAAAATGGTACCTAAATTAGTATGCTATGTAAGTTGGCTTTTGTTTTATGTGGTTTTCTTGAATGTATTGTATGCTTTGAAAGGTTTGTTTTGAGGTTACTTGCGCATCAAGTCAAGTAATTTTGAGGTTACTTGTTCGACAAGTAACCTTTCTATTGCTTAGCTTTCATTTCAATAACGCTCCTGAATCGAGTTACGGCTAACCCGGGGATGGGGTGTTACATTTATTAGTATCAGAGCTTTTTGGTTGATTCTATAAGCTCATTTGCATCACATAGGATATTGTGCCACCTAGGAGATTTGATATAAGCTTGTGTTGTTGCATAAATGTGTAAATGTGATAACTAAGACTCTATTTGTTCTGATTAAACTAGAATGTCAGAAACAAGATTGGGTCGGGATAATGAAAGTCCCGTAGGCTCCTCAAACGAAGGAGATAGTGTGAGGATGGAACAGAACCTCCTCAACAACAAGCTCAACATCGAGCTTAAGCTGCTGCTTAACAGGAAGCTCCTACTATCAATCTTGTGCATCAAGGATATCTTACAAGTATGAAAGAGATGTTCAATCATCTCGTAACGGCCCTAAAACAAGATCACGCTATTGCTCCTGCTGTTACTGTGCCAAACCGAGCCCCTATTGACAGCTGGCTCAGCATCAGGCATACCTTCACTGGCACCAATGAGGCTAATCCTGAAGTAGCCGAGTATTGGTTAGAGGCCACTACTCGCATTTTGACGAAATAATTACCATGTCCAAATGAGCATAAAATCGAGAGTGCCATCGCTCTGTTGGTAGACGAAGCACTGAGCTGGTGGGAAACCACTACCCTGACTGCTCCTGCAGAGTCTATTACTTAGAAGTTCTTCCTCGATGAGTTTAGGAAGAAATATATCAGTGAACAATATCTGGTCAAGCGCCAAAAATGATTCTTGTATCTTAAACAAGCTGGCCGACCTATCGAGCAATATGTGAGTGACTTTTGCAAGTATTGCAAGTATGGTTCCGAATATATCAAAACCAAGGCCGACAAGTGCCAAATGTTCATCGATTGGTTAAATGATGAATTAAGCCCAATATTCACTGCTCTGGGTATTACTGACTTCCAAAATTTGGTAAACTGAGCCATTGCTACTGAGGCGAAGATGAAAGCCTCAGAAAGACGCAAGAGCAGACACTCTTGGAAAGATAAATGACCCAGGAACGATGATAAGCCACACTGGCAATCAAAGAAGTCCAAACATACCAAGGGACACTCTTCGAACCATACCCCTAATTAGAAGAGTAGTTACATTCCGAAACCTCAAACGGTTATAAAGACTTCAGCCCCTGTTGTTTTTGTTGATAACATGGGGAATCAGGCTAAAGCTACTCAATACCTTTTTTGCAAGTTTTGTCATAAACATCATACTGGCCAGTGCAGAGTACAACAAAATCTATGTTACTCATGTGGAGCCTCTGGTCATTATATTCGGGATTGTTCTCAGAAGCCCAACAAGGCTTCAAATCGAACTTCTGCAATTGCTAGCTCAGCTCCTTCTAATCGAAACAAAGCACCTAGACAAGCTCAGTTTGGGAATCAGGGGAAATAGAAGGGCCCCTATTTGAATGCTCCAACTCATCAGGAGTCTTGAGCCCCTGCTCGTATGTATAACATTCGTGGTAAAGATGATGAAGAAGCTCTCGATGTTATCGCAGGTACCGTTGAGTTAAATTCCAGTCCTGCTTATGCTTTAATTGATTCGGGTCTACCCATTCATTTGTTTGTTTTGCCTTTATCAACAAGTTAAAATTGAAACCCGAAATTATTGAATCAAATCTTGTAGTTTCGAATCCATTAGGGGGAAAACACCTATTAACTTGTGCCACGAGCAAGCTCCCTTGACCATTCAAAATATCCCATTTCCTATTCATCTATATGTTTTGCCATATTGTGAATTTGACTTGATTTTGGGTTTAGACTGGTTAAGTAAACACGAGGCCTGGGTAGATTGCCAAAATAGGAGACTGTACCTCTGGGTTTAGCGAAAGAATCCATTCTCTTAATAGACAAGAAACCAACATCAATCTTTGTTAAGATGATTCTTCAAGATGAAATTGAATTTGGTTTACCTAGCATGCCTATTGTTTCTGAATTCACTGATGTTTTCCTGAGGAACTCCCTGGTGTTCCTCCAACTTAAGAAGTAGAGTTCGGGATTGAAGTTCAACCTGGAACAACTCTGGTGTCCATTACACCCTATAGAATGGTGCTTTTCGAGTTAAAAGAATTAAAGAAGCAACTTCAGGAGTTACAAGATAAAGGTTTCATACGGCCTAGCACTTCTCTTTGGGGTGCATAGGTTTTGTTTGTAAAGAAGAAAGACGGGACTATGTGGCTTTGTATTGATTACTGTCAGTTAAACAAGCTCACCATCAAGAATCGGTATCCCTTACCCAGAATTGAAGATCTTTTCGATCAACTTAGGGATGCTGCCATATTTTCTAAGATCGACCTTCGATCGGGGTACTATCAATTAAAAGTGAAAGAACAAGATGTACCCAAGACATCCTTTCGTACTCGATATGGCCACTTCGAATTCCTCGTAATGTCATTTGGGTTAACGAATGATTTGGTTACTTTCATGGATCTCATGAATCGGGTATTCAAGCCTTATCTTGATAAATTTGTAGTTGTCTTCGTTGACGATATTCTGGTATACTCTCAGAATAAGGAGGAACATGCTGAACACCTCTGAATTGTCTTGCAAACACTCTGAGAACATCAATTGTATGCCAAGCTCTCCAAATGTGAATTCTGGTTACCAGAAGTTTCTTTCCTCGACCACGTTATCTCGGCTGAAAAAATCAAAGTCGATCCAAGCAAGATTCAGTCTATTCTAAATTGGACTCCTCCAAAGAATGTAAGCGAGGTCCGAAGCTTTCTCGGTTTAGTCAGGTATTACAGAAGATTTTGTAAGGGCTTTTCCTCTATTGCCGCAAGCCTTACTAAGCTTACTCGCAAAGATATGCCTTTTGTTTGGTCGGAGAGCCAAAAACGAAGCTTCGATCAACTTAATCAAGCTCTGACTCATGCCCCGGTACTCATCCAACCAGAATCGGGCAAGGAATTCACTGTTTACAGTGATGCTTCTCATCTAGGATTTGGTTGTGTCCTGATGCAAGATGGGAAAGTAATTGGTTATGCTTCAAGGCAACTGAAGCCACACGAGTCTAATTATCCAAGACACGATCTGGAACTAGCGACTATCGTATTTGCTCTTAAGATATGGAGACACTATCTATAAGGAGAGAAATGCATTCTATTTACCGATCACAAAATTCTCAAATACCTCCTAACTCAGAAGGACTTGAATCTGAGACAAAGGATATGGCTCGAATTACTTAAAGATTATGACTTGGTTATCGACTACCATCTGGGAAAAACAAATGTAGTTGCTAACACCCTTAGTCGCAGACCATACTCGGGTAACTCCTAAATCTAGAATTCTGATTAAATTCATTTGAATCGTGCCTTCTCTTGTTTTACAAATAATGAATTTAAAGTTTCCTTAAGCTACAAGATACTATTCAAACATTCCTTGAAATACAAGTAAACCATTCGAATAAGAATTGTGTCTAAATTACTTGTAACCATTGAAATTGAGGCTTTCTTAGCTTGTAAGAAAGAATTCGAACAATGCCTTGTGATACAAGAAACCATTCGAACATTGCCTTACATTGCAAGAAATCTATTGAAAATCATTCTAATGACTTTGTTAATGCTTCTGTACCTACTACGGCTATCAATGCTCATTTTCAACTATCCAAGGGTTTAAAATATTTGTCTGGACATCAAGTTCAATCCGATTTCATCTCGAGAATTAAAGAACTCCAACAAGTTATTCTAGATCTTCAGAAGATCATATCTAAGCTTACTTCTGAGTATAGCTCCGACTTCTCCCTAAAGTCAAATGGACTCCTCTATTTCAAAGATAGAGTTTGTGTTCCTAACAATGAGGATCTAAGATGGGAAATGTTGCAAGAAGCACATAAAAGTTCTTTCTCGATCCACCCTAGATCGGTTAAGATGTATAAGGACCTAAAGCCACTATACTGGTGGCCAGGCATGAAATCTGCAATTACGGACTTCGTATCCAAGTGCTTAACATGTCAAAGAGTCAAAATCGAGCATCGAGTCCCTACTAGATTTCTTCAACCTACTAAACTTCCCCAGTGGAAGTGGGATTGAATTACCATGGACTTTGTCACCGGCCTTCCTCCTACTCCAAGAAATAATGATGTTGTATGGGTGATTGTTGATGGATTCACTAAATCTACTCACTTCATCCTTGTTCGTATGAACATGAGCTTGGAAACCCTTGCCGAGCTGTACATTCGTGAAGTGATTCGGTTACACGGTGTACCTACAGCAATTATCGCCGATCGTGACCCTCGATTCGCTTCTCGATTCTGGAATTCTCTGCAAAAAGCTCTAGGAGCTAAAGTACATCTTAGTAGGGCCTTTCATCCTCAATCGAATGGCCAATCTGAGAGAATAATTCAAGTATTAGAAGATATGCTACGGTCTTGTGTTATTGACTTCGGGAAGAATTAGGAGAAATCCCTACCTCTTGTAGAGTTTGCCTACAACAATAGCTATCAATCTTCTATTCAAATGGCACTATTTGAAGCTATATATGGTAGAAGATGTAGTACTCCCTTATGCTGGTTTTAATTGGGAGAAAACAAAGTATTGGGACCTCAATTGCTTCGGGAAACCGAAGAACAAATCAAGATCATTCACGATCGATTGAAGGCAACTTTTGATAGACAGAAAGCGTATGCTGATTTGCAAAGGAGTGATATCCAGTACGCTATTGGAGACAAAGTATTCCTAAAGGTCTCACCTTGGAAGAAAGTACTCAAATTTGGAAGAAAAAGGAAACTCAGTCCCCGATACATCGGACCATTTCAAGTTATTAAAAGAATTGGTCCAGTGGCCTATCAGTTAGCTCTCCCTGAAGAATTCGATAGAATCCACAATGTATTCCATGTATCTATGCTCAAAAGATATAGATCAGATCCATCTCATATTCTTTAACTGAAAGAAATTGAATCCCGATTTGTCCTACGAAGAAGAACCTATTTAGATTCTTGAATGGGAAGTAAGAAAGCTTCGGAACAAGATTGTTCCCCTTGTTAAGATCTTATGGAGAAATCATAAGGTGGAAGAAGCTACCTGGGAATCTGAAGAAGTCATGAGGAAGCAGTATCCTCACCTATTCGATTCAGTTAAATTTGAGGATGAATTTAATTTAGGGGGGAGAATTGTAACACCCCAAATCCTAGCTTAGAAGTATTGGAATCAAATTGCATAAGTTGATAGTTTAACTGAATCTAGAATTAAGCTAAATTGATTAGTTAAGGGTCTAATTGAAAGAATGTATGAAATAAGTGATCAAATTATAAAGGATCAATTTGAATTAAAGGAGAAAGATGAGGCTTGCATGATAAATTTCATGGTTCTCTTATTTTCCCTTGACTAATTATATGATTAGTAACTAATTAAGTGATAGTTTAGTAACTTCACAAATCCACTAATGTGGATAACTAGATTGTCATCATCTCTTTCATTTCATTTAGCCGAATATGAGAGAGGAAAATTGAGAGAGAAAGTTTGAAAAATTCAGCCATTGAAGAAGAAATTTAGCTTGCATGTGTAGTGATTTTCTAAGGAAATTAAGCTAGAAGCAATGTAAGTATGATTCTACTTGTGTTCAATTGAATAGGCAAGTATATTTGTTGAATTGGACTGTTTTGATAATTATAGATGAGATTTGCTATTGAATATGTTGTTAGATAATTGAATGGTTGTAGAATTATACAAATTTGAAGAATGAACACTAGGTTCAATGCTGGAAATTATGTGTTTGTGATAGTGTAATAAGCTAGGTTGCTGGAAAATTGAATTGTGATGTTGAAGTGAGAATTGAATGAATAGAACTTAAAATTGAGCTATGGAATTAATGAATTGATTATGATCATGATTAGGTAAGGTAATTTAGGTGTTAAACAAGTTGAATTGTTAGCAAACAATGCTGGAAATGAAGGATAAAAGTATGAACATAGTTACGTAACATAGAAACTGTTTTGTGGAAATTGAAATTGAGTAAACATGCAAGATTAGGCATTATAACCAACTTGCCCTGTTTTGGCTGCCTTTAATAATGAATGAACAATGACTAAACATGTTTAGGATATCATATGAAATGAATTATAGGGCCAAGACATTGGTTAAAATGCATTTAAGGCATTAAAATGTGAATAGATGCAATCTGCCCAGAATTGCTCTGTTCCGGGCAGTCACTTTGAAAATTCACCAAAAATTATATAGATCAAATTCAGGGCTGAAACTTTAATGACATGATACTTAGAGTGTCTATTTTTCATTAGGTGAAACAGAACAGAAAACAGGGTCCTATGCTGGAAACTGTAAATAGGAATTACTGGACAGTGCAAACTGTCCAGACAGTGTAAATGCCCTGTCTTTGAATAATAAAATGTCTTAATTGGATAAGAACTAAAATTCAAGTCTTACATGTTCTTATATAAAATTTTGTTAGCTTTCCAACGGTGTATAGAAATTGAAATTCTAACGTACGGATTAAAAGATATGGCCATTTAAAGGGACAGTGTGCAAACTGCCAGGCAGTAGTGTCCTGGCAGTTTGGGACTGTTTTTGCACCTTGTAACAAACTGCTTCCAAAACAGTTTTGGGACATTGTAACCTGTCCAATGATGCTTTAAAAATGAAGTAATAACAATATGGAAATGAATTAGTAAGAAATGCTTAAAAGGAAGCATCAAAACAGTAGCTAAATGTTAGGTATAATGTTATAACATTGCTATTATGATTGTGTGATATATTGTGCTTGTTTTGATGGAATGTGTATGTGTTATGCTTGCTAGACCAAGGACAACAAGTTGGGGAAGAAGAGGATAGGAGTGGAAATCCCAAAGCTAGAGGCAAAGGGATTTGGATTCAAGACACTTGAATTGCTAGGAGTATTGTGAGTGTAACTATCCTTAGGGTTGGGACTTAGGTCCTAACCAACCTTGCTATTGTTAATTCAATGAAATTGCCATGTAACATGACCTAATTCATATTTGACTAATTAAGGGAAGAATGACATGTATGATAACTTGTTTGATGCCATGATCTCTGTGTTACTTGGGTGTTAAGCAAATGTAATGAAATGTGTGTCATGTTGCATTGCTTATGCCTAAGGTAAGAAACGACATGTTTGCTTGGAGAATAAGGTATACACATTGTATACATATGCTTGTGTTTGTGAATGCTATACATGGTTGATTGAAATGAATTGAACAAGGATATTACTTTGGATTCTTGCTATTCGAATGACATGAATGGTTTTGTATTGGGAGTTAAGACTCCATAAGCCTAAGGGCTTGGCCTTTGAATGGCATAATGTTGTATTGGACCATGAAATGTATAAAGCTTAAATGAAATGGATAATCAGCAACCTTGGTAGCTAGTTTGATAGATAGGAGGGCATGCCTTAGAATCTTGAGCTCATATTGGCACTACAGTGCATATTGGTACGACGGTACATATTGGCACGACGGTGCATATTGGCACTATGGTGCATATTGGCACTTCGGTGCATATTGTTAAGATTTGATTATCTAGTAAGCTACTTACCAAGGATGTTTAAGGATGACTTAATAATTTAAATGAACATTACTTGTATTGTAAGAAACTTGTATGAACTTTCTTGCTATGAAAGAAATGTATAGATGATGGCTTTGTGTATGAATGCCTACTTGATAATTTGAGTGATTGGTTGCTTGTCCTCTATGCATAAAGTTAGAATAGCCTATGAGAATTCATGATGACGTTGTCATGTTGATTGTATGATATGTAAATATTGCCTAAGTTACCCTATGCAATTCGAATAAGCATGTGTATTGTATTAATGGTCTCGATTCCTTGAATTACATGTAAACTTGGATATGTAAGCTTTGAAATTGACTAGATTTAGTGTTACCTCAATAAGTACATAACTTGTACTTAGCACTCTACTCTTCATTCTTCCCATAACAGATTAAAGATACTTCAAGAGGATATCTTGGGTTTGAAGCAACACTTGAGGCAAGCTTGAAAGTATGATTTCATACTCTTTGTATTCTCCTAGTTTGGCGGCACTAAATTTTGTAATAGGTAGCTTTGATCATGCATTTGGATATGTGTTTAAGACTAGAATGTGTAATGTTTTGATGGGCCTATCTTGTAAACAACCTTGATGACTTAAATTATGTATTTGAACCATGATGATATGTATATATATAAGCAGAAGCTGTGCAAATTATGAAATTATGCAATGTTTGATGAAACCATATATGATACGAATGCTAAACCTATGTTGTACGATTATGCATTTATTCCTATGTTCATTAGCCTGATTCGACAGTGACATGGTTGAGGCTAAGGTATGTTTAATCATGCATTATCAATGTATTAGCCAAGTATGCTATGAAATGTGATGACTTGATTGTAAAGAAATAATTGAAATGTAATTAGGGACTTCCATGTTGTTCAAATGGATGTATGAAGATGTAACAAGATGTAAGTTAGATGCCTTGTATTAATCATGTTAATTGGTTGAATAAGTAGTTTCTTGAGATGCAAGGAAGCTAGTTAAGACATGTTTAGTGACCACCTAGTGCTATTCGATTATGGCACTTGAAAATGTAATAGGAATGAAAGTAAGATCATGTCTAATAGTAATCTATTGTGAAGCATGCTACTCTTGTTGATTGTTTTTTGAATGATGTACGTGAATTGAATGGATTGGTAACATGATATTGGTAACTTATATTATAAGTATGAAATGGAAAAAATGGTACCTAAATTAGTATGCTATGTAAGTTGGCTTTTGTTTTACGTGGTTTGCTTGAATGTATTGTATGTTTTGAAAGGTTTGGTTTGAGGTTACTTGCGTATCAAGTTAAGTAATTTTGAGGTTACTTGTTTGACAAGTAATCTATCTATTACGTAGCTTTCATTCCGGTAACGCTCCTGAACCGGGTTACAGCTAACCCGGGGATGGGGTGTTACACCGTAGCCTAAGACCATAGTCCAATCCCTTACTTATACGAGATCAAATAACCTGATGGCATGCCAATTGTATCCAAAATTCACAAATGTTCAAGGTTACACATATTTCATCATATAGCTTACCTTTATGCCCGTAGGCTATAGCATATCGGAATCAGAATTGAGCCTTAGCTCCATATAACGGATCATATCATATACGTATCAAATCATAATATATCAAAATTAGATTTGAGCCTTAGCTCGCATATAACATATCATAGCGTTCTCATATCAAATTTCACATAGCATATTATATCTTGATCGTATTATACAATAACATATTCACAAGTTAACCATGACAAATCATACCTTACTAATATCAATCTCGAACTTACCATGCTCACCGTAAGCATCCACACAAGCATTGCTCTACTTGAGCCTTTAGCAAGATACATATTAACATGAAAATCACAAATCAAATGCAACGGGATGGCTCTGTGCCGATCCCTTGACACGACTACACTCGCCTTGATTACGAGGTTCTCATATTACAATCTCATTGTGCTTAGTTTCCTTTGGAGATGACAAGGGATCCTTCTCCAATATTTGAGCAAAATGTGGGCTTCCAAAAGGTATATCGAACTTGAATGAAGGTTGGAAATTGCACCGAGGTGCTAGCTTAGCTTGAGGTTGAAGATGGAAATGGAGGTGTATGCTTCTTTTGGAAACAAAAAGGAAAGTTTGATTTACCGGGAGTTCAAGGATGAGAGCTTCACATTGTTTCATTATTTTAATACTTATTTGGTCATCCCAATCATGTCTCACCTATCCTTCAACCAATACGAACATTTCCTCTAACCAAGGGTTTTCCTAAACCCAATGGTCATGAGCTTTCCAAGTTGGCTATTGACTTCAGTAGTCATCTTTTCTGATGACTTTCACGTGGGGAAGGCCAAGCAAGGAGGTGAGTAAGCACCTTGCTTCAATTTCCTTTAATTTTGGGTTTTAAATAGATTCGAAACGAGGGACCCGTATCGATACACATATGTCCGTATCCATACGCCCTCGCTAAAACAGGTAAGTTAGTTACTGGCAGTTAGATCATATCGATACTGGCTTGACCGTATCGGTACGCCTAGCTCAGAATTTGCAATTTGGCTTTTGAATTTCATTCAAGGAAGTTCATTCACTAAAATAGGACCAAAATATAACTTCATTATACGAGAGGGGTACAAAGGTCAATCATTACAAACGTTTAACACATCGGATTCAAAATTTCTGATCATCGGAACCTATTTCCGACTAGGCCAGTTTTGGGATGTGACAACTCTCATCTCCTTAAGAAAATTTGTCATCAAATTTTCACATCAAGAAAATAGGTGAGGACACTATCTTTGCATGGTTTCTTCAGGTTCCCACGTTGCCTATTCAACAGAGTGGCTTCTCCAAAGAACTTTCACTAAAGGCACAGACTTGTTACAAAGTCTCTTGATTTCTCGTACGAGGATTTGCACAGGTTCTTCCTCGTACGTCAGATTAGACTAAATCTCCATAGATTATGGTTCAATAATGTCGGAAGGATCTGACCGGTACTTGCGTAACATATATACATGGAAGACATTATGAATCCGGCTTAACTCTTCAGGGAGAGCTAATCGGTAGGCAACATGTCCAACTCTTTCGATCACTTCGAATGGGCGTAACATAGATACATGGAAGACATTAAGGATATTCTTCCACGGAGACATTTTGAGGAAGGCCTTCTCACCAACCTCATACTGAATATCTCTTCTCTTCAAATTAGCATAGGATTTATGTCTGTCGAAGGCAGCCTTAAGCCAATCACGAATAATGGTTGTCCTTTCTTCGGTTTCCCAAAGTAAGTCAGGACCTAGCATCTTGCCTTTATCGAGTTTGGTCCAGTAAAGAGGAGTTCTACATCTTCTTCCATATAGAGCTTCATACGGAGCGATTTGAATCGTGGCCTGATAATTGTTGTTGTAAGTAAATTCGACCAAGGGTAGGGATTTCTCCCACGTATCCCAAAAGTCGATAACACAAGCTCGGAGCATATCTTCCAAGATCTGTATAACTCTCTCAGATTGGCCATCGGTTTGAGGATGGAATGCAGTGCTTAGGTGCACTCGCGTTCCCAAAGCCTCTTGTAAGGTCCTCCAAATGCGTGCTGCGAACCGAGGGTCACGATCGGAAATAATGGATTCTGGGACTCCATGTAAACAAATGACTTCACGGATGTATAGTTCTACAAGTTAGGTAAACTAAAATCCATTCTCATAGGAAAGAAATGAGCAGATTTGGTGAATCGGTCTACCACAACACATATAGCATCATTCTTCTTCGGAATTATTGGCAAACCACTTACAAAGTTCCATCGTAATACGCTCCATTGTAGAAACTCGATAAGCTGCAAAAGGCCAGTAGACACTTTGTGCTTGGCCTTAACTCGTCAACAAGTCAAACACCTCGCCACAAAGTCTGTGATCTTATTCTTTATACTAGACCACCAATATAGCTCTTTTAGATCTTTGTACATCTTGGTAGCTCTCGGATGAATAGAGAAAGGGCTAGAATGAGCTTCACGTAGAATTTGATTTCGAAGATCATCATCATTAGGCACACAAAATGATTGTGGAAACATAACAAGCCTTCAAAATTCATAGCAAAGTCGGGATTTGTGTTATCCTTGACCTTAGCAATGAGAGGATGCAAATCCTCATCGGATTCTTGGAGTGCTTTAATTCGAGATATAATGGTGGACTGAACTCTCAGCTTAGCCAACAACTTGCCATGCTTCCTGAGTCGAAAGTGAGCATTCAAACATCTCAGAAAGGGATTGGGCTTACGACTTAAAGCGTCAGCCACAACATTGGCCTTACCATGATGGTAATCAATGACCAATTCATAGTCTTTTAAAAGCTCCATCCCATCGACGTTAACAGAGGTTAAACTCTTTCTAAGTCAGAAGATACTTCAAACTTTTGTGATCAATGTACAAATAACACTTCTCACCATAAAGGTAGTGCCTCCAAATCTTCAAGGAAAACACAACGATGGCTAACTCAAAATCATGTGTCGGATACTTTAACTAGTGTGGTTTGAGCTGACGTGAGGCATAAGCTCTGACATTGCCTTTTTACACCAGTACACAGCCTAATCCAGGTAGGATGCATCACTGTACATAGTGAAGTCTTTACCCAACTCCGGTTGAACCAAAATAGGGGCATGGGTAAGGACTTGCTTCAGCTGATCAAAACTCCTTTGCTGATCCACTGTCCAGACAAAGGGAGTTTCCTTACGGAGAAGATTCGTCAAGGGTGCCTCAATCAGTGAGAACCCTTTAACGAATCTACGGTAGTATCCTATAAGGCCCAGAAAGCTACGAACATCTCCAACATTCTTCGGAGGAACCTAATCAATGATTGCTTGAATCTTCTTTGGGTCGACTTGAATTCCCACAGAAGATATCACATGGCCCAAAAAGGATACTTTGGATAGCCAAAATTCACATTTGCTAAATTTCGAGTACAGTTGTTTCTCTCGGAGAGTCTAAAGCACAATCAGAGGTGTTATTCATGAGCAACAACATCTTTCGAGTAGATTATATTGTCATCTATGAGCACCACCACGAACTTATCTAGGTAAGGCTGGAACACACGGTTCATTAGATCCATGAAGGCTGCAGGTGCATTCGTAAGCCCGAAAGGCATTACTAGGAATTCATAGTGGCCATATCTAGTTTAGAAAGCAGTCTTTGGAACATCAGACTCCTTCACTAGCATTTGATAATACCATATCGAAGATTTATCCTTAAGAAGATAGAAGCATATTTTAATTGATCGAAAAGATCATTGATTCTTGGTAACGGATATTTATTTTTGATTTTCACCATTTTCAACTAACGGTAGTTAATGCATAAGCGCATCGATCCATCTTTCATCTTAACGAACAACACTGGTGCTGCCTAGGGTGAGGAACTCAGTTGGATGAACCCCTTATCCAAAAGGTCTTGGATTTGGGACTTTAGTTCTCTTAACTCCACTAGGGCCATCCTATATGGAGTAATAGAGATGAGAGTAGTCCTAGGTTGCACTTCTATCCTGAATTCTACTTCACAGGTGGGAGAGAGTCCTGGAAGCTCATCAGGGAACACATCAAAAAACTCTTTCACTATGGACACATTCTCGAGCTTTGGATCTTCTTCAGACTCTATTGCATATAAGCTAGCCTTACTAGGCTCAGATTGGATCTTCAACAAGGTTATACTCTTTTTACCAAGTCCACGGAGATACAATTTCTTCTTTGAGCAATCAATCCATGATTGATGTTCAGTTAGCCAATTGAGGCCTAATGTAAGATCAAACTCTCGAAAGGGCAAGGCCATAAAATTAGCCGAAAATAGGATCCCTTGGATCCTTATAGCGCAGGCTTTACAGATGAACCGAATGACCACACTATCACCTAGTGGGTTAGAAACAACAATCTTAGAAGCAACATGTTTGGAGTCAAAGGCATACTTTTCTATCAAAGGTTCACTTATGAAGGAATGCGTAAAGCCTGGATCTACTAATGCATAAACATAATCAGAACATAATTCCACCATACCTGCAATCACAACAGGATCATCCTCCAGCTCCCGACCCTGAACATGGTACATTTGGGCTAAAGTCTGAGGGTCACGACTAGCTGGGGGGGCATTGGTGTACGAGGTCTCCCTATGGATCCAGATGGCACTTGCTTTGCTCCCTTTCCTTTGCTAAGATTATTCTGGAATGCCACATATATAGGAGCGTGAAGATTCTATGGACACTGTCAGATGAAATGGCCAGACTTGCCACAGAGATAACAGGATCCAGATTGTCTACGGCACTGTCTCAGGTGCCTCTTCTAGCAGAAGTTACACAAAGGAATCTGAGAACCCTTCACAGAACCACTCGTACTGTCGATGGAAGCTGTATGAGCAAAATATGTCCTTGTAGACTGGAATTGTAATACCCCAAATCATGGCCTAGTAACATGCCACATACTAATTATAACTTAATTGTACAAACATTCTACAAATTAGAAAAATTGATTAAATCTAGTGACCAAATTAGATGGATTTGATAATTAAATGGCCAAATCATGATGGACCAAAAAGTAACAATGTTTAAATGTTGTTTTACATGCAACTAGAAATTGTAACTAAGGAGTTATGAAGCAATTAGACCCTTGACTTGCCAAGTGGAGGCATTCGGTCAAACCAAGGAGAACAACATGGATATGTGTCCATTTTCCTATCATCTTCTCAACTCATCCTTTCTCTTTCCTTGACTGAAACCCTCTCAACCCTTTAGGGAAAAGAAAAGCCACCAATGTAGAAGATTGGAAGCTTGCATGTGATCCTATCTTTCATGTAATTGGGTAACTAGGAAGATTGTAAGTGATTTATAAGTCCTTCCTCCCTAGCAAGCTTGTTCAAATGATTGATTGATGATAGTAATTGAACTTGGATTTATAGAATTGTATGTTTAATGTTTATGCTTGAAACTGCCTTAGATTGTAGCTTGAATGTGGTTGAAATGCTATTGAAAATAGGATGAAATTATGCTTGATTGAATGGTGTATTTACATGAATGAAACCATTATTTGATTGATCATGTAATTTGATAAGGTAATTCGAATAGTCCATGAATTGAGACTTGAATTGAGTAAAAAGCTTGCTGGAAGTTTAGAAACATACTATTTTGAGATGTTAATCAATTGAAAATCATGTTTGGATAGTGAAAATTTAGCTTGAAATTTAAACTAGTCACATTTGATTGTTAAATGGTTAACTAGGGACTGTTTTGAATGAATTGATAAATCTTGGACTATTTTGACAGAATTGATGGCTGGAATTTATGAATTTAAAATAGGGTAAAATTAATTTAAATGCTGGCTGGATTGAATTGCTTGAATAATGATCAATTGGACTATTTTAAGATGCTTGTTAAGATGTATGTGAATTAGGGACTAGAATTGAAACCATGAATGATCTAGGGACTGAATTGCATGAATTAGGGGCTGGAAATGGTGACTTAAAAACAGGGGAAATTAGATTAAAAGCTTGTTAACGTTAATTGTACGAGATAATCACAATTTGGACTGTTTTGTAGAACAAATAGAAGGTGTAATTGCAAACTGTTTTAGTGGACTGTTTTAGCAAAAATTTGGACTGTTTTGGGCAGTTTAAGAGCAGGGCAGAACTGTTTTAATAGATTGAAAGGGGTAAAGTTGTTTTACCATGTTATACAATGGCTAAGTTAACATGAATGAGTGCTTGATATATTGAGCTAAGGCTCGAATTGGCTAAGTGCTATCTTAACCTTAATAGATAAACACTTGAAAGGGATGCTTTGAATAAGCTACTAACTTGCCTTGATATTGTTATGTGTACTTTCCTTGACTTGAAATCTTGAAGCTTAATTAATTGACAAGTAAATCAAACAAAGCCTTGGTTGCTAGTTGGTCTTAGGTAGGATGGCATGCCATAGAGTCTAGAGCTCATTGTGTTTGAGTGGACTACAGTCCTGGGCGAAAGCCCTTATTTGGTGACAGTAGGAGGGATGTGTGTTATGGTCACTGGCGACAGTAGGAGGGATATGACTAGTTTCTTATTTTGGCGATAGTTTGGTTGGTGGCTCGATTACCTAGACATAACTATATACCAATGCCTAATCTAAAATGAATAAGCAAGAAAGAAAAACATGGCCTAAATCTTGAATGATACTTGACTTGATACCTCAAATTGCTTGTTTACATGATACTTGAAAAGTGATCATACTCGAATTAATATGCTTGAACACGCTTCTTGTCTTGATTAAATACTCGATAAAACATGAAATGGAAACAACCTTCTTGAAATTTTTTGTTCGAATGGTATTGAAGCGAGAAATAATGTATATTACTTGAGATTGAGACCTTGTTATATGTTCTCCTGCTTGTGATGATGTATATAAATGGTAATAGCTATACATGACTACTTGACTCCCTACTTGGCCTGAAACACTTGAAACCTTATGCTAGACTTGACTTCACATGCTCAAACCTAGCTAGGTTGTACTTGATTTAAGACTACCTAAACTTGATAATTGGTTAGTAAATATTTGCTACCTCGCTAAGTACATTGTGTACTTATCACTTTTGTTTCCATCCTTCCCAAACCACGGGTTTAAAGAGATCTTAAAGCTACCTTCCTTGAGCTCGAAGCAAGATACAAGCAGAGCTAGAATTATGACTTCGAATCTTTTTTGTAACTCTCCTAGTTGGTGGCACCTAGATATGTACATAATTAAACTAGGTCATGCATTTTGTTCATTTTGAAGTTTGTATATATATATGACCTTGACCTTTAGAAGCTTGTAAAGACTTGGTTGGCAATGTTTGATGCCCTGGGTATCCAGATGCTATGTGAATGAATTAGGCATGACTTGTTGAATGTGGAAAATGGAACTTGGTTACATGATCTAGTTATATTTGAATGTGCTTAACAATGGGACACTATATGCTTAACTCTTGAATGCTCTTTTTGAATTGATCACTTGGTCAATTAGGTTGCTTCTAGCCAAGTAATTAAGGTCATGATAAGTTAGACATGATTTCTAGATGATGTTAAGCTTTCTTGAAGGCATGTTGATGGTGATATGATTCGAATGTATACAATTGTGACCATGTCTAGTAACCAACATTATATGTATCTTGTCTTGAATGTAAAATTCTAGAAGATTATGCTTAGTTATCTTGACATGAATATGACATTGAAATCATGGTTGACTTTGTCTTGAAATGGAACAAGCTACGTATACTTGATAAACTTGAAATGAATTTGAATCTTGCCTTCAGTGTATTCGATTGCCTACATGTACAATGGGCTATGATGCATCAATCCTCTATTATAATGTGGTTAAAATAGGAGAGTACATTTTGGAAGCTACCGGTGAAGCTTTAGAGGCTTCAGACCCTTGATTACGCATCGGCAAATCGAGGTTTCGCTTGTCGGTGAGTGAGAACCTGTTTCCCAGCTTTGGAATGGCTTAAATGGTGGTTTAAGGGAGTTTAAATCTAGTTTGAAATGCTGGTTTAAACTCGAAAGTAAGTATAAAGGGTTTTCTTCAGTGAACCCCGTTTGACTAGAATTAATCATGCCATGGATTGTTTTGCATTTTATAATTCTGTATAAATGTTAAGTGGAGTGTTTTGACTAGAATTAATCGTGCCAAGGGCTGTTTTGCAATATATAATTGTGTATACATGTTAAATGGACTGTTTTGACTAGAATAAATCATGCCATGGACTGCTTTGCAATGTATAATTGTGTATGCATGTTAAGTGGATAGTTTTGACTAGAATTAATCATGCCATGGACTGTTTTGCAATGTACAATTGTGTATACATGTTAAGTGGACTGCTTTGACTAGAATTAATCTTGGCTTGGACTGTTTTGCAATGTATAATTGTATATACATGTTTAGTGGACTGTTTTGATAGAAATGAACTTGCCTTGGACTGTTTTGCAATGTATATTTGCATACACATGATTTGTGGAATGTTCGATTAAGTACAAGCATGTAGAGGATCATTTTAAGCATATGTATGTATGTACATGAATTGGAACTACTTGCATATAAACAAGTATGCATTGGAGTGTTTTGGACATATATAGGTATCTCCTGAATATGACTTTGATAAGCTATGTCTGATATCTTTTATGACAAGTAATACTTGATCATGACATGTTATGATTAATAACTTGTTTGATAAGTAATAGACAAGTAACTTACGTATTTATTAGCTATGTTAAAGAGAAACCTTAAAACTTTATAAATTAAATCAATGAACTATTGAAATGACTTGCATAACAAGTAATATGAATCTAATGAATAATGAATATCTTTTTGGGTGAATAGATATACTTGTTGGAATGCCTTCATATCTAGGTTGCTTGAATGCTTAAATGCATAGGTTTTGTTCAAGTATCGTCTATATATATATGAAGATGTTTGGTTGGTATACTCATGAGTACATATGCCTATGTCTTGTTCGAATACTCTATGTATATCTATACATGTTTGTCTCGAGTACCTATTTATACGCGCCCATGCCTTATTCGAATATCATATGTATATATATATATATATATATATATGTGTGTGTGTGTGGCATGAGTATTGTGTATATACCCCGAATAAGTACCCTTGTATGTAAGTGAATACTGGTTCAATGGCTTGTTCTAAAATGGCTAACTTATTTGTCCAAGCTTTGAATGCTTATCTGATTATTAGACTCTAGCGACAGGGATGGATATTGGTTTCATGTTTTTTAATTGCTTTAAGCTACCTCACTAAGCAATTGCTTACTCTTTTCCTTCGTTACATTTCAAGGTAAATGTGCCTTCCGTTTTCTCCTCATCCTGGACGTGATCACAAGGATCCACAAGTACGATTTGAATTATTACCTTTAGAACTCCTAGATGGTGGCACATAGTTGTTATGTATGCATAGTGCATTCAGATCTCATTTGACTACATATTTTTATAAGTTTTATAAGTTTTCAAAGCTTTGTAATAGGCCTTTAATTATTTCTTGATTGCTTGCTATATAAATGGTAATAGTTAGTTGTTGTATGGTTGGCTAAATATCTATATATGCCTTAAGTTGTTAAACCATCTTGTTATCAAGTGTGTATGTGGATTGCCTGTTATATATATATATACCTATTATCATGTGTTAAACCCTAAATAGGTGATATAGTTCGTATGATTAAGTTGATGGTTAAAACAAGCAATTAGTAGTATGCCAACAAATACGTATATGGTATTTCTATGCAAAAGTTATATGTATCTGGATATGTTTGGTTCAAGCTTGTAATAACCTTAATAAGAGTATTTGGGCATACCTATCACCTTTTGTAAATGGTCTTTTATGTCCCATGTTTGCTTGTTGGTTAATCTATGTTAGTTATGTCATTCAAATTCTTGACACCATGATTACATGTTTGGTTGTGAGATGATGTGCTTAGAAATGATTAAAGGTATGCAAGTTGTAATAGATCTAAGATTAATAATGTGTTTAAATGAAAAGAATCTTATGTGATTGTAGAATTGAAATAACTTTGTGATCTGAAGTACATATTATATAAGGGCATGCTCTGAACGAGTGGTTGATGTGTATTGCTTAATGTATGTATATTTGTTTGTACATGATTTAAAGTTGCGGTTTAACCTATCAAATATCTAAAAAGTTTTAAATCACCCTGATTTTTGGTTACATGCTTAGTTGAGAAGTGTTAAGACATCAATTGTTTGTTTGGTTTTTTGTTTGGTAACAGTTCTTAAACCGGTTTTCTCCTAGACCGGGTAAAGGGTGTTACAACTGCACCTGATTTTGTTATTGAAGCATTTGAGATTGCTGATTGAATTGCGACTGTAGTGGAGTGTAATTCCCTTGTCTTGGATTATAAGTTCCTTGGGACCAAGTATTCCCATATCGGTATGTTCCAACGTTTTGACCATAATTCTAAATTACCCAAGAATGTTAATTGCAAGCAGAAATATTATTGGAAATACCATAAGAGTTGTTCTATAGGAGCCATGGGCAGTCTTTATAAATATGGTTGTCACTGAAATCTCACAGCAGAATGCAGGGACAACAACTCGTTGAGTGACTTGAATAGGTGTAACATCATTACTCCCTTGCATATTTTTGATGTTGTTTCTAAAGAAGAAATTTGAGCTCTAAGAGCAGAAACTTCATTCCACTTAATAATGCCCGAAGTAGCTTTTAATTGAATTGCTCTTAGAATAGGATAGTGAAAGTCGTAGTTGGACATCACGTAATCTTGAATGGTTCGATGTCCATCCTTTGATCGGTGAAATAAAGTTAATAATAAAAATGCAATGACAAAAATAAACACCTAACAAAAATCATCCTCGAAATGGCGCCAAAACTTGATCGGTGAAATAAAGTCACACGATTTGTGCAAGCGTACACACGTCGAAGCAAGTATAGTTGACATGTAGTTCCTACAAGATATTGATCCCACGAGGATAGTTGCTCAGACGTCTACCAATATCAGTGCAATAAGTAAGAAAAATAAGGTAAATGCAATATGTAATGTCGAAGAAATGGAAGGTAAGTGGTGTAGGTAATGTCGCAGCAAAGTACTAACATTAAAACAGAAACAATATAATGATGGAAATGGTGTTTTCTCGGTGATTTATCAATAGAATAATGATTGCTAGCAAGAAACAAAAGAAAGGATGATTGGCGGTGCAATAAAGCACATGAATATCTTACCAATCTCAACTTCTACCCTTAATCAAAGACTTATGAGCCCACTGTAACACCCTAAATTGGCCTAGAAATGTTACCACAATCTAAACTATAGGCTAATTGAATTCATAAGTTAATCAATTTAAAGAAGAAAGAACATTGGCTATCCATAAGATCAAATAAGTGAAATTAGAACCAACATGAATTAAAATTAAAACTAGAAGGCACAAATGGAAGGATGGAAATGTGAACATGCAAAACTCTATAGATTGCATGTAAAATTAAATTAAATGGAGGCCTTGACACATGTTCTCATTGGAAGAGAACATGTGCCAATTTGGATGATGACTCATGGCCAAGGAGGAAAGATGAACAAACATATTGTCATCTTCCTCCCATTATCACCCATCTTGGCCGAAACATTGAGAGAGAAAGGGGAGAGAAGAGCTTCATGCAAACACCTTCAATTCATGCTTTTTTGATTCATCCATTGATCAAATTTAGCTTTGAGAAGGTATAATGCTTGTCTTTACATGTTATAGATTGTTTGAATACGCAAATGATGATGTTCTTATTGCCTAGATGGAATTGAATGATTTTTATGCATGTTGGGGTCATGCTAGCTTCAATTTGAACTTGAAATTGTGATATATAGTAACCAATTTGGTAAAGAGAAGATGCATAGTTGCTGGAAATCTGGGAAATATGTACATGGTTTAAAACAGTATTGATTAGAGACTGTTTTGATAGAGAAAATGTGTAAACATGTCAATTGAATATAGAACCCTGTTTTGATCAAGTTGCTAGATAAAATGAAGATTGAATTTAATAGATATGTTGCTGGAAAATGACTACACCTAATTGTACTAGTTAAATTAGGTAATGGACTGCCTAGTTGATGAAATGGATGTGTAATGTTGATCAAATAGATCAAATTAGGTTCAACATGATAATGCCCTATTTTAAGCACATTTATAGGTGAATTATAATGACCTAGACATGTATGAACATTGGCATGAATGGAATTTCCACGTTAGGACCTTGCTTAGGTGAATTAAGAAGCTAGAAACTCAACCTAGTGTAATCTGCCCAGAATGCTCTGTTCTGGGTAGTAACTTTGAAAAATCAATATAAATTGTGTATAATGAATATAAGGCTGAATTTTTTTTGGATAACACCTTGATATGTCTAAATTCATTAGGAGAAAACATAACTTAAATCTGGGTTGTATAATGAAATATAGAGAAGAAACACTAGGGATAGTGCAAATTGTCCAGTGTAACAAATGACCCTGTCTTTAAGTTAAAAACTGTATTAATTGGAAAAGATCTTAAATGCAAGCCTTATATGGTCATTAATAAAATTCCGTTAGCTTTCCAACGGTGTAAACCAATTGAAATTCTGACGTACGAAATGAAAGATATAGGCAATTACACAGTGTTTTTCTGGCAAATTGTAAACTGTTTTGTAAACAGTTTTAGGACATTGATTCTGCCTTGTTTTACATGAACTAGAATATAGATAATTGTAGTTAAGTGTAATGGAGAATGTATATGAGCATGCTGCCAGATTTGTGTATGTTATATGCTTGTAACATTACTTGATTGAATGATCATATGAACTTGTCTTGACATGTTTGTACTTGTAATGTGATAGAACCAGGAGTAAACTTGGTGGAAGAGGATAGAGTGGATCATCCTAAATCCAAGAACAAAGGAGTGTGGATCCAAGAATAGCTAGCTTGGAGTATTGTGAGTGTAGTTATCTCTAGGGTTAGGACTAGCTCCTAACCAATGAATACTTGTTACATTCTTGAAATGTTAAATGAATCTAATCATGAACTTGACCTAATAAGGGAAGAATGTCTAAAGTAATGCAGGAAACTTGATCCCAACCTTGTATACATGATCAATTCGAATGCTTAATTATGATTAAGTGATAACATGGATGCTTGTCAGTGCTATGATGCAAGGTGATTGAATGTTAAAGAACTTGTTTGAGATATCATCTCATCTTGATGAAATGAAACATGAAAATTATATGAAATGTGAGCTATGGCTCAAATGGCCTAAGGGCCTAACATGAAATGAACTTGCTTGACATGATCTTGATCTTGAAACACATGAATAAATGGTAAATCGAACAACCTTGGTAGCTAGTTGGACTAGGTAGAAGGACATGCCTTAGTGTCTAGAGCTTATTGTGTTAGGGTGGACTACGGTCCAGGGCTAAGACCCCTATTTGGTGACAGACGGAGGTTACGTATGTGGTATTTGGTGACAGTAGGAGGGTTTGACTAGCACTACCATGCATCTTGTGGTGATAGTTGTTTGGAGACTCAATTACCTATACAAACTAAGTACCAAGGGGGTTGTTTAATTGATAAAAAATGTAATAACAATCCTAAAACACATGTTACTTGTCTTGAAAGCCATGAATTACATGTTGCTTGTCATGTAAGCATGACTTCCTTGATTACTTGTTTTGAAAGCATGTTGTGCTTGATTCATGAAGCATGAATTCTTGTTTTTTGTTCATTGATAGCCGAATGCGTAATATCCTTAGCTAGGATTATCTTGATGCTTGAAAGCCTAAGCTAGGATCATTCTAATGCTTGAAATCCTTAGCTAGGTCTATACTTGATTAAATGACACATGAAACTTGACATAACAAATGGTTAGATTTAATACTACCTCACTAAGTACATTTTTGTACTTATAACTCTCGTTTTCATTCTTCCCAACTATAGGATGAAGGATACGAGTGTTGCTTGATCTTGAAGCCTGTTACCTTGAGCTAGAAACAACTCACACAAGCTTTGCCTATGTATGATTTCATACTTGTTTTGTATATCTCTTAGAATGGTGGCACTAGAATGTATATAGTTAGTTGATCTTGCATTTTGGTAGTTGTATATAATGTCTTGACGGGCCTACTATGTTATGAACTTAGTAACAAGTATGTAATGAACTTATGTATCATGTAATGAATGGTGATTGGTACGCATATGATGATGGAATGAAATGATCTAATGTTTGGACTAGTTTCCTTAGAACAATCTAATGCTTTGTTATTGTACTTGACTTGCTTGAATTGAAAGTAGGATGATTGAACCATGCTTGCTTGTATTCCAGTCGAATGCTTTGCTTAATGTATATGTCTTGCTTGAAATGATAGTTGTGTGTTTGATTGGCAAAGGGCGAATAGCCTAGTGTGTGTATAAATGATTGTCGAATGGTTAGACATGGAATAAGTCTTGAATGAAACTAGATACATGTAAAATTGAATGATCAAATGCTCATGTTTAGGAATTTAAGCATGTAATGGTTAAAATGTATACAAATTAAGGATCAATGAATTGAATGGAAGCATGTTACACATAGGGTCATTCGAATGATAAGGATAAAAGGATGTAAAGTGTATTTATAATGTAGTAACTTGTAATGAAAGCATGAAAGAAATTAAGTTAGTGACCTATTTGAATGGTTTAGGTTGAAGTAAGAATCAAATGTGAGGTTACTTGTTTGCTAAGTAACTAAGTATAAGTCGCTTGCATGATAAGTAATGAATGTTTAGTTGCGTGTTAGTTAAGTAACTCATCAAATACGGATGAGTTATCAATGTCTTGCTTGTTCTTGTATTGCCTTGTCTTGTTGCTTGCTTTAATGTAACGCTATCGAGCCAAATTACTACTAGCCCGAGTAGGGGATGTTACATTTAATTGGTAATCAAAGCTTTAGGTTTAGTCGATTCTAGGACTAAACCGGGCTATCATGCATCATATAGGATACTTGTGCCACCTAGGATACTTGTACTGAATAGCTTGTGTCTTGCTTATTAAACTGAATCCCTAATTGTTCTATTTGAATGTAGAATGTCTGAAACAAGATTAGGCTAGGATAACGAAAGCCTTGAAGGCTCCTCGAATGAAGGAGATAGTGGAGGATGGAACAAAATCCTCCACAACAACAAGCTCAAACCCGAGCAAGAGCTACTGCTCAACAAGAAGCTCCTGCTATCAATCCTGTGCAGCAAGAATGTCTTCTAAGTATGAAGGAAATGTTCAGTCATCTTGTAACTACTTTGAAACAAGATCATCCTATAGCTCCTCCCGTTGTTGTACCAAACAGAGCTCAAATTGACAAGCTGGCTCAACACCGGGCTTATATTTTCATTGGCACTGATGAAGCCAATCCCGAAGTAGCTGGGTACTAGTTAGAGGCTACTACTCGAATCTTAACCAAGCAACTACCTTGTCTTGATGAGCACAAACTCGAATGTGCCATAGCCCTATCGGCAGATGAAACTCTAAGCTGGTGGGAAACTACTACCCTGACTGCTCCTGCTAAAGCGGTAACCTAGAAATTCTTCCTCAAGAAATTCAGGAAGAAATACATCAGTGAACAGTACCTGGCCGAGTGCTGGAAATGTTTCTTGTATCTCAAGCAAGGTGGTTGAACCATTGAACAATACTTGAGTGACTTCTACAAGTATTGCAAGTAGGGGTCAGAATACATCAAAATCGAAGCTGATAAATGTCGGATGTTCATCGATGGACTGAATGATGAACTAAGTCCAATCTTTACTGCCCTGGGTATCACTGACTTCCAGAATTTAGTGAACTGGGTTATTGCAACCGAGGCAAAGATGAAGGCCTCTGAGAAACTTAAGAGTGGTAACTCTTGGAAAGATAAACGATCCAGAAATGACGACAAGCCTCATTGGCAGTCAAAGAAATCTAAACACTCCAAAGACCACTCTTCTAATTACACTCATGTTCAGAAAAGCAATTACATATCGAAACCCCAAACGATAATCAAGTCTTCAGCCCCGATCATCTCTATTGATAGTACGGGGAATTTCGGTAAAACTGCTCAATATCCTACTTGCAATTATGTTAGAAGCATCACACCGGGAAATGCAAAAATCAACAGAATTTGTGTTTCTTATGTGGAGCCTCTAATCATTATATCCGGGATTGTCCTCAGAATCCTAACAAGGTTCCAACTCGAACCTCCGCAAATGCTAGCTTAGCTCCATCTAATCGAAACAAGGGCCCAAGACAAGCTCAGTTTGGGAATCAGAGAAAGAGGAAGAAGAAGCACCCGATGTTATCGCATGTACTACTGAATTAAATTCAAGTCTTGCATATGCTTTGATTGATTCGGGATCTACCCACTCTTTTATATGTTATTCCGTGATTGCTAAGTTAAACTTAAAGCCCAAACTTGTTAAGACTAGCCTTGTAGTTTCTAACCCTATAAGACGAAATATGCCTATTAACTTCTTTTGCAAGCAATGTCCTATAAGCATTCGAAATGTACCTTTTCGCATGGACCTTTATGTCTTGCCTTATTGTGAGTTTGATCTAGTGTTAGGACTAGATTGGTTAAGCAAACATGAAGCCTGGATAGATTGCCAAAATAGGAGACTGCATCTCTGGGTTTAGGGAAGGAATCAATCCTCCAAATTGGTAGAAAACCGACCTCAATCTTTGCTGCCATGACTATGCAAGATGAACTTGAATTTGGCTTACCTAGTATGCCAATTGTATCTGGATTCATTGATGTTTTTCCCAAGGAACTCCCTGGTCTCCCTCCAACCAGAGAAGTAGAGTTCGAGATTAAAGTTCAACCTGGATCAACTCTTGTGTCCATCACACCTTATCGAATGACACCTGTTGAATTGAAAGAACTCAAGAAGCAACTCCAAGAGCTACAAGAAAAATGCTTTATTGGCCTAGCTCATCTCCACGGGGTGCTCCAGTCTTGTTCATGAAAAAGAAAGACGGGACTATGAGACTCTGTATTGATTACAGACAATTGAACCAGCTTACTATCAAGAATCGGTATCCTCTCCCAAGGATAGAAGATCTCTTCGATCAACTCAAGGATGCTTCGGTGTTCTCAAAGATTGATCTTCAATCGGGATACTATCAAATGAGGGTAAAAGAAGAAGATGTGCCCAGGACAACCTTTCGTACTAGATATGGCCACTTCGAATTCCTTGTAATGCCATTCGGGTTAACGAATGCTCCAACTGCTTTCATGGACCTCATGAACCGTGTATTCAAGCCCTATCTTAACAAATTTGTGGTCGTCTTCATCGATGACATCCTGGTGTATTCTCGGAATAAGGAAGAACACTCCGAACACCTTCGAATTGTATTACAAACTATCCAAGAATGTCAATTGTTCGCAAAGTTCTCTAAATGTGAATTTTGGCTATCAGAAGTCTCGTTCCTTGGCCATGTCATCTCGATAGAAGGAATTAAAGTAAACCCAAGCAAAATTTGATCCATCATGGATTGAAGACCTTCGAAGAATGTTGGTGAGGTCATAAGCTTTCTCAGTTTAGCCGGGTATTATCTGCGTTTTGTCAAGGGATTCTCATCCACTACCGAAAGCTTGACTAAGCTACCTTGTAAAGATACGCCCTTTGTTTGGTCAGAGAACCAACAACGAAGCTTCGATCAACTTAAACAAGCTTTGACTCATGCACCGGTTCTTATCCAACCAGAATCAGGTAAAGAATTCACTATCTATAGTGATGCATCTCATTTAGGACTAGGTTGTGTCCTAATGCAAGATGGAAAAGTGGTAGCTTACGCTTCAAGGAAACTAAAACCACACGAGTCAAACTATCCTACACACGATCTAGAATTGGCAGCTATCGTGTTTGCTCTCAAAATATAGAGACATTACTTGTACGGGGAGAAATGTAACCTGTTCACAGATCACAAGAGTCTCAAACACATACTAACTCAGAAAGACTTGAATCTAAGACAAAGAAGATGGCTAGAATTACTTACTACGATTTGGTTATGGAGTGCCATCCGAGGAAAGCAAATGTGGTTGCTGATGCCCTGAGTCGCAGACCATACTCAGGTAAACCCCTAAATCTAAATCCTAGAAAAAATCATTGAATTTAGTCTTTCTTGGATTACAAGTAATCCATTCGAGTACCTTACTTGTCTTGCAAGTAACTACTCTAAAATTCTCCCTTAATGATCTTGTTCTTTCATTTGTAGCTTCCTTGTCTATCAATGCTCATTTTCGTTTATCCAAAGGACCGAAATTCTTGTCTGAACTTCAAGTTCAATCTAGCTTGATCTCGAGAATTAAAGAACTCCAACAAACTGATCCAGATCTTTAAAAGATCGTATCCAAGCTAGACTCTGAGTCTAATTCTGACTTCTCCCTCAAATCAAATTGACTCCTCTATTTCAAAGATAGAGTATGTATTCCTAACAATGAGGAACTAAAACACGAGATTTTACAAGAAGCTCATCAAAGTTCTTTCTCGATTCACCCGGGATCTGTTAAGATGTACAAGGTCTAAAGCCATTATGTTGGTGGCCAGGTATGAAATCAGTTATCACAGACTTCGTATCGAAGTGCCTAACTTATCAAAGGGTTAAAGCTGAGTATCAAGTCCCTATTGGATTGCTCCAACCTATCGAATTCCCTTAGTGGAAATGGGATCGGATTACAATGGATTTTGTTACTAGTCTTCCTTCCACTTCAAGAAAGAATAATGCTATATGGGTGATTGTTGATAGATTCAAAAAGTCTACTCACTTCATCCCTGTTCAAATGAACATGAGCCTGGAAACCTTAGCCAAGCTATACATATGTGAAGTGATTCAATTACACGGTGTACCTACAGCTATAATCTCTGATCGTGACCCAGATATGCTTCTCAATTCTATAATTCCTTGTAGAAGGCTCTAGGAGCTAAAGTACATCTTAGTACAACCTTTCATCCACAATCAGATGGACAATCTAAAACAATCATTCAAGTACTCAAAGATATGCTACGTGCTTGTGTTATAGACTTCGGAAAGATTTTGGAGAAATCTCTACCCCTAGTAGAGTTTGCCTATAACAATAGCTATCAGACATCTATTCAGATAGCTCCCTTCGAAGCTCTATATGGAAGAAGATGTAGAACTCCCTTGTGCTGGTCTGAATTGGGAGAAAGCAAGGTTTTAGGACCTCAATTGCTCAGAGAAACCGAAGAACAAGTGAAGATCATTCATGATCAATTAAAGGCAGCTTTCGATAGACATAAAGCCTATGCTGACTTGAAAATGAGTGACATCCAATACAATGTTGGAGACAAGGTCTTCCTTTAGGTTTTTCCTTGGAAGAAAGTCTTTAGATTTGGAAGAAAAGGAAAGCTCAGCCTTCAGTTTATTGGACCATTTGAAATCATTGAAAGGATTGGTCCAGTGGCTTATCGATTGGCACTTCCCAGTGAATTCGATAATATCCACAATGTCTTCCATGTTTCCATGCTTAGGAAATATAGGTATGATCCATCTCATGTTCTTGAACCCGAAGAGGTGGAATTGAATCCCAATCTATCTTATGAAGAGGAACCTATTCAGATACTTGACAATGAAGTCAGAAGACTCCAAAACAAGAATGTTCCTCTTGTCAAAGTCTTGTGGAGAAATCACAAGGTTGAAGAGGCAACATGGGAATATGAATAAGTCATGAAGAAGCAATATCCTCACCAATTCAATTAAGGTAAATTCGAGGATAAATTTATTTTAAGGGGAGGAGAATTGTAGCACCCTAAAATTGGCCTAGAAATGTTACCACAATCTAAACTATAGGCTAATTGAATTCATAAGTCAATCAATTTAAAGAAGAAAGAACATTGGCCATCCTTAAGATCAAATAAGTGAAATTACAACCAAATTGAATTGAAATTAAAACTAGAAGGCACAAATGGAATGATGGAAATGTGAACATGCAAAACTCTATAGATTGCATGTAAAATTAAATTAAATGGAGGCCTTGACACATGTTCTCATTGGAAGAGAACATGTGCCAATTCGGATGATGACTCATGGCCAAGGAGGAAAGATGAACAAACATATTGTCATCTTCCTCCCATTATCACCCATCTTGGCCAAAACATTGAGAGAGAAAGGGGAGAGAAGAGCTTTCATGCAAACACCTTCAATTCATGCTTTTTGATTCATCTATTGATCAAATTTAGCTTGGAGAAGGCATAATGCTTGACTTTACATGTTATAGATTGCTTGAATATGCAAATGATGATGTTCTTGTTGCCTAGATGGAGTTGGATGATTGTTATGCATGTTAGGATCATGCTAGATTCAATTTGAAATTGAAATTATGATATATAGTAACCATTTTAATAAAGAAAAGATGCATAGTTGCTGGAAATCTGGGAAATATGTACATGGTTGAAAACAATCTTGATTAAGGATTGTTTTGATAGAGAAAATCTGTAAACATGTCAATTGAACATAGAACCCTGTTTTGATCATGTTTCTAGATAAAATGAAGATTGAATTGAATAGATATGTTGCTGGAAAATGACTACACCTAATTGTACTAGTTAAATTAGGTAATGGACTGCCTAGTTGATGAAATGGATGCCCAATGTTGATCAAATAAATCAAATTAGGTTCAACATGATAATGCCCTATTTTAAGCACATTTCTAGGTGAATTATAATGACCTAGACATGTATGAACATGAAAATGGATGGAATTGCCATGTTAGGACCTTGCTTAGGTGAATTAAGAAGCTAGAAACTCAACCTAGCGTAATCTGCCCAGAATGCCCTATTCTGGGCAGTAACTTTGAAAAATCACTATAAATTGTGTATAATGAATTTAAGGATGAATTTTTGATGGACAACACCTTGATATGTATAAATTCCTTAGGAGAAAACAAAACTAAACTCTGGGTTGTAGAATGAAATATAAAGAAGAAACACTAGGGACAGTGCAAATTGTCCAGTGTAACAAATTGCCCTGTCTTTAAGTTAAAAACTATATTAGTTGCCAAAGAACTCAAATGCAAGCGTTATATGGTCATAAAGACAATTTCATTAGCTTTCCAACGGTGTAAAACAATTGAAATTCTGACGTACGAAATGAAAGATATGCATGATTAAGTGTCTAGAGTGCAAGCTGCCTGACAGCAACAGTATATGCAATTACACACTGTTTTGTGGCAAATTGTAAACTATTTTGTAAACAGTTTTAGGACATTGATTCTGCTTTGTTTTACATGAACTAGAATATAGATAACTGTAGTTAAGTGTAATGGAGAATGTATATGAGCATGCTGCCAGATTTGTGTATGTTATATGCTTGTAACATTGTGATTGAATGATCATATGAACTTTTCTTGACATGTTTGTACTTGTAATGTGATAAAATCAGGACTAAACTTGGTGGAAGAGGATATAGTGGATCATCCTAAAGCCAAGAACAAAGGAGTGTGGAACCAAGAATAGCTAGCTTGGAGTATTGTGAGTGTAGTTATCTCCAGGGTTAGGACTAGGTCCTAACGAATGTATACTTGTTACATTCTTGAAATGTTAAATAAATCTAATCATAAACTTGACCTAATAAGGGAAGAATGTCTAAAGTAATGTATGAAACTTGATCCCAACCTTGTGTACATGATCATTTTGAATGCTTAAGTATGATTAAGTGATAACATGGATGCTTGTATGTGCTATGATGCAATGTGATTGAATGTTAAAGAATTGTTTGAGATATCATCTCATATTGATGAAATGAAACATGAAAATTACATGAAATGTGAGCTATGGCTCAAATGGCCTAAGGGCCTAACATGAAATGAACTTGCTTGACATGATCTTGATCTTGAAACACTTGAATAAATGGTAAATCGAACAACCTTGGTAGCTAGTTGGACTAGGTAGAAAGGCATACCTTAGAGTCTAGAGCTCATTGTGTTAGGGTGGAATACGGTCCAGGGCTAAGGCCCCCATTTGATGACAGACGGAGGGTACGTATGTGGTCTTAGGAGACAGTAGGAGGGTTTGAAATTCGAAGAACTTGACCTTCGTCTATACAAAGTAGATAATATCTTGACACCAAGATATAATCACATAGTTCAACAAGACCTTATCTTGGAAGAAGGACTGGAGTTCATGCCAAACATTCGTATAAGTTTGAAACAGACATACATGCTATGATAACTACGCAAGGGTGGGGAAATTTTATTCGACAATTAGCTCAAGTTAACGTCGAGTGGGTCCATGAGTTTTATACTCACGTAGGACACATGCCAATTGGGAGAGCTTATGTTTGTGGAAAGATAATAACATTCTTGGCCGATGCAATTACTGACCATTACAACCTCTCCACCATTTGCGGTGGTCATGGAACTTTTGTAGCCATGGCAATAGCCATGACCCATGCCTAATTGTTGGCGGACCTCTACTTTCTTGGGACCACATAGGAACAAAGTGACTATTACGTATGGAAAGTAGTCTAGGCATAGCTTAAACTAGTGTCAAAATTTTGGATGCACTTCATCAACAACCACATCCTACCAAAAAGAAATCGATATATCGTGTCTGCCGTCGGTTGATGCTCTTGTACCCAATCCTCAATAACCAAGATGTTAATCCATACGAGTTCATTTACAACACCATCGTAAATAGGGCTGCATTGACAAAGAAGTGCAAGCATTTACCCTTCCCTAACCTCATCACTGCCTTATGCCAAAAAGCTGGGGCCAAGGAATTGGGGAGGATGATGAGCGACATACTAGTTAGCTACCCTCTCAAATTCAAGTGATGAAAGGATATGGTATACTAGTTGAGCTTGTCGCCTTATCAACTCAAGACCTCTACCAGATCATCCAGGGTGTCATTGCCAGCGTTACGGAACCTTACTTTCAACACGTCAAAATGACGGTATAGAACAATCTTTATTCAAAAAACTTCTACCTGAGGCTCAAGACGAGCTAAACCTACAACTAGCACCTACAACTGCCATCACAACCAAAAGAAGACATCGACCAGATACTGATGTCGGTGCCTCATTCCTTGCTGCCAAGAAACAAGCGTCCACCCAGGATAAAGGCAAGGGCATCATTGTCTAGGAACCACCACCCTTGTAACTCCCGAGGTTAGTTTTATTTTTATTTAGTATAGTTTATTTTATATTTTGCATTTGTATATTGGGCTTTTCCTTGATTTGTTTTACTTTTTCTTTTCTTTTCTTTTCTCTTTGCATTGTGGAAAATACTTTTCTCATGTTTGGGGGAGTACATACTTATATATATATATATATATTAGGTTAAATTTACGTAAAAATTTAAATATTTGAATTTTTTAGGATTGTAATTAGCCTAATATGTCCAATAGGTTCCTTTTGCTATGTTTCCTTTGATTTTGAAATTGTTGTTGCGTTGTTTATGACTTCCTATGATGAATCTATGTTGATGCTTTGCAAGGTGTTAAAAGCTTTCATGTTTTGAACTTAATGATGAATCTGTTGTAGCCATTTAAACCACGTGTTGCATGCAATCTAAACAATTAAGAAACCTTAGGGATGCTCTAGGTTGACTTTTTGATGCCAAAGCATGAATCAAAGTAAATGAACTTAATGCTCAATGTCGCAAAACAAAGGCTTAAAACTCCTTGAAAAATCAATAAAATAAATTAAAACTTGATAATATAAACAAAATTATTGAGGTACACTCTTAAATGCATCTTGCTATCTTAGTACACTAGGTGAGTTGTGTTTCTCCATTTAACTTTCTCTGGTAGGAATGATAGTATTGTCACAGAGTGAATAAAAGTCTTCACGGGATGACACTACTCATAGGGCTCGGGGATAGGTTGTTTGCCCCACTCCATCTTCAGGTACTAAAGGGTTAGTGTGATAACCTGAAGCCCCAAGGATACAATTTTTAAACTTAAAAGGAAAATGGTGTAAAAATGTGCTAAAAAAGAAAACATGTCAAGGCAGCAATAGAAAACAACTCTTAAGTTTCTCTAAGACTATTAAGTGATGAATGCATGTAACTTAGCACACACTGCACCTATAGTGGACCTGATCTTTTGAACAAAATTGTAAGCTCTAATGCGTTTGCTTATTAACAACATAGCTGAGGAATGAATTTACTGTTGCAGCATAACTTTGAATCACTGTAATCATAGCTTATTGGAACCTTAGGACTTAGGGCTTTTTACTGTTGTTATTTTCTATTTTTTATTTTTCTTGCTTCCATTTTGCATTGTTTAAAGATAAGCAAGATTTCAAGTTTGGGGTTATTTGACGAGTGCATAAATGGTCTAATTATTATGCCTTTTTTACTTGTATTTTGCATGTTTTCAAGCTCATATAGTTTGTATGTAGGGTGTCACAACCCTCTTTCAAGGTGTTTCGACGTTTGAAAACTCAAAACAATGGAGTCGCCACCAATCTTTTTTCGAGGTGTGATTGGATCACCTAAAATGGGTCATTTTAATAAAATCATTCTATTTTATTAAAACAATAGTTTTGGTCTGCGAAACCATGGAAAATGGGTTCGGGGGACGATTACGCGTGGGGAAGGGTTAACACCCCCACTACGCCCAAAAATGGTACCTAGCCGATTACAAAATGTTTTGATGTCGGATTTTGTGAATTCACGTAAATCTTAAAATTATTGTCCATTTATAATTTAATTTCATTTTAACAACCTTACTATTCAAAAAATGAACTTCAATCACCGCCAACACTTCTAGCACTAACCCTTCATTCTCGTTTAGTAAGGCACCGTATTTATTATATATTAAACATTGCATCAATGAATGTATTAAATTAATCTAAAAAACAAGGATAACAAATTAAATGAATAAGCGTAAATAAACAAATAACAAAAGAAAAACACAATTATTAAAATAGGCCAGTTTTATTAAAATTCAATGAGGGGATACTTTTTATATATGAGCCAATTTTATAAAAAAAACATGTTATAAATCATTTTTTAAAAAAAAAGTAAAAAGAATTTATTAATAAAAAAGAATTTACTAATAAAAAAGAATTAAAAGCAAATTAAACAACAAAACTGGAGGCCAAATTTAAAAGGAAACAGTGACGAAATTGAAAGACTTATAAACTGAGTTACTCACGGAATAAAAAAGAATTAGGCGGAGGGATTTAATGAGGTGAATTAGCCCATTTTGCCTTCAGTATAAAATCAATTTAAAGCACCTTTTATTTTACTTTTCAACAAAGTTGGATCAAAAAGCCCTCTTTTTCAAGTGTTCTTGGTGTTCTTCAAGAATGAAGAACATCGGGAACAGGCCACCGTGTCGGCTGCCTTCCACCGACCGCCGTTTGATGACGATGACTTTAAATATTTTTAATTATTTTTTCGAATAAAACACAAGAAAACCCCTTTAATTCCAACCAAAAATTTGAAACTGGGTTTCAACAATTATAATTCAAAACAAAGGTAAGCATCAATCCTTTTTACATGTTAGATTTAGAATAATTTTAAAAAAAGAACTAATAGTCAAAAGAAAAAAAAGAATACAATATCGAGAAAAGCTTGTTTCTTATTCCAATATTTCCGATTACAACGTTGCTGATTCAAAAGCTTTTTCTTACAATCTCGGTGCCCAATCTGAACTCTTTTCAAATATTTGTAGTAGTGGTGGTGTTGATTGTGTGTTGTGTAAATTACAAAGGAAGAGGGATGTTTATATAGGCTTTTTGGTTGCCAAAATTACAAGAAAAAAATTAGAATTCAAATCCCTAAAATTCGGTTGATCTTCCTTCCATATTTTCTTGATTCGAATTTAACCTTCCATTTTTGATTGAATTTGCTGTGATTTGGGATGATTTGTGATGATTTTCCCCTAATTTTTGTCTTTAGTAAAACGAGCATATTTTGAGCTTCCGATGTCCAATTGAGGCGTTTCAAGATGCGTTGAAAAGGTAACTAAAAGACGGTAAATACTTAAGAAGACATCCTAGCCTGAAAATGCTTGGATCCCATCAGAAATTTGCCATAAGTCTGTAGTGAGGAATCCTTTGCACAAAACTTGACTTTCCATCTTTGTCATGATTATGCTTGATCCCTTGCCTTACTTGAATGATTCAAATTTCCTTTTGATTTTGGTCTGATTTGCACTGATTTGGGATTTATTTTCCCTTTTTCCATATTTGATGTGATCTCTTCCCTTATTTTTTATGTCAGGCTAAAAATCAGTGACAACATAGGGTAGATTGCATAAATTTGCATGTAGATAAGGAGTTATACTGCATGTGCTTTAAATGTCAAATATTGTAACACCCTAAACTTGGCCTAGGAAGGTTACCACTATCTAAGATATAGACTAATTGAATTATGTGCTAATAAAATTAAAGAAGAAAGAACATTAGCTAACAAATAACTAAAGGACTGAAATGTTATAGCCAACAAGTTAGAGTGCCAAATTAAAAGGACCGTCTTGAATATTAGGAAAAACTTAAGCTTTGCATGGTGGGATTATAATGGGCAATGGACCTTACAATGTCCTTCTTCCTTGAAAAAATCGGCCACTATGTCTTCCTCATTTGGCCATAGCCAAATTTTTAGAGAGAAAGGAGGAGAGAAAGCTTCATAGACCATCTTCAATTCATGTTTCTTGATTGAGCTTTGATCAAATTATCTTAGGAGAAGGTAAAATGCTTGATTCCTACATGTTATAGAATGCTTGAATTAGTGATGTTCTTGTTGCCTAATATGAATAGGATGATTGTTGTGCATGTTACAGTGATGTTAGCTTCTAATGATCCTTGAAATTTTGAGTGTTATTTATCAAATTGCTAAATAAATGTGTATGGTTGCTGGAAATGGAGGATAGGGATCATAGTTGAAACTAGTATTGATTAGGGACTGTTTTGCTAGTTGAAAATTTGTAAACATGCTTGATTGTATATGCTGCCCTGTTTTGATCACATTGCTAGATGAATTGAGACTTGAATAGAGTAAATATCTTTCTGGAAAATGAATGCATATAATTGGATTAGTTAAAGCTACGTAATGGACTGCTCAAATGATGAATTAGAGGAATGTTGTTGATCAAATGGATCAAATTGAACATAGCACTATAATTCCCTATTATAATCACATTGATAGGTGAATTAGACTGACCTAGACATGTAAGAACATTAAAATAAGTTGAATTACAATGTTAGAATCTTGTTTAGAGGAATTATGAAGCTAGAAACTTAAACTAGTGTAATCTGGCCATAATACTCTGTTATGGGAAGTAACTTTGAAAAATCACCAAAAATTGTATAAATGGAATTTAAGGCTGAAATTTATATGGATCGTTCCTTAACATGTCTAAATTTATTAGGAGAAAACAGAACTGAATTATGGATTGTAGAATGAAATGTACAGAAGAAACATTAGGGACAGTGCAAACTGTCCAGTGCTATAAATTGCACTATCTTTAAGTTAAAAACTATATTAATTGGAAAAAATTAAAATTCAAGGCCTATATGGTTAGAAAAACAATTAAGTTAGATTTCCAACGGTGTAAACCAATTCAAATTCCAACGTACGAAATGAAAGTTATACATGTTTAAGTGAGCAGAGTACATGATGCCTGGTAGCAGCAGTTTAGGTAATTGTACACAATTTTGTAAACTGTTTTGCAAATAGTTTTAGGACAGTATAATTGCTACCTGTTTTGCCTTAATATGGAATGTAGGCAGTTCGATAATGTGCATTAAGGTGTGTATATGAATATGCTATTTGTCTTGTCTTGTATATGTGATGTATTAACCTTGTTGCCATGTTGAATGACTTTGTGATTACATGTTTTAATCTTGTTCTATCTATGTGATTACTAGAGCAAGGATAGGACTTTGGAGAAGGATCTAAAGTCAAGCATACAAGGGATAAGCAAAAGGGAATAGTCTTTCGAGACTAGCTAGCTTGGGGAGTATTGTGAATGTAGTTTATTCTAGAGTTAGGACTCGGTCCTAACTAAAGCAAGCATGTCTAAATTCTTGAATTGTTATTTGGACTTAATATGATGCTGACCTAATAAGGGAAGTATGAAATAAGATTATACATGAAACTTAACTACATCCTTGAAGTGTTGTATAAATAGAATGCTAGCCTGTATATGTGGTAACATTGATGCTTGTATGTAGGACATGGAATTTTGACCAATTACTTAAACCAAATACTTGATGTGCTAGCTTAAATGATGCAATGAACATTTGAAATGTTGAGTTGTGGCTTTATTGGCCCAAGGGCTTAATGCATGTATAAACTTACCATTCAATACTCGAAATGACTCTTGAAAAGGATAATGCTTGACATTAACTTGTACACTTGAATGATACATGATCTTGAACTTGAAAAGCTTAAAATCCTTGAATAAATGAATAAACAACCTTGGTTGCTAGTTGAATAGGTAGGAGGGCATGCCTTAGAGTCTAGAGCTCATTGTGTTAGGATGGACTACGATCCAAGGCCAAGGCCCCTAATTGGCGACAGATGGAGGGTATGTATGTGGTCTTTGGCGACAGTAGGAGAGTTGACCAGTACTACGGTACATCTTGTGGTGACAGTTGGTTGGAGACTCGATTACCTAGACAAACTATGAACCAAGGATTGTGATAAAAGATAATAAATGAACTAATAAGCATGAATAGCTTGATTACTTGTCATGTAAGAATGATTTGCTTGATTACTTGTCATGAGAGCATGATTTGCTTGATTTCTTGTTATGTAAGCTTGATTTGTTTGATTTTTTGTTATGAAAGCATGAATTATGATTCATTGTCTCCTGCTACATATTCTAGTCGAATGCTTGAAATCTTTAGCTAGGATCATTCTTAACTAATTGACACTTAATTTGGTATAACACTTGGTTAGAACTAGTTACTACCTCACTAAGTACATTCTTGTACTTATCACTCTTGTTTTCATTCTTCCCAACCACAAGATAAAGGATTTGAATGTTGCTTGATCTTGAAGCCTGATTTCTTGAGCTCGAAGCAAGACACAAGTATAGCTAAAGTATGGTTCATACTTGTTTTGTAATTCTCCTAGTTGGTGGCACCTAGACACATATATGTAGCTAGAACAAGACCGTGCATCTTGTTTGTTTTGGGAGGATTGTATATATGCATGAACATGGCTACTTGATGTTTTGAATACTTATATATATGTGTTCTTGAATGGGCCTACTATGTTATGAACTTGGTTGACAATGTGAAACAAGTTTGTATTGAACTCAAATTATATGTAATGTATAAGTAGTTGCTATGCATATATGAATATATATATGGAGTGTTCAAGTGATTGATCTAGCTTATATTGCCATTTGAATGCCTTGTGGAATGATATAGTCTTGTGTGAATATATCATGATGTAGGTGTTGTTATGTGTTTGTATGGTGAATGCCGAATGATATAGCTATCTGGAAACAAGTTACAAGCAATTGTATGTTCAAATAATCATGTTTAGTAAATTTAGGAATGAGATGTTATATGTATCAATCTAAGGAACAATGAAATGAAATAGAAGCATGTTTGCTCACTTAGGCTATTCGAATGATGGTTGTATGATGATGTTAATTGAATTGTTTGGTAACCTATAATGTCTTGTAAACAAATCATAAGAATGTTTACTTGTTAAGTATGAATGCCCGGTTGCTTGCTAGTTAAGTAACTCATCTAATAGGGATGAGTTAATCTATTCTTGCCTTGTTCTTGCTTGTAATGTAATGTTCTTGCTTGGTAACGCTCCTGAGCCCGTCTGCTACTAATCCGAGGTAGGGGGCGTTACAAATATATTGGTGATTTTCACAAGAAATGTGGTGCTTTGTGGTGTATGTGCAAGATGATTGGTGGATGCTTGAGGATTGGTGGAGCAGATTTCATGGCTAGAGTTAACGAGGTATAAAGAGATGGAGATGAATCTACTTCTGCCCATGTGGAATTTCTCCCAAATACGCAACATTTAATGAAGCGGGAAACCAATGGTTTTCTTTAATGAAGCCGCACACATTTATGGTAGTGAAACGCTAGTTTCACCACATATATAAGAGACACTTGGACGCTACTTCAAAGAGAGCATCATTACAGGCAACAATCTTATTCTAAAGTTTATAGAGAACCACCAGAGTGGAAGTTAGAGAATTCTCCTAACGATAGAGCCATCAAAAGAGGCCACCAGAGTGGGAGTTCTGTAACACAATTGGACGACTTACAGGGAGTTTTGTCGAGGACACTCAACTCTTTTCTTACCTTGCTTGATAAATTGCCATACTTTAATAATTTCGTTATGGATGGTTTATGCTCAGACATGAGCTAATTACTTTATGTTGGGATCATAGCATCCCAAGATTCTATGTTTTAATTTACCTTTTTATAATGGTATAATTGTTTTTCCCTTTATCTATTTTGTTCGTCGTACTTGATGCGTAGTTATTGTAAGACCTATCGAGAGAGTTAGGTTATACAAACGTTAACAGTGAGGCTATGCTGTTAACTAAGTTCTAATCTAGCTTAGACACAAGTTTAGGTTTTCAATGACTAAAAGAGAGTTCTTAAACAAATAATAGGGTTGTTAGGGTTCACGCAGACATGTATTACCTTAAGCTCAATGTTATTAACTTCTAAGCATCGAGAGAGTCAGAAGTTCTTTAGAAAATCTTGTCGAGTATATAAATATTTGAATGGTTTACGCAAACATGTATTGCTAGACGTTATAGCATTGTAAATGATGATTAAGCATATATCCTTAGCAACAATCCCATCCTCTATAATTAATTGTTGAGTTGTTGCAATTGTTTGTCCTAGTTATAGCTATGCTTAGTTTAATTGCTTTATTTTTAATCCAATCTACAATCGCCAATACTTGCAAAACACATTCTTAAGTTCGTAGTTATTGATCCAATCCTCGTGGGTTTAACACTTTGCTTATCACTTTATTACTTGATACGACGAGTATACTTGCTCTAAAGTGCATCACTATTCGACAAGCATCATATGTATATCTTATTAAGTATTAATAAAAGACATTCCAATGTGAGTGTAATGGAATAAATAAAGTAGCTTTAAGGGGAACATTCCTCTACATGGGTTAGCAAAATGAATCTTGCCAAATGTTGTCGCTGCATGAGTGTGTGTCATTACAATAGAGTACTTCCTGGGGGTTCGCTGCACAACATCTTACTCATAAGGGTCTATGGTGCATTCATTGCTTGATATCCCTCGCTACATAAAAAAAGAAGTGAAAAAGAATAAAAATAGAAAAAAGAATATATCTATAAATATGATATTTATATTATTATGTGTGGTGCTAAATAAATGTTGATATGAGGAATGAATCTAAAATGTTAGGGATGATGTTAGGTATTCTTGAATAGCCAACTTATCTATTGACGTTGAGTTGGTAATGCAATTATCTCTTATGTCGATGCATATGATTTATTGATTGATTGGAATAATTCAAGTATCTAGAATGCCTATGATTTGTTGTTGGACCTTGTTGCTTAAATCTTTACTTGAGGACAAGTAAAAACTCAAGTTTGGGGGTATGATAGCTTTTTAAAGAGCATGTATTTTCCCTGGATTTACAGGTCTAATTATCCCCACATTGATGTCCATTGCACCTATTTATGCATTTTTATGTCTATTTTATTATTTTTTTTCTAACTTAGTTTTAGTGGCTCACGTTTTGTATATAACTTCCTATTTTTGCCTAGTTTTTGTTGCATTACTAACTCCATGTAAAGGATGTTTTCACCAATGCAGCTAGTTCGACACTGCATCTGCCAACTGTCTAGTTTTCTTAAGGATATGAACGAATATGCCAGCTGTCTAGTTTGTTACAACAAATTTTGTACTACTCTGGGCATGCAAATAACTTGCATGACAAGTATCCTTCCTTGGGTGGCCTATAAAAGGACTATTTTGGAGGAGAAAGAGACACACCATTCTTATTTTTCATATCATCTTCAACCTCCGAGCTTTTATCCTCCTCATATGGCGGCTTAAGCTTATTTTCTAGAGATTTGAGGTGAAGTAAGGCGGATCTATCCAAGGAAATGATGAGTCGAGTGCTGAATCGAGACATATATTGCTATCTTCTTAAACTTCTCTTTATTTTGAATGTTTTTTTGGAGATTTACTTTGTACTTGTGCTAGTTTGACGATGGTTTAATTTTCTAGAGCTTCATGAACTTGTTTAAACTTTTTTATTAGTTTAATATATATTAGTTTTAGATTTTTCTTATACTTTAATTGTTGAATCTGATTTATGTTTTGCATGAAAGTGTTAAACCAACCACTAACATCGACAGATGCAGTGACGAGTCAGATTAACGAGTCTTTACAATGAAAGTTGATTGGATGCAACGAAAGTTGGTCCCCTTATTCTAAGGGCTTTAGTATTGACATACAATGAAAGTTGAGGTTGATCTACATCTATGAGTTCATGGTTGAAGGTTAAATGGAAGCTAATACTCAAGCTGACCAATACATCGTTGATTGAACCATCATTTTAGCTCGAGGCATACTTGATCTTTCTACCAAGCCAAACTAAGGAGATTCATGATTTATTCTCATAATTCTCTATCTTTTATTACTCTTTGTTATTTCTACCATATTGAATCATTTACACTCCTTTTTATATTGCTACTGCAACAACCATTGCACCCACAACTACAACTCTTATAGTATTGTATTATAGTCACATAAGTATAAGCGTAATACATTGTCCTTGTGGGATCGATATTCAAACAAGATTTCCTTGTTTCTATTCTTTTATCAATAGTGTAGATTGCAGTAAAAAGTGTGACATTTTCACACAAATCAGTCATATTTTCGCATTTCCTCAGGTTTGAAGGAGTGAGCTTCAGTTTGTACTTCTCAGGTTCGAAGGAGTAGATCATCTTACCGACTTGGTGTCCTCGGTTATAAAGGATCGGATTCATGTTTTTGCATTTCCTCAGGTTTGAAGGAGCGAGTTTCGGTTTGTTCTCCTCAACTTCGAAGGAGCATATCATCTTACCGACTTGTTGTCCTTGAGTTCGAAGAATCAGAGTCATAATTTTGCATTTCCTTAGGTTTGAAGGAGTGAGTTTCGGTTTGTTCTCCTCTAGTTCGAAGGAGCATATCATCTTACCAACTTGGTGTCCTCAGGTTCAAAGGATCAGAGTCATATCTTTACATTTCCTCAAGTTTGAAGGTGCAGGTTCCAATTTGTTCTCCTCATGATTGGAAGAGCATGTCATCTTTTTGACTAGGTAATTGATGCGTAGCTCGGCCCTATAAAATCAGTTCTTTTCGTTCTTTACCCTATTCATGTTCACTGGAATGAGCAAAGAGTGGCAACTGTAGTCACCTAATTTTATCCACCCTCTATTTATTCAAATTTTGTTTGTATATACGTGTAAAAATTTTATCCATAAAAATAAAATATGTATAAACCCAGCTACACAAAAATAGGCAGTTCATTAAATGAGTTGTCCAATTAAAAGGCCTAATTTGTCCCCATATTTAAGAAACCCTAGCCATCTTATAATTCATTCGCAGCTAGCCTATAGCTGTTGGATTGCTTCTTAATCCAACAGTCCATATTCATGCCTCCAAACCCTAGCCTCCATATTCCAAGCCTCGCAACCTTCATCCGCGTTAGATTAAAGGATGATCCAATGGTCTAGATCGTACAAGAGGGCTTCACTCGGATCACCACCAGTGCGTAAGGGTTACGTGCTGGGCTCCTCGTCCCTATGACGTCCTCGATCAACACCAGCACCGACGACCATACTCTGCCATGACCGCCGCCACAAAGCTTCTTCTTCTCGGTTGTGTCATATGAGTGTTGTAACACCCCGAAATCTGGCCTAGTTGTAATTGGGTCCGGCGATCAAAAACCCTATATTAGAAATGTCCAAATATTGTATTGATATTGACCACAAGGTTGATTGTATGGATAGTGGACTCTAATTGAGTCGAATTATTATTTAAAGACATTATTGGGATCATAGGACACCTTTTAATGGCTAAATTGTAAGAATAAGAAGTTTGGAGATAAAAGTATAGTTTACTGAGAGTTGAGGGACTAATCTTGCAATTAGCCCCTCCTAAATTATAAACCAGTTCAAGTTGGGAAATCTGGTGACTTTCCTTCATATAAAGGAAATCTAATCTCGTAAAATAGGTGAGTAGCCAAGTATTAGAAGCTTACCCGAAATACTCTCCAAGCAAGCACCTCACCTTATTGTTGTCTTCCAGCTCCAAGCACACACCTCCATTGTTGAGGTTGAAGAAAGCATAGTTTTGGTCGGTTTATTGTTATCAAAACGATCCTAGCTAATGAGTAAGCTTATTCCCTCAAGCTATTACTGAAATCCATGGATAATCAAGTTTAATCCTAAGCTAGGGTTTGGCCATCCATAGAGTTTGATAGCTAATAGCTTTTTTAAGCTTCGATATTGACTTTGATATCGTTATATTGATTTCGGCATCGTAATAATGAATCTAACTGAACCCTATTATTTTTAACTAGCTCAAGAAGTTGGTAGAGATCATCCACCGTCACCAACAAAAGCTAAGAGTAAGGGGATTGCTATCTGAGAGCCTTTAAAGCTTCAGAACATCAAGGTGAGTGTAGTTGGAGTCTCGGGATTAGGCCAGGTGCCTTTCCTGACTTCAACATTAGTAGAATTGTCATTGCTAACTCTATTGTTAAGGATTATTTCATCGAATCACTTATTAGACAAAATGATAACTATTGGTAAGTTATCGCATCTAGTATTGAGCATTGTCAATGCCATCGTCATTGTTATTGAACATCTGATATGGTTGTTGTTGTTGTCATTGAGTATTGTTATTGCCATGATCATCGCCATTGTCATTGAACCATGAAAGTATAGGGTAATGATATATTATTGATATAGTCGTTGTCATCGTTCATTGATGTCAACATCGTTAAGGTTATCGAAACATTGGAAATGAACCATCGGCTATTGATATTGTCATTGAGAACATTGAAATGTTACTATCGACATTGATACTATTATTTAACAATGTATTGAATCATTGCTTATCGATAAAGCTATCAAATAGATTGAATATTGTCATTGCTATTGATCATCGGTCATTAATATTGTCACTGGACCTTGGAATCGAAGGACATTGGATACAAATAGATTGAATATTGTCATTGCTACGACCTATATTGATTTGGCGAGGCGGAAGGATGTGTTGTGATATTTGTCATATTGCCGAGGCAGAGGGACTAGACCATTCATTGATTTGGCGAGGTGTAAGAATTCGCGTATCCATTATCCTGAATTGATCCAAGGGTTATTGATGAATTAAGGAGTCATTGTTATTGAATATGTTCTTTGCATTGTTTCTATTGATCTATTGCATTGTCATTGTCAAGTTATGAATTAGAATGCATTTTCTTGATATTGTGTTTAAATTGTGACTACCTCACTAGGCAATATATGCCTAATGCATAGCATTTCATGCATTTCAGGTTAAGAGATTCAACGTCGGAGATTGGGGAAGTCGTTGCGGTGTACATGTCACTAGCAAGTCTAAGTAAAGTATATCGAACCTATGAACTCCTAGTAAGGTGGCAAAGTACATAGAAGAATCATATAAGGTACTTTTGATATGTATATTTTGTGCTTGTGGGATGTTAGTGCATAGGGCTTAAAATGAACTTCTCACTTGACTTAAAAAGGACTAAAAGTGCATATTTGGCTCAAAAGGGTAAAAACATAGTAAATGGATTTGGATCAATACTAATTTTGGCATGTGAATAGTTTATAATGTTTAAAACTTATTGGTAAAATTTCAGTACATTTGGACCTTGGTTGCTAGATTAAATTGAATAAAAACCAGCAAAGATCTGTCAGGGCGTATCAATACGATTGATGGCTTATCGATACGGCCTAGGCATATCGGTACGAATTTTGGCTACTGGAATTTGGGTGTAAGAATGGTATCGATACGGGGTAAAAATGTATCAATACGCGGTCAACCAGTACCCGTACGACCCTCAATCGTATCGATACGGGTCTGTTAAATTGAATCTGGAATTTGAGAATTAGGTTAAAGCGTACTGATACGGCCATAAAGGTATCCGTATGGTGACAGTTAAATCTGTTAAAAGATGAAGAACCTAGCTTTATATTGTTTACTGTATGGTCACTGATTAATGCATGGCTTAATTGAATGGGCAAACGGACCCTAGCTTTATATTGTTTTCAAAAAAAGACCACTAAAATACTAAAATTACGATTAAGTCTCTAAAACTTGTAAACGTAATAATTTGGTCCTAATTGGATAATCATGGACTCTTAATGGATTGATTGAAATTCTATTTTACTCATTATTGGATGTGGGGCCTATTATCGCCGCTTATTGTACAAAATTATCATATCTACCACTGTTTAGCTCACCGATAGCATACTCCGACCTAGTTTTCACCAGGCCGGGAAGGGGGTGTGACAAGTGTACTTTAAAAGACATGTGTTTTCACCTTATTTATTGATTAATTTGTCCTCATCATGTTATCTTTTGCAAGCATTTTAGCATTTTTATCTTTGTTTTTGCATTTTCTTAACTAAGTTGTTCTTTCTTTAATTATTCGTGATTTTATCATATTTTTGCCTCTAATGTCGCAGCATGAGTTCTTCAAAAGTTGCAGCCAGGACTGTCGCCGCATTGGGATGTCGCTACATAGGTGTTGTTTGGATGGCGTCTAGGACTATCGCCACATTGACCACTGTGGAAAAAGATAAGATCAAATGATGCCAACGAGAATATAAGATCAAAGGATAATGAGTTGGCAGTTAGTTACAACAACTATTGTCTGGACCTGATGTGGGCGCAATGAAATAGTCAGTGTCGTCAAAATGACAACCGTTGGATAAGATCAAAGAATTATGAGTTGTCCAATAGTACAGTTGTCCTATATGAAATTTTATCCAAAAAATGACACCTGTAAACACCCAATTGGAATGTGATAAGGATATATGTACATATATTCTTATCCTAGAAAAGGAAGGCTCAAACTTATCATATTTTTCCTTGGTTTTGGAGCTTTCTCTTTATGGCTATGATGGCATAAAGCTTCCATAGGGAAATCGAGGTGAATTTGATGTAGAATTAAGTAGCCATGACGAGTGTGAAGCAAGAGGAAGCATCAAGAAGCAATTGAGTTAGCTAGAATAGCTTTCCCCATTCGACTCTTAATGTTTCTTTTGTTTAAACGCTGATGATTATAGTTTAATTTCATTTTGTATGAAAATGCTTTATGAATATTGACTGAATATTTATCTTATTAAGCTTTTCCTTTATCTTTTGATCTTTGGGTTTGAATGTCTTTATGCACGAAAGTGTTTATTGAAGCCACTATCAGTGGGAGTTGAAGTGACAATTCAAGTTAACAATTATGACAACGAAAGTTGCATGGGAGTACAACAAAAGTTGACTCAGTTGTTATTGTGTTTGCTTATTAGCGATCACTAAGAGGTGTGGTGAGTGGGTGTAACACCCCCTACCCAGGCTAGTAGTAATTCGGCTCGGGAGCATTACATTAAAGCAAGCAACAAGACAAGGCAATACAAGAACAAGCAATACATTGATATCTCATCCTTATTTGATTAGTTACTTAACTAACAAGCAACTAAACATTCATTACTTATCATGCAAGCAACTCATACTTACTTACTTAGCAAACAAGTAACCTCACATTTGATTCTTACTTCAACCTAAACCATTTGAATAGGTCACTAACCTAATTTCTTTCATGCTTTCATTACAAGTTACTACATTATCAATGTACTTTGCTTCCTTTTATCCTTATCATTCGAATGACCCTATGTAAAGTATATTACTACAATTAACTACACTAAGAGCATGCTTGAAAAATCTCATGTCAAACAGACATCATGTGCTTATTCAATTGATGCAACAACATAAGGTGATCAAAATGAAAAGAATCTAAACATGGTAAAACTCTTTAACCGGATTAACCAAAGGTCGTACCAGTACAAGGGATACTGTATCAGTATAGGAAAACATTGAAGCAAAATTTAGTATCGAACACTGGAGTGGCCCCGCGTATCGGCACTGGCTCTAGGTGTACTGATATGGGCTACACCAAAGAGCATCTTAGGGATATGAATCCCAACCCAAGCATATCCAAATTACTTACAAACAACACGGACATGCTTCTAATATTATGTCATCATTAAATAAGCATGCTCAATTAATTACTTTCCAATTAATCAACACAATACATATTCATACAAGAAACTAGAGGCATGCTTCCTAACAATATAAAGCATTACCCAATAAGCACCAAATAGTCAAGATCTCAACATAGGCTATAGATTAAGGAACTAAAGCATGTGATCGTATGTACACTTAGAATCAATCAAACTATCCAATTGTTATTTCAACCATTCTAGGTCACTAGATCGTAACCACCAAATATACAAGGCATTAAAATATCACCAACATCTTAATCATTAAATACAACCATCCTCTAACGTAAAAAAATTCAATCAAGTTATCATATCTCAAATAATACAATCCATCCCAATATTTTACCCACATTGTAACATACTCTAACCACCCTAGTAGGATTAGGTAAGTTACTACAATTACAATCAATGATTCATTCAACTGAGGGTAGAAAGTTCAATTCGTTTTAAGTCTTTCTTGCACATTAAGATACAATTCGAATAAGTGAGGACCCATAATGCAATTGATATCATAATCAAAACCATTTAAGACTTACTTGACTCCCAAGCAACCATTCGAACTAGATGAGAAGCCTATTAGATAATTTCAACATTCAATGTAACTATCAAGCATTCCAATAAGTGATTTACATGATTTACTTATGTGACCTTAATCAAACATATGTGCTTACAATATTACATACCATTCGGCTGATTCTCTAAGTGATCAATGTGGTTCATGTCTAACATGTAGATTACTACATTTACTTGATGTTAACTAACCATTTTCAAAAGATCTATTCAACCATTACATGCATAATTCAATCATGGAAATCTAACATTAGGCTGATAAGCATACAAGTTCATTAAAGTGCATACATGCTCATATATACATGCCAAACTCCTTATAGATCATAGATGGAATTAACTTATACAAACCATATCTAAGTGACCATGAACATACATGTCTTAGGTGCCACCATCCTAGGAGAACTGAAACAAGATGGAAACATACTCTTTTAAGCAAAATGTGACTTGTTCGAGCTTAGACTTCGAGATAGAATCCAATATCAACCTGTATTGTAGAAATGAGACTTGAATAAGCAAATCTTAGTGAGTGAGTTAAAGTTTCAAGACAATCAATACAAAAAGTCTCAACTACGAACCATCAAATAGATGGTATGGTTCCCCCATCAATAAGGAACCATTCAAATAAGGCAAACAATACTAGGTGCATTGCTTAATTTTCAATCCAATGTCAATACAAGGCTTGAAGTTAGACATGCTTAATCATCCAATTCGACTACATTAGGCATAACATATCCTTTGAATACAAACAATGTCTCAATACACAAGCAATCTCATAAGCAATGTTCAATAGTACATGGCATTTGATGTTTTCTTTACAATCAAGCAATCTCATAAGCAATGTTCAATAGTTTATGTCATGTGATGTTTTCTTTTCAATCAAGCAATCCCATAAGCAATGTTCAATAGTTCATGGCATTTGATGTTTTCGTCACAATCAAGCAATCTCATGAGCAATATTCAATAGTTCATGGCATATGATGTTTTCTTTACAATCAAGCAATCTCATAAGCAATGTTCAATCAATGTTTCAATATCAATAGTTCATGGCATTCAATTTTCCTTTACTATCAATCAATGCAATTCAAAGTAGCAATAGGTTCAATGCACATGAGTTATTAGTTCATTTTAGGTATAGCCTTGAGAATCGATTACTCAGCGTAGATACTCAAGTCTCCAACCAAACTGTCACCAATAACAATAGTCAATGTGATACCAAGTACCTGGTCAAATCCCCCTACTGTCGGAATGACCAATAACAATACTTCCCTCCTACTGTCGCCAATTAGGGACCAATGCCCCGAACCGTAGTCCACCCTGACAATGAGCTCTATAGACTCTATGGCATGCCAACAATATCTACAACCGACTCGAGACCAAGGCTTACAATAGTTATCACTTTCAATCAATTAGAAGCATGATTCAAATTCAATGTGCACATTTTGTGACAATATCCCCCTTTCATTCGAATAGGGCTCAAGCCAATACCAATATCAATGTTTCAATATTCAATGAAGGTGTGTCAACAATATGTCATTAAACAATGAATTGAATTACTTCTATCTATAACATCATGCTTCATTTCAAGATAGTTCAATTAGGCAATAAGCATATCATGTCAATCAATAGCAATTCAAGCATGCTTCACAATCAAGTAACCGCTCAAAAGAGCACTTACATTGCTAATGCTCCATAGCAAGCTCATTATACAATTTATACTTAAGAATTAATAAGAAATACAAATCAGAATTAGACTTGGAGAGGTTACCGCCCTCTCCAAACTTTAAACTACACTCATAGGAATTTTTCGAGCTATTGTTGATCCCGGATTGTAATCCCTTTCCCTCTACTAGCTTGCTGATCTAAGTGAGTCCCTTTGTAACACCCTAAATCCTAGCCTCGAAGTATTGAAATCAATTGCTTAAGTTGATAGCTTAATTGAATCTAGAAATTAAGCTAAATTGATTAGTCAAGGGTCTAATTGAATGAATGAAAGAACAAAGTGACCAAATTAAGGTGACCAACTTGTAAACTCTAGCAATTCCAAGGAATGCATGCTAAATTCCTCAATTCCCCTAATGCCCTTGATTAAGTTAATAGTAAGGATTAATTAAGGGACATTCTAGACATTACACAAATCCAATAATTTGGATTAAGTGTTGTCATCTTCTTCACTTCCTCTTGTTGGCCGATTGGAAGAGAATGAAAAGAGAGAAAGAAAAGCTTGAGGGAGAAAGCTTGAATCCATGTCCTACAACCTTGATTTAGCTACAAATTAAATCTAAATAGCTTAGTGATTAAGGTAATTACTTGTTTCTCTTGTAAATTTCATGTTTAGATTGTTTGAATTAAAATGGAAATGTGATGAACATGTTATAGATTGATTGATTGTTTGTATTGATGAATTAGATGATTTCTTTATGTGTTAAGGTCATGCTATTTGCAATTAGATCCTGGAAATGGATTTCTAGTAATCAAATTGCTAATGAAACACGTGTGTAGTTGCTGGAAAATTGAGAAACCTGAACATGATTCAAAACAGTCTAGATTAGGGGACTGTTTTGATTGAAAAATTGTGTAAGCATGCTAAATGAGCTTAAAACTCTGTTTTGAACATGCTGCTAGGTGAAAAGGAGATTTAATTGAATTGGTAACTTGCTGGAAAAATGACTACACCTAATTGAACTAGTTAAATTATGTAATGGACTGCCTAGTTGATGAATTGATGTGCAATTGTGATCAATTGGATTAAACTAGGTTCAACATGACTATGCCCTATTTTGAGAACATTGTTAGGTGAATTATGATGGCCTAGATATGTATGAACATTATTATGAATGAAATTTTCATGTTAGGACCTTGCTAGAATGAAATAAAGAACTAGAATTGCAACCTAGTGTAAGCTGCCCAGAATTGCTCTGTTCTGGGCAGTCACTTTGAAAATTCACCAAAAATTGTAGAGATCAAATTCAGGGCTGAAATTTTAATGACATGACCCTTAGTATGTACACCTTCATTAGGTGAAAACAGAACTGAAAACTGGGTCCTATGCTGGGAACAGTAAATAGAAATAGCTGGACAGTGCAAACTGTCTAGGCAGTGTAAATGCCCTGTCTTTGAACAATAAACTGTATTAATTGGCTAATAAATAAAATTCAATCCTATTATGGTATTAAATAAAATTTTATTAGCTTTCCAACGGTATAAATTAATCGAAATTCCGACGTAAGAACTGAAAGATATGTCTGTTTAAGCATGTAGTGTGCAAGCTGCAAGGCAGCAGCAATTAAGCTAGTTGGAAACTGTTTTGTACACAGTTTTATTGGACTGTTTTGTAATAGTTTGGAATAATTAGATCCTAACTAGTCTTGTTTACTGAATGTTGACAGAATTGTATGAATATGTTTACATGTATTGAAATAACCTTCTTGCCATGTTGAATTGTCTTGTGTATACATATTGATGAATGTGTTTAATCATGAATTTGCTAGAGCAAGGAGTGAACTTAGAGGAAGGAGAAAAAGGAAATCATTCAAAGGCTAAGAACAAAGGAATAGCTATACAAGACAATTGCTAGCTTGCTTGGATTGTATTGCGAGTGTAGTTATCTCTAGGGTTAGGACTAGGTCCTAACCAATGCATTTCTTGTTACAATCTTGACATGTAAATGAATCTAAGCATGAACATGACTTAATAAGGGAAGGATGATTAAAGAAACACATGAAACATGATCCTAGTATTGAATACATGTCTATTCGAAATGCTTATGCGTGATTAGTGATAGCTTGGCTGTTTGTATGTGCTATGATACAACATGATTGTATGCTAAAGACTTGTTTGAGATATGATGTTATCTCATTTTGATGAAATGGATCTTGAAACCACTTGAATTGTGAGCTAAGGCTCAATAGCCTAAGGGCTTAACACGAAATGATCTTGCTTGACATGAATATGATCTTGAACTTGATAACTTGAATAAATGGTAATTCGAACAACCTTGGTAGCTAGTTGGATTAGGTAGAAAGGCATGCCTTAGAACCTATAGCTCATTGTGTACTGGTGGACTACGGTCCAGGGCTAAGGCCCCTATTTGGCGACAGATGGAGGGTACGTATGTGGTCTTTGGCGACAGTAGGAGGGTTGACCAGCACTATGGTGCATATTGTGGCGACAATTGGTTGCAAACTCGATTACCTATACAAACTAAGTACCAAGGGGGTTGTTTAATGAATTAACAAATGAAATAACAATTAAATTGTACATAATACTTGTCTTGAATGCCATGAAATGTATGATACTTGACTTGAAAGCATGACTCCTTGGTTTCTTGTTTTGCAAGCATGTTGCTTGATTCATGAATTATGACTCCTTGATGCCTTTACATGTTAGCCGAATAGTTGCTATCCTAGATAGGATAATCTTGATGCTTGGAAGACTAGATAAGGTCACACTTGATGTTTGAAATACTAGCTAAGTCTACTATAATTCTTGGAAGCCTTAGCTAGGTCTACACTTGATCTAAAAGCATGAAACATGAAATAACAAAATGGTTAGACTAGTTACTACCTAACTAAGTACATTTTTGTACTTATCACTCTTGTTTCATTCTTCCCAACCTACAGGTTAAAGGATTCAACATTGCTTGATCTTGAAGCTTGATTCCTTGAGCAAGAAGCATCCTACACAAACTTGGTTAAAGTATTATTCCATACTTGTTTTGTATTCTCCTAGAATGGTGGCACTAGATGTATCTAAATAGCTTGAACATGCATTTTGAAGGATTGTATGTATAATGCTTGATGGGCCTATCTATGTTATGTATATAGTATAAGGTATGTAATGAACTTTGTTAACTTGTAATGGTTGAATGTTGCTGCGCATATGTTGATGGAATGAATGATCCATTGATTGATCTTGATTACTTTAAGTCACTTGAATGATTAGCTCTACGTATATGGTTATGTTTGAAATGAAAGCAGTATAGAATAAACCATGTCTCATGTCTTTCACTCGAATAAATTACGGATTATGTGGCTACTTGTGTGCGTGTTTATACCATGATGTTTGTGAATGGTAATTGTATATGGGATTGCCAAATGCATAAGGAATGAATTAAGCTTGAATGTAACTAGATACATGCCTTGTGGTTGCTTTTGGTGATATGGTCGCATGGTAGGATTTGAAATAGGCTTGAGTGGAACTAACTTCGTGAAATATTGGATGTACAAGAGACATGTTAGAAACCTAAGGATAAAATGTACTTATAATAAGCTAGAAAACAATTGAATTGAATTGGAAGCATGTAATACTAAGGTAATTTGAATAGGATAGGTAACAAGGGTTAAATGTTGTAATATGAATCATGATAGTAATAGCTAGTACTGTATGCATGAAAGAAGAAAAAATTTAAAGGCCATGCTCGAATGGATGTTGTATGACTATGAAACAATTGTATGTTACTTGCATGCTAAAAAATGTATATGTGGTTGCCATGTCTTGTCTTGTCCTTGCTTGCTTGCTAAGTAACGCTCTTGAACCGAGTTACTACTAGCCCGGGTAGGGGGTGTTACACCCTTTTTCCTCAATTTCCACTTGATCTAACATTCATACAATACATGGTATATTAGATACAATCCAGCAACCAATTGATTCATTATGTGACTCCATATACTCAAGCATTCAATTGAATACAAACATCAAGATTGTTGCTGCCTGGCAGCATGTGCACTGTTTGCTTAAATATTTATATATTTTATTCTGTACATCAGAATTTCGAGCCGTTTACACCGTTAGAAACCTAGCTTAATTTCACTTTTAACCATATAGGCCTTACAATTTTACTCACAGTGAATTAATACAATTTTTTATTTAAAGGCAGCTCAAATTGTGTCACTGGACAGTTTGCACTGTACTTAGAGATTAGTTTCAACAAACTGTTTTATAACTCGAAATTCGATTATGTTTGTTGCACACGGAAATAGACATACACATGATTATGTACATAGAATATTTACTCCCTAATTTGGTCTATGTGATTTTCTACAAATTTTCAAACTCACTGACCAAAACAGAGTATCCTGGACAACTTCACTTTAGCTAGTTTCTAGCTTCATTAATCACTTAAACAAGGATCCTAACATGAATGTTTAGCATATATACTCATTCATACATGTCTAGGTCAGGCCAATTTTGTGTCCAGCCTATAAAAATAGGGCAATTGAGCAATATTTTCAATTTGATTCATTAAGACATCACTTCACTAGAATTTCCAGCAACCACAATTTCCATTCACCTATCATCATCCATTCTAATCATCATCCAAAATTTCCAACAACTAGCATAGAATTTCACCATCAATTTGGCTATTGGCAACATCAATTTCTCCTACTCGTTCGAATGGCACAATCAATTTCATGGATTGATCAATCAATTGAACTTCTTAACTCGTTCATAGCATCACTTCACTATCTATTCATCAAATTCATGTAATTCAAGCAAGAACCCTAAATCTACATGCATCATTTGAATCTATAACACATTAAGGAAGAGATTTTACCTCCCTATCAAGATTATATGAATGTTAGCAACTCCAATTTCACCAAATTTCAAGCTTGAATCAATGAATCATGGAGTTTTCTCACTCAACCCCTTTCTCTCTTCTTTGTTCCTCCTACTCGGCCACAAGGAGAAAGAAGATGATAGTGAGGCTTCAATCTTGCATGTTTCTTGAGGATTTGATTGTTCTTGCTTATGAAAAAAGGTGATGAGCCATTCCCTTCATCTTTCCTTTGTATTCGAATTGTTGTCTAATTCATTTGATTTTGAAAACTAGAATTTGGTGATGTATAACTTGAATTGATTAGGGACTATGTTCATATGTTCGAATGATATGTATTTTGAGTGATTAAAATGTTGATTGCTATCCAATTGAATTAAGTAGATAATGTCCTAGTTGATGCCTAGTTCGAATATGTTCATGTACGAAGAATGATACTAGGTTGAGCTCATAGAAATGATTTAGATGCTACCAGAAATTTGCTGGAAAATGAATTCCATGTAATTCAAGCATGAAATGTTAACACAATGCTGGAAATTTAGTTAGGATGTTACTTAAATGAATCCATTTGAGCATGTAGCTCAAATGCCCTGTTTTCACATGTTTAATACATAAAATGGACAGACCTAAAAAAGTATAAGAATGTATATAAATTGAATTAACATGGTAAAATACAATCTAACTGAATTAAGGAAACTAGAACTTGATCTAGTGTAATCTTCCCTGAATACTCTGTTCTGGGTAGTAACTTTGAAAAATCACCATAAATTGTATAAATGGAATTTAAGGCTGAACATTTTATGCACAGTGCCTTAACATGTCTAAATTCATTAGGAGAAAAAAGAACTGAATTCTGGATTGTAGAGAAGGAACACTAGGGACAGTGCAAACTGTCCAGTGTTGCAAATTTCCCTATCTTTAAGCAAAAAACTGTATTAATTGGTAAAGAATTAAAATGCAAGGTCTAAACCGTTGTAAATAGGGTAAAATAAGCTTTCTAACGGTATAAACTAATTGAAATTCCGACATACGGAATAAAAGTTATGCATGTTTAAGTAAGTAGTGTACAAGCTGCCTGGCAGCAGCAGCCTAGGTACTTTGATACTATTTTGTTTACAGTTTGGTAAACTGTTTTGTAACATTTTGGGACAGTGGTTACTGCCCTGTTTTACATGAATAGAAATATAAACAATTGAAGTCATGTATGTTAATCTACGAAAATGAATATGCTGCCAGATTCATGTATGTTAAAGTACTAGTAATGCTGCCATGGTTGAATGAATATGTGAGCTTGTTTTGACATATGTATTTACTTGTGTAATGTGTTAGAACCAGGAGTGAACTTGGTGGAAGAGGAAAGGGTGGAACATTCGAAAGCTAAGAACAAAGGAGTGTGGATCAAAGACTAGCTAAGCTTGGAGTACTGTGAGTGTAGTTTTGTAGGAGTGTGGATCCAGGACTTAGGTCCTAACCAAATATGCATGCTTAAATTACTTGCCATCCTTGTATTGTTTAAATAGGCTTAATATAGACTTTATCATGCACATAAAGGGAAGATTGGCTAAGCTAAAATCTTGTAAGTGAATAAAAGCATGAAAGTTGACTAGTTAATCAAAAACAAAAGTGTGAATTCTTGTTCTTGAATGTGGCTATTCAAATAGTAGCATATATATGTACTTCGATGATATATGATGTGTGATCTTTGTGTCTTGAATGTTATTCATTCGAATGTTTGTTTGATGCCTAAGGTAGTGTATGCTAAATGTTTACTTGATGAATGAGATGGTTATGTGAATGCTTGCTTGTATGCTCTCTATGGTCTAACATTTACTAACAATATGTGATTTATGAATTATAAGACATTGCTTGATCCTTTTACCTTGATTGTGATATACTTGACTTGCTTGATGCCAAAGATGGCATGTATTCGAAATGGCTTGCTTGAATTAGCATATGTACTTGACTTATGAAGTATGTATAAAATTTATACATGTTAATTTCTTGAAATGAGCATGCTAAGCTTCTATTCTGATGCTGGCTTGTAATACTCTATGATGTATGTGTTAATAGTACGAATTGAACCATGAAATAAAGACATTTATTGTTGCCTAAGGGCATATAATCGAATACTTTCTTGAATGACAAAATAAAAGGTGAATTGAGGAACTAAGGCTCAACTAGCCTAAGGGCTAAGCATGATATTTCTATAACTTGCTTGAATGTGATTCTTGAACACAATTATCTTGACTTGAACATGAAAGCATAAAAACAAGAAACAACAACAAGCTTTAAAGTAAAATAAGAATTCTTGTGCCACAAGATATCCTCTAATGAAAGTTAAAGATTTAAAAGACTTAAGTTGCTTTAAATGAAAGTCCTTAGATACATTGGTATGATGCTTGGTATTCTAGGGACTACGGTCCATGAGCCACGGCTCGAGGGGACGCCCCATTACATGTAATATGTTATTGGTGACAATAGGAGGTAACGGGGGAGTTGTACGGAGATTGGCGACAGTTGGTTGGATAGTAAGAAGTATAGGATTCTTGGACCTTTATGGTCAAACACGGACCAATGTCATCCATAACCGATTGTGATCCAAGGCAAACATGCTAAAAGAAATAAACCTTATTGAAAAATCGAATAAGAAATTCAAAAGAAAATCTTGAACACTTGAATCACTTAACATGATTCTTGAAATACTTAAATTGATTAACATATAATGCTTGATTCTTGACATGAAATTCTTGAAATGATAATTGCCTATGCTTGGACCTTGTATTGTATGATTGTTACTTGAAAAAGATCTCGATCTTACTCGAATTAATGAGTAAGGCTGCCATGTACAACTTGTACATGCAAATAATGACTATTTTTGTGTGATTAAACTATGTAACATGAGTAAGGCTACCATGTACAACTTGTACATGCAATTAATGACTATTTTTGTGAGATTAAACTATGTAACATGAGTAAGGCTGCCATGTACAACTTGTACATGCAATTAATGACTATTTGTGTGTGATTAAACTATGTAACATGAGTAAGGCTGCCATGTACAACTTGTACATGCAATTATGGACTGTTTTGTGATGATAAAATTGTGTATACAAGTCATAGGGACTGTTTTGATTATGTATGAACATTAGGGATTGTTTTGTGCTGATAAAATTGTGTATACAAGTCGTAGGGACTGTTTTGATTATGTATGAACATTAGGGATTGTTTTGTGATGATAAAATTGTGTATACAAGTCAAAGGGACTTTTTTGACTATGTATGAACATTAGGGATTGTTTTGTGATGATAAAATTGTGTATACAAGTCATGGACTATTTTGACTATGTATGAACATTAGGGACTGTTTTGTGATGATAAAATGGTACATACAAGTTACATGGACTGTTTTGATTATACAAGGATATTATGGACTGTTTTGTGATGATAAAAATGTATAAACATGTATAATGGACAGCTAAGTAATAAGGCTTAAAACTAAGGAAAATAAACAAGTAATAAATAATGCTTAAGGCTTACATGTTACTTGAATTGTATACTTGTACACTTGATATAATTGTACATGATATGCAAAGCCTGTTACTTGATATATGAACAATGAAACGTTTATACTTGATACATAAGCTATGTAATATTTGTTACTTGAGATATAAGTCATGTAAGGCTTGTTACTTGTCACGAAAGCAGTGAAATACTTGTTGTTTGACATGTAAATTTGGTCTACATGATACATGCTTGATCACTATTCGAATGGAACTAGAAATTGAATAACTTGATAACTACTTGACAAGCTTGTCATGCTACTTGACTTACTTGACAATGTGGTTACTTGACACTTACTTGCTATGCTTGTCTTGATGATCTAATGCCTTAAGTATGATAATACATGTTTTCATGATTTTGCTTGACTTGAAATGCTATTATCCTTATTAGGTCTACTTGATTAATTAAGACTTGATTCAAGAATTGGTTAAACCTAGATGCTACCTCACTAAGTACAAATTGTACTTATCACTCTTGTTTCCTTTCTTCCCAATCAACAAGTTAGGTGTCCTAAACACTTTCTTGATCCTGAAGTTAGATTTCTTGAGCCTGAAGCAAGACACAAGTGGAGCTTGAGTATGAATCCATACTTGTTTTGTATTACTCCTAGTTGCTGGTGGCACCTAGTCTTGTTTATAGCTAAGGCTAGTTCATGCATTTTGTATGTTTGGAAGCTGGTATATAAATATGATTCTACCTCTGATGTTGTGTAAGACTATGATTCGAATGTTTACACTAAATGAACTTGTTTAGTTGAATCTACATGAATGTTGCAAGTCTGGAATATAATAACATACATGACAATGTCTAATTAATGTGAACTGAGTATACCATTGTAACCTTGTTAACTATTGTTATAAGATATATGAGCTATGCATAATTGAGATTGAATGATACAAGTGATTCATGGTGTGCTTGAGAATTATAGTTGCTGAATGGTAAGTAATGAACCCTTACATGCTTGAATAGAGATGTTCGAATATGTGTACACATGATTATGCTTAGTCAAACCTACATGAATTGGTTACATGTCTTGAATGAAACGTGATGAAATAGAGTTAAATGAACACATGCTAGTCTAGGTAAGCTATTCAAATGATATGATCACATGAACTTAGATTCGAAAGTGAATAATTAAAGGGGTAACTTATAATGAATAAGAACTTGTCCATGCTTGTGTAATTGAATATGATGTCTATTTGCCTTGCTAGTTCTTTGCTCACCTAGGATAAACAAGGATGATATCAATACTTGTAGTTTAAATGTTTTATTCGAATACCTCTCATGTATGATCATTTAATCAAGTAGTAACTAACCTTGAATGAATCTTGAAGGTAACCACTCGAATGAAGGCCTATAATGAATACGAAATATATATCTATGATTGTATGATGAAATGTTAGCTGCATATATAGGTAACTTGGAATGAAATAAACATGCTTGTTTGTTATGTCATTCGAAAGTTATTTGATAAACCTTAATGAAAATGCTAATGGTAAACTAAAGTGGTAATCTTTAAAGAAACAAATGTGTGCTTGCTTGTTTGATAAGATATGCTTGCTTAAGTTACTTGCTAGTCAAGTAACTCATATAATAGGATTGAGTCACGTTCTTGCTTGCATGATCAAATGTGATTGCTTAAGTTGCTTGCTTGCTAGTCACTCAACTCGTCTAATAGCGATGAGTTCAAAAAAAATTAAACTGATCATGTTTCTAGTGTCCCCCATAACGCAGGGGCTTATCGGTACGGTTAAATGCTAATGAAATTTGAGGTTTTAAAAATTACAAGCACCGTACTGATACGGGCCTAAGAATATTGATATGACCAGCCATTATGATAGTTAAATGGCATCTTTTGAGTTTCTATTTTCTTACGTTTTGGTCCATGAATGTCGTGAATGCATTTGAGTTAGTTTTGATGGTCGTCTTAAGCTGAAAATTGACGCGTGCGCATGGAACCTGACTAATTGTATATTGGTAACTTTAATTTCACATTAAGTCCCTAAAATTTGTATGTTTTACAAAATGGTCCCTAATTGACATGCAGACTAATTGGATGTCAAATTGATGCCCGATTGAGTTGTAAATTCACCTGCTGCAAGCTCGTACACTTAGGATAATAATGTTGTATCTAGAGAAGATAAAAAAGGGTTGTTTATTGAAGACAAACTTTTGGGTTTTTCTTCAATATTCCTCGTGTGACTCATTCGGTTCGATATTGCGACTAGATAGGGTCGACGGGGTTACAGTTTTTGATTGTCAATTGATGGATTGAAATGATATATTATGATTAGGTTATGTCTAGGTTAAGTTGAAAGGTGTTTTCGGTTGTTTTCGAAAGGCGTTTGATAGATGTTTGTGAGGCGAAGTTGAAGAATGGTGTTGCTGGGATTATGAATGCATGATGATGCATTAATCCTCTATAATTATGTGATTAAAATATGAGAGAGTGATCCTGAGGTCGTCGGTGAAACTTCGGAGGCTTCAGACGTTTGTTTTCGGATTGGCGATTAAAGCTTTGCGTGTTGATAAGTGAGAACGTGGATTTCAGCTTTGAAATGGTTTAAAGGTTGTTTTGGGGAGTTTAAACTTATCTTGAAATTCTTTTTTAAATTTGGAAGTAAGTATAAAGAGATTTCTCTCTCGGTCGTGCTTTAATGAAATGGTTTTTATGTACTTGTTTTAAATTACATGGTACCTACTTTTAAGCTTGTTTTCAAGTATGTTATATACTATTTTTGATCATATTTTGATGATGGATGCATTGATAAATGATCCATGTAAGTCTGAGGAATACTTGCGAATGCATTCGGTTAATGCATTGGAAATGGTTTTGTGTGTTGCTTTAAAAACAGTGAGGTACATGGTTAATAATGAATTATATTGGCAAATGATGTGGTTTAAAATGTTATCGAATATAGTTGGTCGGCCATAGGATTGATTGTGCACTATAAAAAGTTGCCTTGGATGTCGACGTGTTTATATGATGTACAGAAGACTCCATCCAAGCACCCTTAATGATGGAACGATTATATGGTACCGAAAACTTCCGTTAGTGGATTATGTATCTAAACAATGATTAGGGTTGGTGTCCCCGGGTTGTAAGTGGTACCATAATTCCGGTCGAGATGGCATGAAGTGCTGAGAGGACACTTGATCAATTTGTGTATTCGATGAACTAGTTTGTGAAAGTGGAACTTGGTTTATTATCACTTGAAAGTGAATATAATTATTTATGTGTCATGTTATGTATAATGTTGGTTTATACATGTTTTACTCTTTAAGCTTTTGATATGGTTGTTATGCATGGGAAGTGTCAAGTTGAGGGTTAGCATTGGGACATGCTGTTGATCCATGATACATGTTGCATATGGTTTAATATGCTGGTTTTTGAAAGTGTTAAGTGCATGGTTTTCAAGGCATGATGTTTTAAATGATGATTTCAATGTGGTTTTGGGAAATGGTTTAAAACTGTGTTGATGGTGTATGGTTTGAGCACCCCTCACTAAGCCTTGTGTTCTTACGGTCTTTTTGTCCTTCAATGAAGAGATTTAAAGGTTGCAAGGCAGCGTACAGGCAAGTGAATACTAAAGACTTTAGGAATTGAAAGTATGATTTCAATTTCGACTTGTAGTAACAAAGGTAATGGGGTTCATTCTTGGTTTGAGAGGCATTTTGATAAACTCCCTGTTTTAGCATGTTTGCTATGCTATTTTTGGGTTGTAAGTGGCCTTTAATGTTTGGTTTTGCTTGGATTTATGATTCATGCTTTGGATGATTTGGTTTTTAGGAAGCATGCCTTTATTTTTCTCATTGAAGCATAATGCCCTGATTGGTTGGTGATCCTGTGATAAGATGATGTGGATTTATCCTTGGAAATGTTGTGATTATGTTAGAAGTATGTTGGAATGTTATGGTATCTTAGAAAGCTTGGAAAATTAGCAAAATTGGAAATTAAAGGTCCAAACATATCGGTACGCGTGTCCTTGTACTAGTACGGGTAAGCTAATTTGGGGTATGTGTTTTGGTGTGCGAGGAAGTGTTTCAGTACGGGAAAGAGCATTTTAGCAAGGCGTATTGATATGCCATGGCCATATCGGTACGATTTTAGGCTATTGAAATCTGGTTTTTGAGAAATGCCAAAGCGTACCAATACACTTGCCTATGTATCAATACGAGCATCTGCTAATTCAGTTATTGAGATGTTTGGAAGTTTTTTTTCTTAGGATTTGCTTCATGAATGTTGTGTATGCAATTACATGAGTTTGAATGATCATTTTGAGCTGATTTCTGACATGTTAGCATGAAACCTGATTAAGTAAGGAATGATAACTTTAAAATGAGTTGGGTCCCTATAGTTTTCCAGAATTGCAATTTGGTCCCTAATTACAATTGCGAGCAATTGGATATCGATTCGATGCCCAATTGAGTTGAGTTTTCACCAGTTGCTAGTATGCACATCATAGGTTAATTTGTTGCATCTAGAGAAGATAAAAAGAAAAAAAAGTGGGATGTAATTCGAATTAATTTTTACGGGTTTGTTTTGGCAAACCCATTGTAGCTCGCTCGTTCGATCTTGCAACTAGGTTGGGTCGAGGGGGTTACATTTGGTGGTATCAGTGTAACACCCTCTTCCCAGTCTGGTCGAGAACCGGGTCGGAGTATGCTACCGATGAACTAAACGATGACCGTTACGATAATTTCATACGATAAACGATGATAATAGGCCCCACATCCAAGAATAAGTAAAATGGAATTTTAATCAATCCATTGAGAGCCCATGATTATCCAATTATGACCAAATTATAATATTTACATGTTTAAGGGACTTAATCATAATTTCAGTATTTTATGGCCATTTCCTAAAATTAACCTTACCAAAATAAAATTCATTATTCAAACAGCGAGCGTACAAATTTTCATACTATTCGAAGTTCGTTTGCCCATTCAATTAAGCCATGTGTTAATCAGTGACCATACTGTAAAAAATACAAGGTTGGGTTCTTCATCTTTTAACTGATTTAACTGTCACCGTACCGATACCCTTATGGCCGTATCGGTACGCTTTACCCTAATTCCCAAATTCCAGATTCAATTTTATAGCCCCATATCGATGCGGTTGAGGGCCATACCGGTACTGGTTGACCGCGTTGACCGTGTATCAATAATCTTTTACCCCGTATCGATACCATTTTTACACCCAAAATCCAGTAGCCAAAATCTGTACCGATACGCCTAGGCCGTATCGATACACCCCTTTTTAACCATCATTGACCTAACCAAATACACCATCAATCGTACCGATACGCCCTACCCTGTAATGACAGATTTTGACTGGTTTTTATTCTATTTAATCTAGCAACCAAGGTCCAAATAAAATGAAATTTTACCAGTAAGTTTTAAACATTATAAGCTATATTCATGCCAAATTTCGTGTTGATACGAATCCATTTTCTATTTTTTTACCTTTTTCAGCCAAATAGACACTTTTAGTCCTTTTTAAGCTAAGTGAGAAGTTCATTTTAAGCCCTATGAACTAACATCCCACAAGCACAAAATATACATATCAAAAGGACCTTATATGACTGTTCTAGGTACTTTGCCATCCTACTAGGAGTTCATAGATTCGATATACTTAGACTTACTTGTGACTTGTACAACGCAACGACTTCCCTAATCTCCGACGTTGAATCTCTTAATCTGAACTGGATGAAATGCAATGCATTAGGCATATATTGCCTAGTTAGGTAGTCGCAATTTAAACACAATACCAAGGATATGCATTCCAATTCATAACTTGACAATGACAATGCAATAGATCAATAGAAACAATGCAATTAACATATTCAATAACAATGATTCCTTAATTCATCAATAACCCTTGGATCAATTATGGGTAATGGATACGCGATTTCCTATGCATCGCCAAATCAATGAATGGTCTAGTCCCTCAACCTCGCCAATGTGACCAATATACCAACACATCCCTCCGCCTTGCCAAATTAATATAGGTCGTAACCCTAGGATCGTAGTCCACCCGTACACTAAGCTCATGAATTCTATGGCATGCCAATTGTATCCAATGTCCTTCGATTCCAAGGTCCGGTGACAATATTAATGATTGATGTTCAATAGCAATGAAAATATTCAATATATTCGAAAGCTTTATCGATAAGCAGTGATTCAATATCAATGTTCAATAATAGTATCAATGTCGATAGTAACATTTCAATGTCCTCAATGACAATATCAATAGCCGATGGTTCATTTTCAATGTTTTGATAACCATAACGATGTTGACATCAATGAACGATGACAATGACTATATCAATGCTATATCAATACCCTACACTTTCATGGTTCAATGACAATGGCGATGATCACGGCAATAACAATACTCAATGACAACAACAATAACCATATCCGATGTTCAATAACAATGACGATGGCATTGAAAATGCTCAATACTTGATGCGATAACTTGCCAATACTTACCATGATTTTCGATAAGTGATTCGATGCTATAATCCTTAACAACATAGTTAGCAATGACAATTCTATTAATGACGAAGACGGGAAAGGCACCTAGCCTAATTCCGAGACTCCGAGTACACTCACCTCGATATTCTGAAGCTTTCAAGGCTCTCGAATAGCAATCCCCTTGTTCCTAGCTTTTGTTGGTGACGATGGATGGTCTCTACCAACTTCTTAAGCTAGGTAAAAATAATAGGATTTGCTTAGATTCATTATTACGATGCCAAAATCAATATAACAATATCAAAATCAATATTGAAGCTTAAAATAGCTATTAGCTATCAAACTCCATGGATGGCCAAACCCTAGCTTAAGAATAAACTTGATTTATCCATGGATTTCATTAATAGCTTGAGGGAATAAGCTTACCTGTTAGCTAGGATTGTTTCGATGACAATAACCCGACCGAAACTAAGCTTTCTTCGACCTCAACAATGGAGATGTGTGCTTGGAGGTGGAAGACAACAATAAGGTGAGGTGCTTGCTTGGGGAGTATTTCGGGAAAGCTTCTAATACTTGGCTACTCACCTATTTTATGAGATTAGCTTTCCTTCATATGAAGGAAAGTCACCAGATTTCCCCACGTGAATTGGTTTATAATTAAGGAGGGACTAATCGCAAGATTAGTCCCTCAACGCTCGGTAAATAATACTTTATCCCAAACTTCTAATTCTTACAATTTAGCCATTAAAAGGTTTCCTATGATCCCAATAAGGTCTTTAAACAATAAATTGACTCAATTAGAGTCCATTATCGATACAATCGACCTTGGGGTCAATATCAATACAATATTTGGACATTTCTGATATAGGGTTTTCGATCGCTAGAACCCAATTCTGACTAGGCTGGATTTCGGGCTGTTACAACTCTCCCTCTTAAGAAAAAATAGTCCTCAAATTTTTACCTGAATCAAAGAGATTAGGATATTGCTTCCGCATTGTCTCCTTTATCTCCCAAGTTGCTTCCTTAGCGGTATGGCTCTTCCAGAGTACTTTAACCAATGGAATATTCTTGTTGCGAAGTCTTTTGGCTTCCCTTGCAAGAATTTGAACTGGTTCTTCTTCATAAGATAAGTTGGATTGAATTTCTATAGATTCTGGCATAATGATGTGCGAAGGATTAGAACGATACTTCTGAAGCATAGATACATGAAACATATCATGGATTTTACTCATTTCTGAGGGCGACAATAAGCGATAAGCCACAGGGCCAACTTTTTTAGTAACCTCAAAAGGTCTGATAAATCGTGGACTCAATTTCCCTTTCTTACCAAACCTCAGAACCTTCTTCCATGGTGAAACCTTGAGGAAGGCTTTTTCACCAACTTCATATTGAATATTCCTATGCTTAAGATCAACATAGGCCTTCGGTCGGTCAAAGGCTACTTTCAAGCGATTGTGGATAATGGCAATCTGTTCTTCAGTTTCCGGAAGTAAATTAGGGCCCAACATCCTGCCTTCACCGAGCTCAGGCCAGTATAAGGGAGTTCAACAACGCCTTCCATACAATGCTTCATACGGAGCCATCTTAATGGAAGTTTGGTAGCTATTGTTGTAGGCAAATTCAATGAGGGGTAGAGATTTCTCCCATGATCCACCAAAATCAATAATACACGCTCGTAGCATGTCCTCTAAGATCTGTATTACCTTTTCTAATTGTCCATTAGACTGAGGGTAAAAGGTAGTACTAAAATTATCTCGGGTGCCCATAGCCCCTTGTAATGACTTCCAAAACTGAGACGCAAATCCTGGATCTCGATCGAAAATGATAGACTAAGGTACTCTGTAGAGTCAGATGACTTCCTTGATATACAAATCAGCTAGCTTGGGAAGACCGTAGTCCATTCGAACCGGTAAGAAGTGTGATGACTTGGTTAAACGATCCACAATGACCTAGATGGCATCGTGTTTAGTGGGAGTCAGGGGCAGACCACTAACGAAGTCTATAGTGATCTTCTCCCACTTCCATTGTGGTAGATCAGTAGGTTGCAGTAATCCGGTAGGGAAACGATGTCCAGCATTAACACGCTGACACGTGATGCACTTAGACACGAACTCAACTATGGCCTGCTTCATTCCCGTCCACCAATAAAGCTCCTATAGGTCCTTATACATCATCACTGACCCCGAGTGAAAAAAGAAAGAGCTCGAATGAGCTTGTAATACCCCACTAATTAGTTAGTGACCAAAATGAAAAGAATTAAAATTTGGTGGTTTTAGTTCAATGACTAAAATGTAAACTTTTAAAGTTTGGTGGCTAAAGTGAAAAGAAGAGAAAAGTTCAGGGACAAGCATGGTAATTTTCCCAATAATTATTTTTATGTCATAAATATACAAATCACTTAAGAGTGTGGATCGAATATAAAAATTTTGGTTTGATCCGATGCTTCTATTATTGGGAAATTATAGTTAAAGTTTAAATAAAATTCGGATGATCATTTAATCTCGAAATATTATAAAAATTTGAAGTGAGTATTTAGAAGACCCGAGTAACAAGATATTGTGGTTCTAAATCATGTCTGGTCGATTTAGATTCAATTGAAATACGGTATTTGAAATAGTGCATAAATATATTTTTGAGGATACAAGAATTAATTAATGGCCAAATGGTCATTTTACCCATCCTTTTTAAATATCTTTGACTAAATATTAAAGAGAAGCATAGGTGTCAACACCTAATTGGTCAAAACCCAAGGGTACAATGATCATTTTACTATGAAGGATTTTTTTTATTAAAATAAGGATTATTTAATGCCATTTGGCATGGAACTAAAGAAAGAAAAAGTTGTAGAATTCTCTCAACTTCTCCAAGTCTGTCGTGAGTCTCCTTCAAGCAAGGTAAGAAAATTTTCAATTAAATTTTTGTCTTGATTTAGTTGGTTTTTGAGTTTAGTCATGAAACAAAGATTTGATCTCCTTTGAATTCTCTTTCATTTGGTATAATTTTCACATGGTTTTCATGCTTCTAAGTCGAGATTGGTGATTATGGTGGTTGAAGAACATGTTGAGTTTTCATGTTTTAAGGTTCAATCATGTTAGAAATGATGTTGTAGTGTTATTTCCATGCTTGAAATGATGAAATTCAAGGAAGAAAAAAATAGGGACCAATTCGGCAAGTTTAAAAGTTAGAGGACCAAATCTGATTTTTTATGTTTTTGGTGTGTATTTATGTTATTAATGATGTTAGAGACATGAAATTGAAGTTAGAATGTTAAATTGATGTTGAATCGAATTAGTGACTATTTTGATAAATTGTCAAAGTTAAGTGACCAAATCGAAAACAAAAATTTTTATGGGGGCTAAATCTGATTTTTAGCTGTAATGATGGAGTTAACGTAGTAATGTTGAATTGAGGACTAATTTGCAAAGTTAAGAAGCTTGAATCCTTATCTGTGCATTTTAGTGACTATTTAGTCAAAGAATGAAAAATAAAGGAGAATTATTTTGAATAATTATTTGGTGAAGAAGGTGATGAGTTGGTGGTTTAAAGCAAGCAATTGGACTAAATTGAAAATTAGAGAAATAAGGAGAAGTTAGTATAAAAATTTGAAGTTTAATTATGGAAGCTGTGTAGAAAACTGGTTTGTGGCAGTAACTTTGAAAATTCACCATAAATTCTTCAAAAATGTTCAGATGGTGAATTTTATACAATGTAAATATTTGTATGTCTACTTTCGTGTCCAACAAACGGAAACTGATTTCGAGTTCTGAGTCAAAATATATGAATTTTTAAGTGATGAAAAGTCAGAAAACAGAACACCAGTCTGTCCCGAATTTCAGCAGTGTGATTGACTTTGAAAATTCGCCATAAATCGTATAAGTTGAATTTGTATTATTAATTGACATGGGTGGAAAGATTATCGAATCTAGTTTCTTTTAGAACAAACGGAATCGGATTCTGAGTTGTAGATTATTTTATAGAAATATTTCTTTGAAGGTAGTGCAAACCACCAGAAAATGAGAATTAATACACTTTGTATCTAAGGTTAATTAGTAAGCTTGAAAGGGGTTAATGGAAGTTCAAATTGGTCACTAAGGACCATAATGAGTTTTGAACAATACCAGGAAGAAAGGAAGACGTTTGGAAATTTTGTATTCGAATTAATAAATTAGACAATATGTCTAAGATATTGTTAGATTGAGACCTAACAAATATTTTATTTATGTGATTTATGAAGTTAAGTTCGAATCAAGGGAGATTGGAGGTACTATGAAGGAAAGGATCAATGGAACTTAGTGAGTCATACAAATAAATGGCCCAGGTGAGTGCAATTGCATCCATATCATACTACATTGATATTTTATACATGATTGGGATGGCTGGCGATGAGCCTACCCTAAATTATTGTTGCTATGATATTTATGTCATTAGGCATATGATTGACATATCGTAATATGTCAAGAATTTAAATATAAAATGCATTGACCATATGATTTCTTACATTGATGAAATGGAAATATTATTCCCGCTATAAACTGCCAACTATTAATATATATATATATATATTGATATATGTTGCCATTGATGACTTAAATGATGAAATAAAGCCCAATGTATGACATAGAGGTTCGATAGTATAGTTGGCTAGCCATAGAGTCATAAACAGCTGTATAAAGATTCTAAGCACTTCAGGTAAAGTGCAAATTTTATAAATACTCACTGAGGGTATACTCATGCAAGGTTTGGGTATACGAAAACACTTAGGGTGTTAAGCACTACGGTGCAATTTTATTAATACTCAATGAGGATATACATAAGCACTTTGGGTGCTAAGCACTACAGTGCAAATAATACACTATACTCAAGTAAGTATAGGGAGGATGACTCGTGTACATAGAATCTCTTAATTCGATACCTTGGGCTAAATAAATTGAAAAGAATCAAAAATGAAAAGAAACGAGAAGATAAAAAGGATATTCTTTCTCCAACTCTTGAGCTGGGTGAGAAAAAAAGGAAAGGTTAAATCGATATAACAATATCAAAATCGATACTCAATTTTAAAATAGCTATTAGCTATTTAGGTATCCATGGATTAAAGCTTTGAAAATCCTAATTTACCATAGGTGATCAAAATTTTGACTTGAAATTAAACATATTCTATCCATGGAATCAGTTAATTGTTTGGGGGCTTAGGCTTACCCAATCAATAGTTACGCGATGGAATCGATAGATCAAAGAAAACTTAAGCTTTACAAGCTTCAACAATAGTGGTGTTTGCTCATTCAAAGTGGAAGGTTGGAGACAAAGTGAGGTGGTTGCTTTCTTTCTTAATCGAGTAAGTCTTAAACTTTCGATTTTGTCAATTTAGTCACTAAATAACTTTGCACAAATTCAATAGGATCCTTAGCTATAAATTGACTCAATTGGAGTCAAATATCAATGTAATTGACCGCATGATCATAGTCACTATAATATTTGGACCTTTTCGATGTAGGGTTTCTGATCGCGGAACCCAATTTTGACTAAACTAGTTTTTGGGGTGTTACAACTCTCCCCCATTAAAATAAATTCATCATCGAATTTTTACCTGAACCAAAGAGATGAGGGTATTGTCTCTTCATTGTCTCCTCTGATTCCTATGTTGCTTCCTCAACAGTGTGGCTCCTCCAAAGCACTTTGACTAACAAAACAGAGTTGTTGTGAAGTCGTTTAACTTCCTTTGCAAGAATCTGAATCGATTCCTCTTTGTAGGACAAATTGGGTTGGATTTCTACAGACTCAGGCTTGATGATGTGTGAAGGTTCAGAGCAGTACTTTAGAAGCATCGATACATGGAATACATTAGGGATCTTGCTCAATTCTGAGGGTAACAATAATTGGTAAGCCGTATTGCCAACTTTTTCGATAACAACAATAGGTCAGATGAATTGGGTATAAGCTTCCCCTTTTTTCCAAACCTCAGAACCTATTTCCATGGTGAGACCCTGAGTAAGGCTTTCTCACCAACCTCGTATTGTATATCCCTTCGCTTTAGATCAACATAAGCCTTCTGCCGGTCAAAGGCAACTTTCAAGCGATCGTGAATGATGGTAACCCATTCTTCAGTTTCCCAAAGTAGGTCAAGGCCCAACATCTTGCCTTCACCGCATTCAGACTAACACACGGAGTTCAACAACGTCTTCCATACAGTGCTTCATATGGTGCCATCTTAATGGAAGCTTGGTAACTATTCTTGTAGGCAAACTCAATAAGAGGTAGGGATTTCTCCCAAGATCCACCAAAATCAATAATGCATACACGCAAGATTTCTTCTAGAATCTGTACGGAAGGGTTTCAATGACGATACACATTTTCAATGATTCAATGGGAGAAATTTTTTGATGATTACCTAAATTACCCTTTTTGACTGGCCATCAAACTGAGGGTCAAAAGCAGTACTAAGATTGATTCTGGTGCCCAGAGCTCCTTGCTATGTTCTCTAGAATCAAGAACAAAATCATGGATCTCGATCGGAGATAATAAATTTCGGTACTCCGTGGAGTTGGATTACTTCCTTGATATACAAGTCAGCCAGCTTAGGAAGACCGTAGTCCATTCTAACAAGTAAAAAATGTGCTGACTTGGTGAAACGGTACACAATGACCCAAATTACATCGTGTTTAGCAGGATTTAAAGGCAAACCACTAACAAAGTCCATAGTGATCTTCTCCCATTTCCACTACGGTAATTCAATAGGTTGTAGCAAACTAGTAGGGACACGATACTCAGCTTTAACTCAATGGCATATAAGGCATTTGGACACAAAGTCAAATATGGCATGTTTCATACCCGACCACTAATAAAGTTCCCGAAGATCTTCTTACATCTTGACAGAACCCGAGTGAAATGAAAAAGAACTCGAATGAGCATCATTAAGAATATCGGTGCAAAGAGATTCATCATTAGGCACACAAACCCGATCACAAAAACACAAGAGTCCTTCAGAACTAATTCCTAAGTCGGGATTATCTTGCAACTTAGAAGCAATAGGTTGAAGTTTAGGGTTTGACTTTGCAATGCTTTGATTCTAGAAATAATAGTAGACTGAACTTGTAGCTCAACTACGAGGGAATGATGTTTCCAAATTTAGAATTGAGCATTAATAGCTCAAGGAGCTACACTACAATGACATTACAATGAGTCGATGTACTAAACAATGTATAGGATTCAAGGGTCATTAACGATACTTACTAGGCAGAGGTTTGAGGCTGAGTGCATCAGCAACAACGTTAGCCATGCCCAGATGGTAAATAATAACAAGATCATAATATTTAAGGAGTTCTATCCATCTTTTTTGCTGAAGATTCAAATCATTTTGAGTCAAAAAATATTTGAGACTTTTGTGATCAGTGAAAAGGTAACACTTCTTTCCGTAGAGATAGTGTCTCTAGATTTTCAATGCAAAGACAACTGTAGCCAACTCCAGATCGTGAGTGGGATAAATTGTATAATCATTTTCAGACTCGGGTTGGGTTAGGACTGGTGCATGAGTCAAGACTTGTTTCAATTGATCAAAGCTTCTTTGTTGCTCCTCGCTCCAAAAAAACAGAGCTTCTTTTCTCAATATTTTAGTCAATGGGGCTGCTATCATAGAAAATCCTTTGACGAATCTTCTATAATAACCAACAAGACCAAGAAAGCTTCCCACTTCACCGATATTCTTCGGTGGATGACAATAAATAATGGCTTGAATTTTCTTCAGTCTACCTAGATGCCCAAAGCTGATACGATGTGCCCAAGAAAGGCAACTTTAGTGAGCCAAAACTCACACTTAGAGAACTTGGCAAACAATTACTTCTCTCAAAGGGTTTGAAGCACAATGTGAATGTGATCTCGATGCTCAACAGTATTCTTAGAATAGATCAGGATGTCATCAATGAATACCACCAGGAACTTCTCAAGATAGGGTCTAAAAACTTGATTCATTAAGTCCATAAAAGTTATTGGTGCATTGGTTACCCCAAAAGGCATTACCAAGAATTCGTAGTGACCGTATCTCGTACAGAAAGCAGTTTTGGGTATATCACATTCCTTGACTCTCATCTAATAATACTTGGACCTTAAATCAATCTTGAAAAAATGACGACATCCTTATGCTGATTGAATAGGTTCTTTATCCTTCACAATGGGTACTTGTTTTTCATGGTTACCTTATTCAACTATCGGTAATCGATACATAGCCTCATAGAACCATCTTTCTTCATTACAAAATGGACCAGAGCTCCCCAAGGTGAAGAACACGGTCTAATGAAGCCTTTTATCAAGTAGTTTTTGAACCTGAGCTTTCAACTCTTTTAGCTCAAGTACAACTATTTGATAAGGTGCAATAGAAACTAGAGCAATTATAGGTTGCACATCAATGCCAAATTCCTATTCATAGGTTTGAGGTAAACCTGAAAGTTCATCAGGCAAAATATCAGTGAATTCACATACAGTGTCAATGTTTGAGAATCGAGGTTCATCCTTAGCTTCCAATGCGCATACAATGAAAGGTTTCTTGAATTTATCAAAACGATGCTCTTCTTGCTAAGGCTTGGAAGGTACAACTTCCTCTTACTATAATCTACCCAAGCTTGATGTTCACTAAGCCAATGTCACACCCCAAAAACTGGTCTAGTCAAAATTAGGTTATGGTAATCAGAAATTCTATACCAGTTATGCTTAAAAGGTTTAATTGTTGAATCTTGTATCCAATTTTGAGGTAAATAAAGTTATTTGGGTTTAATTAAGTTGTTGGACCTTTTTGTAAAGAATGGGAATTAGGAGTTCCACTGAAAATGCTGATTTTGGGCAAGGCATATCGATACGGTAGGACCTATATCGACACAACCTAACTATCTTAACTAACTTACCCAATTTAGCTTAGCCATTTTGATACAACCATGTAGTGTATTGATATGGGCCTCTGTCAAAATTGTTTTTGGTGACTAATTTGTAAAAATCAAAAGAAGAGGGGTTGAGTCACCTAATTGCTTGCCTCCCCTCATGTGAAAGTGATCAGAAAAGATGACCTTTAGACATCAATGGTCAGTAGTAGAAAGGGTTAAGAAAGATGATTGATTATTGGGTTGGGCAAACCATTGCCTAAGGGAAACCCTCCAATTGGATAAGTGAAAGGTTGGGCAATAATTAGGGAATATTAGATGGTTTTAAAATGAATAAGAAAAGCCCTCATCCTTGTTTTGAATCTCCCATAAATTAAACTCATCATTTGTCTTAAAACAAGCATACACCTCCATTGTTGTCTTCCTCCTCAAGCTCAAGCTCAAGCTCAAGCAAGCACCATCCTTAATCTTTGCTTGATTTCAATACACCGATTGAAAGCTTGTAACTTGGTAAGTAAAACCTCTATTCCAATTTGAAGAATCCATTAATCCTTAGAGTTTAATTTCAAGAATTAGGTGTTGAATGTTCAAGTTAAGCCCATGTGCTAAATGATCAAATTCTTTATTTTGATGTTGTTTACGAGCTTGGGTAAGCTTGAAAATATTTGTGAATCATTGGTTTCGATTCTAATGTAATCCTTTAATTTTGGGACTAGCTCAAGAAATGGAGAAGGACCCCTTGTCATCTTTAACAAAAGCTAGTCACAAAGGAATTGAAATCTGAGAGCCTTGAAAGCATTGAAATTCAAGGTGAGCGTAGTTGTGTCAAGGGATAGGCTAGGTGTCATCCTATTGCATTTGTTTTATGTTTACAACTTGCATCGTGTTTAAAGGCTCAAGTAGAGCAAATCACATGTGGATTCTAATGGTAAGCAAGTACGTCCTTAATGTTGCTTGATACGTTTGTAAGCTTATATTATCCCAACTATGTTATATATATGGATTTTGTCACGATTATGCTATGATATGATATGTGGAGCCAAGGCTCAATTTGTAGTCCGTTATGATATAGCCTACGGGCACAAGAAAAGTTTTGTGATAAATTATATAACCTTGGATACTTGTGGACATTGGATACAATTGACATGCCATAGGATTATTCAAGTTCATTAAGTAAGGGATTGGACTACGGTTCGGGGCTACGAACTATACGTGGGGAGAAAAGGTTGGATTGTGTAAGGGATTCCGGAGCTACGACTCAAGGCTAAGGCCTATTTTTGATATATGTGGCAAATAGGGGAATCCGCGTATCCATTCGTTACTATGTCCAACGAAATGATATGAATTTATGCTTTGCATTTGGTATATGAAATATGATAACTGACTTGAGCTTGATCTATATATGACTAATGATGCACTTATGTCATTCAAGCATGATCATGTGTCATCTATGCCATTAAGAACTTATTGCATTTGTTATAACTACCTTACTAGGCTATGTAAGCCTAACATCCGTGTTTCTCATGCATTCCAGGACTTTGAAGAATTCCAAGCTCCGATCGTGTAGTTGTAGTTGCAGGTCACTCTCATCAACCATATGATGTTACGTTTTGTTCTAAACTCCTAGTAGGGTGGCATAGGGCTTAGACATGTTATAATGGTCTATTTTTTATATGTATGCAATGGCCCTAAAGTGTTTAAGTACTAAAAGTGGAAGATGGTGTAGTTGTAAATTAAAGAAAATAGTTAAATTGAGCTTAAAGGCACTAAAAGGTAAAAACATAGTAAATGGATTCAAATGAACCTAAAAATTGACATGCTAGTAGGTTTTAGCGATTAAATACTGCTGGTAAAGTTTGGACATCGTTTGATCTATTAATTCAAATAAAACCAAATAAAATCTGTCATTACAGGACATGTGTATCGATACGGGTCAAGCTGTATCGATACGGCCTTGCATATTTGGACCTAGAAAAATAGATCGTATCGATACGGACTTGGACAGTAAGGTCTGGGAAATAAATTGTATCGATACGGGCTTAGGTTGTACCAAAACGGTCAACCTTGGTCAACACGTATTGATACAAGCATAGATATATCAATACGGGCTTGTCACCCTTAGTTTTGGAATTGAGAAATTTGTCTTAGCGTACCGATACATCCCAAGTGTACGGTACGGTGTTAGTTGATTCTGTTAAAAGACTTACACCATAGTTTTAAACAATTTACAAAATGGTCACTAAATCTTAAGAGGTTTAATCCGATGGCTAAATGACCTTCGTTAATAACAAAATTTTACAAGCTAATAGTTTATAAGTTTAATTTAAGGCTAGGAAAAGAAAATTCTTATAAAGACCCTTAATTTTTAAAATTTACAATTTAGTCCCTTAATTCAAAAGAAGCTTAAAATTGATCCCAAATTGAATAAGCCATTAATAAGTTAATACATTAGGTCTTAAAAGGAATTAATAAGACATCCTGAATAAGATTTTGAACCCCAAATAAACTACTACTCTCTAAATCTATTTCTGGTAACACTTTTTGACCCGGTTCCCTACCAGCCCGAGAATGGGGTGTTACATTTGTGGTATTAGAGCTAGAGTTTAGTCGATTCTATGTCTAAACTTAGGCTTTTCATGAGTCTGCATATGTATATGCCGCCTAGGAGTTTATTTGTATATGTTATATGTGACTTGCAACTAACATGATTTAATTTCTTCTTTTCGAATAGCTTTCACAATGTATGTACCCGGTGATAGACGTGATCGAAATGAACCTCATCCCGGCTCCTCCTCGACACAAGGGGACAACCTTAGGACTGAAGCTCGACCTGAACAGGTGGGGCAGCATCACCCACCTAATCCCCCTCTGATGCCTCTCGCTCGGCAAGAATACTTGATGTCTATGGCGGAGATGATTAAACAGGTGGTCGTGTCTCTCAGGCAAGAGTCGCCAACGTAGCCTGCTGAAGCACCCGCATCTGTCTCAAGAGCCCCTATTGATAAGCTTCGACAATACCCAACCTACACTTTCACCGGCCAGGATCAAATCAATCCTGAAGTAGCTGAGTACTGGCTGGAGCACTCTTAAAGTTCTGAATAAGCAAATGAACTGTCCAGACGAGCACAAGTTGGAATATGCTCTGACACTGATCTCTAAAGAGGCTCAGAGTTGGTGGGACATTGTGACACTCACCATACCTGAGCATAGAGTCACATGGGACTTCTTCCTTTAGGAGTTCCGTAAGAAATATATCAGTGACCATTACCTTGCTGAAAGGCGTAAGAAGTTCCTCCATCTAAGAAAAAGAGGGCGTCCCGTGGAGTAGTATATCCACAACTTCTGTAAGTACTCGAGGTATGGTTCGGAGATCATATGCACTGAGTAGGAAAAGTGTAGAACGTTTATCGATGGCCTATATGATGAATTGCGTCCCCTCTTCACTACTTTGGAGTTGGAGGACTTCTATAACCTGGTCAACTGGGCTATTGCTACTAAAGCCTCTCAGAAAGCTTATGAAGGAAGAAAGGGGAACCAAGCCCGATCTGATAAGAGGTTCCGAGACGATTCTAGACCTCCTATGCTTCAGAAGAAAGGTGGACAGTGGAACCATAAGTCTGCCACCTTTCAACAGCTACCAAGAACGAGATATGTGCCACAATCTTAGTCTCTGGGAACATCTGTTCCTCGTATAGCTTTGGTTGATAGCACAGGCGGTTCTGAGAGAAGTTTGTAGATTCCCTTGTGTAATTTTTGTCAGAAGAGACATCATGGGCAGTGTTGCAGGCAAATTTTGAACCGCGAATACACTAATAATCTCTGAATCTGTTTCTGGTAACACTTTCTGACCCAATTCCCTACCGAGCTGGGAAGGGGGTGTTACAGCTAATCTAAACCTAGTGTAACATCGAACTTAGGAATCGTAGTGCTAATAAATTGGCTGGAAATAGAATCCCTTGAATCAATAAGAGACAATTCATACATACAAGGCTCACGGTGACACAATCACCTAATAGGTTGGTTACATAAATTCTTGATGCTATAGGTTTAGAGGATGATAAGTGTTCAAAAGTACTATTTTTATTACCCTTTTTACTCATATTATTGTTAGACTTAAGCTCATAATAGTTGCATAATTAGTCATTCATGCATTAATTCATGTTTCTTTCCACCGTTGAGCTTGATTACATAACTTGGTGATTTTTGTGGAAAAAGATGTTGCTTTGGTGTGTTTTTGTGTGTGTATGTGCAGGATCACTTGCCAAAGCAATGCCGAGCTGGTTGCCAGGGCAATGCATGAAGGAGACGCCGAGCCAGTTGCCATGGCATTTGTCGACAAAGACAAAATGCAATAGGGATGTCGAAATTAATGACTTTACAAGCCCAAGATGACATGGAGCAAGGCCCAAGCCCAGAGGAATTTGATTGCCATGCAGAGATTAAAGAAGAATTAAATTCCAAGAAGATAGGAGAAGTTCTAATAGGAATAAAATTATAATAAAGAATTATATTCTTTAAAGATAATTTAATTCCAACTCAAACTCCTCCTCAAAGAAGGACTTTGGCCTATCCCTATAAATAGCAAGGAGATTTCGACAATCCAAAGAGAGAGAGCAAGGGGGAAATTTCGACAAGAGAGCATTAGGGGAATTTCGACTTCTTCTTCTTCTTTGCTTCTATTAGATTCATGGTTTGGGGATTATTCTTTGTATATCTTTTGAACCCAACCATGAACTAACTTGATCGGCTATGGTTATTGTGTTTTGTGGTTGTGAGAAACTATTGGTTTTTGTTTAGGTAATAAGAGTTTGCACTTTTCTATTTCAAGGTTTATTCATTCTTGATTCTTATTATTGTTTGCGAGTGAATTGGGAGAGGATCTCGTGATTTCATCCATTTATCTAATATCGGGAGAGCTAGATTCAAGAAACGAATGAATATGATCCTTATTCAATCCAATGATGGTGAAGATTAATCCGGCTTAGGAATAAGTTATGGATTTCAACGGCTAAGAGGAGTGCAAGATTTGTTGTTGTTCACCCTTGATTCACGCAGGGATGTATTATCAAGGCATGCACAAGTAGCTAGAGTTTCGACTTAGGGATAAGAAGAAACCATTGAAGAACGCTCCCGAACCTTGAAGTTGCTGCCCGATCGCCCAAGTAGTTGCCCAACTAGTCGCCCAGGCAACCATCAATTAGTTGCCAAGGCAACCCGTTGTGCAAGTCGCCACGGCAACCGAGTTGCCCGTGCACTCTTTACCAAGACAATCCAATCGGCTATCACACCTCAACTCACGATAACCTAGCCTATCTCTCTCAATCGATCTCATCTTTTCTTTTACTTTATTGCTTTCTAGTTTAGTTATTAGTTAAACTCCTTTAATCCTTTAATTGTGTTTTTACTTTTCACAGTGCAGTAACTTAAGCAAAGTGGCCCAAACCAATCCCTGTGGAGACGATACTCGATACTCATATCACTTTATTACTTGCGACGTGTATACTTGCACAATTGCGTAGCACTTATCACACGCAACAAGTTTTTGGCGCCGTTGCCGGGGATTGGCAATTGGTGTTAGTTGTTTTTGTTATTGCATTTTTTTTCTCTTAGTTTTACTAACTTTTCTTTTTGTTTGTTTTATCAAAAAAAAAAAAAAAAATTAGGTGCGCTACAAGTTAAGGAACATCAACATGTCGGGAAATAAAAACCAATCTATTCGAGAGATGATGTTGGAAGATATGAATCAATTCAATCAAGAGTTCCTTGCACCCTTTGATGATTACCTATACCAACCGAGAAAAGCCCAAAGAACTTATACCATGGAAAAATCTTGTGCTATGTGTGGAGAACATCATGTGTTTGAAAATTGCCCTCACATTTTCGGTGCATATAACTACATGGAGGACCATAGAGGGAACCAACAGCAAAATTCTTCATGGTATGATCAAAAAGCTCAAAATTTTTTTTACCATAACAATTTTGTCGCAGCAACAGATATGCCATGGCAATGTAGTCCTTTTCAAGAGCATTCCAATTCCTTGGAGGAAAAGCGTTACTAGCTTCATTGGCTAGACTTGACGGATCAATTGAAGAGATTCGAGAGCTATCAAAATCTATGGATACGAGGATAACTCAATGGGATGCAACCTTAGGGGATTCAGAAGATCAATTGGGAGATCCACATATGTCATGGATAACATGCACCAACAATTCATTCCTAGGGATCTTGGCGTCCTAAGGCAAGAGGATAAGGAGCAATGCAAAGAAATCTCTCGATGTGTGAGGAACAACTAGAACCTCAAAGTCAAGAGGATGCCAATGAGAGAGACTGCCCAACACATGATGAGCATGAACAACAAATTGCCTCGGCAATGATTGAGGAGCCTGAAGCGAGCAATGCCGCGACAACACTCGGTGAAGGTGAGAAGAACAATAATACTACAGCAAATTCTAAGGAACCCGATGCCGAGAAGGTTACAACGTTGATGTTGAAGCAGGAATCTATAGATTGCTCTCATCTACAATTGCCACGGCAATTACTCGACCACATACAAGATCAACGAGATGATAATACTTTGCCAATGGAATATGAGCAGGTAATAGTTGAACCTTTTGAATTCTTTAAAAACTCACCTCGTCCGTTGCGGGTATGTCTTGAGGAACCGAGGTTGGTAGATTTGAAGCCATCGAAATCTCTACCGATGGAGATGTTTGAGAGGCCAAAAGAAAAAGGTGTTTGGATTCATAAAGCTCTTGAGAAAATTGATTCTTCTCTTGACTTAGAGAAAAAATTGACAATCGATTGCCACGGCAATTGGCTTGAGCAACAATTGCCACGACAACAAAGGCTACATCCAACCATGATAGAAGTCGACAAGAATGAGGTAATTGAATGGTTGAGAATGGATATAATTTTTCCTATTAATATATTTGTGCCTCGGGAATAGTAGAAAGGTGGAGAGTATACATGGACTACAAGCGAACAAAGAAGAAAGACACCTCCACCATGGTAACATAAAGGGAGTAGTGGCAAGCACATTTGCCAAACTCTTTTTGGGCAATATTATCACCCGATGGAGGGTGCGGATGGACTATAAGAAGTATCGAAACGGCAACCTTCAACACCGCAACAACTCCTAATACGCACGCCCTGCAACCATGGGCGCGCACGCGCCGGCAACCCCGACGCCTCGGCAACCATGTATGTGCATGCCTCGGCAACCCTCGACGCCACAAGCAACTCGATACATTTATTTTTATTTTTATTTTTTGAGCTATTTTGTTCTATTATTTTTTGTTATTTTTTCTCTTTATTTTTTTTTAGGATATATTTTATTTTTCTTCATTATCTTTAGTTTCCAGGTTTTCTTTATTTTCTTTTCCACAACAAGACTCACAACCACCATGATAAGGAAATTTATCGCCGACTACTCGCCACAAAGCAACCACAACGGAAATCTGGCGATGCCCAGCAACAACAATGGCCGGCAACTATCGATGCACATGCAAGTAAACATGCATCGGCAAACATGGACCAAATCAAGGCAATGCTATTCACGCGGTACCAGCCTCAAGCATTCAACCACTGACCGAAAATTGAATCAAGCAAATGGCACGAAGGAAACTCAACAATCGAGGTGACGACCTCTCTGACTAACTCATTTCATTTAGTTTCTTTTAAATTTTGTTTCACTCTTACATGCATTGAGGACAATGCTTCTCTCGAGTTTGGGGGGGTGTTGGTTTCTAGTTAGTTTCATGTTTAGTTGCATTCATCTTTAGCAATCACATATAGGTTGCATATGTTACTTGCCATGCCTTTAATTTGATTTAATTGCTTAAGACTTGTTGAATATCCAATGATGAATTTTTACCACTGTACTTAATTGAAATAACCTTTAATTTTAGGATTGCATGAAAAGAACTTAGAGTTTTACTATGATGCTGAATTTTTTTACACAGTTGTGGGTTGTTGATTCAAAGAAACTTAGTGAACTTAGGTTGCTTAAAATTTGGGTAAATTTAAAATTGAAAATTAAAAGTTAATTTCTTGCTAGAGGTGCCCAAAACTGGCTCTAGTAGTAAATACACTTTCTTGCTAGAGGTGCCCGAAACTGGCTCTAGTAGTTAATGCACATTAAAGAATCGCTAGAGGTGCCCGAAATTGGCTCTAGTCGACTAAAATAAAATGAGGAATTGCTTACTTTGCTAGACGTGCCCGAAATTGGCTCTAGTGAAAATAAAAATAAATACCCCGATATTTGAATTAATAAAAGCCTGTAGTTCACATAGAATCTTGAAAATCAACTTGTACACAACTACGCACACACATGTCACGAGCATTATAGTTTTGTTCCGGGAAATTTTTGTGCTATCCGAAAAATTTAAAAGGTGATCATACTTTGTGCCACGGTTCCGAGGTTTGAATTCAAGTTTAAAGCATGTCTTTGATGATTAAAGTCTTGGTAGGTAATTGTTAGTTTGCATTGCTTGAGGACAAGCAATAGTTCGAGTTTGGGGGCGTGATAAGTGTTCAAAAGTACTATTTTTATTACCCTTTTTACTCATATTATTGTTAGACTTAAGATCATAATAGTTGCATAATTAGTCATTCATGCATTAATTCATGTTTCTTTCCACGTTGAGCTTGATTACATAACTTGGTGATTTTTGTGGAAAAAGATGCTGCTTTGGTGTGTTTTTGTGTGTGTATGTGCAGGATCACTTGCCAAAGCAATGCCGAGCTAGTTGCCAGGGCAATGCATGAAGGAGACGCCGAGCCAGTTGCCATGGCATTTGTCGACAAAGACAAAATGCAATAGGGATGTCGAAATTAATGACTTTACAAGCCCAAGATGACATGGAGCAAGGCCCAAGCCCAAAGGAATTTGATTGCCATGCAGAGATTAAAGAAGAATTAAATTCCAAGAAGATAGGAGAAGTTCTAATAGGAATAAAATTATAATAAAGAATTATATTCTTTAAAGATAATTTAATTCCAACTCAAACTCCTCCTCAAAGAAGGACTTTGGCCTAGCCCTATAAATAGCAAGGAGATTTCGACATTCCAAAGAGAGAGAGCAAGGGGGAACTTTCGACAAGAGAGCATTAGGGGAATTTCGACTTCTTCTTCTTCTTTGCTTCTATTAGATTCATGGTTTGGGGATTATTCTTTGTATATCTTTTGAACCCAACCATGAACTAACTTGATCGGCTATGGTTATTGTGTTTTGTGGTTGTGAGAAACTATTGGTTTTTGTTTAGGTAATAAGAGTTTGCACTTTTCTATTTCAAGGTTTATTCATTCTTGATTCTTATTATTGTTTTTTGAGTGAATTGGGAGAGGATCTCGTGATTTCATCCATTTATCTAATATCGGAGAGTTAGATTCAAGAAACGAATGAATATGATCTTTATTCAATCCAATGATGGTGAAGATTAATCCGGCTTAGGAATAAGTTAAGGATTTCAACGGCTAAGAGGAGTGCAAGATTTGTTGTTGTTCACCCTTGATTCACGCAGGGATGTATTATCAAGGCATGCACAAGTAGCTAGAGTTTCGACTTAGGGATAAGAAGAAACCATTGAAGAACGCTCCGCCGAACCTTGAAGTTGCTGCCCGATCGCCCAAGTAGTTGCCCAACTAGTCGCCAGGCAACCATCAATTAGTTGCCAAGGCAACCCCGTTGTGCAAGTCGCCACGGCAACTGAGTTGCCCGTGCACTCTTTTACCAAGACAATCCAATCGGCTATCACACCTCAACTCACGATAACCTAGCCTATCTCTCTCAATCGATCTCATCTTTTCTTTTACTTTATTACTTTCTAGTTTAGTTATTAGTTAAACTCCTTTAATCCTTTAATTGTGTTTTTACTTTTCACAGTGCAGTAACTTAAGCAAAGTGGCCCAAACCAATCCCTGTGGAGACGATACTCGATACTCATATCACTTTATTACTTGCGACGTGTATACTTGCACAATTGCGTAGCACTTATCACACGCAACAGAGGACAACTTATATTTCTTAACTATTACGATGCTTATAAAAAATGGGTAGAACCATTATCAACTAATGCATATAAAGAATGTGTGTACAACTCAATGTTACCTGCAACGATGTCGGGATTATTTTCCTCCTCCTTGCTCCTCACATGATACATCTAGACAGTTGCCTTCGATTTTTGCTTATTTGATGGTTTCCTCGAGCCGTTAGGTCTCGCTGCAACTCTCGATGATCCTTTCTTTGGTCCCTTGCCTTGAAAAGATTGAGCAGGGGATGCAACATTAGTCGAGCGCTAGACTTAGTAGCATTGAGAGGACAATCTCGGATAAAATGGCATTGCTTGCCACAATAGAAACAAGCTCTAGACTGCTTACAACACTGACCAACTAGATGTCATTTTTGACAATAGTTGCAAACTGGATACTGAGAGCTTCGGTTCGAGCCTCCAGTGCGATCAACTAAGGCCACTTTAGCAAAAGACTACGTCACAGTTTGGGACATCTCAATGTTCCCTGAATAGAAAGGTTGTAGATACACATTCTACTTAGGGCCTTGGTACTTCCCTTTCTTATTCCACTTGGAAGATCAAGAATCATCTCTGAATCTCTTTTCTGATTTGCCCGACCCACCGGTCCTTTGGGCTTTCTGTGCTGCTTCAGTGGCTTTGACTTAATTCACGAGATCTTGGAAATTAGTGATGCCCAATGCGGTGAGCATAGGGCGAAGCTCGTCACTGAGTCCAACAATGACCATTATGCATTTTCTTCCTCCTTCTTGATACACTCAAAAACATATTTGTAGTACTTGCAGAAATCATGAATGTATTGCTCAACAAGTCGTCCACATTGCTTAAGATGGAGGAAGATATTGTGCCTCTCTACGAGATCAAACTCGCCAATATACTTCTTTCGAAATTCTTGGAGAAAGAACTCCCACCTTACAATTTCTTCAGAGATCGTAAGAGTAGTGTTCTACCACCAATGAAGTGCCTCGTTAGCAAGCAACGCGAGGGCACACTCTAGCTTGTGCTCATCCGAACACTAGAGCCGCTTATTCAGTCTTCTCATCATGTTATCCAACTAGTATTATGCAGTTTCAAGATTGTCATCATCGTGACCGGTACAGGTATAAGCCCAGTGCTGAGATATCTTGTCAATAGGGGCCCGAGTATATTGGATAATAGGTGCAGTAAGTTGCATAGACACCCAGTGTTGAGGTCATAAACTGTTTGAACATGTCAGCCATATTCTGATAACATTATGCTTGAGCAGTATGTGCTTTCGATTCAATATTGTAAGGTAGGGTATTTGGAGGATTCAGAGGACCTCCCCCTTATCTCCTCACCATGTGTTGAGGAGCCGGTAGGAGGCTCATTAATATGAGATTTGTTAGTCTCAAACATATCTATAATATAAAGAGATTGGGTTAGTCGGCAAGTCACAATACACACAATAAATAACTCCTAGGTGGCAAAGTGATACAATAACAATGCAATAGACTTCGGTTTAGTCCTAGAATAGACTAAACTCTAGCTCTGATACCACAAATGTAATACCCCTTTCCTGGCCTAGTCGAGATGAAAAGAATAGTAATCTAGTCCTTGTTTAGTGTTTTAATGAACAACACCCCATGCAATGCTTGATTCGGTGTCTTAAAACAATACTAGGTCTATACAGTGAAGTAGTGATTCGGTATAACTCATTAGTCTTGAATTTATGACCTATTTTAAACCTTTACAAGATTTAAGGACTAATCTATAAATTTAGTAAATTGGGGAACCTATGCTGAAAGTATCTTTACCACAGTGAGATTTAATCTATAATCAGTGATCATACACATTTTCATGTCAATTAGAGTCCAATTGCCCATTCAATTAAGCCGATTAAATACAAGTGACCACTTTGTAATTTAACAAAATTATTCCATCAATTTATAACTGAATTACCTGTATTAGTATCGATACTCGAAGGGTTCATATCAGTACGCCATGCACAAATTATAAATTATTAGATTCTAGTGAACAAAACTCGTATCGATACTGCTTGAGCCATATCGGTACGAGTGAACCTATATTTGTACGCCTTACAGCCGTACCGATGCATTTTCAATAAAAATTCTAGTGTTGACTTTTCATACCGATACGCTAAATTTTGTATTGATACACCTAGTTCAGAGGTATTGAACTACTCCAAATATGCACACTCGTATCGATACATCATCGCCCGTATCGATATGCCCTGTCTTGTAATGATAGATTTTATCAGGTTTTTATCCAATTTGACCAATCATCCACGACCAAATGCAATGAAATTTTACTAGTAAGTTTATAACACTATATTCTACTAGCATGCCAAATTTCATAGCAATATGAATTTGTTTACTAGGTTTTCACCATTTTAAGCTAATTATGCAAATTTCACCACTTTTACTCAATTTTAAATCACCATTTAAAGCCTTTAACACTTATACATATTATATGCAATACATACACATCAAAAGGGCTAAAAGTGACTATTCTAACTACTTTCCCACCATACTTGGAGTTTTTAGGGACGATATACATTACTTTAGCCTTGTAGTGACTTGCCTAAACTTCCAACGGACCCCCTAATCTCGATCCAATAACTTTAACCTGAAATGCATGAGATGAAATGCATTAGGCATACTTTGCCTAATGAGGTAGTCATAAATAATGTCGATAACAATGAGATACATTTCAAAGCTTGTTTTATCAATAACAATGCAATGATTCATGTCCAATAACATTTATATCATATTTCAATATTATTCCTTGGATCGAATCAAAATAGTGGATAAACGAATTCCTATGCCTCGCCAAATCAATAAATGGTCTAGTCCCTTCACCTCGCTAATTGACCAATATCACAAACATCCCTCCGCCTCGCCACAATAAAAGACGTAGCCAAGGACCGTAGTCTACCCGTACCAATGAGCTCATGAATTCTATGGCATGCCAATTGTATCCAACGTGCTTTAGAATCCAAGGTTCATTAACAATAACAATATCAATGACAATATCAATATCAATGCCAATGCTTCAATAACAATAACAATATCAATACTGATGTTCAATGACAATAACAATATCATATTCAATGGCTACTACAATGACTTTTATCAATGTTCAATGGCCAATGCTTCTATATTTCTATGATCCGATGACAACAATATCGATAACAATAAAGCTTGATCAATGTTCCATACAATGGCTTACCAATGATGCCTCCAAAGAGGTTAGATGCAATGTCCTTTAACAACAAGGTTAGCTATGCATAAATTCAAGGTCAATGAAATCGAGAAAGACACATTGCCTATACTCGAGACTCTGACTGCACTCACCTTAATTTCTGAAGCTCCTACGGCTCTCTGATGACAACTCCCTTGTTCTTTGCCTTTGATGGAGATGGTGGATATTCTTTCTCCAACTCTTGAGCTAGGTGAGAATAAAAGGAAGAGTTAAAATAGATATAACAATATCGAAATCAATACTCAATCTTAAAATAGCTACTAGCTATTTTGGTATACATAGATTAAAGCTTTGAAAATCCTAATTTACCATAGGTGATCAAAACTTTGACTTGAAATTAAACATATTCTATCCACAGAATCACTTAACTGTTTGGGGGCTTAGGCTTACCCAATCGGTAGCTACGTGATGGAATTGATAGATCAAAGAAAACTTAAGCTTTAAAAGCTTCAATAATGGTGGTGCTTGCTTGTTCAAAGTGGAACGTTGAAGACAAAGTGAGGTGGTTGCTTTTTTTCTTAATCGAGTAAGTCTCTAACCTTGTTTTTAATTCCCAAACAATGTTGATAGCCAAAACCTTTCCTTTAAATGAAGGAAAGTAATATGTGCAATCCACATAGTGGATGATAAGGCTTGGGAGGGGCTAATCGCAAGGTTAGTCACTAATTAACTTTCTATAAATTCAATAGGATCATTAACTATAAATTGACTCAATTAGAGTCCAATATCAATGCAATTGACCGTATGATCATAGTCACTATAATATTTGGATCTTTTCGGTGTAGGGTTTTCGATCGCTGGAACCCAATTCTTACTAGACCTATTTTTGGGGTGTTTCAGTTTTATTCCGTAACTCAAATTGGGTTTTTTTCGTGACGGACGATAAAAATTTTCTGTTATACAATAAAAACACGACATGAGTCATATTTTGATATGTTCTTTAATTTTTATTTTTCTAAAATTCAGAAAATCTTTAATTTTATAAAAAAAACCCCAAAACTTTAAGTTTTCTAAAGCCCCCAAACTCAAGCACTAGATCCCAAGATTCCTCTCCTCCCACCACCGATTCAACCACTATCGGCCACCCTTGCCTTCATCGCCCCCCACGACTGAAAGCCCCATGATCCCGTAGTCAAAAATCAATGAATGAACTGTCGATTGCTCCATTGACGAACATCTAAAAATAAAGAAAAAAGATACCAATTGGGCTTCTAACCAACGGCTAGAGGGTGGGGGATGTTGAACGGTGAGATACCCGATGCTTGGGTGGTGAACGATGAACCGCCAGCATGTGGTGGATGATAGACGGTGAAGGAGATGTGATTTGATGGTTTGTTTGAAAGAAATTAAAACTTTGGGTTTTTTAAAGAAATATATAATTTTAAATCAATTTAGAAAATAAATAAATAAATAAATAAAACATGCCACATGTCATGTTATAATTGGTTAACAAAAAATATTTAACGGCCGTTGATAGAAAAACCCAATTTGAGTTACGGAATAAAACGTTAGGCACTAAAGTGGCCCAAAAAAATGTTAGGCACCAAACCTGAAAAAAGGGTATAGGGTGGGCACCTTTTTTACTATTAAGCCTTCTTTTGTTAAAGGCTGATGATTATGGTTTGTTTTCCTTTAGTATGGAAGTAATTTATGAATATTGACTGAATGCTTATTTTATAAAGCTTTGCTTCTTTTTTAATCTTTCGGTTTGAATGTTTTATGTACGAAAGTGTTTATTGCAATTACTTTCGCTGGAAGGTGCAATGACAATTCATGTTAACAAACACGACAACGAAAGTTGCGTGGGAGTAGAAAGGAATTTGACTCACTTAGTCTTATGTATGCTCTATTTATTGTCAACGGAAGGTGTAGTAAATATGCACGTGTACGATTTGAAGGCAAGTTAGTAAAGCAAACATGAACTTCATCGCATTAAAAATAATCTATTCTCATATTTCTTGCAAACACCTAGTATTCTGCTGAAGGTTCACTGAGGGGATATCGATTTTACCATTCTCATATTTCATTTTTATTTTTGAGTTATTGCTCTAACAACATTTCTCACAATTATATCATGTTTTCATTACCATTGCACTAAAATTTTTAGACATCATAACAACCTTCATAAATATCATTCCAACCCTTCGCACATTTTCGAGGTAGAATCTGTAGAGATTCAATCTAATTTGATCTACAGGGAGGAACCATTTTAGATTCTTGCAAATGAAGTTAAAAGACTTCGCAACAAATCTGTTCCGTTGGTCACTATGCTCTGGAGGAGCCATACTATTGAGGAAGCAACTTGGGAATTAGAGGGGACAATGAGAACACAAAATCCTCAACTCTTTGGTCCAGGTAAAATTTGAGGATGAATTTTTTTGAAGAGAGAGAGTTGTAACGCCTCAAAAATTGGTTTAGTTGAAACTGAGTTCCAGCAATTGGAAACCTTACACAGGAAAGGTCCAAATATTGCATTGAATTTGATTGTATGGTCAATTACATTGATATTGGCCTCTAATTGAGTCAATTTATTGATTTAGAACCTTATTGAGTCAATTTATTGATTTAGAACCTTATTGAATCAATTGAAATATTGTTTAGTAACTAGATTGTGAAAATTTAAAATTTGAGAGCAAAAGTGTAAAGTTCAAGAAATTGAGGGAATACTTTTGTAATTATCCCATTTTTGGGATGAGTCACCTCCTTGCTTGCCTCCACCCCACGTGATGTTGGTTTTCTTGTGCTTAAGAAAAGATGACAATTGATGGATTGTCATGTGGAATTATGGCCATATAAAAAGATGATGATTTATAATAACTTTTAAATTGCCCTTCCTTTATTGAAAGGAAATCTATCAGCCATAGTATAGGGATTAAGACAAGTGTCTTAATCATATTTTCGTCTTTTTTACACCTCCCACCAAAACCGCCATCTCTATCCTTTCTTTGCAAGCAAACACCTCCCTTGTCTTCTTCCAAGCAAACACCACCATTGATGGATGAGTGAAGCTTTGCTTCCCTTTGAAATATTGATCCTAATCCATCTCTTTAGTTTGAATAATGTAAGACCAACTATTGGCCGTTGATTTTAAGCTAAATCCATAGAGGATTTGAGTTGTAGGGAATTTCCAAACCCTAGCTTATTTTTATGTGAACTCCAAGCTAAATTCTTTATTGATTGAGTAGTTCAACATTGCTATTGAGGTTATTGAAAATATTGTAACCCTTGTTCCATCTTGTTTTGATTAGCTCAAAACAATCAAGGTGAACAATCACCTTCATCATCGGATTTCATCAAGCAAAGGAAAAAGGGAGTTGTCATCTGAGAGCCGTAAGAGCTTCAGAAGTCAAGGTCAGTGTAGTCGGAGTCTTAGGAATAGGATATTATTGTCAGTGAACAAGCATTAAAATGTTGTACTGATCATCGTATTAAACTCTGGTAACATACTCTGACCTGGTTCTCCACTAGGCCAGGAATCGGTGTTACACTATCATCCGGGCAAGGCTAATGTTATTGCTAACGCACTTAGCCGCAAACCTTTGCCTGGTAAGTATTATCAATGTTCATTGAATCCCACATATTGTCTATTGTATTAAACTCATTACTAAACCATTGTATTGTAACTCATCAAGCTATTAATGCTCACTTCCGAGTTCGGAAGCATCATCGGCTCGTATTTGAGCTTGAGGTTTAGTCTACTATTTTTTTGAAAATCAAAACATTACAAATTCAAGACTCTGAACTCCAATCCATTGTTACCAAGTTGCAAGATAATCTCAATTTTATAATTAATCATGAAGGAGTGTTATATTTCCGTTATTGGGCTGTGTGCCCAAAGATGAATCTCTTCATACTGATATTCTTAAGGAAGCTCATTTGAGTTCTTTTTCTATTCACCTGGGTTCTATAAAGATGTATAAGGACCTTCGGGAACTCTAATGGTGGCCGATCATGAAACAAGCCATAGTTGATTTTGTGTCCAAATACCTTACGTGCCAACGTATCAAGGCTGAGCACTATGCCCCTATCGGGTTACTACACCCTATTGAATTACCGCAATGGAAGTGGGAGAGGATCACTATGGACTTTGTTAATTGTCTAGCCCTAACTCCTGCTTAGTAGGATGCTATTTGGATCATTATGGACTGTTTTACCAAGTCAGCACATTTCTTACCAGTTACAATAGAGTATGGTCTTCCTAAGTTGGCTGACTTGTATATCAATGAAGTTATTCGGCTCCACGGAGTACCAAAACCTATCATCTCTAATCGAGATCCCTGATTTACTTCTCGATTCTAGAGAACATTGCAATGAGCTCTATGCCTTTTCACCCTCAGTCTGACGGCCAGTCAAAAAGCGTAATTCAGGCAATCATAAAAAAATCCCTAATATTGAATCATTGAAAATGTGTACCGCTATTGAAACCTTCCCTAAAGATTCTGGAAGACGTGCTACGTGCATGCATTATAGATTTTGGTGGGTTTTAGGAGAAATCCCTACCTCTCATTGAGTTTGTCTACAACAATAGCTATCAAAGCTTCCATTAAGATGGCACTGTATGAAGCATTGTATGGCAAACGCTACAAAACTCCATTGTGTTGGCCTAAACTCGATGAAGGCAAGATTTTGGGCCCTGACCTACTTCAGGAAATAGAAGAATGGGTTACCATCATCTATGATCGCTTGAAAGCTGCCATTGACTGACAAAAGGCATATGTCGATCTAATGAGAAGGGATAAATAGTACGAGGTTCGAGAGAAAGCCTTCCTCAAGGTTTCACCATGGAAAAAGGTCTTGATGTTTGGTAAAATGGGAAGTCGAGTCCTTGTTTCATTGGACCCTTTAAGGTTATTGAAAAAGTTGCCCTTGTAGCTTATCGATTGTCATCGCTGACACACGTCATTTTCGCGTCAAAATAATTCCTTTTTCTCAAATAATAAATAAAGGAATTCAAATGTAGTAAAAGAGAAATAAGGGTCGATCCTACAAGGACTAAGAGAACTTCCTGATTTATATTTGTTCAATCGGTGAGCCAACAAGAGAGTTGAATAATGTTTAAGTATGTTGGGGGTTTGCGAAACTAAGTAAAAAATAAGAGATTGTAGAGAAGATTAGGAAGAGGATTCAGTATGGTAAAGATTAGCCTCGGGCTCTTGCTTTGACTCAGTTTCCTCGGATCATTAGAAAATGGATTTTTCACTTCTGGATTGACGTCGGTTACTTGCCTACAAGGATCAATCCTTGTGACTGTGCCTTGTATACCGAATACCCAAGTGCCATCTTTGATATCGATTTTGGAAATTGATCTAATCAACAATAATGTTGTAGATCAAAAATGTTTAAGTAAAGGCCGACTCAGACTATGTTGTTTCAATAATAACTTATTCCAATCTCAGTTTCCTCTTAGCAAACAATTTTGCTAAGTGTGTTCCCAGGAAGTCGAATGTGCTTCAATAGTCGATCCTTCCTCCCACACATTTAACCAAAACAACATCATGACCAACATCTTGTCCTCAAGCATTTCTCAATTATCATGCTAAAAACCTTAAGTTGCCAACTTCCAATTTCATAGAATTTCCAAGATTTCTAAAGTAAACTAAATCAAGTAAATGTTGAAATTCAAGATCAATCAATCACGTCATAATCAATTAAGTGTAAATCGACCATGGCATTTCAATCGTCAACCAATTTCAAAGAATACAAGACTTAGCTCCTCACATTGGTTCACTTATTTTGCTCAAGTATTTCAGGTAAGAGAATCGCTCAAGCCTAAACTAATCAACTCATTACCGTAGGCTTGTAACTAGATCTAATCTCCACTACTTAATATGAAAATGATGCAAAAATCAAGAGGACTTAAAAATGGGTTGTAACGGGGATAAGGTTCGGGTAGGATAAAAGACCGAAAAATGGGGTTCAAAAGTCAAGACAAGTAAAGTTATTCCAAAGAATTTATTCAAAGAGAGAAATCAAACAATCATCATTTTTTTTTATTTTTTCTTTCTTTTTTTTCATTCGAACTGTTCTTTTTTCCTGGTTTTTTTCACTGTCGAACAAAACAGTATATTCTAATTGCGCTGCACAGTTCTGCAATTTTTTGCGCTGTATTTTTCTGCATTGTTCGAACCAAACTGCACTGATTTATTTTTCTGCACAATGTTTTTTTTCTCTGCATAGTGTTTATTTTTTGTACTATTTTTTTTGAACTGATTTGAATCTGATTTTTTTTTCTTTTTTTTCTACTTCGAAATAACCTCAACTTGTCCTAAAAAAGAGTGACAAAAATAATTGAAAGGAAAATAAAAGTAAAATAGGTTTGGTTTAATGATATGGTAAACAAAGACAATGATTAAAGGCTCAAAATGGTTCACTAAGTGGATAAATAAATAAAAATGGTAGGCTATTTGTTCAGGAAGAAAAATTTGTTTAATCCTAATGCCTCTATCATATTAAAACATCATAATCAAAATGTGTAGTCTCTACAAGCACCGAGTTACAAGTTCTAGAATGCAATCAATTTGTTTGGCACACTCAATTGAAACAAAGAGCAAGAAAAAATATATATGCTTATTAAGCTCAAAACTCACACGAAAAGTCTATTGAACTAAGTCATGCATCCAATTCAATCAACAAATTCATGAAACGACTAAGAAAAATTTACATAAATAGTCATGCCATGCTATCGTGCATCCTAAATTCAACAAGAACAAGATTGAATTCACAAAGAAATGCAACGAAATTAAATCAAACAAGAGACAAGCAACCAAGGTCATCAACAATTCTAATCGAGAAATAACTCAATTTTAATCGCATATCATAAGTGAGAGTTAATTTGATTTCTAATTCCACCCCCTCAATCATAATGTCCCATTATGGAAAATAAAGTGCAAGAGAGGGAATGGAATACTCCCTAAGCTAATTGCGGCCACGTCCACACCCACATCCTCGACAAGATGTGCCCGGATGAAGGAATGATAGGATTTCAACAATATTGGTTTCAATGGAGTTTAGATGCTCGTTAACATTTGGCTACGAATTGTTGTCCTGCGCGGGTCGAGGAACCGGCCTCTGAAAGAAAACACGCTCATTACGAGGTGTACTAGTGCCCGGAGGAATAATATATGGCGCATCGGGAGTACCGGCTGGAAGGCCCATTGTATCCAAGCACCTCGTATCCAAAGCATCCACGGCAAAAGCATAAGTAAACTGTGAAGGATCAAATGTCAGAGTGAAAAGTCGAGATGCAAGGTGTGTGATATAAGGACCAAGAATAAGTGGTCGATTAGTCCGAGCAACACGCTCAAAGGCATAGGCAAACCAAAAGCCTAAATTAACTTTAATGCCCACTTGCATACACCATAAAAAGAAAAGTTTGACCTTACTCATATTGGAATAAGTGTCATTACGGCTTGAATACTTGTACGCAAGGAAGCGATGTATGTAGCGGAGTGCCGGATTATGAATAGCCCATTCTTTTGTTGCACGCGGATCGTATTTTGAACCCGCTAAGCCAGCAAGAGTTTCATAGCACATGTCACTGTCAAAGTACTGCAGAATCTCAAGTAAAGCATATAAATACCTAGGATCTATGACATCTATCATGAATCGCATATAAAAATTAAATTCCGTGATTGACATTCTAAAATACTGACCAAACAGTCGAAAGGATACGATATCAGGAGAATGCACAGAGATAACATGATTTTTATCAAATGAAAATGTGGCATAAAATTCAAAAACCAGTTCATAATACATGTTACATCTAATTTCTAGATAAGTTGTCCAACCAATTGCCTCAAAAAACTGTATAACAGATTCGCGCAAGTGTAAACTTTTTAGAGTTTGGGGAGGAATATAATTACAGACTTGAAAGTGGCGTTGGTGAATGCGATTAAATCGCTCCACGTCATCAGCAAAAAACTCCAAATAGCCATGTAAAACCTCCTCGATCGAAACCGAATACTTACGGCCTCATCGATAGCATTCTCAATGCTCTTCCTAATTGCGTTGGTCGTTTGGAACGGCACTGTTTCCCGAACTTGCCGCGAATGGTGGAGAATCTGGACGTTCGTTGTTTGAATAGGATAAAGCGGGCTGATCAGAATGATGTCCATGCTCGATGTCTGGTTGTTCCATCGATGGACCGCTCGCATGGAGATTAGCTCTGAGGGTGTCTGTGAAGCCAAAAACTGGATGGAACATTAGTAGAGGAGCAGCGAAGATAAAATCAGAATTTACCTCGGGTGTTTGATGCGACAGAGACGAATGCATGGGGTGAGAAAATGCAGCATTGCCGTACATGGAATGAAAAGACGATGATGACATTCTTGAAGATCTGTCCTGCCATGGTTGGTCAGCATCGGCAGCATTTGGCATCGACTGTGAGGATGCGGTGGAATGCATAGAGTGAAAGGATGGCGACGATGGTGTTGGTTGGCTACGCGGTGGTCGATGCCGTGAAGACCCGCCAGCCGCGCTGCTGCCCATCGAACGAATAGACCGGCCAATTGAGTGATCGGGGGAGGAGCGGGCTGTGAGTCTGAATCACTAGGCACGGCCATGAACTGCGATGGTGCCATCTAACGTCAACTGCCGAGCATTATGGGTGCCGGTGTTTGAGGGAGCCGGCGTGCTTGATCCCTTGTACGCACCATTGTTGAAGCAAGCGAAGGTGGTCGTGGGTGAGGATTGGTTGGTTGAGGGAACAACTGAAGAAGAAGAAGGGTAATAGTTTTAGGTCTGGGAGGGAAACGTTAAAGATTGAATTGGAAAGGATTGTGATATCTTATCACAAGTGGGCCCCACAGAATTTCAAAAAACAATAAGATTGGGTTAAAACTTAAACGATTATGATATGTAGATTTTGTCAAAATTTGATTCTGATTCTTGAATTGGGTCCAGCTGTAGTGCACCAATTAAAAGGGAGGTGCTAACGTGCTCCACACTTGCAAAACCTGTACATAGTCGATGCAAAATACGATCAGCAATAAGGGATAGCAGACGATTTAATGCAAAAATAAAATGGAAAGAAAAAAAATAAATTAAGAAAAATTATAACAAAAATAAATTAATTAAAAATGGGTTAACTCCCATCCAGTGCTTATTTAACGTTGTTAGCTTGACGAGCCGATTTTGAAAGCGTAGGCTTTTCTAATTCGGTCTCCTTAGCTAATCCTACTGGAGCGTTCTTGTAATACGGCTTCAACCTTTGGCCGTTTACTTTAAGTCGAGCTCCAGAATTGTCTTCTATCTCTACTACGCCATGAGGATAAATCTGAGTCACCGTAAATGGGCTGAGCCATTTCGATCAAAGTTTGCTTGCAAAAAGTTTAAGTTTTAAATTAAACAACAAAACCTTTTGGTTAATTGTAAATAATTTAAAGGATATTCTTCGATCGTGGAATTCTTTCTTCTTCTCTTTAAATATTTGAGCATTTTCGTAAGCGCTTCATCGAATTTCCTCTAATTCTTGAATGTGTAGCTTCTGCGCTTCTCCGATTGCTTTATCTCCCTGTTACATTGCTTAACTGCCCAATAGGCTCGATGCTCCAATTCAACCAGCAAATGGCATGGCTTACCGAAAACGAGTCGATACGACAACATCCCAATGGGACCTTTATAAGCCGTTCGGTATGCCCACAATGCGTCGTTACAGCTTGAGACTCCAATCTTTTCGATCCAGTGTTACAATCTTTTCAAGAATTGCTTTAATCTCACGGTTCGACACTTCCGCTTGTCCATTAGTCTGCGGATAGTAAGCAGTGGCAATTCTTTGAGTCACTCTGAACTTTTTCATGAGCGCGTCAATTACCTTGTTGATGAAATGGGTTCCTCGATCGCTAATTATCGCTCGTGGTGTGCCAAACCTGGAAAAGATAGAATTTTTCAAAAAATTAATAGTGGTTCTAGCATCATTATTTCGGGTAGCCTTAGCTTCCACGCATTTAGAAATATAATCAACTGCGAGAATGATATAAAAATTTCCAAAAGAAGAAGTAAAAAGACCCATGTAATCGGTTCCCCACACATCAAAAATCTCATAGACGTGAATCAGATTTTGAGGTAATTCATTCCTTCGGCTTAAATTCCTTACACGTTGACACTTATCACATGATTTACAATATAAGTAAGCGTCGCGGAATATAGTAGGCCAAAAGAAACCACATTCCAAAATTTTATGGGCAGTTCGCTTTGGTCCAAAGTGACCACCACATGAATAAGAATGGAAAAAGTCTAGGATAGAATTTACCTCATCCTCAGCAACGCATCGCCTAATTACCTGGTCCGAAAAGTGATTTGATAAATAAGGATCATCCCAAATATAATATCGGGACTCCCGCTTTAGTCGATTAATTCCAGATCTAGGCAAGTATAAGGGTAATTTACCTGTTACCAAGTAATTTACCATGTCTGCAAACCATGGAACCACCTTCTGCGCCAACATCAAACGTTCCTCTGGGAACTTATCGTTGATTGGCGGGTCAGCTATATAAATAGGAATGTGACTTAAATGATCAGCTACGAGATTCTCGCTTCCCTTCTTGTCTTTAATTTCCAAATTAAATTCTTGTAAAAGCAGGATCCAACAGATACGCCTTGGCTTCGCCTCTTTTTTTGCTCATAAGGTACTTAAAGCAAATAAGATCTAAATTTCTCTAAAGCAAAGACAATAGAAAGTAATTCTTTTTCTGTTGTGGAGTAATTTCTTTGAGCCAAGTCTAGAGTCCTTAAAGCATAGGCGATAACATGTGGTTCTTTGCCGATTCTTTGTCCAAGAACTGCTCTAACTCTCGTATCTGATGCGTCACACATAAGCTCAAAATCATATTCCCAATTTGGTGCTTTGACGATTGGTGTCGTGATCAACTTTTCTTTAAGTACATCGAATGATTTTTTGTACTCAGGATTAAAGTCGAAGACTTTATCTTTTTTTAACAGCTCACACAACGGTCGCGCTAGCTTTGAAAAATATTTAATAAATCTTCGGTGGAAACCTGCATGGCCAAGAAAAGAACGAACCTCCCTCACAGTTGTGGGGTAAGGTAGTGAGCGTAAAATATTGGTCTTGGCCTTATCAACGGTAATTTCATTAGATGACACAATATGTCCCAAAATTAATCCTTTATCAACCATAAAATGGCATTTTTCATAGTTCAAAACAAGATTAAATTCTAGGCATCTATTAAGCACATTAGTTAAATTATCAAGACATTCATTAAAAGAACTACCGTATACTGTGAAGTCATCCATGAAAACTTCGATGCCCTTCTCCACATAGTCAGGAAAAATACTCAGCATACATCTCTGGAAAGTGGCTGGTGCATTACAAAGGTCTAATGGCATCTGTCGATATGCAAATTCTTGGTCTTCTAGCGCATCTGGAATTTAGAAAAAGCCTGAAAAACCATCAAGGCAACAATAATGAGTTTTTCCAGCTAATTTTTCAATCATTTGATCTATAAAGAGAAGAAGAAAATGGTCTTTTCTAGTGAGAGAGTTCAACTTCTTGTAGTGGATACAGACCCTCCATCCATTTTGTACACGCATTGGAAGTAACTCCCCTTCTGAATTTTGGACCACTGTAACTCCGGTCTTTTTAGGTACCACGTTAATTGGACTTACCCAGTCACTGTCGAAAATAGGATAGATTACATCTGCATCAAGGAGTTTTTGTATCTCCTTTTTTACTACCTCCATCATTGGTTGGTTCAACTAGCGTTGTCCTTGTCTAGAAGGTTTCGCTCCTTCTTCCATTTTAATCTTATGCATACAAGTCGAGGGACTAAGTCCTTTAATATCGGCAATAGTCCATCCTATGGCTTCCTTGTGCATGTGCAATACCTTCACTAGTGCTTTCTCTTCTTCTTATGACAACTTGTTTGAGATGATCACCGGTAAGGTCTTATTTTCTCCCAAAAAGGCACATTTCAAGTGTTCCGGCAACTGTTTTAATTCTATCTCTAGTGCCTGCAAAACAGAAGGTAACATTTTAGTTTTAAAGGGAGATAAAAATAAGTTAGAATTCATAAAAAAATATGTTCAAACTCCCTTTCTTCCTCTCTGCGGCAAAGTTTAAGATCCCTGTAAAAATTATCAGAAAAATTAGTTTCAACAAATTCATCAACTAAGGGATCAATAATATCGACAGAATTAATTTTTTCAACTTGATTTTGGTATTTCATTGCTTTATAGACATCAAACTCGATGACCTCACCATCAAATTCCATTGTTAGTATACCTCTTCTCACATCAATCTTTGTATGCGCGGTGCTTAGGAAGGGTTGGCCTAAAAGTACCTCAGAGCAAGTGTTCATCCTATCATTTTCCATGTGATGACATAGAAGTCGGCAGGAAAAATCAGAACATCGATTTTCACTAAGACATTTTCAAGCACTCCCTCCGGATAGATAATAGAATGATCTGCCAACTGGATAGTTACTCTTGTATCCTTAAAAGGCTCGTTAGTAATCATTTTATAAATAGAATGTGGCATAACGTTAATTGAAGCTCCTAAGTCGCACATTGCACGTTTAATTAAAACATTTCCTATTTTGCAAGGTATAGCGAACATACCTTGGTCCTTCATCTTTGGTGGAAGCTTCTGCTGAAATACTACTGAGACATGTTCTCCCAGATTTACCTTCTCGTGACCAGTCAGTCTCCTCTTTGTGGTGCAAAGCTCCTTTAAAAATTGGGCATACATTAGCACTTGTCAGATTACTTCTAGTAAAGGTATGTTGACTTGTACTTTTTGGAACACCTCTAAGATTTCCTTCTCTTCGGCTCTCTTGTCACACCTCATCAATCTCGATGGGAAGGGTGGTGCGATTTCCTGAGAAGGAGGAGGAGGAGGAGGTGGTGGCGATGAAGATGTACCTTGGTTGTGTGAAGGTGGCGTTTCCTTCCCTTTCTTGGACCGTGCGGCATTCTCTTCTAGGACTTCAGGTGTGACAACGGTTCCACTTCGGAGGGTTATAGCACTAACATTCTCTCTCAGATTTGACTCTGTTTGAGAAGAAAGTCTTCCTTGCGACTCTAGTTTCCACACGGTTTGAGCCAACTGGGTCATTTGTTTGTCCAAATCTTGTAGGTGGGCCTCAGTGCGGTTTTGAAACTTCTCTTGGTCTATTGCCAAATGTTCAACTATGGATTCCAATGATGACTCCGGTTGCTGATATTGTTGTTGAGTGGGTTGTCTCTAGTGATATGGTTGACTTTGCCTTTGATTTTGAGCATAACTGAAGTTCGGATGATTTTTCCATCCTGGATTATACGAGTTTGGGTTGTATTGTCTTTGTAGAGGTCCTGGGAAATTCCCTATGGCATTCACTTGCGCAGTGTCATCTTCTTGTATAATCAGACAGTAGTCCGTCGGATGCTCTGGGCTCGTACATATCCCGCAAAACCTGGCTGCAATTCTTTTATCTGCAACAAGCGATTGAACAATATCAGCTAATTTATCAATTTTGTTTTCCAGCAAAACTGTACTTAACTCGTGAACCCGTCGAGATGGTTCACTTGATGGGTGAAATCGTTGCGAGTTAGCGGCCATGGTAGATATTAATGTTCTTGTCGCCGTCGGAGTCATGTTAACAAGAGCTCCTCCACTTTCTGCGTCCACCACTTTCATGTCTATAGGCATTAATCCTTCATAGAAATATTGGAGAAGCGTTTGTTCAGACAATTCGTGTTATGGATAGTTTGTGCAAAGCTTTTTAAAACGCTCCCAATAGTCATATAAAGATTCAGTATCCTTTTGTCGGATACTCAGGATACTTCGCCTTAGCTCGCTTGCCTTAGCTGCTGGGAAAAACTGTCAAGAAAAAGGTGCGCCATGTCAGTCCAAGTTGAAACCAAGTTGGAGAGTAAATCAAATAGCCAATCCTTAGCAATATCGACTAGAGAAAAGGGAAAGGCGCGAAGTTTTATTTGATCTTCAGAGACTCCCTGTGGTTTTGTGCTTAGACATACCATGTGAAATTACTTTATATGTTTATGTGGATTTTCACTTGGCAAACCGTGATAGGTTGGTAAAAGGTGTATTAAGCATGTCTTGAGAGCGAATGGTGTCTCGCCATTCAGGAATGTTATGCACATCGGCTGGTTATCATCAGGGGCTGCAGTCAGTTGTCAAATAGTTTGGTCATTGTCTTCCATCGGAACTGGTTCTTCAATTGTGTGGTCGAATTGTGATTCTGCTTCAGATGATATTTCTAAATCACGTTCTAGTTGTTGTTGTCTCTATCATTGCTTCTTTTCCTGAAGTGTTTGGGCGTGTAGTCTTCGGGCGTATGCTTTGATCGCCGGGTTATAATTTGATTGTTCTTCTGGATTTCTCCTAGTCATAAATCAATAAAAAATAATCAGTAACTTCACCGTAGTCCCCGGCAATGACGCCAATTTGACATGTGTCGTTTTAGCGTCAAAATAATTCATTCTTCTCAAATAATAAATAAAGGAATTCAAACGTAGTAAAAGAGAAGTAAGGGTCGATCCCACAAGGACTAAGAGAACTTCCTGATTTATATTTGTTCAATCGGTGAGCCAACAAGAGAGTTGAATAATGTTTAAGTATGTTGGGGGTTTGCAAAATTAAGTAAAAAATAAGAGATTGTAGAGAAGATTAGGAAGAGGATTCAGTATGGTAAAGATTAGCCTCGGGTTCTTGCTTTAACTCAGTTTCCTTGGATCATCGGAAAAGGGATTTTTCACTTCGGGATTCACATCGGTTACTTGCCTACAAGGATCAATCCTTGTGATTGTGCCTTGTATACCGAATACCCAAGTGTCATCTTTGATATCGATTTTGGAAATTGATCTAATCAACAACAATGTTGTAGATAAAAAATGTTTAAGTAAAGGCCGACTTGGACTATGTTGTTTCAATAATAACTGATTCCGATCTCAGTTTCCTCTTAGCAAACAATTTTGCTAAATGAGTTCCCAGGAAGTCGAATGTGCTTCAATAGCCTATCCTTTCTCCCACACATTTAACCAAAACAACATCCTGACCAACGTCAATCTTTGGTTTTGAAATCATTTTGATTTTGAAATTAAGTTTAGAAAAGCGAGAGAGACACCCAAAGTTGTTTAAGTGCTTTTCAATCCTCAAGTTGGAATTGAGTCATTGCTTTAGCCCTTGGCTATGGAAAACTTAGCTAAGTATGATTATGGAAGAAATCATACTTAGCATTGTTTTAAAATAAAAAAACTAAGAACAAGAAAATAAAGAAGAATAACATTAATTGAAAGTAAAAATAAGCTAAGAGAATTGAAAGATAATAGATCTATGAGATACTTTTTGAGTTTGCCGAAATGGGGTATTTATAGCAGCCTAAAAACCCTAAAAATAACCCTAAAGAGATAAAAGATAAATCCCAAATTATTTAAATTAATTACAAAAGATAGTTCAAAAGTTTGAATTTAAATTCTAGCTGATAAGTTATCTGAATTGCGGCTGATAAGCTATCGTTGCTGCCGATGTAGCGTCTTCTAAAAGCTACTGACGTGGCGTCCAGTCAGACTTTTATGCCCAATAATCCAGTCATGAATCCAAAAAATCAAAAATTTCACAATTTAAGCAACGCTCATTGAATCTACTGTCCTGCATTGAAAATGAACAAAAATGTCCAAATTAGCAACCTAAAACAATCAATCAATGAGTAATTAGAGATACAAGAATGCATAATTTAAGCACTAATCAATTACCCTTAGAATTGAGTAAAATCCATAATGTATTCCATGTATCAATGCTTCGTAAATATCACTCCGACCCATCACATATTATCAAGCCAGAATCTATAGAGATTCAATCTAATTTAACATACAAAGAGGAACTAGTTCGGATTATTGCAAAAGAAGTTAAAAGACTTCGCAACAAATCAGTTTTCTTGGTCAAAGTGCTCTGGAGGAGCCGCACTGTTGAGTAAGCAACCTGGGAACCGGAAGAGACAATGAAGAAGCAATACCCTATCACTTCAGTTCAGGTAAAAAATTTGGGGACAAATTTTTCTTAAGGGGGAGAATTGTAACACCTTAAAAACTGGTCTAGTCAGAATTGGGTTCCAGTGATCAGAAACCCTATACTAGAAAGGTCACAATACTATATTGGCTTTGACTGCATGGTAAATTATATTGATATTGGACTCTAATTGAGTCAAAACATCGATTAAGGGCCTTATTGTATATAATGAAAAGCTTTGGTGACTAGCTTGTGAAGATTGGTAGTTTGGGTGTAGAAGTGTAAAGTTTGGAGAATTGATGGACCAACCTAGTAATTAACCCCTCATCCTAATAGTCACAAAATACGTGGATAAAGGAAATTGAATTCCTTTACCCCAAGGAAATCTCCTAAGCTTTGAACATAGAGTAGGGAAAAGATCGAAAGTTCACCGGTGAACAAAACTCACTATCTTCATCTCCTTCCTCTAGCAAGATTAAGCAAGCACCTCCATTAGAGACTTTATCGGAACTTGTATATCTTTATTTTCTTAATCCTAAATTATAGCTATCAATCGGGTAAGCAATAACCCTTTATTAGCTTGTTGATTCCATAGTAAAATCATGGCTAATCTCATATTTAAGAATTTCGAATCCTATAAGAATGTCCTTGGAATTTCCTAGACTAATTCTTATTGTTTTCATGGCTAAGTTATGCTATGGAATTGGTTATTGTCATTGAAATTTATTGTAATCCTTTTTTTCTCCATGTTTGTTAGCTCAAGATCAACGAGGGGAGGAATCGACAAATCCTCCAGAACCAACCAATCGAAAGAATAAGGTCTCAGAAAATCTCACTGAGTGTAGTCAGAGTCTCGAGAATAAACTAGGTGTTTTTCCTGATTATTTCGATATTGATTTTTGCATAGCTAACATTGTGTCTAAGGATATCGCATAGAATCTCATAGGAGACTATATTGGTAAGCTTTGGTAAGTTACTGCATCGAATTATTGTTCATAGAGACATTGCTATTGTTATCAATCTCATTGGAGCATTGAAATATAAAAGCATCAAGCATCAAACATTATTGCTTTTGCCACTGAATATCGACATTGATTTTGTTATCTCTATCGTTATTGTTATGGAACCTTGGATACGGAAGGACATTGGATACAATTGGCGTGCCATAGAATTTATGAGCTCATTGGTACGGGTGGACTACGGTCCTTGGCAACAACCTTTATTGTGGTGAGGCGGGGGGATTTTGGGATTTGGTCATTCGGTGAGGCGTAGGAAATTCTATCTTCAAATTCTATCTTCAAACATGAGCATGATTTATCAAAACAATGGAACAAGATGAGAACCGAGAGCAAATTTGATCATACTTGCTTCCGAGTTTAAACTAGCATTTCAAGCTTAATTTAAACTCCCCAAAATCACTTTCAAACCTCTTTGAAAAGCTTTAAAACTAGTTCCACTCACCAAATACACCTTGCTTGCCTTCCTGAGGCAAAATCAAGCTTCCGGATCAACCGCAACTCCTTTTGAAGCTATCGAATCATCATCCCCTGTTTCTAACCAAAGCAAAACAGAGGATTAATGCATTTCTTTGTATCAAAATCCCTCGCAACACACTAACTATTCTCCAGCTTCCGCCTAACAAAAACAACCGAAATCGTCGATGAAACCTCACTAACTATTCTCCAGCTATTACCCAGCGAGATTAACACTAAAACAACATCAATTTACATCCAAAAACATTTCTTTAACAGCAAAGAACCATCAGCAACAAATTAACCCCATAAACAAGCCACAAACCCAAAGATATCAACATCAAAACCTAGCAATTCACCTAGTTTCAGGATTTATTGTTAAAATCACTTAAATCAAAATATCAACACATCATAATCGTAGTACTAACTTATTATAAACCCAGCAAATCAGATCTGAAACAAAGATCCATAAATTAAAGCAATTAAACCTCAATTAAATCATCTTTCCATGATTATACCATCAAAACCCATTAGAAAACATTCATAAAAGATCAAGAACTTGGGAATTTCAATAAAGAACCTTTCATTATAGGAGAAGAACGAAACCTTACCTCTAATGATGTTTTTCCCCCCAATTGCAATGATTTTTCATGAGAAAACAAAGATAAAATCATTAGGCTTTAAAAGGAAATCAATAAGAAATCTTTTGATATTAAAAGAATGAACTAAATCAAAGGTTTACCTTAAATCTTTGAAGAAAATCTGATGTTTGGCTAGAGAGAAATTGAGAGGAAAATAGTTGAGGGAAAAGTTAGTTATGTGAAATATGTTTTAAGAAATAATGACCAATTAATTCTCTCCAAATTGTTTTGTTTATTAAACTAATTTAAAAATAGTCAACTAAGGGGAAAAAGCCTGAATGAGACTCTTGGTCAAAGCTCCCTCAAGATTCTAAGTCCTGATCTTTTACAAATTAGTCATTAAAAATAGTTTTGAGCATTCTACATTTTGGTCACTAGTCCTAAAATGTCAAACCTCCAAATTACATTTTCCAAAATTTATTCCACCAAAATTACTTATATATTAAATAAGGATTTTAAAACATTTTCCCATAATTTATTTAATTCAAAAACCATTTAAATCGCATTATTCCTGAAACTAGTCTAAATTGCTGAAATGGTTCAAATGGACCACCTAACCTAACCCGGCTAACTCTTAGGCCCAAAAATTGAGGTGTTACAATTTAAAATTCAGGATGGAGACAACTTCCAAATTTAGCTTAGGGAAATCAATGAGGTAACCAATACACTGTCAAGTGTCAAAAGAACAATATCTAGAGGAAGAACACCATTGCCATGCCAGGGGTCAATCATAATGCCATTCCACAGAGGGCGCGAAACAATTTTTATGCAGGGCAAAGGAACAACCAAGGGACTTTGACAGATTACATGGCGAGGAATGATGCAACTATCTATAGTTTGGCAGTATCTATTGTAATATCCTCAAATTTAGTACATAAGAAGTTACTACAATGCCTTCATTTAATCCCTAATTGATTGAAAGGAAGGAGTTAAATCTAGGTATAGGGACTGGAATGCTATAATTGAAAAAGTGGTAACCTAATGTATAAGTGACCAAACCGAAATAATTGTTAAATTGAAGGAATGCATGCAAATTTTTTTACATTCCTATAATGCCCTACACATGTCTTTAATTAAAGGATAATTAAGGGTAAATTAGTCATGTGGATGAGATAATGGATGATCCATTATCATCATCTTCTTCCCTTTTGCCGTGTAATAGAGCTAGGAAGAGAGAAAGGAATTTTTGGGAGAAAAACTCCATAGCCATACATTCAAGATTGGAATTGGAGTTGCTAGCATTCATTTAATCTTGATAGGAAGGTAAAATATCTTCCTTTATGTGTTATAGATACAATTGATGCATTTATATTTAGGGTTCTTGCTTGAATTTCATGAAATTGATGAATAGAGAGTGAATTGATGTTATGAACTAGTTAAGAAGTTCAATTGATTGATTAAACCATGAAATTGACATGCCAATCAAATGAATAGGAGAGATTGATGTTGTCAGTAGCTAAATTGCTAATGAGATATATGTATAGTTTCTGGAAAAATTGAGGAATATGAACATGATTGAAAACAGTCTTGATTAGGGACTGTTTTGATGGAGAAATTGTGTAAGCATGTTAAATGAACATAGAACCCTGTTTTGATCATGTTGCTAGTTAAAATGAACATTGAATTGAATGGATATGTTGCTGGAAAATGACTACAGCTAATTGAACTAGTTAAATTAGGTAATGGACTGCCTAGTTGATGAATTGGATGTGTAAATGTGATCAAATAGATCAAATTAGGTTCAACATGATAATGCCCTATTTTAAGAACATTTCTAGGTGAATTATGATGGCCTAGACATGTATGAACATGAACATGAATGGAATTGCCATGTTAGGATCTTGTTAAACTGAGCTAAGGAGCTAGGAATTCAACCTAGTGTAATCTGCCCAGAATGCTATGTTATGGGCAATAACTTTGAAAAATCACTATAAATTGTGTATAATGAATTTAAGGCTGAAAATTTTATGGACAACACCTTGGTATGTCTAAATTCAATTAGGAGAAACCAGAACTGAACTTTGGGTTGTATACTAAAATGTAGAGTAGAAACACTAGGGACAGTACAAACTATCCAATATAACAAAATGCCATGTCTTTAAGTTAAAAACTATATTAATTGGCAAGGAACTAAAATTCAAGCCCTATATGGTCATAAATACAAATTTTTCAGCTTTCTAACGGTGTAAACCAATTGAAATTCCGACGTACGGAATGAAAGATATGCATAATTTAGTGATTAGAGTGCAAGCTACCAGGCAGCAGCTGTATAGGCAAATACACACTATTTTGTGGCATTTTGTAAACTGTCTTGTAAACAGATTTAGGCCTTTGAATATGCCTTGTTTTACATGAACTAGAATGTAGATAAGTGTAGTTAAGCGAAAAGGAAAATGTATATGAGTATGCTTCCCAATATGTGAATGTTATATTGAATTGTATGTTTATGAATGGAGTCACATAATGACTCAATTGATTGATGGATTATGCCTAATACCTTATGTATTGTATAAATGTTAGATCAAGTGGAAATTGATGATAAAAGGGCTCACTTAGATCAACAAGCTAGTAGAGGAAAAATGATTACAATTCGGGATCGACAATAGCTTAGAAAATTCATGTGAGTGTAGTTTAAAGTTTGGAGAGGGCGGTAACCTCTCCAAGTCTGTTTTGATTTGTAAATTTTTATTGTATCTTAAGTGTAATTTGCTTAATGATCTTGCTATGAAGCAATAGCAAGGTAAGTACTCCTTTGAGTGGTTACTTGATTGTGAAGTATGCTTGAATTGTCATTGATTGAATTGTAGTGCTTATTGCCTAATTGAATTAGATTGAATTGAAGCATGATGATATAGATAGAAGAACACAATTCATTGTTGAATGACACATTGATTGATACTCCTACATTAACCATGGAAATATTGATATTGGATTGGATTGAAACCTATTAATTAAAAGGGAATATTGGCACAAATTGTGCATATTGAATTGAACACATGCTTCTAATTGATTGAAAGGGATAACCATTGAAAGCCTTGGTCTCGAGTCGGTTTTAGATATAGTTGGCATGTCGTAGAGTCTATAGAGCTCATTGTCGGGGTGGACTACGGTCTGGGACATTGGTCCATAATTGGCGACAGTATGAGGGAAGTATTGTTATTGGTCATTGGCGACAGCAAGAGGGATTGACCAGGTACTTGGTACCATATTGATTATTGTATTGGCGACAGTTTGGTTGGAGACTCGGGTATCTAGACTGAGTAATCAATTTTCAAGGCTATTCTTAAAATGAATTAATAACTCATGCACATGGAACCTATTGCTAAATTGAATTGTATTGATTGAATGTAAAGATAAAATTGAATGCCATGAACTATGGATATTGAAACCTTAATTGATCATTGCCTATATGAGTTATTTGATTGTAAAGAAAATTCAAATGCTATGAACTATTGTCATTGAAACATTGATTGAGCCTTGTATTGTTATTGGTTTGAAAATTAGACACTACATCTTGTAATGTGATCTTGTTCGAATATTTCTCTATTGATGAGGGAATCATACCATCCAATTGATGGTTGTAGATGAGACTTATTGTATTGTTGTCTTATAACTTTAACTCACTCACTATGCTTTGCTTATTCTAGTCTCATTTCTACGATACAGGTTGATTTTGGAAACTCTTGAAGTCTAAGCTCATACAAGTCACTTGTTGCTCAAAAGAGTATGTTTCCATTTTGTTTAGTTCTCCTAGGATGGTGGCACCTTAGGCATGTATATATATAAAGTCACTTAACTATGGTTTGTATAAGTTAATTCTATCTTTGATCTTTAAGAAGTTTGGTATGTATAAATGAGTATGTATGCATTATATTGAACTTGTATGCTTGATATTTTAATGATCGATCTACATGGGTGAATCATGCATGAAATGGTTGAATGGATCCTTTGAAATTGGGTAGTTGACATTAGGTAATTGTAGTAAACGACATGATTATACATGAACTACATTGATAACCTAAGGAACTAGTCATATTTTCTAGATGATATTGGAAGCATGAATGATTGATTATGGTAACTTAAATAAATGGATAAACTATCACTTAGATCTAGATGGATGGTATAGATGAAATTCTAAGTCTACATGTTTGATTAAGTCTCATATGTAGTTCTTTTAAAACACTACTCAAAATGCTTAATAATCACAATGACTGTTAAGATGATCCATATATCCCTCACCTATTTCGAATAGTAGCTTGGAAACCAAGTAAACTTTAGATGGTGTGATTATGATAACTTATGGTAATTTGAGACTTCTTTACAAGTGAGTGCATCGTGTTTGATTTATATGGACCTTTCCTAATCGAATTATAACTTGATATACAAGAAAGGCCTTAATCGATTGGTACTTAATACCTAACATTGTTTGAATGGTTGATTGTAATTGTAGTAACTTACCTAATCCTACTAGGGTGGTTAGAGTATGTTACAGAATGGTAATCAGAGCTTATGGTTGTATGATTCTAGGGTCTATTGCATGAATAAGTTATTGTCATTGGTCATTTAGGTGCCACCTAGGAGTTACTTGAATATTGAATTGATTGTGACTTGAGCTTGACTTCTCTTATTCCTTATATATAGAATGTCTGAAACAAGATTGGGCAAAGACAAAGAAAGCCCGACTGGCTCCTCCAATGAGGGAGGAAGCGTAAGAATGAACCAGGATCCCCTGAAGCATGTTGAACCCCAATAAGTTCAGCAGGAAGTCCATGTGATTCATCCTATTGAACGAGAATGCTTCTCTAGTTTGAAGGAGATGTTTGATCAAATGATTGTCTCAATGAGACAAAGTACCTCTGAATCTCCGGTAGCAAAACCGGCAAGAGCTCCTATTGATAAGCTAGCTCAACACTGAGCTTACATTTTCACTGGAACAAGTGAAGATAAGCCAGAAGAAGCAGAATACTGGTTGGAGAATAGAACAAGAATATTGTCTAAGCAACTCAGTGCTCAGATGAACACAAGCTAGAGTGTGCAGTAGCTTTATTGGTTGAGGAAGCATTGAATTGGTGGGAAACTACTACGTTGGCAGCATCTGAAGAAGCTGTCAGTTGGGAATTCTTCCTTAAAGAATTCAAAAAGAAGTATATAAGTGATCAGTATCTTGCTGATCACAAAAAGAAGTTATTGTATCTGGAGCAAGGAGGAAAGCCTATCGAACAATATGTTAGTGAATTCTGTAAATATTGCAAATACAGCTCGGAGTTCATAAAGAAAGAAGAGGACAAGTGTAGAATGTTTATCGACGGAATTAATGATGAGTTAGGCCCCATGTTCACTGCCTTGGGGATTGCTGACTTTCAAGAACTGGTCAATATAGTTATAGCTACCGAAGCAAAGATGATGACTTTGGCAAAGCGATCAGAGAATCAGTCTCGAGATAACAAAAGATCAAGGGATGATCACAAGCCTCATTGGCGCAACAAGAAACAAAAGCATCATGGAGGAAATTCTTCCAAACATGGAAATTTCACAAAAGGTAGCTATATACCTAAACCACAAGCTATGTCTAGATCCTCAACACCTATGGTGTCATTGGATAGTGTTGGGAATACCAAGAGGAAGAATCAAATCCCTACTTGCAAGACTTGTCAAAAGAACCATACCAGAGTTTATAGAAAGCTCACCAATGCTTGCTACTTGTACGAAGACACAACACACTATGTCAAAGATTGCCCCCAAAATCCGAACAAGTTGCCTTCCCATGCTTCTCATAAATCAAATCAAGCTCCTTCACCTAGGGGAAAGGGTTCGAACCAAAATCCGGGGGCGTGAGGATGAAGAATCGGCTGATGTAATTGCAGGTACAATCTACTCTGATACATATCATATTTATGCTTTATTTGATATGAGATCAACCCATTCATTCATAAGATCTCCTTTAATTGAAAAGCTTAAATTGAAGCCTGAATATGTCAGTTCTAGCTTAATTGCTACCAATCCTTTAGGAGATAATGTAATAGTAAACCAAGTATGTAAGGATTGCCCTTTGTTTATTCAGGGTATTCCATTCCTAACCGACTTGCTATTGTTACCTTTTGTCGAATTCAATCTTATTCTAGGATTAGATTAGTTAGGAAGGCATCAAGCTTGGGTAGATTGCCAAAAGAGAAAATTGTTTCTCCGAGGTTTAGGAGAAAAATCCATTACCTTGATCGACAAGAAACCTATTAGCATTTTTGTTGCCATGATTAAAAGTGATGAAATTGAATTCGGGATGAGTTCATTCCCTATTGTTTCTGACTTCCCTGATGTTTTTCCTGAGGAATTGTCGAGATTATCCTCTATTCGGGAAGTCGAATTCAAGATTGAAGTTCAACCCGGGAGTGAACCAGTGTCTATCGCTTAATATCGAATGGCCCCTATTGAACTTAAAGAGCTTAAGCAACAATTGCAAGAGCTTCAAGACAAGGGCTTCATCCGACCTAGCTCTTCACCCTGGGGAGCACCCATTTTGTTCGTTAAGAAGAAACACGGGTTGATGAGGCTATGTATTGACTATCGTCAGGTAAACCAGCTCACTATCAAAAGTAAGTATCCATTGCCAAGGATTGGGGACTTGTTCCATCAATTTAAGGATGCTAAAGTCTTCTCCAAGATCGATTTGCAATCGGGGTACTATCAGATGAGAATACAAGACTCAGATGTACCCAAAACTACTTTCAGGACTCGATATGGTCATTACGAGTTCCTAGCTATGTCCTTCGGGCTAACCAATGCTCCAGTGGCTTTCATGGACTTAATAAACCAAGTGTTCAAACCCTATTTGGACAAATTCATGGTTGTCTTTATTGATGACATTCTTGTCTACTCAGAGGACAAAGAAGAACATGCTAATCACCTTCGAATTGTACTCCAAACCTTAAGGGAGAATCGGCTATATGCCAAATTGAGCAAATGCGAGTTCTGGCTCTCGAAAGTATCCTTCCTGGGCCATGTCATCTCGTCCGAAGGGATAAAGGTTGATCCTAACAAGATTCAAACCATCATTGAATGGAGGCCTCTAATAAATGTTAGTGAAGTAAGGAGTTTTCTCAGTTTAACCAGGTATTATCGAAGGTTTGTGAAAGGGTTCTCGATTCTTGCTACTCCACTGACTTGACTTCTTCGAAAGAATACTCCACTCAAATGGTCTGAGGACCAGCAAAGGAGCTTTGTTCAATTGAAGTAAGTCCTAACTCAAGCTCCTATTCTAATCCAACCTGAATCGGGAAAAGATTTTACGGTCTTTAGTGATGCTTCCCATCTCGGATTAGGGTGTATATTGATGCAAGATGACAAGGTCATTGCCTATGCTTCTCGACAACTCAAGCCACATGAATTGAACTATCCAACACACAACTTGGAGCTAGCTGCGGTCGTGTTTGCTTTAAAGATCTGGAGACATTATCTATACGGAGAGAAATGTCGATTATTTACGGATCATCAGAGCTTAAAATATATTCTAACTCAAAAGGAGTTAAATCTTCGACAACGAAGATGGGTAGAACTACTAAAAGACTATGATCTTATCATTGATTACCACCCGGGCAAGGCAAACGTTGTGGCTGATGCACTCAGTCGCAAACAATCAATTGGTAAGATCGAATACGAATTTTCAACATTGTTATCCCCCTATTCGAATGGATGATATATAATCCACTAATTAAAATTCTTTAATTGTAGCTTCAACTACTTTCAATGCCTATTTTAAGCTCCTAAAGAATTAGAGATACGTGGAAGAATTTCGAATTCAATCCAATTTAAATTTGAGGATCACAAAGCTTCAACAAGATGATCCCGAACTTCAGAAGATATTAAAAGGAATTGAATCCAAACCGAGCACTGAATTCTCAATTCATTCGAATGGTGTGCTCTACTTCAAGAATCAGGTTTGTGTACCCAATGATCCAATCCTTAAGAGATAAATGCTTCAAGAAGCATATAGCAGTCCTTTTTCAATACATCCGGGAGTGATCAAGGTGTATAAGGACTTAAAGGAGGTCTATTGGTGGCCGGGATTGAAGGCTGATATTGTTGACTTTGTATCGAAATGCCTCACATGCCAGAAGATGAAGGCCGAACACCAACTACCTACTAGACTCCTTCAACCCATTGAATTGCCTCAATGGAAGTGGGAGTGTATAATAATGGACTTCGTATCAGAATTTCCTCTATTATCGAGGAAAATGATGCTATTTGGGTGATTGTTGATAGATTCACCAAATAAACTCACTTTATACCTATTTGAATGAACATCAGCCTCAACAACTAGTTGAATTATACTTGAAAGAAGTAGTCAGACTTCACGGTGTTCCTAGATCTATCATATCTGATTGGGACTCTCGTTTTACCTCTCAATTATGGAAGGCACTTTAAGAGGCTATGGTAACTAAGTTAAACCTTAGCACTTCCTTCCATCCACAAATTGATGGACAATCAGAAAGGGTAATCCAAGTGCTTGAAGACATGCTTCGAGCTTGCATTTTTAACTTCGGTAAAGATTGGGAGAAATCTCTATCATTAGCTGAGTTTGCCTACAACAATAGCCATCAAGCTTCTATCAAAATGGCTCCATTTGAAGCATTGTATGGTAGAAGATGTAGAAATCCCCTATGCTGGTCAGAATTGGGTGAGAACAAGGTCTCAGGACCTGAGTTACCTCGTGAAACTAAAAATCAAGTTCGAATGATCCATAATAGATTGAAAGAGGCCTTTGATAGGCAAAAGGCTTATGCCGATCTCAAGAGAAGAGACATTGAATATCAAGTGGGAGATTACGTATTCTTGAAGGTATCTCCTTGGAGGGAAATCCTTAGATTTGGGAAGAAGGGCAAACTAAGCCCTCGATTCATTGGACCTTTTGAAGTCTTAGAGAAGATTGGTCCAGTTGCTTACAAGCTAGCACTTCCTACTAAAGTCAATAGAATCCACAACGTCTTCCATGTATCGATGTTGAGGAAATATCGATCAAATCCATCACATATTCTAGAGCCTGATGAAGTGGAACTTAATCCTGATCTATCGTATGATGAAGAGCCAATTCAAATACTTGATAAAAAAGTCAAGAGGCTTCACAATAAGATTGTACCATTGGTGAAGGTTCTATGGAAGAATCACAATGTAAAAGAAGCCACTTGCGAAGCTGAAGCAACGATGAGAAAGCAGTACCCTCATCTATTTCCCTTAGCAAAGAAGGATGCCAAGCCCAGACTAATTTGATGGACGCTTCTGCTACAAGAATTTGATCTTGAAATCTAATTCAAGAAAGGCAGTGAGAACTTAGTAGTTGACCACCTATCATGCCTAGAGCATCACCTTGAAAGTGGTGAGACCATTGCCATAAGAGATGAATTCCCTAAAGAGTATTTACTTGCAGTCAATGCCATGCCATGGTATGCTGGCATAGTCAAGTACCTAGTAAGTAATATCATGCCACCAGACTTGGCTTATAATGTCAGAAAATGTTTCCTTGATATGTTCGGCAATATTATTGGGACGAGCCAATATTGTTTAAACAATGTGATGACCAAGTGACAAGATGGTGTGCGCCAAAAGATGAATAGCACAACATATTGCAATTATTCCATGCGGCACAATATGAAGGTCACTTTGCCAGGATGAAAACTATTGCCAAGGTACTATAGTCAGGATTCTTTTGGCCCACACTATGCAAGGATGCCTATAACTTTGCCAAGGCATGTGATCGATGCCAACATATAGGAAACATCTCCGACAGACATCAGTTGCTAGTCCAGAACACTATGCTAGTGGATTTGTTTGATGTATGGGAAATAGACTTTGTGGGTCCCTTTCCCCTATCATTCGGTAACTTATATATCCTTGTGGTTGTTGACTACGTTTCAAAATGGGTTGAGGCTGTTACACCACCAAAAAAAGGCCAAGGTTGTTGCCCCTAGAGTTATTATTCATGATGAGGGTACATATTTTAAATACAATCTAATTTCTAAAGCTTTGTGCAGGTATAGATTTCAAAAGAGAATTGTCAAGGCATACCATCCCCAAACAGATAGCCAAGCAGAGATTTCAAATAAGAAAATTAAGAACATTTTGGAAAAGACTGTAATGTCCCAAACATTGGCTTAGAAGTATGTTGCATTTTGATCACTAATTAAGTGGGATATATTTATGTCACTTAATAGAGTAATCAAGTAGGAAGTGACCAAATTTAAAGTAAGAAAAAGTTCACGACTAAATCTTTAAGGACTAAATCGAACTCTAGGTAAAAGTCAAGGATTGCATGATAAATAAATTTTATAAAAAGGTTTGTACACATGGAAATTGTGGATAAATGCATGTGTTAGAGGGGGTTCGGCCACATGGGGGATAACCCAATTGTTGTCTCCTTCATCCCCCTAATGACTGAAACCCAAATTGAGAGAGAAAGGAAACTTTTTGCCATGGAAATATGAAGATTTGAGCTTATTTAGTGCAATTCTTGAATCCTTGTTAGATACTCCTAAGGGAGAGAGTAAGTATTCTCATCCTTTTCCTTGATTTGGAGTTTATCTTGAGAATTATATGTATATGAACTTCTCTCATAACCTAGTATTAGCTTATGGTTAGAAAGATGAACACATGATAAGAACTTTCTCTTAGATCATTCGCATAGCATGCACAATAGATTTCCATGTTTTGGTGAACTTGTAGTGTAGTTTAATTATGCTAAAATGCTTGAGAATGAATTCTATTTGATGTTGAGATAGATAAAACACTTGGATGGACTATTGTTGATTGTGATGTTGTGCTTGCAATTGGTTTTGTGGTTACATTGCTTGTGGGAATTGTTATGGACCAATTAATTCATCTAGGTATTAATTTGATCATAATAGGATTGCTTTGAAATTGTTTTAAAATTTTGTTTTAAAAAATAGGGGGTGGGCTGTTTTACATTTTTAAGGTTGTTAAGGGATTGTTTTGTACACGTATGGGACTATTTTATTGATACTAATGGACTATTTTGAGAGCTGGAAAAATAGGGGCTGTTTTGCAATAAAAATAGCTTTTTTTGTACATCAAATTAAGGGACTAAATGTGACGAAAAATGGATTGAATTTGTAATCATAGGGGCTATTTTGAAAATAAAAAATTGGGCTTGTTTTGCTTCCAAAGGGGGCTGTTTTATAAACTTAATTAAAGGATTGATTTGTATCATGAAGGAAAGTTGTTTGGTGTTAAATTTGGGACTGTTTAGGGGTTTTTCTAGCATGAAATTGAAAATGTCTCAAAAGCCAGTTTATAAAGTGTATGCTTGGCATAACTTAGATTTGAATGAAAGTAATTTTGATGAATGGTTGTGTAACATCCAAAAAAAATTGATTAGGAAAGTGTCTTAATACAACTGTTAAAGTATTAAAAATAAGTAACTATTTTTGTGACCTATGGGACCAAATCGAAACAAAAGAGAATGAGTAGATCATATTTAAATGACTAGAATGAATAGTTATAAACATAGTGGATTGCATGGTAATCCAAAAGTTTAAAGGGAAAATAAAGGTGAGGCTTGGAAAGTTTATGCACGTGTGGATGTTTTAACATGGGATAGATGCTTAAAACAAGATTCATCATCTCCTTCCTTTCCCTTTTTCACCGAAAGAGTTGGCTTTAGTGAGAGAAGGAGTAATTGTAGCTTTGATGATAAACTACTAGGAATTTGGTGCTTGAATTACACCATTATGCTAAAAATGTAAGTTGTCTCTTGTTGATTCCCTTATTTTGAAGTTGATAGTGTAGTTAAAATAGTTTGAATTCGAATGAATTGCATGTTAGAATTTGTTATGTAAATTGGGAGAAATGGATTGGTAGAATGTTAGCAAAGAAATGGAAATGTTGTGGGTTATTACATTAATTGGTAATTGATATGATATTAGTCTCATACAAATATTTTTTTAGGTTAAACTATGTGCTGGAAATGTCACATTTAAACTAATGAGATTTTCATTCAAGGGGTAGTTAAGATTGTAAGATTGAATTGCTCGATGTTAACTTAAATTGGGATTGTTTGGGTCATTGGTAATTTAGGGACTGTTTTAGCTTTGTTTTGGTGTAATTTGATGGTTCAAATGCATTATAGGAATGAAATAATTTGTGATATCACGAGGGAATGGCTGGATTGAGTATCATTAGTTGTTAAAAAATAGAATTTGCAAGCATGAAATATGTCATGTTTTAGACAGTAGTTTAGGGGGGCTGTTTTGAGGGAATTTTAATTCAATAGGTGTTGTTTAAACTCATTCAAATGATAGAGGATGTTTAAAGTCTTAGTAAAAGGATTGAATTGTATTTTTGAAGCCTATCAATTGATAAAAGAATGGTTAACAATGAACAAAAGTGTGGATAGGGCAGGGGACAGTTTCAAGGTTATTCATGATGTTAAGAGAATTGTTTTGATGTAGTATTATATATATAATTCTTAAAATTTACCTAGAGTTAAGAACTTGTTGTTAAGAATTATGAAGCTTATAGAAGAGCTTCATAAAAAGATATAGATTTGGGACTTAATTGAGCATGTATAGGACAATTTGATAAGAATCAAACGGATATGGGATTGTTGCTCATATACCACTACATTGTTGTTATACTAGAAAGGAAGGGACTTGACCAAGGAGAGGAAAGGCAAAAGGAGGTTGCAATTTACGAGAAAGACTATTTCAACATATCTGTGAGTGTAATCCATATTTCGATCAAGCATAAGGTTGTTTAAAGATTTAAAATTATTCGACTGTTCTTTGAGGCTTAAATGCCTATCTTACTTGTGCTTATTTGGATCTAGGTAAGGTAAGTACCAAGGTAAGCATCTATGCTAGTTTAGTAAAACCAAACATGCTAGATTTGGTTTGATTCTTAAATATTGAAAGTAGTGTATTGAGATAAGGAATTCATGTTAACAAGTTAAGTGAGCAAATGAAATATTGAAAAATTTGATTGAAAGCCTTGATTGGTATTTGTCCTATCTTGTTTGGTATGCCAATAATTTTTGAGCTCAGCTTGATTCGAGCTACGGTCCTTTGTCGGTACTAAGGTATCCTTGTATAGTCTCTATATAATGGATTTTCAATGGTACTTGACACCATTGCTTGATATTTATCTCTACGTTAGATGGTAATTCTAGGCTAGTTACTAGTCAAGGCTATTGCTAACAACCAAGGGTTGCTTGAATTCTTAAGATATTAAAGTGGACACTTCATGTTTATTAAGGTACTTTACTTGAATCGTAAGAAATTGTAACTCCTTTTAGGAGCTAGAATTAAGCCGAAATATTCAATGAATGAATCTATGAAATTGGTCCACTTTCTTGATAATTTGTGAGCATAGTTTGGGTGAATCAATTAAGTTGATTATAGTAACCTTGCTATTGGACATCTACGAATCTATAGAATATGCATAGAAGTAAATGGTTAAATTATTTTACACTCATATTGTTCTTTTCGTAACAAGGCCATTCGTTTGATAGCTCACCTTGCCATTTTCAGGTTATTTTTGACACTTGATCAAGCTTGGGAGCATAACAAGGTCACGGAAGCACTTCTATGTATGTTTTGTATTATCATAGCGGACTCCTAGAAGGTGGCACTAGCATATATACACTATGAATATGTATTTTGTTATTATACTATGGTTATGTAAATATTAACTTAAGTCTGGAATGTTGCATATATGGTTTCGAGGCTATGCTTAAATGGTGTTAAATTATAGGGTGACTTAATTATACTAATTAGTATGATTCAGTATTTTTTTTATTTTTAGATGGACCGTTGATTGTTTCGAACATCTTTCTCCTCTGAGTTTCGAATACTAACTTGAATAACAAGTTAGTTTGTATACTTGTAGATAGGAAATCCCTCTTAGCTTGGTTGTGGGGTATTACATTTGGTAATCAGAGCTAAGGTTTACTCGATCCTAGGACTAAACTAGATTAGGTTGCATTATCAAGTATCTAGTGCCACCTAGGAGTTGAAAATAACTTATATTTGTGACATTGTTTGTTAAAAACTCCTCTTGAATGTTTATGAATCCTTTTCAAAATGTCTAGAATGGGAACACACTTGGGTCGAGACATTGAGAGCCCCAATGGTTCCTCCAATGAAGGAGGAAGTGTAAGGTTGAGATAGGAGCAATCGAACCCTCCTAAGGCTGCTGAACAACAACCAGAAGCTCCTCGAATCCATCCAGTGCTAAGAGATTGCTTTCTTAGCATGACTGAGATGTTTAATTAGTTTGTTGCTTCATTGCAGCAAAATGCTCCTCCTGCTCCTATAGCAGCTAAGTCTAAAGCACTGATTGATAAGCTAGTTCAACATCGAGCTTACACCTTCTCGGGAATGGATGATGAGAATCCTGAAGTTGTAGAATATTGGTTGAAGACTACCGTCAGGATCTTAACAAAGCAATTACAGAGTTATGATGAACATAAACTTGAATTGCTTTGGCACTACTAGCTGATGAAGCCTTGAGCTGGTGGGAAACTACGACTCTGACTGCATCAGCTCATACCATCAATTGGGAATTCTTTCTCTAGGAATTCTGAAAGATACATCAGTGAACAGTACTTAGCGGAGCATCAAAAATGTTTCTTGTATCTGAAGCAAGAAGGGAAGCCCATTGAACAATATGTTAGTGAATTCTACAAGTACTGCAAGTATGGGTCCGAATATATAAAGAAAGAAGAAGATAAATGTTGAATGTTCATTGATGGACTTAACGATGAATTATGCCCCATGTTTACGGTACTCGAGATTTCTGATTTTCAAGATCTAGTGAACCGAGCAATTACTACTGAAGCCAAGTTAAAAGTAGCTGATAAGAGGAAAGACAATTATTTTCGGAAGGATAAAAGGCAGAGAAATGAAAACAAGCCTTTTTGGTCATCTAAAAAGTCCAAGAACCAATGAGGGAACTCTTCTAAGCAATTCTCCCCACTGTAGGGAATCTTCTTACCTAAGCCACAAACTATAATCAGAACCTCTGCACCAACAATATCTGTTGATAGTTTGGGGAACTCAGGAAGAGAATAAATTGATTGTTTCAAATCCTCTAGGAAAGAATGTAGCTTTAAACCTCTTGTGTAGAAATTGCCCATTGTATATCTGAGGTATTCCTTTCCTTGCTGATCTCATTGCCTTTTCCCTTAGTGACTTTGACTTAATCTTGGGATTAGACTGGTTAGGCAAACACTAGGAATGGGTAGATTGCTGGAAGAGGAGATTGTTTCTCCATAGGTTAGGAAAGGAATCCATACCTTTGATTGAACAAAGGCCAAATAAGTAGAATACCTTGCTTTCTACCTTGTCTGGATATAATGAGTCTGAACCTTGTATTTGTTCAATTCCTATGGTTTTTGAATTTGTTGATATTTTTCTTGAGAAACTCCCGGGATTGCCTCTAACAGGGGAAGTTGAATTCAAGATTGAAGTCCAACCTGGATCCAATCCCGTATCTATCACCCCTATCATATGGCCCTAGTCAAATTTAAAGATCTACAAAAGCAGCTGCATGAATTACAAGATAAAGGCTTTATTCGGCCAAGTTCATCTTCTTGGGGAGCCCTACTCCTGTTTTTCAAGAAGAAGGACGGGTCAATGCGATTATGTATTGACTATCGACAGCCCAATCAGCTTACCATCAAGAACAAGTATCCATTTCCAAGAATCAAGGATTTGTTTGATCAACTCAGAGATGCTTAAGTGTTTCCACAGATCGATCGTCGATCAGGTTATTACCAAATGAGAGTTAAGGAGTCAGATGTACAGAAAATTGCATTCAGAACTCGATACGGTCATTATGAATTTCTCGTAATGCCTTTTGGTTTAACCAATGCTCCAGCTGCATTCATGGACCTTACAAATTGGGTCTTTAAACCCTTCTTGGATAAATTTTTTTTAGTATTCATTGATGATATCCTTGTATATTCCAAGAATCAAGATGAGCACTCCGACCACCTCAGGATTGTATTACAAACTCTATTGGAACACCAATTTTATGCAAAGTTTAATAAGTGCAAATTTTGGTTAACCGAAGTCTCATTTCTTGGTCATGTAATTTCGGTTGATGGGATTAAAGCCGATCCAAAGAAGATTTAGGCGATTATTAACTTAATGCCACCTAGAAATATTTGAGAAGTTAAAAGCTTCTTGGGATTAGCCGGGTACTACCGAAGGTTTGTAAAAGGCTTCTCGGTTTTAGCTTCAGCTTTAACTAAACTCCTTCGCAAGAATGAAACTTTCATTTGGTCGGAGAGTCAACAACGAAGTTTCGACCAATTAAAACAAGCCCTTACTCATGCTCCAATTTTAATACAACCCGAACCAGGAAAAGAATTCACCATGTATAGTGATGCTTCTCATTTGGGTATCGGATGCGTTTTGATGCAAGAAGAAAGAGTTGTAGCATATGCATCTCGGCAATTGGAACCTCATGAATTAAACTACCCAACTCACAACCTTGAATTGGTAGCTATCGTGTTTGCCCTTAAAATTTGGAGACACTATTTGTTCGAGGAAAGGTGTTATGTTTTCAGTGATCATAAGAGTCTTAAGTATCTCTTATCTTAGAAACATCTAAATCTCAGACAAAGAAGATGGTTGGAGCTGATTAAAGACTATGATTTAATCATTGATTATCACCTGAGAAAGGCGAACGTTGTGGCTGATGCACTCAATCGTAAACATTCGAATGTTCTGGTGTCCATCAATACATATATTAAGCTTCTCATAAACCGGAAATTCATTTCCGAGCTTTGAATCGAGTCAGAGCTGATGATGACAATCAAGAAACTACAACAAGATGATCTTGAACTTCAAAATATCTTACCATAGTTGGGAGCCAAACCTAGTTCAAACTTCTCATTGAAGTCGAACGGCCTTCTCTATTTTAAAGATAGACTATGTGTACCTAATGATGAAACTCTAAAGAAGGATGTGCTTACTGAAGCCCATTGTAGCCCTCTTACTATCCATCATGATCTGTCAAAATGTACAATAATCTAAAGAAGTTGTATTGGTGTCCAAGAATGAAAGCAGCCATTACAGAATTTGTGTCTTGATGTCTGACATGTCAAATAGTTAAATCTGATCTTCAAGTCCCTATTGGACTCTGACAACCTATAAAATTACCTCAATGGAAACGTATAACCATGGACTTCGTAAGTGGGCTACCCTTATCACCTAAGAAGAATGATGCTATTTGGGTTATAGTTGATCGATTTTCAAAATCGGCCCTTTTCTTGCCTATTCGAATAAACCAAAGTTTGGATTAATTAGGAGAATTGTACATCTGGGAAATCACACGTTTACATGGTGTTCCTATTTCAATAATATTCGACATGGATTCTCGATTTACTTATAGATTTTGGAAGGTATTACAAAAAGCTTTGGGGACACAAGTTAACTCAGCACAACTTTTCATCCCAGTCTGACGATCAATCAGAAATAGTGATACAAATCCTCAAGGATGTGCTTCAAGCTTGTGTAATTGAGTTCGGAAAGAACTAGGAAAATCTTTTCCTTTAGTCGAATTTGCGTATAATAATAGTTACCAAACCATCATTTGAATGGCTCTATTTGAGGCCTTGTACGAGAGAAAATGTAGGACACCTCTTTGTTGGTATGAATTAGGGGAAAATAAGATTTTAGGGCCGGATATACTTAAAGAAACTAAAGATCAAATACGAGTCATTCATAGTAGACATCAAGAAGCCTTTGATAGACAAAAGGCATATGTTGACAAAAGAAGGGAGATTCATTATGTTGTGAGAGATCGAGTGTTTTTAAAAGTTTCACCATAGAAAAAGATCTTCAGGATTAGGAGAAAGGGCAAACTTAGCCCTCGATTTATAGGACCCTTCAAGATTGTAGAAAGAATTGGCGTCGTAGCTTATAAGCTAGCTCTTCCAAAGGAGTTTGATCAAATCCACAATGTCTTCCACGTATCCATGCTTCGCAAGTACCGGTATGATCCATCTCATGTACTTGAGCTATAAGAGGTAGAACTAGATCAGAATCTATCATACAAAGAAGAACCAATGAAAGAAACCACTTGGGAATAAGAAAAAACTATGAAAGAATAGTACCGTCATCTGTTTACTTCAGGTAAATTCGGGACGAATTTATTTCTTAAGGGGGAGGAATTTGTAACATCCAAAAAAATTTGATTAGGAAAGTGTCTTAATACAACTGTTAAAGTATTTAAAATAAGTAACTATTTTTGTGACCTATGGGAACAAATCGAAACAAAAGAGAATGAGTAGATCATATTTAAATGACTAGAATGAATAGTTATAAACATAGTGGATTGCATGGTAATCCAAAAGTTTAAAGGGAAAATAAAGGTGAGGCTTGGAAAGTTTATGCACGTGTGGATGTTTTTAACATGGGATAGATGCTTAAAACAAGATTCATCATCTCCTTCCTTTCCCTTTTTCACCGAAAGAGTTGGCTTTAGTGAGAGAAGGAGAAATTGTAGCTTTGATGATAAACTACTAGGAATTTGGTGCTTGAATTACACCATTATGCTAAAAATGTAAGTTGTCTCTTGTTGATTCCCTTCTTTTGAAGTTGATACTGTAGTTAAAATAGTTTGAATTCGAATGAATTGCATGTTAGAATTTCTTATGTAAATTGGGAGAAATGGATTGGTAGAATGTTAGCAAAGAAATGGAAATGTTGTGGGTTATTACATGAATTGGTAATTGATATGATATTAGTGTCATATAGAGATTTTTTTAGGTGAACCTATGTGCTGGAAATCTAACACCCCAAATCCTAGCCTAGAAGTATTGAAATCAATTACATAAGTTGATAGCTTAATTGAACCTAGAATTTAAGCTAAATTGATTAGTCAAGGGCCTAATTGAAAGAATGAATGAAATAAGTGATTAATTTAGAGTGACTGCATTGAATTAAATGAGAAAGATAAGGAATTCATGCTAAATTCCTTGTTTCCCCTAATGCCCTTGATTAAGTTAAGATAAGGATTTAATTAAGGGACATTTTAGACAATTCACAAATCCAATAACTTGGATTAAGTGTTATCATATTCTTCCTTCATCCTATCATACTGTTTTGAAGAGGGAAAAGAGGGAGAGAGTGTTCTTGTGAGAGAAAGCTTAAATCCATGGTGTTAAGGTTAAATTTGAGCTAAATTCAACTTGGTGGCAGCATTACAAAGGTAAATTCATGCTGTCCAAACTGATTTATGCTTGAAATTCTGATTTTGATGATGTTTAAATGCTTAGTCGAGTTGTTAGGCTGTTTGAAATGAAGAGAATGATGAAATTGAACATGTATATATCATGGATGAGTTGAATTAGAGTAGAATTCATGTGTAAGTAATGGTGTAACAAAACTAGGTTGCTGGTAAATGGAAATCAGATGTTGATGTAAGAATTGAATGGTTAGAACTTGTAATTGAGCTATGGAATTAATGAATTGGACATGATAATGATCATGATTAGATAATGTAATTAAGGTGTTAAACAAGCTGAATTGTTAGTAACCAATGCTGGAAATGAAAGATAAAAGTATGAACATAGTCTTATAACATAGAAATTGTTTTAGTAAGAACCTATTGTGTAAACATGTAAAATTAAGCATTGTAACCTACTTACTCTGTTTTGTCTGCCTTGAATAATGAATTAACTATGACTAAACATGTTTAGAATGTCATATGAAATGAATTATAGGGCCAAAACATTGGTTAAAATGAATTTAATGAATTAAAATGTGAATAGGTGCAATCTGCCCAGAATTGCTCTATTTTGGGCAGTCACTTTGAAAATTCACCAAAACTTGTATAGATCAAACTCAGGGATGAAATTTTAATAACAAGATCTTAAATATGTCTACTTTCATTAGGTGAAATAGAACTGAAAACTGGGTCCTATGCTGGAAACTGTAAATAGAAATTGCTGGACAGTGCAAACTGTCCAGACAGTGTAAATGCCATGTCTTTGAAGAATAAGCTGTATTCATTGGCTAAGAAATAAAATGTAAGTCTTATATTGTCTTAAATAAAATTTTGTTAGCTTTCCAACGGTGTATAGTAATCGAAATTTCCAACGTACGGATTAAAAGATATGACCATTTAAATGGACAGTGTGCAAACTGCCAGGCAGCAGTGTACTGGACAGTTTGAGACTGTTTTTACACTTAGATGCAAATTGTTTCCAAAACAGTTTTGGGACATTGTAACCTGTCCAATTATGTCTTAAAATGAGGTAATAGCAATATGGAGATGAACTAGTAAGAAATGCTTAAATGAAAGCATAAGAACAGTAGCTAAATGTTTGGTACAAATATGGTAACATTGCTACTATAATTGTAACATTATGTGCTTGTTTTGATGAAATGTATGTGTTATGCTTGCTAGACCAAAGGCAGCAAGTTGGGGAAGAAGAAGATAGGAGTGGACATCCCAAAGCTAGAGGCAAAGGTATTTGGATACAAGAGAATTGATTGCTAGGATTATTGTGAGTGTAACTATCCTTAGGGTTGGGACTAGGTCCTAACCAACCTTGTTATTGTCTTAATTCAATGTCATTGCCATGTAACACGAACTAATGCATATTTGGCTAATTAAGGGAAGAATGACATGAATGAAAACTTGTTTGATGCCATGATCTATTTGTTTACTTGAGTGTTAAGCAAATGAAATGAAATGCTTGTCATGTTACATTGCTTATGCCAAAGGTAAAAAATGGCATGCTTGCTTGGAGAATAAGGTACGCACATTGTATACGTATGCATGTGTTTGTGATTGATATACATGGTTGGTTGAAATGAAAGGAAAAATAGTACCACTTTGTATTCATGCCATACGAATGGCATATATAGTTTTTCCTTGGGAGTTAAGACTCCGTAAGCCTAAGGGCTTGGCCTTTGAATGGCATAATCTTGTATTGGATAATGAATTGTATAAAGCTTGAATGAAATGGATAATCAACAACCTTGGTAGCTAGTTTGGATAGATATGAGGGCATGCCTTAGAATCTTGAGCTCATACTGGCACTACGGTGCATATTGGGACTACGGTGCATATTGGTACGGCGGTACATATTGGCACGACGGTGCATATTGGCACTACAGTGCATATTGTTGAAGATTTGATTATCTAGTAAACTACTTACCAAGGGTGTTATAAGATGACTTAATAACTTGAATGAACATTGTTTGCTTGGATGTGTGATATGAACATTGCTTGAATTGTAAGATTCTTGAATGAACTTCCTTGCCTTGAAAGATAACACATGAATTGTTGTATAACTAGTTACTTCTCATGAAAGAGATGCATAAATGATGACTTTGTGTAAGAATGCTTACTTGGTAATTGGAGTTTTTGGTTGCTTGTTTCTAAGCAAGATATTCGAATAGTATACTATGGATATATGATGGATATTGCTATGTTGAATATGTGGTATGTTGAATATGCTGTGCATAATGTGGAATTAATCCAATGAATGTTGAATCTTGTTTCATTCGAAAAATATACTAAAATGGTATGATCATGCATTTGTTCCTATGGCCATTGATTTGAATCGGCAAAGTTGAGATTGAAGCCAAAGTATGTACAAGCATGCATTAACAATGTACTAACTAAGTATGCCATGAAATTGTATGACTTGATTGTAAAGAATCAAATTAAATGTGATTAGGGATCACCTTATAGTTCGAATAGGGTATGAATATGTAATAAGAATGTAAGTTGGATGCTTTGTATTGAACTTCTTAATTGGTTGAATAAGTAGAATCTTAAGATGCAAGTAAGCTAATTGAAATGTGTTTAGTGACCACATTGTATCAATCGAATAGGGTTCACAAACTTGTAATAGGAATGAAAGTTGAATCATGCCTAATAGTAACCTACTATGAAGTATGACATAATTGAGACTGTTGTTTGAATGATGTATGTGATTTGAATGGAATGGTAATATGGTAATGGTAACTTAGGATATATGTATGAATTGGAACAGATTAGTACCTAAATTAGCATGCTATGTATGTTGGGTTTGTTTAATGTGGACTACTTGTGTGTATTGTATGACTTGTAATGCTTGGTTTGGGTTACTTGCATTGCAAGTCAACTATATCGAGGTTACTTGTTCGACAAGTAACCTATCTATTGCTTTGCTCTCGGTTTAGTAACGCTCATGAACTGGGTTATGGCTAACACGGGGATAGGGTGTTATATTTATTGGTAATCAGAGCTTTTTAGTCGGTTCTAGGACTAAATTAAGTTCACTTACATCATATAGGATATTGTGCCACGTAGGAGACTTGATATAAGCTTGTATTGTTGCTTAAATGTGTAAATGTGTAAACTAAGACTATTATTGTTCTGATTGAACTAGAATGTAAGAAACAAGATTGGGTCGGGATAATGAAAGTCACGTAGGCTCCTCGAATGTAGGAGACAATCTTTTGAGATGAAACTTGAAATTGTTAAGCAAAGTCTTGTAGTTTCAAACCTAATATGGGGAATTACATCTATTAACTTCCTTTGCAAGGAATGTTCTATAGTCATTCGAAACGTACCCTTTCCTATTGATTTATATGTATAGCCAATTTGTGAGTTCGATCTAGTGTTAGGACTAGATTGGTTAAGTAAACATGAAGTCTGGATAAAATGTCAAAATAAGAGACTTTATCTCTAGGGGTTTAGGAAAGGAATCAATCCTCCTAATTGATAGAAAACCAACCTCAATCTTTGCTGCCATGACTATGCAATATGAAATTGAATTCGGCCTAGCTCTGCACCCAGGGAGCACTCGTATTGTTCTTTAAAGAAGAAAGACGGGACTATGCGGCTTTGTATTAACTATCGTCAGCTAAACAAGCTCACTATCAAGAATTGATAACCTCTGCCCAGAATTTAAGATCTTTTTGATCAGCTCAGGGATGCTTCCGTATTCTCTAAGATCGACCTTCGATCGGGGTACTATCAAATGAAAGTGAAGGAACAAGACATACCCAAGATAGCCTTTCGTACTCGATATGGCCTCTTCGAATTCCTTGTAATGCCATTTGGGTTAACAACTGCTCTGGTTGCTTTCATGGATCTCATGAATCAAGTATTCAATCCTTATCTTGACAAGTTCATGGTCGTATTCATTGACGACATCTTGGTGTACTCTCAGAATAAGGAGGAACATGCTAAACACCTCCGAATTATTTTGCAAACACTCCGAGGAGATCAATTGTAAGACAAGTTCTCCAAATATGAATTTTGGTTACCAAAAGTTTCTTTCCTCAGCCACATTATCTCGGCTGAAGGAATCAAAGTCAATCCAAGCAAGATTCAGTCTATTCTAAATTGGAGACCTCCAAAGAATGTAAGAGAGGTCTAAAGCTTTCTCGGTTTATCCGGGTATTATAGAAGGTTTATTAAGGGCTTTTCCTCTATTGTCACAAGCCTTACTAAGATTACCTGCAAAAATACGCCTTTCGTTGGTCGGAGAACCAAAAACGAAGCTTTGATCAACTTAAGCACGCTCTGGCTGATGCCCCGGTACTTATCCAACCAGAATCGGGCAAAAAACTCACTGTTTACAATGATGCTTCTCATCTAGGACTCGGTTGTGTCCTAATGCAAGATGGGAAAGTAATTGCTTACACTTCAAGGCAACTGAAACCTCATGAGTCTAATTATCCAACACACAATTTGGAACTAGTAGCTATCGTGTTTGCTCTCAAGATATGGAGACACTATCTATACAGAGAGAAATGCAATCTATTTATCGATCACAAAAGTCCCAAAAACCTCCTAACTTAGAAAGACTTGAATCTGAGGCAAAGGAGATGGCTTGAATTACTTAAGGATTACGACTTGGTTATCGACTACCATCCGGGGAAAGCGAACGTAGTTGCTGACGCCCTTAGTCGCAGACCATACTCGGGTAACTCCTAAACCTAGAATTCTGATTAAATTCATTTGAATCGCACCTTCTCTTGTTTTGCAAACAATGAATTTAGAGTTTCCTTAAGCTACAAGTTACTATTTGAATACTCCTTGAAAAGTAAACTACCATTCGAATAAGAATTGTGTCTAAAATATATATAACCATTGAAAATTGAGTCTTTCTTATCTTGTAAGAAAGAATTTGAACAATGCCTTGTTCTTCAAGAAACAATTCGAGCAGTGCCTTGCATTGCAAGAAATCTATTGATATTCATTCTAATGACCTTCTTAATTCCTTCGTAGCTAATACGGCTATCAATGATCATTTCTGACTATCCAAGGGCCCAAAATTCATGTCTGAACTTCAAGTTCAATCCAATCTAGTCTCGAGGATCAAAGAACTTCAAAAAGTTGATCTAGATCATTAGAAGATCATGTCTAAACTTGCTTCTAAGTCTAGCTCTAACTTCTCCCTTAAGTCAAATGGACTCCTCTATTTCAAAGATAGAGTGTGTGTTCCTAACAATGAGCTAAGACAAGAAATGTTAAAAGAAGCTCATCAAAGTTCTTTCTCGATCCACCCTAGATCGGTTAAGATGTATAAGGACCTAAAGCCACTATACTGGTGGCCAGGAATGAAATCTTCAATCACAGACTTCGTATCCAAGTGCTTAACTTGTCAAAGAGTCAAAGCTGAGCACCAAGTCCCTACTGGACTACTCCAACCTATTGAACTTCCCCAGTGGAAGTGGGATCGAATTACTATGGATTTTGTCATCGATCTTCCATCTACTCTAGGAAAGAATGATGTCGTATGGGTGATTGTTTATAGATTCACTAAATCTACTCACTCCATCCCTGTTCGTATGAACGTGAGCTTGGAAACCCTGGCCGAGCTATACATTTGTGAAGTGATTTGGTTACACGGTGTACCTACAGCAATTATCTTCGATTGTGACCCTCGATTCGCTTCTTGATTCTGGAATTCTATGCAGAAAGCTCTAGGAGCTAAAGTACATCTTAGTACGACCTTTCATCCTCAATTGGATGGCCAATCTGAGAGAATCATTCAAGTGCTAGAAGATATGTTACGAGCTTGTGTTATCAATTTCGGGAAGAATTGGGAGAAATCCCTACCTCTTGTAGAGTTTGCCTACAACAATAACTATCAATCGTCTATTCAAATGGTACCATTTGAAGCTCTATATGGTAGAAGATGTAGAACTCCTCTATACTGGTCCGAAGTGGGAGAAAACAAAGTATTGGGACCTCAGTTGCTTCGGGAAACCGAAGAACAAATCAAGATTATTCACGATCAATTGAAGGCAACTTTTGATAGACAGAAAGCATATGCTGACTTGAAAGGGAGAGATATCCAATATGCTATTGGAGACAAAGTCTTCCTAAAGGTCTCACCTTGGAAGAAAGTGCTCAGATTTGGAAGAAAAAGGAAGCTCAGTCCCCGATACATTGGACCATTTGAAGTTATTGAAAGAATTGGTCCAGTGGCCTATTGACTAACTCTTCCAAGAGAGTTTGATAGAATACACAATGTCTTCCGCGTTTCAATGCTCAGAAGGTATCGATCTGACCCTTCACACATTCTTGAGCCTGAACAAGTAGAATTGAATCTTGATTTGTCCTACGAAGAGGAACCTATTCAGATTCTTGACCGGGAAGTAAGAAAGTTTCGGAACAAGATTGTTCCCCTTGTTAAGATATTATGGAGAAATCATAAGGTGGAAGAAGCTACCTGGGAATCTAAAGAAGTCATGAGCAAGCAATATCTTCACCTATTCGATTCAGGTAAATTCGAGGATGAATTTAATTTAAGGGAGGGAGAATTGTAACACCCCAAATCCTAGCCTAGAAGTATTGAAATCAATTGCATAAGTTGATAGCTTAATTGAACCTAGAATTTAAGTTAAATTGATTAGTCAAGGGCCTAATTGCAAGAATGAATGAAATAAGTGATCAATTTAGAGTGACTACATTGAATTAAAAGAGAATGATGGGGAATGCATGCTAAATTCCTTGTTTCCCCTAATACTCTTGATTAAGTTAAGATAAGGATTTACTTAAGGGACATTTTAGACAATTCACAAATCCAATAACTTGGATTAAGTGTTAACATATTCTTCCTTCATCCTATCATAACTTGGTGGCAGCATTACAAAGGTAAATTCATGCTGTCCAAACTGATTTATGCTTGAAATTCTGATTTGGTTGATGTTTAAATGCTTAGTTGAGTTGTTAGGTTGTTTGAAATGAAGGGAATGATGAAATTGAATATGTATATATCATGGATGACTTGAATTAGATTAGAATTCATGTGTAAGTAATGGTATAACAAAACTAAGTTGCTGGAAAATTGAAATTAGATGTTGATGTAAGAAATGAATGGTTAGAACTTGTAATTGAGCTATGGAATTAATGAATTGGACATGATCATGATTAGATAATTTAATTAAGGTGTTAAACAAGCTGAATTGTTAGTAACCAATGCTGGTAATGAAAGATAAAAGTATGAACATAGTCTTATAACATAGAAACTGTTTTAGTAATAACCTATTGCGTAAACATGTAAAATTAAGCATTGTAACCAACTTACTCTATTTTGGCTGCCTTGAATAATGAATTAACATTGACTAAACATGTTTAGGATGTCATATGAAATGAATTGTAGGGCCAAAACATTGGTTAAAATTAATTTAAGGAATTAAAATGTGAATAGGTGCAATCTGCCCAAAATTGCTCTGTTTTGGGCAATCACTTTGAAAATTCACCAAAAATTGTATAGATCAAATTCAGGGATGAAATTTTAATGACAATATCTTAAATATGTCTACTTTCATTAGGTGAAAACGGAAATGAAAACTGGGTCCTATGCTGGAAACTGTAAATAGAAATTGCTGGATAGTGCAAACTGTCTAGACAGTGTAAATGCCCTATCTTTGAACAATAAACTGTAATCATTGGCTAAGAACTAAATTGCAAGTCTTATATGGTCTTGAATAAAAATTTGTTAGCTTTCTAAAGATGTATAGTAATCGAAATTCCAACGTACGAATTAAAAGATATGACCATTTAAAGGGACAGTGTGCAAACTGCCAGGCAGCAGTGTACTGGACAGTTTGGGACTGTTTTTACACTTAGATGCAAACTATTTCCAAAATAGTTTTGGGACATTGTAACCTGTCCAATTATGTCTTAAAATGAGGTAATAGCAATATGGAGATGAACTAGTAAGAAATGCTTAAAAGAAAGCATAAAAACTGTAGCTAAATGTTTGGTACAAATGTGGTAACATTGCTACTATAATTGTGACATTATGTGCTTGTTTTGATGAAATGTATGTGTTATGCTTGCTAGACCAAGGGCAGCAAGTTGGGGAAGAGGAGGATAGGAGTGGACATCCCAAAGCTAGAGGCAAAGGTATTTGGATACAAGACAATTGTTTGCTAGGAGTATTGTAAGTGTAACTATCCTTAGGGTTGGGACTTGGTCCAAACCAACCTTGTTATTGTCTTAATTCATTGTCATTGCCATGTAACATGACCTAATACATATTTGGCTAATTAAGGGAAGAATGACATGTATGACAACTTGTTTGATTCCATGATCTATTTGTTTACTTGAGTGTTAAGCAAATGAAATGAAATGCTTGTCATGTTGCATTGCTTATGCCAAAGGTAAGAAATGGCATGCTTGCTTGGAGAATAAGGTACGCACATTGCATACATATGCATGTGTTTGTGATTGATATACATGGCTGGTTGAAATGAAAGGAAAAATGGTACCACTTTGTATTCATGCCATTCGAATGGCATGGATAGTTTTGCCTTAGGAGTTAGGACTCCATAAGCCCTAGGGCTTGGCCTTTGAATGGCATAATCTTGTATTGGATAATGAATTGTATAAAGCTTGAATGAAATGGATAATCAACAACCTTGGTAGCTAGTTTGGATAGATAGGAGGGCATGCCTTAGAATCTTGAGCTCATATTGGCACTACGGTGCATATTGGCACTACGGTGTATATTGGTACGATGGTACATACTGGCACTATGGTGCATATTGGCACAACGGTGCATATTGGCACTACGGTGCATATTGGCACTTCGGCGCATATTGGCACTTCGGTGCATATTGTTGAAGATTTGATTATCTAGTAAACTACTTACCAAGGGTGTTATAAGATGACTTAATAACTTGAATGAACATTGTTTGCTTGGATGTGTGATATGAACATTGCTTGAATTGTAAGATTCTTGAATGAACTTCCTTACCTTGAAAGGTAACACATGAATTGTTGTATAACTAGTTCTCATGAAAGAAATGTATAAATAATGACTTTGTGTATGAATGCTTACTTGGTAATTGGAGTTTTTGGTTGCTTGTTTCTAAGCAAGATATTCGAATAGTATACTATGGATATATGATGGATGTTGCTATGTTGAATATATGGTATGTGAAGCTTGCCTATGATTACATCATGTATTCGAATGATGTATGTCATGTAGAGATGATCTTGATTTCTTGAATTACATGTAAACTTGGATATGTATGCTTGGAAATTGGCTAGACTTAGTGTTACCTCACTAAGTACATAATTCGTACTTACCACTCTATTCCTCATTCTTCCCATAACAAATTAAAGGCATTATCAAGAGGATATATTGAGATCGAAGCAACACCTTGAAGCAAGCTTGAAAGTATGATTTCATACTCTTTGTATACTCCTAGTTTCGTGGAACTAGAACTTGTAATAGGTAGCCTTGATCATGCATTTTGTGGTGTGTTTAAGACTAGTATATCTAATATTTTGTTGGGCCTATCATGTAACCAACTTGATAACTTTAAGCTATGTATATAACTATGTTGGTATGTATATATAAGTATATGTTGCGCATAATGTGAAATTAATCCAATGAATGTTGAATCTTGTTTCATTCGAACAATATACTAAAATGGTATGATCATGCATTTATTCCTATAGCCATTGATTTGAATCGAAAAAGTTGAGATTGAAGCCAAGCTATGTACAAGCATGCATTAACAATGTACTAACTAAGTATGCCATGAAATTGTATGACTTGATTGTAAAGAATCAAATGAAATGTGATTAGGGACCACCTTATAGTTCGAATAGGGTATGAATATGTAATAAGAATGTAAGTTGGATGCTTTGTATTGAACTTCTTAATTGGTTGAATAAGTATAATCTTGAGATGCAAGTAAGCTAATTGAAATGTGTTCAGTGACCACATTGTATCAATCGAATAGGATTCATGAACTTGTAATCCGAATGAAAGGTGAATCATGTCTAATAGTAACCTATTGTGAAGTATGACATACTTGAGATTGTTGTTTGAATGATGTATGTGATTTGAATGGAATGGTAATATGATAATGGTAACTTGGGATATAAGTATGAATTGGAACATATTAGTACCTAAATTAGCATGCTATGTATGTTGGGTTTGTTTAATGTGGACTACTTGTATGACTTGTAATGCTTGGTTTGGGTTACTTGCATTGCAAGTCAAGTATATCTAGGTTACTTGTTCGACAAGTAACCTATCTATTGCTTTGCTCTCACTTTGGTAACGCTCCGGAACCGGGTTATGGCTAACCCAGGGATGGGATGTTACAGGAAATGTCATATTTAAACTAATAAGATTTTCATTCAAGAGGTAGTTAAGATTGTAAGATTGAATTGCTCGGTGTTAACTTAAATTAGGACTGTTCGGGTAATTGGTAAATTAGGGACTGTTATAGCTTTGTTTTGGTGTAATTTGGTGGTTCAAATGCATTATAGGAATGGAATATATTGTGATATCACAAGGGAATGGCTGGATTGAGTATCATTAGTTGTTAAAAAACAAAATTTACAAGCATGAAATCTGTCATGTTTTAGACAGTAATTAGGGGGACTATTTTGAGGGAGTTTTAATTCAATAGGTGTTGTTTAAACACATTCAAATTATAGGGGATGTTTAAAGTCTTAGTAAAAGGATTGAATTGTATTTTTGAAGCCTATCAATTGATAGGAGAATGGTTAACAATGAACAAAAGTGTGGATAGGGCATGGGACAGTTTCAAGGTTATTCATGATGTTAAGGGAATTGTTTTGATATAGTATTATATATATAATTCTTAAAATTTACCTGGATTTAAGAACTTGTTGTTAAGAATTAAGAAGCTTATAGAAGAGCTTCATAAAAGGATATAGATTTGAGACTTAATTGAGCATGTATAGGACAATTTGATAAGAATCAAATGGATATGGGTTTGATGCTTATATACCACTACATTGTTGTTATACTAGAAAGGAAGGGACTTGACCAAGGAGAGGAAAGGCAAAAGGGGGTCGCGATTTACGAGCAAGACTAGTTCAACATATATGTGGGTGTAATCCATAATTCGAACAAGCATAAGGTTGTTTAAAGATTTAAAATTATTCGACTGTTCTTTGAGGCTTAAATGCCTATCTTGCTTGTGCTTATTTGGATATTGGTAAGGTAAGTACCAAGGTAAGCATCTATGCTAGTTTAGTAAAACAAAACATGCATGATTTGGTTTGATTCTTAAATATTGAAAGTAGTGTAATGAGATGAGGAAGGAATTCATGTTAACAAGTTAAGTGAGCAAATGAAATATTGAAAAATTTGATTAAAAGCCTTGATTAGTATATGTCCTAGCTTGTTTGGCATGGCAATAATTTATGAGCTCAACTTGATTCGGGCTACGGTCCTTTGTCGGTACTAAGGTATCCTTGTATAGTCTCTATATAATGGATTTTCAATGATACTTGGCACCATTGGTTGATATTTATCTCTACGTGAGATGGTAATTGTAGGCTACTTACTAGTCAAGGCTATTGCTAACAACCAAGGGTTGCTTGAATTCTTAAGATATTAAAGTGGACACTTCATGCTTATTAAGGTACTTTACTTGAATCGTAAGAAATTGTAACTCTTTTTAGGAGCTAGAATTAAGCCGAAATATTCAAAGAATGAATCTATGAAATTGGTCCACTTTCTTGATAATTTGTGAGCATAGTTTGGGTGAATCAATTAAGTTGATTATAGTAACCTTGCTAATGGACATCTACAAATCTATCGAATATGCGTAGAAGTAAATGGTTAAATTGTTTTACACCCATATTGTTCTTTTAGTGACAAGGCCATTCGTTTGATAGCTCACCTTGTCATTTCCAGGTTACATTTGAGACTTGATCAAGCTTGGGAACATAACAAGGTCACGAGAGCACTTATATGTATGTTTTGTATTATCATACCAGACTCCTAGATGGTGGCACTAGCATGTAAACACTATGAATATGTATTTTGTTATTATACTATGGTTATGTAAATATTAACTTAAGTCTGGAATGTTGCATATATGGTTTCGAGGCTATGCTTAAATGGTGTTAAATTGTAGGGTGACTTAATTATGCTAATTAGTATGATTTTTTTTTTACTTTTAGATGGACATTGAATGTTTTGAACAACTTTCTCCTCTAAGTTTCAAATACTAACTTGAATAACAAGTTAGTTTGTATACTTGTAGATAGGCAATACCTCTTAGCTTGGTTGTGGGGTATTATAGGTTGTGTTGTCGTTGTATTAGATCAAGAGTTAGTAGAAGAGGCAAGATCCAAAGTTGGTAGAGCTGTGGAGAAGCAGTCAGGAATTATAATTCAAGATCAAGCATAAGTATGTAAATACAGTGAGTGTAGTTTAACGTCTCGGGATAGGCTTACAACCTTCCTGAGTGTTTTTTTATTTTTCTATTTATATTGTTTATCTTCAAGTTCAGCTATGTGCTTAAAAGCTTAGATTTAAGGTAAGTATTCATATGATAAGAATTTTATGGAATGTAATTTAATTTGATGATATGCCCATAGTAAGATTTATGCATACTCACATATTCTTGATGAGTAACCTTTTTATGTGATTATTCAACCAAGGTAAGTAAATGAATTGAGGATCACATATGATTTGTATACATGTTTCATATGATAATCAATAAGCCATGTTCATATGATATTTTGATTAAGGACCTATGCTCATTTCTGATTATAATATGATATGTTAAGATTAAGATTAAAGCTTTGGTTTCGAGTAAGTCACACGTATAGTTTGCATTCCATAGAGTCCATAGAGCTCGTGCTTGGGGTGGATATGATCCTAGACTACGGTTCTTATGATGAGACAGTAGAAGGGATGTATATTGGTCACTTGGCAAAAGTATGAGGGATTTACCGGTACTTTGAGTACCTTTTGATGGTGACAGTTAGTTGGGGATTCGTGTACCTAGGCTACTTGATTCCCAAGGCTATGTTAAAGAAAAATAATGTGATCTACAAGCTAAATTTATGAATCATCTTAACAACTTGCATGACAAGTAATAACCACTCAAACGATCCTTGTATATGCTTTGCGTGAAGAAATATGCTTTGTTATATTGCCTTCAGCAAAAGTGGCTAATTTCTTAATCAAGCTTAGAATCTCATGATTTAGATTGACTTTGACGAAAGAATAGATATGTATCATAGATTTTTTTTATTCATGCTTTTGGTTACTTTAAACTACCTCACTAAGTGTATTCTTACTCTATTCTTTCATTATATTTCAAGGTAAAACTCGTTTACGGTTATTATTGCGTGTTTAGAGTGCTTTGCAATTGGTGAAAGTGTACACGTCGCAAGTTATAGTATAGAATAGATATCGTCTCCACAGAAATTAGTTGTAACTTCGGATTCTAATTTCTCACACTGAAAATAAGGGTAAATTGGTGGTTGTAGGAATTCAAATTAACAAGTAAAATAAAAGGGCAAGTAAATAAAAGAAGATTGTTGATCGAATCAGAGAGTAGGTTGGGTTATCGTGAGTTGTGGTGTGATGATTGAATGAACCGTCGTGGTAATTGATTGCAAGAGTAACTCAATTGTCTTAACAATTAGCATCAGTCAAATTGCCTGGGTAACTGGGAATGGTGCGATTGCTTGGGCAGCTGGGCGACTTCCTTCAGAGTTCAGCGAAGCGTTCTTCAATGGCTTCTCGTTATCCCTAACTCGAAACACTGTTAATTATGCATGCCTTGGTGATATACTACTGCGTTAACCATGGGTGAACAACAACCGATCTTGCGCTCCTCTTAGCCGTTGAAATTCGCAACTTATCCCTAAGTCGAATTAGTTTTCACCAACATTCGTTTGTATGAAAACCATGCTCATTCATTTCTTGAATCTAACTCTCCCAATATTAGATAAATGGATGAATTCACGAGATCCTCTCCCAATTCAATCGCAATCCAAATTAAGAACCAATAATTAACAAACTTTGAAATTGAATTCCAACTCAAAAACCAAAACAAATCCAAACATTTTCACAACCACAAAAACACAATAACCCAAGCCAAGTAAAGTTTAGTTCATGGTTGGGTGCAAAAGAAATATAAGATAAAATCTACCCAAAATGAATCGAATGGAATGAAGAAGAAGAAGGAGATGTCGAGCAGCCCTATGTTTTTCTCTCTCAAAATTGGCTTTCCAAGGATGCGCATAAGTCTTCTATTTATAGGAGATTATTACGTCAAATTTGTTTTTGATAAGGAGGAGTTTAATTTGGAATTAAATTGAATAAAAGAAATAATAAATCTTTTTTATCTTTTTCCTTAAAAGCTCATCACAAATCTGCATTTAAATCTCCATTAAATGCTGCATGGAAATCCAAATCTTTGGGATTTATCCCTTGCTTTTCGTGCTTATGTGGATTTATCCAGTCATCAAAATCGGCAGTTCCCTTCTTCTTATCCTCAATTGCTTCAGCAATTTCCTACTTGCTTGGGCAATTAGATCTTGCATACAAAAACTCACATACCAGCAGCATCTTTTCCACAAAATCAACCAAAATGTAATATCAAGCTCATCAATGTAGGAAACTCGAATTTAATGCATGAATGACTATGAATGAAACTAAAACGAGCCTAAGTCTAACAATAATTATGAGTAAAAGGGTAGATAATATAGTACTTTTACACACTTAACACACCTCCAAACTTGAACTATTGCTGTCCTCAAGCAATGCAAAACTAACAATTACATGCCAAGACTTCAATCATCAAAAATTTTGCTTCGTATCTGACTTTAATCCTTAGAACCATGGCACAAAGTATGATTGCCTTTCAATTTTTTCGGATCGCATAGAATTTACTCGGAATTAAACTATAATGCTTGTGACAATGTGTGTGTGGAGTTGTGTACAAGTTGATTTTTAGGATTCCATGTGAGCAATAGGTTTTTATCAAATTAATTATTGGGGTATTTATTTTTATTTTTACTAGAGCCAATTTTGGGCACCTTTACCAAAGCATGCAATTTCTTATTTGAATGTTAATCAACTAGAGCTAATTTCGGGCACCTCTAGTGATTTTTTAAGTGTGTGATAACTAGAGCCAGTTTCGGGCACCTCTAGCAAGAAATTATCTTAAATTTCAATTTTAGTTTAAGGATAGAGCTGGATAGCCACCTCTAGCACAATTTACCCAATTTTAATAACCTAAGTTCACTAAGTCTCCCTTAATTGACAAGTCACAACTATGTAAATAACTATTCAGCATCATAGTAAAATTCTAAGTGCTTTCAATGCAAATTCTAAAATCGAAAATTTTATCAATTAAGTGTAGCGGCAAAACTCATCATAGGATATCCAACAAGTCTAGGCAAATTAAACCCAATCATAGGCATGGCAAGTAGTATATGCAACTAAGCATGAAACTAACTAGAAACAAAAATTAACTATATGTGATTACTAAAGATGAATGCAACTAAGCATGAAACTGACTAGAAACAAACACCACCCCAAACTCGAGAGAAGCATTATCCTCAATTCCTACAAGTACAAAAATTAAAATGCAAATGAGTTAGTCGGAAAGGTCGTCACCTTGAATGATGATTTTCCTTCGGGCCGTATGCTTAATTCTTTTTCCGGTTCATGGTGGTTTAGTGCGTGCTGCCGGTGGTGCGGCTTGAATCCTCACTTTTGGTAGTTCAGCTAGTTTTTGTAGGGTTTATGTTAAGAATGCAGTGGATCCTTTTTTAGAAACGAGTTGGATGCATAATGATGCATTTTCCTATGGTTTTATCTGATTAAAATAGGGGACGATCAAGGTAAGGTTGCCTAGTTGCGTATGTTACTTACCGGTGACTTGATTTGCGTTGGCGAGAAAGGCGAGGCGTATCAACGAGTGTTTATATACGTTCAAGCTCTATAAAGTTTTGATTGATGGATCATGGGGGTTTAGTTATATCCTAACAAGCTTAAATAACCCTAAACATAAGTTTTCTTATTTCACTTGGCTATTGGCTTTGATATCAACTTGCAGATTTCATGTTTTGGGATTAAACATGGTTTGTTTTACCTGCTATAAATGAATCGTTTTGGATTAATATGCAATGTTTAAACAAAGTAATAAATGCCTATGAGCATTGAGATTTGTTCCTTGAAAGGAATGTGTTGCTGCCTTTGGCAATATGGTTTTGCATATGAAACAGATTTGAGAAATGCATTAGAAAACAGTAAGTAATTGTATTTGAAAATGATATATTGGCTATGTGACGTATTGTGAAAGTGTCGGATATAGTTGTCTAGCCATATAATTAAAGTGCACTATAATATATAAAATCGATAGTCCCATAGTCCTCAAGGAAAGCGGTTTAACTAGGCTACTCGACTATTGTGATGGTATCTTGCAGTTTAACTAGGTAAGGTATGAGATTTGGTGGAGGTGAGCCCACCATGAGAATTTCTTGTATCCGAACATGTGTGGATACAGTTAGTACTATCCAAGGGCAAAGGTTAGTCTATTCGGGTCACTCTACATGCTAGTATATGGGAATATATGTGATTAAGGAGTTTATAAATGATTTGATGCATATGATTGTTATGCATGATTTGCTGTGGAAACACTTGAGATACTGCTTGGTTGATAAAGCATGTTTTGATAACAAGATGGTTTATAGTTTTCAAATGGGTTTAATCACATATGAAATCCTTGGGAAGTAAGCATGATTTGGTAATACGAGGCTTAATGGTTTAAAAGTTGTTTCAGATTGCATCAATGTTGTTTATGAGCATCCTCACTAAGAAATTTTGCTTACGCTCTCTTTTCTTTCCATTGATGCAGAACAATAGAGTCGAGGGGCAGCATTGGTTTGGCAAGGGAGGTCCAAGATCAAGACATTTGCTTAAGTATGAAACTCGATTTTAAATTCGGTTAATAACGTAATGTGTTTACCATGTTTTGGGGGTTTTGTAATCTGGATTTTTGGGTTGTTTGTGATGGTTTATTCACTGTGATTTGTTGATCTTTGAGTTTGGTTTAGATACATGGTTTATTGATGCCTTGCAAGCATGACATTATGCCTTGTGTTTACCTTTAGTTGCATAATTGCCTATTATGCTTTTGATCATGTTTTTGCGATGCCATCTTATCCTAAATGAAGATAAAAGAATGTTGATTGCATGCCTATTATGAGATGTGCCTTGAGTCTCTTTTTGAATGTTGAGTTGGTTGAAATATAGGAAGCATGCCTCTAGAAATGTGATTGAAGTTCCTCTTCAGGTTTTAATCATGTTACTCTATGTTCATAGCATGGTTTGATCCTTAGATTTGTTGTATGATGTTTATGTTGAGTCAAAGCATGTTGAACCCTTGTTAAAGAGAAAAACCAGCAAAATTAGACATTTTAGGTCTAGGCGTATCGGTACAAGTAGAGGCTTATCAATACGGGTAAGTGTATTTTCAGCCTGTGTATCAGTACAGGTAGAGGTGTATTGATACGGTTTTGAGCTACAAAAATTATGGGAAATGTTTTGTAACTCGCGTATCGATTTGCCTAAGGGTTGTATCGATACGCCCCCATGTATTTGTACACTTTGAGACTGTATCTGTATGCCTGGTTGTTATGTTAGTTGTTTTTCAAATTAAAGGTTTTAGATTCTTCCATTTTGGTCCCTGATTTGTTACACATGCACTTAAAGGAGTTTCGATGGTCATTTTAAGCTGAATTTTAAAATGTGAGTAAAAAACCGATTAATTAGGGATTGGTAACTTCAAAATTGATTAAGTTCTTGTAATTTTCTATAATTGCAATTTGGTCCCTAAATTGCAATTGAATGTCGATTTGACGCCCGATTGAGTTGAGTTTTCACCCGCTGTCAGTATGCACACCATAGGTTATAAAGTTTCATCTAGATAATAGAAAAGAAAAAATGGACGTACTTTGAGTTAAATCTTTACGGGTTTGTTTCGGCAAACCCAATGTAGCTCGCTTGGTTCAGTCTAGCGACTAGGCCTGGTCAAAGGAGTTACAAGAAACATTCAGGCCAATGTAGGAGACAAGAAAATGCTTGCTTCATGTGTGGAGGATCATATCTTTATATCAAATATTGTCTACAAAATCTGAATAAGCTTCTAGCTCGTGTTTCTACGAACTACAATCTTGTACAATCACCTCGGGGTAAATGGTCTAAAGAAGCTCAGTCTGGTAACTCTAGGAAGGATCGTGGTCAGGACTCTAATGCTACTTATCAGGAACCTTGAGCTCCTACTCGAGTATATCACGTTCGAGGTCAAGAAGAGGAAGACTCCCCTGATTTCATAGTAGGTACAATCAAATTGTATACACACCTTGTTTATGCTTTATTTGACTCTGGTTCAACTCATTCATTCATTTGTTCTACCCTAATTGAAATTTTTAGCTTTAGTTCTAAACCCATAAACAGTAATTTGGTTGCAACTAATCCTTTAAGGAATAGGGTTGCTGTAAATCGATTATGTAGGAATTGTCCTTTGTTTATACAAGGCATTCCATTTCACACTGATCTATTAGCCTTACCTTTCAATGAATTTGATCATATTTTTGGTTTAGACTGGTTAGGAAAACACCAAGCTTGTGTAGACTGCAATAAGAAAAGACAATTCCTTCATGGATAAGGAAAGGAATCCATACTCTTGTTAGATAAGAAACCCATGAAATTAGTTTTTTTGTTTGCTGCCATACTTGAAGTTGATAAGACTAAACTCACCTTTGAGCCTATCCAAACTCTTTTTGAATTTCCTGACATTTTTCTCGAGGAACTACTAGGTTTACCTCCAACCCGAGAAGTGGAATTCAGAATCATAGTACAATTGGGATCAAATACAATTTCCATTACCCCTTATCGGATGGCTCGAATCGAGCTTAAAGAATTCAAGAATCAATTGCAAGATCTCCACGATAAAGGTTTCAAAAGGCCTAGTCCATCCCTTTGTGGAGCCCTAGTGCTCTTTGTAAAGAAGAAAGATGCATCGATGAGGCTTTATATCAACTATCAATAATTGAACAAGCTCACCATCAAGAACAAGTACATGTTGCCAAGAATTGAAGATTTATTTGATCAACTTAAAGATGTTACACTATTTTCTAAGATCGATCTTCGTTTAGGATATTATCATATGAAAATTAAGGAAGATGATGTACCAAAAACTACATTCAGGACTCGATATGGTCACTATGAGTTTCTCGTAATGCCTTTTGGCCTAACAAATGCTCCAGCTGCATTCATGGACCTCATGAACCGAGTTTTTATGACATACTTAGACAAGTTGGTGGTAGTCTTCATTGATGATATTCTCATCTATTCGAAAGATATGGATGAACATTCAGAACACCTTCGAATTGTTCCACAAACCCTTAGAGACCATCAACTCTATGCAAAGTTCAGCAAATATGAATTTTGGCTATCCGAAGTGTCCTTCCTCGGTCATGTGATATCTGTAGAAGGGATTAAGGTTGATCCAAAGAAGATCCAATCGATTGTTGATTGGGGACCTCCAAGAAATGTTGGTGAAATTAGATGTTTTCTGGGGTTAGCTGGATACTTGCAGAGATTTTTATAAAGGGTTCTCCATCATAGCCACACCTTTAACTAAACTTTTTTGAAAGGACGTATCTTTTGTTTGCTCGGAGAGCCAACAACGAAGTTTTGATCAGTTGAAGCAAGTGCTTACTCATTCTCTATTCTTGACACAACTTGAAATGGGAAAAAACTTCACAGTCTTCAGTGATGCATCTCATCTTGTATTAGGATTTGTACTCATGCAAGAAGGAAATATGGTAGCTTATGCTTCTCGACAGTTGAAGCCTCACGAATTGAACTATCTGACTCATGATATTGAGCTGGCGGCTGTTGTTTTTGCCCTTAAGATTTGGAGGCGCTATCTCTTTGGAAAAAGGTGTTGTTTGTTCATAAATCATAAAAGTCTTAAATATCATGAACCAAAAGGAATTAAACCTTAGACAAAGAAGGTGGATGTTACTACTTAATGATTATGATTTGGTCATCGACTATCATTTGGGAAAAACGAATGTAGCGGTCGATGCACTCCGTCACAAACATTCAATTGGTAAGATCTTAAACAAGTTATACTTCTAGTCATTATCGAATCATAAACCCTGTTATTTAAGGATGTTCCATTGCTTTGTAGCTCCTACTATGATCAAAGCACATTTTAGAATACTAAGGGGTCAGAAGCCCCAGGTCGAGCTTCAAGTTCAATCCAACCTAATCTTGAGGATCAAGACTCTTCAGCAATCAGATCTTGAGCTTTAGGAAATCTTGTGTAAGATTGAAGTTGAACCTAATCTAGACTTTTCTTTGAAGTCAAATGGTTCACTCTATTTTCGAAATAGAGTTTGTGTACCAAATGATGAAACCCTTAAGAGGGAAATGCTTGAAGAAGCTCATAATAGCCCTTTCTCGATCCATCCTAGATCAATTAAGATGTATAAACACCTGGAGGAATTGTATTGGCGGCCAGGGATGAAGTCTGCTATCACAAAATTTGTATCCAGATGTTTAACTTGCCAAAAGGTGAAAGCTGAGCAGCAGGTCCCTACGGGACTTTTACAACACATTGAACTACCTCTTGGACATGGGATTGTATAGCTATGGATTTTTTAAGTATCTTACCTTTAGCCCTAAGAAAGAATGATGCAACCTGGGTGATAATTGATAGATTTTCTAAATCAACTCACTTCATACCAATTCAAATGAGCTTGAGCTTGGATCAATTGGTCGAGTTGTATATACGAGAAGTGATACATTTGCATGGTGTTCCTACCTTCATAATCTTGGATCGAGAGCCTTGGTTTACTTCTAGGTTCTGTAATTCTGTACAAAAGGCCTTAGGAACCAAAATAAATTTCAGCACAGCTTTCCATCCTCAGCTAGATGGTCAATCTGAAAGAGTAGTCCAAATTCTTGAAGATATGCTTCGGGCTTGCGTACTTGAATTTTGAAAGAATTAGGAGAAATCCTTATCGTTGGCAGAAATTGCATACAATAACAGCTATCAAGCATCCATTCAAATTGCCCCGTTTGAAGCTTTATATGGAAGAAAATTTAGAACTCCCTTGTGCTGGTCAGAATTGGGTGAAAACAAGGCTTTAGGGCCTGAACTGCTCAGAGAAATAGAGGAACAAGTACATGTTATTCACAGTAGACTAAAAGAAGCCTTCAATAGACAAAAAGCTTATGTTGATTAAAAAGAAGAGATATTCAGCATGTTGTGGGAGATCAGGTGTTTCTAAATGTCTCTCCATAGAAGAGAGTTTTTAGATTTGAGAAGAAGGGGAAACTTAGTCCTCATTTTATTGAACATTTTAACATTAACAAAAGGATTGACCTTGTGGCTTATCATCTAGCTCTCCCTAATGAATTTGACAAGATACACAATGTATTCCATGTTTCTATGCTTCACAAATATCGATTTGATCCCTCTCATGTGCTTAAACCTAAAGATATAGAGCTAAATCCAGATTTGTCCTACGAAGAAGAACCAGTCCAGATTCTAGATCGTAAAGTTTGAAGACTTCATAACAAGTCTGTTCCACTTGTAAATGTTTTATGGAGAAATCACAAAACTGAAGAGGCAACATGGAAACCTGAGGCAGCTATGAAAGATCAGTATCTTCATCTTTTCACCTTAGGTAAAAATTTGAGGACAAATTTCTTTTATCGGTTAGTTAACGAGTCACAATATACTCAATATATAACTCCTAGGTGGCAAAGTAACACAATGACAATACAATAGGCTTCGGTTTAGTCATAGAATCTACTAAACCTCGCTCTAATACCACAAATGTAACATCCTCCACCAAGCCTGGTCGGGAACCAAGTTAGAGAATGTTACAGGTGAAAAAATGGTGATCAGTGCGATAAAATTTCAATATACAGATTTTTCATTCAATCGATAATATACTTTTCAAACGTTACTAGGTATAAGCTTAGCTCAACTTACCCATGGTGAACCAGCAATTCGTCAATTAGGACCAATTTGTAACTTAAACAAGTTTTAGGGACTAAATTGTAAATCTGATATTTTAGGGGTCCCTTGATGTAATCAACTACGCAATAATGAAATTCAATACTATAACAGTGATCTTATATATTTTCATGTCATTCTGATAACATTTACCTAACCGATTAGACCATGCGATATCCAATGACCATATTGTAAACATTTTAAAACTATATTCGGTGCCTTTTAACAGAGTTAACTACCACCGTATCGTTACACCTTGGGGTCGTATTGGTACGGGTGTGCATGAGGCTGAGGTCTAGATGGAACTATCCAAACTCGTATCAGTACGGTTGGGACCGTATCGATACCATATTTAGGGGTGACAACCCAATTCCCAGAAACTCAAGAACTCGTATCGGTACAACTTGACCTGTATCGATACTGGTTGACCAATATTGACTTTGACCATGACCCATTTAGATTCACCCTAAGGTCGTATCGATGCAATTAATTTCACAGACCTTACTGCCAAGATACGTATCGATACGCCTAGACCCGTATCAATACCCTATGATGAACTTGTACTTTCCCCAGGCCAAATATGCAAGGCCGTATCGATACTGCTTGACCTATATCGGTACGCCTTGCACTATAATGCCAATTTTTATCTGGTTTTGAATCCATTTGACCAAGCAATTGACGTCCAAATACAATGAAACTTTACCAACCATATTCCAATGCTATAATCTACTGCCAAGCCAAATTTTAGGGTCATCTAAATCCATTTACTAGGTTTTTACCTTTTTGTGCCAAGTATGCATTTTGGCCATATTTTCACTATGCCAAGAGTTCATTTAGGGCCTTAGACACTTCCACACGCCATGCTTAATACATACATACCCAAAAGGGTCACAAAGGACTAGTTCGACTACTTTACCACCATTCTAGGAGTTTATAGGGACAAAACACATTACTTGTGACTTGAGGTGACTTGTCAACAATGTCAAAACTTCTGATCTTCAACGACAAAATCCTTAACCTGAAATGTATGAATGAAATGCATTAGGCATACTTTGCCTAGTGAGGTAGTCACAAATAAACACTATATCAATGAAATGCATTCTAATTCATAACTTGACAATAACAATGCAATAGATCAACAGAAGCAATCCGATGAACATGTTCAATAGCAATAAATCCATAATTCATCAATAGCCCTTGGATCGGTTTGGGATAGTGGATACGCGAATTGCTATGCCTCACCAAATCAATGAATGGTTTAGTCCCTCTGCCTCGCCAATATGATCAATATCACAATACATCCTTCCGCCTCGCCAAATCAATATAGGCCTAGCCCAAGGACTATAGTCCATCCATACACTAAGCTCATGAATTCTATGGCATGCCAATTGTATCCAAAGTCCTTTCGAATCCAAGGTCCGATGACAATATCAATAGTTCATGTTCAATGTCAATTGCCATGTTCAATGTTTTTATCAATAAACAATGTTCTGGTGTCCACGTTCAATGATAATATCAATAACAATGACAATGTCCAATGATCTCAATAACAATACAAAGGTCGATGCTTCATGCACAATGTTTCAAAGACAATAACAATGTTGACATCAATGATCAATGACAATAGCTATATCAATGACTATTTCAATGCTCTATATCAATATCCTATACTTCCATGACACAATGATGGTGGCGATGATGATGGCAATAGCAATACTCAATGACAACAACGATATTTATATCTGATGTTCAATAACGATGACGATGATATTAACAATGCTTGATGCGATAACTTACCAGTACTTACCACAATATCCGATAAGTGGTTCGATGCAATAATCCTTAACAAGGAGGTTAGCAATAACAATTTCAATAACAATGAAATTGGGGAAGACACCTAGCCTAATCTCAAGACTTCAACTACACTTACCTTGATAATCCGAAGCTTTTATGGCTCTCAGATAGCAATCCTTTTGTTCCTAGCTTTCGGGGGAGACGATGGATGCTCTCTATCAATTTCTTGAGATAGGTAAACAATAGGAACCAGTTAGATTCAATATTATGATATAGAAATCAATTTAACAATATCCAAATCGATATCTAACTCAATATATACAATATCTATGAATTATCCATGGATAATCAAAACCTAGCTTGAGATTACTTCTCATAATCTCCATGGATTCCAACAATAACTTGGGGAATTAAGCTTACCTGATCACTTGCAATGATTAGATAACACTCAACCGAAGAAAATCAAGTTTTCTTCAACCTCGACAATGGAGGTGTGTTCTTGAGGGTTGAAGACAACAATAAGGTGAGGTGCTTCCTTAAGGAAAAATCGGGTAAGTTTTCTATCCCTAGCTATTCCCTCCTTTTTAATTAGAATAGCTTTCCTTCACATGAAGGAATTGATTCTGATTATCCCACGTAGGAGAATTTTAATCGAGGAGGGGCTAATCGCAAGATTAGTCCCTCAACTCTCAATGATATATAGTTCTACCCCCAACTTTCAATTTCTATAATTTAGCCACTAAAATATTTTCAATACTTTCAATAAGGTCCTTAGGCAATAATTTGACTCGATTGGAGTCCAACATTGATACATCTAACCTTGCAGTCAAAGTTAATATAATATTTAGACAATTCTGATGTAGGGTTTCTGATCGCCAGTACCCAATTCTGACTAGAACGTATTTTAGGGTGTTACACGAATCCCCAACCAAATTGTTGCCGAAACAAAGTGCTCAAAGTACTGGTCAACCCTCCTACTGTCGCCAAATGACCAACATCACATCCCTCCTACTATCACCACATAAGGACTGTAGTCCTCCCTAAACACAAGCTCATCTGGACTCTATGGCATGCCAACTATACTTATGTTTGACTCAAAACCAAGGCTTTTGTGTGTCATATTATATCATATTCAAAGGTGAGCTTTAGCTCAATATCCATATAAACAAAGTGAGCATAGATCCACTGTTTCTCTTCACCAACAACATAACATACACAATTCATAGAGTATAACTTAAGATTCATTAAAAAATTTCATAATAAAGTTAGCATAACTTACCATACCTAACAAATAGGTACTTACCGTTCAGCCGATATTCAATTTGAAGACTCAATTTAACCCAAGATAACAACAATGTATTTAAAACAATTTCAATGGCTTGGGAAAGTTTCAATCCCTTCCCGAGACATTAAACTACACTCACAGATTTTTGCAGGCTACTTGGTATCTTTAATTATGTTCCCCGAAGTCCTTTTTGGGGCCTTGCCCTTCCTAGGTCTTTCCTCCTCCCCTTGGTCTTGCTCTAAAGGGAGATATGAGTGAGAAATTCATATTCAAAGTCTAACTTTATCACTAATTGTAACACCCTAAACTTGGCCTAGGAAGGTTACCACTATCTAAACTATAGACTAATTGAATTATGTGGTAACCAAATTAAAGAAGAAAGAACATTGGCCATCCTTAAGATCAAATAAGTGAAATTAGAACCAAATTGAAATTAAAACTAGAAGGCTTAAATGGAAGGATGGAAATGTGAACATGCAAAGCTATAAATATTGCATGTAAAATTGAATTAAATTAAAGGCCTTGACACATGTTCTCAATTGATGAGAACATGTGCCTTGTGGAAGGATGACTCACGGCATGCATGAAGGGAAAGATGAACAAAAATTGTATTATCTTCCTCCCAAAGACATCCTCCATGGCCGAATGTTGAGAGTGAAAGGGGAGAGAAAAAGCTTCATAGACCATTCTCAATTCATGCTTTTTGATTGAGATTTGATCAAATTAGCTTGGAGAAGGTAAATTGCTTGATTCCTACATGTTATAGGATGCTTGAATCTTGAGATTTTGATGTTCTTGTTGCCTAAATTGATTAGGATGATTGTTATGTATGTTAGGATCATATTAGCTTCTAGTAGTACTTGAGATTGTGAATGCTAGTAGATAAATTGCTAAAGAGAGTGTATATGGTTGAAAACAGTTTTGAATAGGGACTGTTTTGATAGGTGAAAATGTTTAAGCATGCTAATTGAATGTAATGCCCTGATTTGGTCACATTGCTAGATGAATTGAGGATTTAATAGAGTAAATAAGTTTCTGGAAAATGAATGCACCTAATTGGATTAGTTAAAACTAGGTAATGGACTACTCAAATGGTGAATTGGATGAATATTGTTGATCAAATAGATCAAATTGAACGTAACATTATAATGCCATGTTTTAAGCACATTTCTAAGTGAATTAGACTGACCTAGACATGTAAGAACATGACAATAGTTGAATTGCCAAGTTAGAATCTTGTTTAGATGAGTTATGAAGCTAGAAACTCAACCTAGTGTAATCTGCCTAGAATACTCTGTTCTGGGCAGTAACTTTGAAAAATCATCATAAATTGTATAAATAAAAATTAAGGCTGAAAATTTTATGGACAATGACTTGACATGTCTAAATTCATTAGGAGAAAACAGAACTGAATTCTGGATTGTAGAATGAATTGTAGAGAAGCAACACTAAGGACAGTGCAAACTGTCCAGTGTTGTAAATTACCCTGTCTTTAAGTAAAAAACTGTATTAATTGGAAAAGAACTAAAATGCAAGGCCTATATAGTTATAAAAAAATTACGTTAGCTTTCCAATGGTGTAAACCAATTGAAATTTTGACGTACGAAATGAAAATTATGCATGTTTAAGTGGACAGAGTACATGCTGCCTAGTAACAATAGTTTAGGTAATTGTACACTGTTTTGTGGCAGTTTGTAAACAGTTTTGGGACATTGATTTCTGCCCTTTTTACATGAATTAGAGTGTAGTTAGGTGTAGTAAAGAATGTATATGAACATGCTGCTAGATTTGTATATGTTGTGTACTTGTAACATTGCCTTGATTGAACGATTATGTGAACTTGTTTTAACATGTATATACTTGTGTAATGTGCTAGAACCAGGAGTGAACTTGATGGAAGAGGAAAGAGTGGAACATCCTAAAGCTAAGAACAAAGGAGTGTGGTTCCAATACTAGCTATGCTTGGAGTATTGTGAGTGTAGTTTACTTGAGAGTTAGGACTAGGTCCTAACTATAGCAAGCATGTCTAAATTCTTGAATTGTTAATTGTGTAACACCCTAAATCCTAGCTTAGAATTATTGAAACCAAGTATCTAAGTTGATAGCTCAATTAAGCTTAAACCTAAGCTAATTAGATTATCTAGGGTCTTAATTGAAAGAATGAATGAAATAAGTGACCAATTTAAAATGACTAAATTGAATTAAATGAGAAAGATGACGATTGCATGCTAAATTCCTTGTTTCCCCTAATGCCCTTGATTAAGTTAATAATAAGGATAAATTAAGGGACATATTGGACATTTCATAAATTCAATAACATGGATTAATTGCTATCATCTTCTTCATTTCTCTCTAGTTGTCGTTTGGAAGAGAGAAAGAAAGAGAGAGAGGAAAATTTGAGAAAAAGCTTGAAATTCATGGCAATGCAACCTTGATTTAGCTCCTAATTAAGTCTAGATAGCATAGTGAGTAAGGTAGCCACTTGTTTCTCTTGTAATTTCATGTTTAAATGGTTGTTTGAATGATATTCTTGTTGTTTTGATGAATTGGATGGATGTTATACATGTTGGGAGCATGCTAGACTCAAATTGAATTTGAAATTGTAATTCGTAGTAACCAAATTGATATGAGATAATGTATAGTTGCTGGAGAATCTAGAATTATGAACATGATTCAAAACAGTGTTGTTAGGGACTGTTTTGGTTATAGAAATTGTGCAAATATGTTAGATGAACTTAGAACCCTGTTTTGATCATGTTACTAGGTAAAGGAAATATGGAATTGAATACATATGTTGCTGGAAATGTGACTACACCTAATTGAACTAGTTGAATTAGGTAATGGACTGCCTAGTGGATGAATTGATGTGTAATTGTGATCAAATGGATTAAACTAGGATTAACATGACTATGCCCTGTTTTAAGAACATTTGTAGGTAAATTATGATAGCCATGACATTTATGAAATGATCATGAATGAAATTTCCATGTTAGGACTTTCCTAGAATGAAATAAGGAACTAGAAATGCAACCTAGTGTAATCTGCTCAGAATGCTCTGTTCTGGGCAGTGACTTTGAAAAATCACTAAAAGTTGTGTATAATGAATTTAAGGCTGAAATTTTTATGGAAAACACCTTGGAATGTCTAAATTCACTAGGAGAAAACATAGCTAAACTCTAGGTTTTGTACTGAAATGTAGAGTAGAAATACTAGAGACAGTGCAAACTGCCCAGTAAAGCAGGATGCCCTGTCTTTGAGTAAACAACTCTATTAATTGGCTAAAAACTAAAATGCAAGTATTATATGGTCATAAATAAAATTTTGATATCTTTCCAACGGTGTAAACCAATTGAAATTACGACGTACGGAATGAAAGATATGCTTGATTAAGTGACTAGAGTGCAAGCTGCCTGGCAGCAGCTGCATAGGCAAATGCACACTGTTTTGTGACATTTTACAAACTGTCTTGGACACAGTTTTAGGCCTTGAAATATGTCTTGTTATACATGAACTAGAATGTAGAAAAGTGTGGTTGAGTAAAAAGGAAATTGTACAAGAGCATGCTGCCCAATATGTGTATGTTATATGCTTGTAGTATTGTCTTGAATTGAATGAATTGGCTTGATGAATTGTGTGCTAACATGCTCCTTATATGTTTGTATGATTGGATGGTTAGAACAAGGAATAGAGGACTTGGTTGAAGAAGATAGGATTGATCAAGTCAAAGGAAAAGCAAAGGGGGTTGTCATAAAAGATCGATAGCTTGCTTGGACTCAAGGTATGTACCATTGGGTGCCTTAATGATCATGTCTAATTGAAGTTACATGAAATGCTTCATGTTTTGCTTGAATTGAAAGTAGTATGAGTCAAACCATGCTTGCTTGTCTTACCATTCGAATGTGTATGTATTTTGTGTGTTGTATAGTGAATTGCCGAATGGATAGGCTTAGTGTATGGCTTGAATCGAAACAAGTTACATGAAGTTGAATGTTCAAAGAATCATGTTAGTAATTTGGGTATGAGATGTTACATGTATACATCTAGGAGCAATGAAATGAAAGTACTATGAAATTAAATGCCTTAGGTCATTCGAATGAGGCATGATATCATGGAATGAATATGCAAGGTGAATCATGAAAGTAGTAACCTATAATGTAAGCATGAAAGCAAATTTTTTAATGGCCTATTCGAATGCCCTAAAATGACTTGAAATCGAAATATGGGATTGCTTGCTTGATAAGTTAAGTATACTTGGTTGCTTTCTAGTTAAGTAACTCATTTAATAGGGATGAGTTAATCTATTCTTACATTGTTCTTGTTCTTTCTTATATTGCTTGTATTACCTTGTCCTTGATTGGTAACGCACCCGAGCTGGTATGCTACTAACCCGGGGTAGAGGGTGTTACACTAATTTCATTTAAGCAACACATATACACATACATTCACTTTAATTCATGGAAGTACATAGATTTGATATACTATCTCATACCAATAAAAAAGTCCTAATTTCAGTTCACTTAACTCCACACAACAAACCATTTTAATTCACAAAACAATCCCCATTTCTTTAGCAAAACAACCCCTATTTTAAGTTTACAAAACAGTCCATTTAAATCACAAAATAGTCCCCATTAAACTTACAAAACAACCAATGTTTTAAGTTTACAAAACAGTCCATTTAAATCACAAAATAGTCCCCATTAACTAAACTATCTACATTTGGCTACTAGAAAACAATGTGACCATATATATATAAATCAAGATTCCAACACAATTTACACATTCAAACAATGGTTTAAGATTATCTAATAATTCCTAAAACATGACATGATTATGGCAAACATTATGTGCTTCAATTGAACAATTCAATCTATCTCAACAACAATCAGACACATTTCCAAACAAGCTTAATACCTAAAACCATTCTACATTTTCAGAAAGGATTTCAATGCTGGCCCTAATCACAATTCCTTCAACAATTCACAACAAAGTATAATAATCCAAAATATACTATTCGAATGGCTTAAACTCATAGCATAAGATCATTTTTTTCACACAAGTCTAATAGTAACAATGCCATATGGAAATTATAGCTAAATTCGACTTTAAAGAAGCTAAGTGAATTCCTTACCCTCTCATTATGCCATTCGAATAAAATCCTTAAGATTGATCCAAGATTTTGAAGCTCAATCAAATAATTTTGATTATCAAGCTCTCTCTTTCTCTCCCTCTAAACCATGGAGGTTCAGTGGTCTTGGGCAGAAGATGATAATGCTTCTCTCTCCTTCTCAATGCTGAGACTTCCCCAACACATGCCTCAATTTTTTGCATGACGTATGTATAAGCCCTCAAGCAAATTTTCATTAGCATGCAATCCTTAAATTTTACATAGATTCGGTTTAGTCCTTTTATCATTAGCTACCCACTTTTTCCTTTTCTTTAATTTGATACTAAGCTCCCTATTATACTTCTAGATTTATCTTAAAACAAATCAAAACCATTTGACTAGCATTCAATATATTAGCATACTTCTAAATCGGTATTTGGGGTATTACAAATCTCCTCCCCTAAAAGAAAATTTGTCCTCGAATTTACCTAAGGTAAAAAGATGAGGATATTGATCCTTTATGGTTGCCTCAAGTTCTCAAGTAGTCTATTCAAACTTGTGATTCTTCCATAGTACTTTCACAAGAGGGACAAACTTGTTGCGAAGTCTTTTAGTTTCAAGATCTAGGATTCAGATTTGTTTTTCTTAATAAGTTAGATCTGGATTAAGTTCTACTTCTTCAGGTTTTGAAACATGGGATGGATATGATTGATATTTACGAAGCATGGAGACATGGAATACATTATGGATCTTGTTGAATTCACTAGGAAGAGCCAAACGATATGCAACATTACCAATTTTCTCAATGATCTCGAAAGGTCCAATGAAATGAGGGCTAAGCTTTACTTTTTCCCAAATTTGAATACCTTCTTCCATGAAGAGACCTTCAGAAATACTTAATCTCCCACTGTATATTGTCTATCTCTTCTTTTAAGGTCAGCATAATATTTTTGCCTATCAAATGCTTCTTTTAATCTACTATGTATGATGTTTATTTGCTCTTCTGTTTCTCTAAGAAGTTCAGCTCCTAAAGCCTTGCTTTCTCCTAATTTTGACCAGCACAGGGGAGTTCTACACTTTCTTCCATATAGTGCATCAAATGGAGCCATTTGAATGGATGCCTAATAGCTATTGATGTAGGCGAACTTAACCAACGGTAAGGATTTCTCCCAATTCTTCCCAAGGTCGACCACACAAGCACGAAGCATATCTACTAGGACCTGAATTACCTTCTCTAATTAGCCATCGGATTGGGGGTGAAAAGTTGTACTAAGATTGATCCTGGTTCATAAAGCCTTTTATAAAGAATTCCAAAATCTAGATGTGAATCAAGGGTCTTGATCTAAGATTATTGATGTAGGAACACCATGCAAACGAATGATCTCTTTAATATACAATTCGGCTAGTTTGTCCAAACTAAAATTCATTCGAATTGGAAAAAAGTGTGCCGACTTAGAGAATCTAACAATTATCACCCAAACTGCATCATTCTTCTTTGGGGACAAGGGTAAGCTGCTCACATAGTCCATAACTATATGTTCCCATTTACACCAGGGTATTTCAATGGGTTGCAAAAGTTCCGTAGGGACTCGATGTTCAGCTTTAACCTTTTGACAAGTTAGACACTTAGATACAAACCCTGTAATAGTAGACTTCATCCTTGCCACCAATATAAATCCTTCAAATCTTTGTACATCTTTACTGACCCGGGATGGATAGAATAGGGACTACTATGAGCTTCTGAAGCATTTCCTTCTTAAAGATTTCATCATTGGGTACATAAACTCTATTTCAAAACTATAGTAATACATCAGACTTTAGAGAGAAATCTAGATTAGGCTGGTCTTTTAGATTAAGCAAAATGCTTTGTAGCTCAGGATCTGAATGTTGGAGGGTCTTGATTCTTGAAATTAAATCATAGTGAATTTGGAGTTCAGCTACAAGCTTTTGTTATCTTTAAAGCCTAAAGTGAGCATTGGTTACAGTAGAAGCTACAATACAATGAAACATTTTAGGTAAAAAGATATATAATTCGATTAAGGCTAAAAAGTAACTCATTTAAGATCTTACCAGATGAATATTTGTGACTAAGTGCATCAGACACCACATTCTCTTTTCCTGGATGATAATCAATGACTAAATCATAATCCTTGAGTACTTCCATCTACCTTCTTTGTCTAAGGTTTAGTTCTTTATTTGTTAGGAGATATTTTAGACTTTTATGATCTGTGAACATATAACATTTCTCTCCGAAAAGTTAATGTCTCCAAATATTTAGTGCAAAGACAACAACAACAAGTTCTAGATCATGAGTTGGATAATTTAGTTCATGAGGTTTATGTTCTCACAAAGCATAAGCCACCACCTTCCCTTCTTGCATAAGTACACACCCCAGTCCAAGATGAGATGCATCACTGGATATTGTGCAGTCCTTTCTCGATTCAGGTTGCGTTAAAACATGGGTAAGAACTTGTTTTAGTTTATCAAAGCTTCTGTAGCACCCTAAAAATTGGCCTAGAAATGTTACCACAATCTAAACTATAGGGTAATTGAATTCATGAGCTAATCAAATTAAAGAAGATAGAACATTGGCTAACAAATAACTAAAGGACTAAAATGTTATAGCCAACAAATTAAAGCATCAAAATAGAAGTGACCAATATGAATTATACGCAATAATCATGTATTGCATGATAATGAAATAAGCTAGAATGGTTTGAGCATGTGGAAAGTGATGGCATTTACACATAGGATCATTAGATCAAATGCCATCATCTTCTTCATTTCTCCTTAGCACTGAATCATTCATGCTTTGAGAGAGAAAGGACTAAATTAAAGAGTGAAGGGCTGCATGTCGAATAATTCTTGAATCTAATTTTTGTGTTTCTTGATTTGTTGATGTTTAAAGGTAAAAAACTTCTTTTATTCTCTTCTTTGGATTCAAATGATAACTTGAGGTGTAGTAATGCATTGTTATGTTTGAATTGATAGAATGGTTGATTCTTGAATTGATGATATCTTTGTTGTATAAATTGAATTGGATGAATGTTATGTATGTTAGGGTCATGCTAGCTTCAATTAGAACTTGGAAATTGAATGCTAGAAGATAAATTGCTAATGAAATATACGTATAGTTGCTGGAAATCTGGGAAATATGTACATGGTTGAAAACAGTCTTGATTAAGGACTGTTTTGATAGAGAAAATGTGTACACATGTCAATTGAACATAGAACCCTGTTTTGATCATGTTTCTAGGTAAAATGGAGATTGAATTGAATAGATATGTTTCTGGAAAATGGCTACACCTAATTGTACTAGTTAAATTAGGTAATGGACTGCATAGTTGATGATTTGGATGTGTAATGTTGATTAAATAGATCAAATTGAGTTTAACATGATAATGCTCTGTTTTAAGCTCATGGGTAGATGAATTAGGATGACATAGACAAGTAAGATCATGAAAATGAATTGAATTGCCATGTTAGAACCTTGCTTAGGTGATTTTAGAAGCTAGAAATTCAACCTAGTGTAATCTGCCCAAAATGCTCTGTTTTGGGCTGTAACTTTGAAAAATCACTATAAATTGTATATAATGAATTTAAGACTGAAATTTTTACGAACAACACCTTGATATGTCTAAATTCATTAGGAGAAAACAGAAATGAATTTTGGGTTTTATAATGAAATGTAGAGAAGAAACACTAGGGACAGTGTAAACTTTCCAGTGCAGTAAAATGCCCTGTCTTTAGGTTAAAAACTGTATTAATTGTTAAAGAATTAAAATGCAAGTCTTATATGGTCATAAAGAAAATTTTGTTTGCTTTCCAACGGCGTAAACCAATTTAAATTCCAACGTACGGAATGAAAGTTATGCATGATTAAGTGACTAGAGTGCAAGCTGCCTGGCAGCAGCAGTATAGGCAATTGCACACTGTTTTGTGGCAATTTGTAAACTGTTTTGTAAACAGTTTTAGGACATTGATTCTACCTTGTTTTACATGAACTAGAGTATAGATAAGTCTAGTTAAGTGTAATGAAGAATGTACATGAACATGCTGCCAAATTTGTGTATGTTATGTGCATGTGACATTGACTTGATTTGATGATCATATGAACTTGTCTTTACATGTTTGCACTTGTAATGTGATAGAACCAGGAGTAAACTTGGTGGAAGAGGATGGAGTGGATCATCCTAAAGCCAAGAACAAGGGAGTGTGGATCCAATACTAGCTAAGCTTGGAGTATTGTGAGTGTAGTCACCTCTAGGGTTAGGACTGGGTCCTAACCAATACATACTTGTTTTATACTCTTGAAATGCTTAAATGAACCTAATCATGGACTTGACCTAATAAGGGAAGAATGACTTGTAATGTATAAAATTTGATCACATCGAATGTTTAAGCAAGATCAGGTGATAGCGTGGATGCTTGTATGAGATATGATGCAATATGATCAAATGCTAAAGACTTGCTTCAGACATATTCTAATCTTGATGAAATGAAACATGAAAACTACTTGATATGTGAGCTATGGCTCAATGGCCTAAGGGCCTAATATGAAATGAACTTGCTTAACATGATCTTTAACTTGAAACACTTGAATAAATGGTAAATTGAACAACCTTGGTAGCTAGTTGGACTAGGTAGAAGGGCATGCCTTACAGTTTAGAGCTCATTGTGTAAGGGTGGACTATGGTCCAGGGCTAAGGCCCCTATTTGGCGACAGACGGAGGGTACGTATGTGGTCTTTGGCGACAGTAGGAGCGTTTGACCAGCACTATAGTGCATCTTGTGGCGACAGTTGGTTGGAGACTTGATTACCTATACAAACTAAGTACCAAGAGGGTTGTTTAATTGATAATACATGAAATAACAATCCTACATCATATGTTACTTGTTTTGAAAGCCATGAATTGTATGTTGCTTGTCCTGTAAGCGTGACTTCCTTGATTACTTGTTTTGAAAGCATGTTGTGCTTGATTCATGAAGCATGAATTCTTGTTTCTTGTTCCTTGATAGCCGAATGTATGATATCCTTAGCTAGGATTATCTTGGTGCTTGAAAGCCGTAGCTAGGATCATTCTAATGCTTGAAATCCTTAGCTACGTCTATACTTGATTAAATGACACATGAAACTTGACATAACAAATGGTTAGATTTAGTACTACCTCACTTAGTACATTTTTGTACTTATCACTCTCGTTTTCATTCTTCCCAACTACAGGATAAAGGATACGAGTGTTGCTTGATCTTGAAGCTTGTTACCTTGAGCTAGAAGCAACTCACACAAGCTTTGCCTAAGTATGATTTCATACTTGTTTTGTATATCTCCTAGAATGGTGGCACTATATTGTTTAAAGTGTAGATTGATCATGCATTTTGGTACTTTTATATATTGTCTTAATGGGCCTACTATGTTTCGAACATATTGACAAGTATGTAATGAACTAAAGTTTCATGTAATGAATGGTATTTGCTGCGCATATAAGGATTTAAGAATGGAATGATCAAATGTTTATCTAGTTTACCTTGATAACATTTGAATGCTTTGTTTGTGTACACGTCTTGCTTGAATTGAACATAGGATATCCTAACCACATTGCTTGTCTTCCATTCAAATGCATTGTGAACCATATGGTCACTTGTGTGTGTGTATATACCATGATGTATATGTTTGAGATTAGCATGACGATTGTCAAATGCATAGGAATGGAATAAGGCTTGAATGGAAACTAGTTACATGTAAATTGAATGATCAAGAACCATGTTAGCATTTTGGGTTAAGATGTACATGTATAAGTCTAAGAAACAAAGAAATGAAAGGGAAGTAGGTTGTTGTCTTAGTACATTCGAATGATAGGGATAAAAATGAAGTAAAGTGTATTGATAATGTAGTAACATATAGTATAAGTATAAAAGGATCAACTATATGCCTTGTTTCGAATGCCCTTGATAATTTGAGATCAAATATAAGGTTACTTGTGTGTTAAGTAAGTAAGTATGAGTTGCTTGCATGATAAGTAATGAATGTTTAGTTGCTTGTTAGTTAAGTAACTCATTTAATAGAAATGAGTTATCAATGTCTTGCTTGTTCTTGTATTGCCTTGCCTTGTATTGTCCTTGCTTGCTTGCATTAATGTAACGCTTCCGAGCTGGGTTGCTACTAACCCGGATAGGGGGTGTTATATTTAATTGGTATCAGAGCTTTAGGTTTAGTCGATTCTAGGACTAAACCAGGCTATCGTGCATCATATAGGATACTTGTGCCACCTAGGAGTCTTGTATTGAATAGCTTGTGTCTTGCTTATTAAACCGAACCCCTAATTGTTCTATTTGAACGTAGAATGTCTGAAACAAGACTAGGCCGGGACAATGAAAGTCCTGAAGGCTCCTCAAATGAAGGAGACAGTGTGAGGATTGAACAGAATCCTCAACAACAACAAACTCAAACTCGAGCCCAAGATGCTGCTCAACAGGAAGCTCCTACGATCAATCTCGTGTAGCAATAATGTCTTCTAAGTATGAAGGAGATGTTCAATCATCTTGTAACTACTTTAAAACAAGATCATCCTACTGCTCCTCCTGTTGTTGTGCCAAATAGAGCTCTGATTGACAAGTTGGCTCAACACCGGGCTTATACTTTCACTAGCACTGATGAAGTCAATCCCAAAGTAGCTGAGTACTGGTTAGAGGCCACTACTCGAATCTTGACTAAGCAACTACCTTGTCTTGATTAGCACAAACTCGAATGTGCCATAGCCCTATTGGCAGATGAAGCTCTAAGCTGGTGGGAAACCACTACCCTGAGTGCTCCTGCTGAAGCCGTAACTTGGAAATTCTTTCTTGAGGAATTCAGGAAGAAATACATCAGTGAACTGTAACACCCCAAATCCTAGCCTAGAAGTATTGAAACCAAATTGAATAAGTTGATAGCTTAATTGAATTTAAAATTAAGCTAAATTGAATAATCAAGGGTCTGATTGAAAGAATTTATGAAATAAGTGTTCAAATTACAAAGGACCAATTTGATTTAAGTATGAAATATGAGGCTTGCATGATAAATTTCATGCTTCTCTTATTTGCCCTTGACTAATTATAGGATTAATAACAAATTAAGGATAGTTTAGTAACTTCACAAATTTACTAATGTGGATAACCACATTGTCATCATCTCTTTCATTTCATTATACCAGCCAAAATTAGAAAGGAGAGTGAGAGAAAGCTTGAAAAATTCAGCCATTGAAGAAGGGAATTAAGCTTGCATGTGTAGAGTTTTTTCATTGAAATTAAGCTAGAAGCAAAGTAAGTATGATTCTACTTGTGTTCAATTGAATAGGCAACTATATTTGTTGAATTGGACTGTTTTGATGATGTTAGATGAAATTAGATATTGAATATGTGATTAGATGATTAAATGGTTGTAGAATAATGCAAATTGAAGAATGAAAAGTTGGTACAATGCTAGAAATCATGTGTTTGAGATAGTGTAACAAAGCTAGGTTGCTGGAAAATTGAAATGTGATGTTGAAGTGAGAATTGAATGATTAGAACTTAAAATTGAGCTACGGAATTAACGAATTGATTATGATCATGATTAGATATTGTAAAGAAGGTGTTAAACAAATTGAATTGTTAGCAAACAATGCTAGAAATGAAGGATAAAAGTATGAACATAGTCTTGTAACATAGAAACTGTTTTGTGGAATTGAAATTGAGTAGACATGCAAGATTAGGCATTGTAACCAACTTACGCTGTTTTGGCTGCTTTGAATAATGAATTAAAATTGACTCAACATGTTTAGGATGACATATGAAATGAATTATAGGGCCAAAACATTGGTTAAAATGAATTTAAGGAATTAAAATGTGAATAGGTACAATCTGCCCAGAATTGCTCTATTTTGGGCAGTCACTTTGAAAATTCACCAAAACTTTTATAGATCAAATTCATAACTAAAATTTTAATGACATGATCCTTAGAATGTCTATTTTCATTAGGTGAAAATAGAACTGAAAACTGGGTCCTATGCTGGAAACTGTAAATAGGAATTGCATGACAGTGCAAACTGTCTTGGCAGTGTAAATGCCCTGTCTTTGAACAATAAACTGTATTAATTGGCTAAGAAATAAAAAGCAAGTATTACTTGGTATTATATACAATTTTTTTAGCTTTCCAATGGTGTATAGTAATCTAAATTCTGACGTACGGATTAAAAGATATGGCCAATTAAAGGGACAGTGTGCAAACTGCCAGGCAGCAGTGTCCTGGGCAGTTTGGGACTGTTTTTGCACCTAGTAGCAAACTCTTTCCAAAATAGTTTTGGGACATTGTAACCTGTCCAATTATGCTTTAAAATGAAGTAATAACAATATGGAAATGAACTAGTAAGAAATTTTGAAAAGTAAGCATAAAAACAGTAGCTAAATGTTAGGTACAAATGTGGTAACATTGCTACTATGATTGTGTGATATATTGTGCTTGTTTTGATGAAATGTGTATGTGCTATGCTTGCTAGATCAAGGACAACAAGTTGGGTAAGAAGAGGATAGGAGTGGACATCACAAAGCTAGAGGCAAAGGGATTTGGATACAGGATAATTGATTGCTAGGAGTATTATGAGTGTAACTATCCTTAGGGTTAGGACTTAGGTCCTAACCAACTTTGCTATTGTTAATTCAATGAAATTGCCATGTAAAATGACCTAATGCATATTTTTCTAATTAAGGGAAGAATGAAATGTATGATAACTTGTTTGATGCCATGATCTATGTGTTACTTAGGTGTTAAGCAAATGTAATGAAATGTGTATCATGTTGCATTGCTTATGCCTAAGGTAAGAAATGGCATGCTTGCTTGGAGAATAAGGTACGCACATTGCATACATATGCTTGTGTTTGTCAATGTTATACATGGCTGATTGAAATGAATTGAACAAGGATACTACTTTGTATTCATGCTATTCGAATGGCATGGATGGTTTTGTATTAGGAGTTAAGACTCCATAAGCCTAAGGGCTTGGCCTTTGAATGGCATAATCTTGAATTGGATATTGAAATGTATAAAGCTTGAATGAAATGGATAATCAACAACCTTGGTAGCTAGTTTGGATAGATAGAAGGGCATGCCTTAGAATCTTGAGCTCATATTGGCACTACGGTGCATATTGGCACTTCGGTGCATATTGTTAAGATTTGATTATCTAGTAATCTACTTACCAAGGGTGTTAAAAGATGACTTAATAATTAAAATGAACATTCTTTGCTTAGATGTGTGATATGAACATTGCTTATATTGTAAGAAACTTGGATGAACTTCCTTGCCTTGAAAGATGACGCATGAATGGTTGCAAAACTAGTTACTTTTCATGAAAGTAATGTATAGATGATGGCTTTGTGTATGAATGCCTACTTGGTGATTAGAGTTTTTGATTGCTTGTCACCTAATTAAGATGATCAAATGGTACATGAGTATTATGATGGATGTTGCTATGTTGATTATATGATATGTGAAGTTGCCTAAGTCTACCCTATTCATTCGAATAGCATGTATCTTGTATTGATGGTCTTGATTCTTTGAAATATATGAAAACTTGGACTTATATGCTTTGAAATTGGTTAGACTTAGTGTTACCTCGCTAAGTACATAACGTGTACTTACCACTCTACTCTTCATTCTTCCCATAAAAGATTAAAGGTACTTCAAGAGGATATCTTGGGTTTGAAGCAACACTGGAGGAAAGCTTGAAAGTATGAATTCATACTTTTTGTATACTCCTAGTTTGGTGGCACTATATCTTGTAATAGGTAACCTTGATCATGCATTTGAATATGTGTTTAAGACTTGTATGTGTAATGTTTTGATGGGTCTATCTTGTAAATAACTTGGATGACTTATATATTATGTTTGAACCATGATGATATGTATATATATGAGTAAGAAGCTGCGTAAATTATGAAACTATACAATGATGGTTGAATCTTGTTTCATTTGAATGTTAGACCAATGTGTATGATCATGCATTTGTTCCTATGTCTATTAGCGTGATTCGGCAATGAGAAGATTGGGCTAAGGTATGTTTAAGCATGAATTAACAATGTATAAACCAAATATGCTATGAAATGTGATGACTTGAGTTGGTAACTCTCCGGAACCAGAATACGGCTAACCCGGGGATAGGGTGTTACATGAACAGTACTTGGTCGAGCGCCAGAAACGTTTCTTGTATCTCAAGCAAGGTGGCTGACCCATTGAACAATACATGAGTGACTTCTACAAGTATTGCATGTATAGGTCGGAATATATCAAAATCGAAGCAGATAAATGTCAGATGTTCATCGATAGACTGAATGATGAACTGAGTCTAATTTTCACTACCCTGGTATCACTGACTTTCAGAATTTAGTGAACCGGGTTATTGCAACCGAGGCAAAGATGAAAGCCTCTGAAAAACGAAAAAGTGGTAACTCCTGGAAAGATAAACGATCCAGAAATGACGACAAGCTTCACTGGCAGTCAAAGAAATCTAAACACTCCATAGATCACTCTTCGAATTACACTCCTGTTCAGAAGAGCAATTACATACCGAAACCTCAAACGGTAATCAAGTCTTCAGCCCCGATCATCTCTGTTAATAGTACGGGGAATTTCGGCAAAACTACTCAATATCCTACTTGCAAGTTCTATCAGAAGCACAACACCGGGCAATGCAAAACTCAACAGAATTTGTGTTTCATATGTGGAGCCTCCGATCATTATATCCGACATTGTCCTCAGAATCCTAACAAGGTTCCAACTAGAACTTCTGCAAATGCTAGTTCAGCTCCATTTAATCGAAACAAGGGCCTGAGACAAGCTCAGTCTGGGAATCAAAGCAAAGGTAGAGGCCAACATTTGGCACCTACACACCAAGAATCCTGAGCCCCTACTCGAATCGACCACATTCGTGGGAAAGAGAAAGAAGAAGCATCTAATGTTATTGCAAGTACTGTTGAATTAAATTCAATTCATGCATATCCTTTGATTGATTCGAGATTTACCCACTATTTTATATGTTCTTTCTTGATTGCTAAGTTAAACTTAAAAACCGAACATGTTAAGACTAGCCTTGTAGTTTCGAACCCTATAGGAGGAAATATGCCTATTAACTTCTTTTGCAAGCAAAGTCCTATAAGCATTCGAAATGTACCTTTTCCCATGGACCTTTATGTATTGCCTTCTTGTGAGTTCGATCTAGTGTTAGGACTAGATTGGCTAAGTAAACATGAAGCCTGGATAGATTGCCAAAATAGGAGACTGTATCTCTAGGGTTTAGGGAAGGAATCAATCCTCCTAATTGATAGAAAACCAACCTCAATCTTTGCTGCCATGACTATGCAAGATGAACTTGAATTCTGCTTACTAGTATGCCAATTGTATCTAAATTCATTGATGTTTTTCCCAAGGAACTCCCTGGTCTCCCTCCAACCAGAGAAGTAGAGTTCGGGATCAAAGTTCAACCTGGAACAACTCTGGTGTCCATCACACCTTATCAAATGGCACTTGTTGAATTGAAAGACCTCAAGAAGCAACTCCAAGAGCTACAAGACAAAGGATTTATTCGACCTAGCTCATCTCCCTAGGGTGCTCTAGTCTTGTTCGTGAAAAAAGAAAGATGGAACTATGAGACTCTGTATTGACTACAGACATTTGAACAAGCTTACTATCAAGAATCGGTATCCTCTCCCAAGGATAGAAGATCTCTTCGATCAACTCAAGGATGCTTCGGTGTTCTCAAAGATCGATCTTCGATCAAGATACTATCAAATGAGGGTAAAAGAAGAAGATGTACCCAAGATATCCTTTCGTACTTGATATGGCCACTTCAAATTTCTTGTAATGCCATTCGGGTTAAGGAATGCTTCAGATGCTTTCATGGACCTCATGAACTGTGTATTCAAGCCCAATCTTGACAAGTTTGTGGTTGTCTTCATCGATGACATCTTTGTGTATTCTCAAAATAAGGAAGAACACTCTAAACACCTTCGAATTGTATTGCAAACTCTTCAAGAACATCAATTGTTCGCAAAGTTCTCTAAGCGTGAATTCTGGTTATCAGAAGTCTCGTTACTTGGCCATGTCATCTTGGCAGAAGGAATTAAAGTAGACCTGAGCAAAATTCGATCCATCATGGATTGGAGACCTCCAAAGAATGTTGGTGAGGTTTAAAGCTTTCTCGGTTTAGCCAAGTATTATCGGCGTTTTATCAAGGGATTTTCATCCATTACCGCAAGCTTAACTAAGCTAACTCGTAAAGATACCCCTTTTGTTTGGTAGGAGAACAAACAACGAAGCCTTGATCAACTTAAACAAGCTTTGACTCATGCACCGGTTCTTATCCAACCAGAATCGGGCAAAAAATTCACTGTCTATAGTGATGCATCTCATTTAGGACTAGGATGTGTCCTAATGCAAGATGGAAAAGTGGTAGCTTACGCTTCAACGCAACTAAAACCACACGAGTCAAACTACCCTACACACGATCTAGAATTACCAGCTATCGTGTTTGCTCTCAAAATATGGAGACATACTTGTACAGGGAGAAATGTAACCTGTTCACAAACCACAAGAGTCTCAAATACCTCATGACTCAGAAAGATTTGAATCTGAGACAAAGAAGATGGCTAGAATTGCTTAAAGGCTATGATTTGGTTATCGACTATCATTTGGGGAAAGCAAACATGGTTGCTGATGCCGTTAGTTGAAGACCATACTCGGGTAAACCCCTAAATCTAAATTCTAGAATAATTCATTCGAATTTGATCTTACTTGGATTACAAGTAACCATTCGAAATATCTTACTTGTCTTGCATGTAACTACTCGAAAATTCTACCTTAATGATCTTGTGTATTCTTTGTAGCTTCCTTGGCTATCAATGCTCATTTTTTTATCCAAAGGACGAAAATTCTTGTATGAACTTCAAGTTCAATCTAGTCTAATCTCGAGAATTAAAGAACTCCAACAAACTGATCCAGATCTTCTGAAGATCACATCCAAGCTAGACTCTGAGTCTAATTCTGACTTCTCCATCAAGTCGAATGGACTCCTCTATTTCAAGGATAGAGTATGTTTTCCTAACAATAAGGAACTAAACAAGAAATGTTACAAGAATCTCATCAAAGCTCTTTCTCGATTCACCTGGGATCTATTAAAATGTACAAAGATCTAAAGGCACTATACTGGTGGCCGGGTATGAAATTTGCTATCACAGATTTTGTATCAAAGTGCCTAACTTGTCAAAAGGTTAAAGCCGAGCATCAAGTTCCTACTAGATTGCTCCAACCAATCGAATTCCCTCAGTGGAAATGGGATCGGATTACAATGGATTTCGTTACTGGACTTCCTTCCACTCTAAGAAAGAATGATGTTGTATGTGTGATTGTTGATGGATTCACAAAGTCTACTCACTTCATCCCCGTTCGAATGAACATGAGCTTGGAAACCTTAGCTGAGCTATACATCCATGAAGTGATTCGATTACACGGTGTACCTTCAACTATAATCTCTGATCGTGATCCCAGATATGCTTCTCGATTTTGGAATTCCTTGTAGAATGCTCTAGGAGCTAAAGTGCATCTTAGTACAGCCTTTCATCCTCAATCAGATGGACAATCTAAAAAGATCATTCAAGTACAAGAAGACATGCTACGTTCTTGTGTAATAGACTTCAGAAAGAATTGGGAGAAATCTCTACCCCTAGTAGAGTTTGCTTACAACAATAGCTATTAGACATTTATTCAGATGGCTCCCTTTGAAGCTCTATACGGAAGAAGATGTAGAACTCCCTTGTGCTGGTCTGAATTGGGAGAAAGCAATGTTTTAGGACCTCAATTTCTTAGAGAAACTGGAAAACATGTGAAGATCATTCATGATCGACTAAAGGCAACTTTCGATAGGCAGAAAGCTTATGCTGACTTGAAAAGGAGAGACATCCAGTACAATGTTGGAGACAAAGTTTTCCTCAAAGTATCTCATTAGAAGAAAGTCTTCAGATTCGGAAGAAAAGGAAAGCTCAGCCCTCGGTTTATCGGACCATTTGAAATCATTGAAAGGATTGGTCCAGTGGCTTATCGATTGGCACTTCCTAGTGAATTTGATAAGATCCACAATGTCTTCCATGCTCAGGAAATATAGGTTTGATCCATCTCATGTTCTTGAACCCGAAGAGGTGGAATTGAATCTTGGTCTATCTTATGAAGAAGAACCTATTTAGATACTTGACAAGGAAGTCAAAAGACTTCGAAACAAGAATGTTCCTCTTGTCAAAGTCTTGTGGAGAAATCACAAGGTTGAAGAGGCAACATGGGAATCTGAAGAAGTCATGAAGAAGCAATATCCTCACTTATTCGATTCAGGTAAATTCGAGGAAGAATTTATTTTAAGGGGAGGAGAATTGTATCACCCTAAAAAATGGCCTATAAATGTTACCACAATCTAAACTATAGGCTACTTGAATTCATGAGCTAATCAAATTAAAGAAGAAAGAACATTGGCTAACAAATAACTAAAGGACTAAAATGTTATAGCCAACAAATTAAAGCATCAAAATAGAAGTGACAAATATGAATTATATGCAATAATCAAGTATTGCATGATAATGAAATAAACTAGAATTGTTTGAGCATGTGGCAAGTGATGGCATTTACACGTAGGATCATTAGATTAAGGAGTGAAGGGCTGCATGTCGAATAATTCTTGAATCTAATTGCTATATCTCTTGATTAGTTGATGTTTAAAGGCAAGAAACTTCTTTAATTCTTACTTTGGATTCGAATGATAACTCGAGGAGTAGTAATGCATTGTTATGTTTGAATTGATAGAATGGTTGATTCTTGAATTGATGATATCGTTGTTGTATGAATTGAATTGGATGAATGTTATGTATGTTAGGGTTATGCTAGCATCAATTAGAACTTGGAAATTGAATGCTAGAAGCTAAATTGCTAATTAAATATATGTATAGTTGCTGGAAATCTGGGAAATATGTACATGGTTGAAAATAGTCTTGATTAGGGACTGTTTTGATAGAGAAAATGTGTAAACGTGTCAATTGAACATAGAACCCTGTTTTGATCTTGTTCCTAGGTAAAATGGAGATTGAGTTGAATAGATACGTTGCTGGAAAATGACTACACCTAATTGTACTAGTTAAATTAGGTAATGGGCTGCCTAGTTGATGAATTGGATGTGTAATGTTGATCAAATAGATCAAACTGAGTTTAACATGATAATGCTCTATTTTAAGCTCATGGACAGGTGAATTAGGATGACCTATACATGTAAGATCATGAAAATGAATTGAATTGACATGTTAGAACCTTGCTTAGGTGAATTAAGAAGCTAGAAATTCAACCTAGTGTAATCTGCCCAGAATGCTCTATTCTGGGCAGTAACTTTGAAAAATTACTATAAATTTTATATGATGAATTTAAGGCTGAAATTTTTATGGACAACACCTTGATATGTATAAATTCATTAGCAGAAAAAATAACTGAATTATGGGTTGTATAATGAAATGTAGAGAAGAAACACTAGGGATAGTGCAAACTGTCCAGTGTAGTAAAATGCCTTGTCTTTAGGTTAAAAACTGTATTAATTGGTAAAGAATTAAAATTCAAGCCTTATATGGTCATAAATACAATTTTGTTATATTTCCAACGGTGTAAGACAATTGAAATTCCGACGTACGGAATGAAAGTTATGCTTGATTAAGTGACTAGAGTGCAAGCTGCCTGGCAGCAGCAGTATAGGCAATTGCAACTGTTTTGTGGCAATTTGTAAACTGTTTTTTAAATAGTTTTAGGACATTGATTCTACCTTGTTTTACATGAACTAGAGTATAGATAATTCTAGTTAAGTGTAATGAAGAATGTACATGAAAATGCTGCCAAATTTGTGTATGTTATGTGCTTGTGACATTGACTTGATTTGATGATCATATGAACTTGTCTTGACATGTTTGCACTTGTAATGTGATAGAACCAGGAGTAAACTTGGTGGAAGAGGATAGAGTGGATCATCCTAAAGCCAAGAATAAGGGAGTGTGGATCCAATACTAGGTAAGCTTGGAGTATTGTGAGTGTAATCACCTCTAGGGTTAGGACTATGTCCTAAGCAATGCATACTTGTTTATACTCTTGAAATGCTTAAATGAACATAATCATGGACTTTACCTAAAAAGGGAAGAATGTCTTGTAATGTATGAAATTTTAAGCATGATTAGGTGATAGCATGGATGCTTGTATGAGATATGATGCAATATGATCAAATGCTAAAGACTTGCTTGAGATATATTCTCATCTTGATGAAATGAAACATGAAAACTACTTGATATGTGAGCTATGGCTCAATGGCCTAAGGGCCTAATATGAAATGAACTTGCTTGGCATGATCTTGATCTTGAAACACTTGAATAAATGGTAAATCAAACAACCTTGGTAGCTAGTTGGACTACGTAGAAGGGCATGCCTTAGAGTCTAGAGCTCATTGTGTAAGGTTGGACTACGGTCCAGGGCTAAGGCTCTTATTTGGAAACAGACGGAGGGTACGTATGTGGTCTTTGGCTACAGTAGGAGGGTTTGACCAGCACTACAGTGCATCTTGTGGTGACAGTTGGTTGGAGACTCGATTACCTATACAAACTAAGTACCAAGGGGGTTTTTAATTGATAATACATGAAATAACAATCCTACATCATATGTTACTTGTTTTGAAAGCCATGAACTGTATGTTGCTTGTCATGTAAGCATGACTTCCTTGATTACTTGTTTTGAAAGCATGTTGTGCTTGATTCATGAAGCATGAATTCTTGTTTCTTGTTCCTTGATAGCCGAATGTATGATATCCTTAGCTAGGATTATCATGGTGCTTGAAAGCCTTAGCTAGGATCATTCCAATGCTTGAAATCCTTAGCTAGGTCTATACTTGATTAAATGACACATGAAACTTGACATAACAAATGGTTAGATTTAGTACTACCTCACTAAGTACATTTTCGTACTTATCGCTCTCATTTTCATTCTTCCCAACTACAAGATAAAGGATACGAGTGTTGCTTGATCTTGAAGCCTGTTACCTTGAGCTAGAAGCAACTCACACAAGCTTTGCCTAAGTATGATTTCATACTTGTTTTGTATATCTCCTAGAATGGTGGCACTAGATTGTTTAAATTGTAGATTGATCATGCATTTTGGTACTTGTATATAATGTCTTGATGGGCCTACTATGTTTTGAACCTATTGACAAGTATGTAATGAACTAAAGTTTCATGTAATGAATGGTAATTGCTGAGTATATATGGATTTAAGAATGGAATGATCAAATGTTGATCTAGTTTACCTTGATAACATTTGAATGCTTTGTTTGTATACATGTCTTACTTGAATTGAACATAAGATATCCAAACCGCATTGCTTGCCTTCCATTCAAATGCATTGAGAACCATATGGTAACTTGTGTGTGTATATACCATGATGTATATGTTTGAGATTAGCATGATGATTGCCGAATGCATAGGAATGGAATAAGGCTTGAATAGAAACTAGTTACATGTAAATTGAATGATTAAGAACCATGTTAGCATTTTGGGTTAAGATGTACATGTATAAGTCTAAGAAACAAAGAAATGAAATGGGAGTAGGTTGTTGTCTTAGTACATTCGAATGATAGGGATAAAAATGAAGTAAAGTGTATTGATAATGTAGTAACATATAGTATAAGTATAAAAGGAAACAACTATATGCCTTGTTTCGATTGCCCTTGATAATTTGAGATCAAATATGAGGTTACTTGTTTGTTAAGTAAGTATGAGTTGCTTGCATGATAAGTAATGAATGTTTAGTTGCTTGTTAGTTAAGTAACTCATTTAATAGAAATGAGTTATCAATGTCTTGCTTGTTCTTGTATTGTCCTTGCTTGCATTAATGTAACGCTCCCGAGCCGGGTTGCTACTATCCCGGGTAGGGGGTGTTACAACTTTGTTACTAGCTTTCCAACTAGACAAAAGGTACATCTATTTGAAGGAGTTTAGTTAAAGGTGTATCCAAGAGGAAGAACTCTTTATTGAACCTTTGGTAAAAACCAGGTAACCCCAAAAAGCTTCTAACTTCACCAACATTTCTCGAAGGTCTCCAATCAACAACTGATTGAATCTTCTTAGGATCAACCTTAATCCCTTCTAAAGATACCACATGTCCAATGAAGGACACTTCACACAACCCAAAATTCGCATTTATTGAACTTAGCATAAAGTTGTTTGTCTAGAAGAGTTTACAGAACAATTCAAAGGTGTTTTCGACTGTTTACTCTCATTCTTGGAATAGATAAGAATGTCATCTATGAAAACTACTAAAAACTTATCCAAATAGGGCTGAAAGACCTTATTCATAAGATCCATGAATGCGGCTAGAGCATTTCTTAAGCCAAAAGGCATCACAAGGAATTCATAATGACCATAATGAGTCGTGAATGATGTTTTTGGCACATTAGATTCTTTTACCTTCATCTGGTAATATCCTGATCGCAGATCGGTCTTGGAGAATACAATAGCATGCTTGAGTAGATCAAACAAGTCTTTAATTCTGGGCAAAGGGTACTTGTTTTTAATGGTTATCTTATTTAATTGCCGATAGTCAATACAAAGCTAGGGCTCCCCAAGGAGATGAACTAGGCCTAATGAATCCTTTATATTGAAGTTCTTGTAGTTGGATCTTAAGTTCCTTAAGCTCGATTGGAGTCATCCAGTAAGGAGTGATGGAAACTAGAGTCGATCTTGGTTGAACTTTAATCCCGAACTCAACTTCCTGAGTTGGAGGTAATCCCGAAAGTTCGTCAGGAAATACATCAGGAAATTCAAAAACAGTTAGGATTTAGTCTCATTAACTTTAGGTACATCAAAAAACACATGAATTGGTTCGTTTAATTGCTTGTCTAACAAAAGTATGGATTATTTTCCTAACCCATGAAGGAATAGTCCTTTCTTACAACAGTCTACCTAGGCATGATGTTTACCTAACCAATCTAACCTCAAAATAAGATCAAACTCATAGAAAGGTAGGGATAAGAGATCGGCAGGGAAAGAAATTCCTTGTATAAATAAAGGACAATTTCTACACACTTGGTTTACCACCACTCTATCTCCTAAAGAATTTATTGCAATAAGATTACAATCAATAGGTTATGAACTCAAATTAAACTTTTTGATTAGAGTAGAACATATAAAAGAATGATTTGAACAAAAATTGAATAATGCATATATAGGATTTGAGTACAATTCGATTGTACCTGCAATGACATCATAGTAATCTTTTTCTTCACGACCTCGAACATGGTATACTCTAGCAGGTGCTCAAGATTCTTGTTGTGTAGTGCTAGAGGCTTGCCCCTGATGTTTCCTAGAGACACTTGATTGAGCCCTCTTAGGTCCTTGACCTCTAGGTGACAGAGCATGATTAGAATTCTTTGAAAAATGGCTAGGAAGCGTATTTAGGTTCTGAGGACAATCTTTGATGTAGTGACCTGAATCTCCACACATATAACAAGTATTTGCATGTCTTCTGTACTGGCATGTGTGCTTTTTCTAACAGAAGTTGCAAGAAGGAACTTGTGAGTCTCTCCCAAAACCACTCGTGCTATTTATCGACGTTGATGGTGTAGAAGACTTAGCTACTGATTGAGGCTTAGAAAAAAAGTTACTCTTTGGGGAATAATTGTAATTTGAATATCCACAACCTTGATTATTTGGTTTATTGGGTGGGAACAGAGGTAGGGAATCATTTTTAGGCAATTTGTCATACCGGGAATGATTTCCCTTCCTTTTCATCTTAGCTTCAGTAGCAATCACCCGATTCACAAGCTCTTGGAAGTCAGTAATTCCAGAGTTGTGAATAAAGGATTTAACTCATCATTTAGGTCATCAATAAATTTACAATATTTTTCTTCATCCTTCTTGATATACTCAAACTCATATTTATAGTATTTGCAAAAGTCACGTATGTATTACTCAATTGGTCTACCTCCTTGCTTCAAATACAGAAAGTGTTTCCTACATTCAGCTAAATATTGTTCACTTATATACTTCTTCGAGAACTCTTCAAGGAAGAATTCCCACATGATTACATTTGCAGGAGCAGTGTCAATCATAATTTCCCACCAATTTTGTACTTCATCGGCTATCAGGGCCAAAGCACTCTCAAGTTTGTGTTCATTAGAATACTGCAATTGTTTGGTCAAGATCTTGGTGGTAGTCTCCAACCAATATTCTACCACTTCTAAATTCTCATCATTAGTGTTCGTGAAGGTGTAAGCTTGATATTGAGCTAACTTATCTATCGAAGCCCTCGATTACACAACAATAGGGGAACGAGAGGAGTTGGAAGGTTTTATTTAAGAGACAACAAGTTGATTGGATATTTTTGTCATACTGAGGAAATATTCTCATTTTACATGATGGATTGTAACACCCCCTACCCGAGTTAGTAGGAACTCGGCTCAGGAGCGTTACTTAACAAGCAAGCAAGGACATGGCAAGCAATAAATGAACAATACAAGAACAATCAAGCAACTTACTTATCAAACAAGCAATCTTCATATTTGATTACAAATCATCCTAAGGTATTCGAACTAGGACAATACAAACAACCAAGAACAAGCAATCAAGTCTCCCTACTTACTTAGCAAACAAGTAACCTCATATTTGATTCTTACTTCAATCTAACCATTCGAATAAGGCATATAGTTGTTTCCTATTATACTTACACTATAAGTTACTACTCTCATGAATCAATTTAGTTCATCTTCTATACCATAAACATTCGAATGACCCTAAGTGTTATACCTAATTCAATTTCATTTCAAGGTTCTTTAGTTTGTATACATTTTAACATTATACACTTAGATTTCTAAACATGATCATTTGGTCATTTAATTTACATGTCCCTAGTTTCATTTAAGACTTATTCCATGCCCAACCATTCGGCAATCACCTATACACATACTAGGCTATTCGGCCTTTACCAATCAAACACACAACTCTCATTTCAAGCAAGACATATACATTACGCAAGGCAATCGATTGGAATAGAAGCAAGCATGGTTCAATCATCCTACTTTCAGTTCAAGCAAGTCAAGTACAATAACAAAGCATTCGATTGTTCTAAGGGAATCTAGTTCAAATATTAGATCATTTCATTCCTAAATCCATATATGCATAGCCAATACCATTCATTACATAGTTGTTACTAACTTTATAACATAGTAGGCCCATCAAGAACATTATATACAAGTACCAAAATGCATGATCAATCTACACTCTAAACAATCTAGTGCCACCATTCTAGGAGATATAGAAAACAAGTATGAAATCATACTTAGGCAAAGCTTGTGTGAGTTGCTTCTAGCCCAAGGTAACAGGCTTCAAGATCAAGCAACACTCGTATCCTTTATCCTGTAGTTGGGAAGAATGAAAACAAGAGTGATAAGTACAAGAATGTACTTAGTGAGGTAGTACTAAATCGAACCATTTGTTATGTCAAGTTTCATGTGTCATTTAATCATGTATAAACCTAGTTAAGGCTTCCAAGAATTAGAGTGATCTTAGCTAAGGCTTTCAAGCATTAGAGTGATCTTAACTAGGCTTTCAAGAATCAAGATTATCCTAGCTAAGGATATCAAGCATTAAGATAATCCTAATTAAGGATTCAAGCATTCGGCCATTCAAGTAACAATAATCAAGAAATTCATATCATGAATCAAGCTCATCATGCTTGCAAAACAAGAAATCAAGGAGTCATGCTTTCAAGTCAAGTAACATACAATTCATGGCATTCAAGACAAGTATCATGTGTTATTGGATTGTTATTACAATTGTTATTCATTAAACACCCCCTTGGTACTTAGTTTGTATAGGTAATCGAGTCTCCAACCAACTGTCGCCACAAGATGCACTGTAGTGCTGGTCAACTCTCCTACTGTCGCCAAAGATCACATATGTACCCTCCGTCTATCGCCAGATAGGGGCCTTAACCTTGGACCATAGTCCACCCTTACACAATGAGCTCTAGACTCTAAGGCATGCCCTTCTACCTAGTCCAACTAGCTACCAAGGTTGTTCTATTTACCATTTATTCAAGTGTTTCAAGATCAAGATCATGTCAAGCAAGTTCATTTCATATCAGGCCCTTAGGCCATTGAGCCATATCTCTCATATCAAGTAGTTTCATGTTTCATTTCATCAAGATGAGAATGTGTCTCAAGCACGTCTTTAATATTCAATCACATGGCATCATAGTATATACAAGCATTCACGCTATCACTTAATCATACTTAAGCATTCAAATTGATCATGTATACAAGGCTAGGATCAAGTTTCATGTATTACTTTAGTCATCCTTCCCTTATTAGGTCAAGTTCATGATTAGATTCATTTAACATTTCAAGAATGTAACAAGAATACATTGGTTAGGACCTAGTCCTAACCCTAGAGGTAACTACACTCACAATACTCCAAGCTTAGCTAGTCTTGGATCCACACTCCTTTGTTCTTGGCTTTAGGATGATCCACTCTATCCTCTTCCACCAAGTTTACTCCTGGTTCTATCACATTACAAGTACAAGCATGTCAAAACAAGATCACAAAGTCATTCAATTCAAGACGAGATTACAAGTATACAACAATCACAAATTTGGCAGCATGCTCATATACATTTTCCATTACACTTAAATTCACTTATCTACATTCTAGTTCATGTAAAAAAAGGCATAATCAAAGGCCTAAAACTGTTTACAATACAATTTAGAAAATGCCACAAAACAGTGTGCATTTGCCTATATAGCTGCTGCCAGGCAGCTTGCACTCTAGTCACTAAATCATGCATAACTTTCATTTCGTACGTCAGAATTTCAATTGGTTTACACCGTTGGAAAGATAACAAAAGTTTCTTTATGACCATATAATTCTTTCATTTTATTTATCTTCCAATTAATTCAGTTTTTAACTTAAAGACAGGGCATTTTGCTATACTGGACAGTTTGCACTGTCCCTAGTGTTTCTTCTCTCCATTTCAGTATACAACCCAGAGTTCAGTTCTGGTTTCTCCTAATGAATTTATACATATAAAGGTGTTGTACATAAAAATGTCAGTCTTAAATTCACTATATACAATTTATAGTGATTTTGCAAAGTTACTGCCTAGAATAGAGCATTCTGGGCAGATTACACTAGGTTGAATTTCTAGCTTCTTAACTCATTTTAGCAAGGTCCTAACATGGAAATTCCATTCATGTTCATGTTCATACATGTCTAGGTCATCATAATTCACATAGCAATGTTCTTAAAACAGGGCATTAACATGTTAAACCTAGTTTGATCTATTTGATCACATTTACACATCCAATTCATCAACTAGGCAGTCCATTACCTAATTTAACTAGTTCAATTAGGTGTAGTCATTTTCCAGCAACATATCTATTTAATTCAATCTTCATTTTACCTAGCAACATGATCAAAACAGGGTTCTATGTTCATTTGACATGTTTACACAATTTCTTCATCATAACAGTTCCTAATAAACACTGTTTTCAACCATGTTCACATTTCTCAAATTTTCAGCAATCACATATATGCTTCATTAGCAATTTAGTTACTAGCATTCAATTTCCAATTTCTAATTGAAGCTAGCATAACCCTAACATTCATCCAATTCAATTCATACAATAAAGACATCATCAATTCAAGATTCAACAATCTACAACAAGTTAGAATCAAGTATTATACCTTCTCCAAGCTAATTTGATCAATGGATGAATCAAGAAGCTTGAATTGAAGGTGTTTGCATGCAAATTTTCTCTCCCCTTTCTCTCTTAATATTTTCGGCCGAGAGGATGATAATGGGGAGGAAGATGACAATATTTTTGGTAATTTTTCCTCCCAAGCATGAGTCATCGTCCAACTTGGCACATGTTCTCTTCCAATGAGAACATGTGTCAAGGCCTCCATTTAATTTAATGTTACATGCAATCTATAGAGTATCGCATGTTCACATTTCCATCCTTTCATTTATGCCTTCTAGTTTTAATTTCAATTCAATTTGGTTCTAATTTCACTTATTTGATCTTAAGGATGGCTAATGCTCATTCTTCTTTAAATTGATCAACTTATGAATTCAATTAGCCTATAGTTTAGATTGTGGTAACATTTCTAGGCCAATTTTAGGGTGTTACATGGATTGAAGGAGCCTCTTGTTGCTGTTCAACAACCTTCTAAGGATTTTCTTGCTCTTGACTCTTCCTTACACTGCCTCCTTCATTGGATGAACCAACCAAGCTCTCATTATCCCGGCCCATGTGTGTTTTGGAAATCACGTTAAAATATTAACATACAAAAGAGCTCTTATTAGTCACAGATCACAAGTACTTGTAAAATTTAGCTCCTAGATGGCACATGCAGCAAATGATTATGCAATGAGACTCTGTTTAGTCCTAGAATCAACTAAACTCTAGCTCTAATACCAATAAATGTAACATCTCTTAACCAGTTTAGGAGATAAATAGAATTAAGATATGTTACTAAGCAAACAAATGATATAGCATTCAAATTCTAATGGATAAAACACAAAGCTGATTAAAGATGGACTAAGATCATTCATGAGATATCGTACCAATTTTTTCCTTCAACTATGCTAAGTTTATCCTTATAATTTGAATGCTTTATAACTAAGTCATGCTTAATCTTTTGATTAAGACATAGTTTTAATTTAATTAAGGGTCCTCGTAACACCTCCAAAATCGGTCTAGTTAAAATTGGGTTCTGGAGATCAGAAACCCTACACCAGAAAGGTCTAAATATTGCGTCGATTTTGATCATATGGTCAATTATATTGATATTGGATTCTACTTGAGTCAATTTATAGAATTAAAGACCTTATTGAATTTATTGAAAGTAAGTTAGTGACTAAATTGTATAAATTAGAACTTGGGAAGTAAAAGTATAAAGGAGGAAAAGTTGAGGGACTAACTTTATAATTAATCCCTCATAATCATCATCATCATCAGGTACGTGGGTGTATCTTAATGAATTCCTTCATTGGAAGGAAAGATAATTGAAAAAGGATTATTCGACCATTCTATTTTGTTTAGACAAGTGTTTTAAAAATACTTAAAAACAATTTATGTCTTCTTCTACCTCCATCATCTTCTTCATTAAGCTAGCACCTCCATTGTTGTTGATTCAAAGCTCAAGTTTTCTTCGATTTCTTAATTCCTTTGTGTTGCTATCGATTGGGTAAGTAAAAGCCCTATCTCCATTTCTTAAATCCTAGATTAGATAATGGCCAATCTCAAATGGAAAGTGATGACCCCTAATTCATCATCTTTATAATCCTAGCATTAATCCATGGGATCATCAGATTTGTTGTAAAATAACATTCCTATTGTTTCTATCTAGCTCAAGAGTTAGAGAAATAAAGGCCATCATCTCCATCTAAAGCTAGGAACAAGGAAGTGGAAATCCGAGAGCCGAAAGAGCTTCGAAAAGCAAGGTGAGTGTAATCGGAGTTTCGGGAATAGGCTAGGTACCTTTCACAGTTTCATGGATATCAGTTATTGCATAGCTAATATGTTGTCATAGGATTATTGCATCGAACCTCATTGGAGGCTATTTTGGTAAGCATCGGTAAATTGTTGCATCAAATTATTATTTATAGAAAAATTGCTATTGACACCGACTTCATTGAAGTATTAAAATATAGAAACATTAATCATCAGACAATGATATTGCCATTACCATTGAATATCAATATTAGTATTGTTATTGTCATTGTCATTGAGTATAAATATCGATATTGTTATTGCTATTGTCATTGTCATTATCACTGCCATTTCTATTGATATTGTTATTGAACCTTGGAATCGAAGGGACACTGGATACAATTTGCATGTTATAGAATTCATGATCCCATTCGTACGGGTGGACTACGGTCCTTGGGCTACGACCTTTATTGTGGCGAGGTGGAGAGATGTTTGTGTTATTGGTCAATTGGTGAGGCGGAGGAATTAGACCGTTCATTGATTTGGCAAGGCGTAGGAATTTCTGTATCCATTATCTTGGTTCGATCTAAGGAATAATACCAACTTCATTGAAGTACTAAATATAAAACATTAATCATCATACATTGATATTGCCATTACCATTGAATATCAACATTAGTATTGTTATTGTCACTGTCATTGAGTATAAATATCGATATTGTTATTGCTATTGTCATTCTCACTACCATTGCTATTGATATTGTTATTGAACCTTGGAATCGAAGGGACATTGGATATAATTGGCATGCCATAGAATTCATGAGCTCATTCGTACAGGTGGACTACGGTTCTTGGGCTACAACCTTTATTGTGGCGAGGCGGAGGGATGTTTGTGTTATTTGTCAATTGGTGAGGCAGAGGAATGAGACCGTTCATTGATTTGGTGAGGCGTAAGAATTTGCGTATCCATTATCTTGATTCGATCTAAGGAATAATATCGAAATATTATATATTTGTCATTGAACATGATTCATAGTATTATTATTGTTAAATCATGAATTTGAAATGAATATCATTGATATTGACATTATTTGTGACTACCTCACTAGGAAAAGCATGCCTAATGCATTTCATTTCATGCATTTCAGGTTAAAGAAGTTATCATTGTGAGATCGGAGAAATTGAAAGTTTTTGGTGAGTCACAACAACCATAGAGTAATGTTTATTATCCCTATAAACTCCTAGTATGGTGGCATAATAGTTAAACAAGTCATATTTGACCATTTTGATGTATACATGTTGTGTATGGCTTGTATATGTCTAAAGGGATTAAAATGACCTTTCTAAAATGCTTAAAATAGGTCAAATATGCATGTTTGGACATGAAATTTTGACTTGTCCTAAACAGGCAAAATCCTAGTAAATGGATTCATATGGCTATGAAATTTTGCATGATAGTATATTATGGTGTTATAGATTTGCCTGTAAAATTTCATAAGATTTGGACATCGTTTGACTGGTCAAAAGGCATAAAAACTAGACTAAAAATTGACATTACAGTGCAGGGCGTATCGATACTAGTAGGCATTATTATTCATCTTTGTATAAGAGTACCGATACCGCTATGGGCGTATCGATACAGAAATTAAACACTAGAATTTGGATAATAAAAAGATTTCGGTACAACTTCATAGCGTATCGATACCTGTCTCCATATACCGTTACGGCTAAGATTGTACCCGTACAAGTTTTCGTTACTAGAATTCTTAAAATTGTAAAATGGAAACCGTATACCGATACAGATACACTCAGTATCAGTATGGGGTTCACCAAACCTTAACCGTTTTAATGGTCATAACATAGGTGTATCGGTACGACCTCTTTAAGTACTAATATTGATGCAGGTAAATCTGTTAAAAGTTGAATTGGACAAGTTTGGTAAATTCCATAATGGTCACTGGTTGTTAAATGGCTTAATTGACTAAGTAAATAACCTCTAATTAGAATAAAAATTTACAGTTTAGTCCCTAAACTTGTAGAAAGCTTAAATTGGTCTGAAAATCATAGTTCTAAACTGAATTACCAATCTCACTGTACCGGTATAGTATCGTATCAATTTATCAATGTTATTGCATCAATATTTAATTGTTGAACTACTATTCAAAAATGTCGCACCATTCACTATTTCAATCACCGGTAGCATACTCTAACCTAGTTCTATACCAGACTGGGAAAGGGGTGCTACATTTGTGCTATCAAAGATAGAGTTTTGTCGATTCTAGGACTAAACTGAAGTCTATTGCATTTTCATTGTATTGCATATACCACCTAGGAGTTATTTATTGTGTATATTGTGACTTGTCGATTAACCTGATCTCTTTACTTTATATTATGAGATTTGTCTGACTCTAGAAAAGATCATATAAATGAGCCTACTATCGGCTCCTCGACACATGGCGAGGAGATAATGGGAGATCCTCCAAGTCGGAGGTGCAAACTGCCCAAGCTGAATGCTACCAGAACATGGCACACATGTTCAAACAACTTGTGACTTCATTGAAAGCTCAGCAAACTGTGCAACCTTCTGTCGTTGCTACCCCTTATGCTCGGGCCCCTATTGATAAACTATCGCAATACCGAGCTTATACCTTTATCCGTCGGGATGATGATGATCCTAAAAACACTGAATACTAGTTGGATAATACATTGATGTTTCTAAATAAATAGCTTCAGTGCTCGGATGAGCACAAACTAGAGTGTGCCCTTGTGTTGCTAGCAAATGAGGCACTTTATTGGTGGGAGACTACTATTCTTACGGTCTCTAAAGAAGTAGTGACATGGGAATTCTTTCTTCGAGAATTCTGAAAGAAATACATCAGCGAGTTCTATCTCGCAGAAAGACATAGCATCTTCCTCCACCTCAAACAAGGTCGATGACCAGTTGAGCAATGAATCCATGATTTCTATAAGTACTGCAAATATGGTGCCGAATATATCAAGAAGGATGAAGAAGAGTGTAGAATGTTCATTATCGGGCTTAGTGACGAGCTACGCTCTATGTTTACAGAGTCGAGGCCACTGAAGCAACACAGAAAGCCCAAAGGATCTGTAGGCTGGGCAAATCAGATAAGAGATTCTGAGATGACTCTTATCCTCCTAAACGGTTTAAGAAAGGGGAGTGTCATGGCCCAAAATAGAATGTGTATTCACAACCTTCTCGTTTAGGGAACCTTGAGAGGCCACAAATAATGACTCAGTCTTGTTCTAAAGCGGTCTTAGTTGATAGTACTAGAGGCTCAAACTGAAACTCTTAGTATCTAGTATGCAACTATTGTCACAACAAACATCTTATAGGCCAATGTCGCAAGCAGTCGGGACCTTTTTTCTATTGTGGCAAGCAAGGCCACTTTATTAGACAGTGTCTACTCAATACTACCATGTCTACTACTACAATGGCCAATGTTGCATCCCCTGCTCAGTCTTTTCAAGGCAAGGATCATCAGGAGCTATAGGAAGACCTAGTGGCTCGACAAGGGCATCGAACATGCAAGAGTCAAAGGCCCCGACATCATTGCATGTATCATTGAGTTATTTTCGCATTCCTTATAAGCATCGATTAATCCTGACTCTACTTACTCTTTTATAAGTATCATATTAGGCAAGAAGTATAAGTTTCCATTGGAACGCATAACACCAAAAAACTCTGTAACCAATCCATTGGGTGATTGTGTCACCATAAATCTTGTATGAAAAAATTGTCCCTTAATGATACAAGGGATTCCATTTTCAGCCAACCTATTGGCACTTTCGATCCATGAGTTCGATGTTATACTGTGATTAGATTTTCTAAATGAACATCAAGCTTGGGTAGAATGCATTAAGAGAAAACTGTATCTTCGAGGCCTTGGCAAGGAAAGCATCACGCTTAGGAACTCAAAGAATCCTTTATTGTATGCCTTGACATTGGAAGCCAAGAATGAACCTCAATTTCAAGACATTGATACTGTGAATGAATTCCCTGATGTTTTTCGTAAGGAACTTTCAGATTTACCTCAAATCTAGGAAGTGGAATTTGGCATCGAAGTGCAACCTAGAACTGCCCTAGTTTCAATTGCAACTTACCGAATGGCAATAGTTGAGCTTAGAGAGCTGAAAGCTTAGATCCAGGAAATGCTCGACAAAGGCTTTATCCAACCGAGTTCTTCACCTTATGGAGCTTGGTCATTTTCGTAAAGAAGAAGAATGGTTCCATGAGGCTATGCATAGATTATCGATAGTTGAATAAAGTGACCATCAAAAATAGGTTTCCATTGCCAAGGATAGACGATCTATTCGATCAACATAAGGATGCCTCTATGTTTTCCAATATCGATTTAAGGTCTGTGTATTATCGAATGAGAGTTAAGGAATATGAAATACCCAAAGCTACCTTTCATACAAGATACATGCACTATGAATTATTGGTAATGCCCTTTGTACTAACCACTGTACCAACAACTTTTATGGATTTAATGAAATGAGTTTTAGGCTCTATCTAGACAAATTCATGGTGGTATTTGTTGATGACATCTTGATCTACTCTAAGAACACTGCTGAACATCGAAATCACCTATGCATTGTGCTTCAGGCCCTTTGGGAGAAGCAATTCTTTGCTAAATTTTCTAAGTGTGAGTTTTGGGTCACCGATGTTGCCTTCCTAGGGCACATTGTATCGACTTCGGGCATTCAGTTGAACCCGAAGAAAACTCAAGCTATTCTTGACTGGAAACCACCGAAGAACATTGGTAAGGTGAGAAGTTACCTTGGCCTAGCTGGATATTATTGGAGATTCGTTAAAGGATTTTCTATGACAGCAGCCCCATTGATTAACTTATTGAGAAAGGAAGCTCCGTTTGTTTGGACAGAGGATCAACAAAGAAGCTTTGATCAATTGAAACAAGTCTTAACTCACACACCGGTCCTGACCCAACCCGAGTCTGATAAGGACTATACAGTTTATAGTGATGCGTCGTATCTAGGGTTAGGATATGTAGTGATGCAAGAAGGAAAAGTTGTTGCTTATGCTTCGAGACAACTTAAGCCTTGAACTATCCTACTCATGACTTGGAACTAGCTGTAGTTGTCTTTGCATTGAAAATCTAGAGGCACTATCTCTACAAACAAAAATGCTATCATTTCACCAATCACAAAAGCCTCAAATATTTGTTGACTCAAAAGGAGTTGAATCTTCAGCAAAAGAGAAGGATGGAACTTGCTAACCTTGTAAAAACGATACATTTCATGCCTTTTACTTAGGTTATTGGTTAGTTTCAAGCTCATTTCATTGCATATAGTTGCATTTAATTCATATAGTTGCATGTGATGATGTTCGCTTGGTTGTTTTTATTTATTTATGAAATTGATGCTTCTTGGGAGAGGTTTGTTTTGGTGTGGTGATGTGCAGGGAAGCTAAGGAGCATTTTTGGGTAGAGGGAAAAATGCTATAGCATTTCTAGGTGCGCTAGAGGACAAAGAATTGAAGATATTTTGCAGCCCCCACACGTGATTCCACTAAGCCAATTGTGCCCCCACATGTGAAGGGAATATTCCCTAAGAATTAAGGGCACATAACCCTCAGAGCCCCCACTATATAAAGAAAAGGACACCTACATTAAAGGGGCTGAAAAAGGAGCTTTGTGAGCTAAGAAAAAGAAAAAAAAAGAGGCGGCCACTCTTCTTCTTCTTCATTGCGTCATCTATTGTTTAAGATCGTAAGGGAAGATCTTGTTGGCCTTTGAGAGAAGTAGAAAGATTAGGGTGGTTTACGGCAGTCCATGGTGGCTTGGGAGTTTCCTTCACTCTTAGCTGTTCTTTGATATTGCATTTTTATTTTGGAATGGGTTGTTTAAAATGGTTGATTATGGATGATGTTTTCCTAGCAATGAACTAACTCTAAGTGGCTTGGGTTTGTTTTGGATGATCATGTTTTAAGTTTTAATGGGTGTTTAGCTTATTTTTCTAGTTCTTTACATGATTTGTTCATTGTTTTATTACCCTAAGTTTGTAAGAGCTTTCAAGAGTTAGCCTTTACTTATAGCTTAATATTTGATAGGGTTAGGCTTAGATCTACGTGGACAATGGGGTTTGATGCTGAAAGGAAAAATTCTAACTCACCTTAGAGATAAGTGTAGAGTTTCAACTTCTAAAAGGAATAGAACTTCAAGGATAGTACCTTGCTAGGGTTCACGTTGAGAGGTATTGCCATAGCATTATGGCTGTCAGGTTTCTTGCTAGAGATAGTTTAGAAACACCTTAGTAAACTCTGTCGAGCATGGTATGAGCTGAAGCTAAATATTCTTGAGGCTTAGACATAGGAGTCCCTAACAAACCTGGCCTATCATCCCACTTGAGAGTTTCGCACACGTGAGAGAAAGTTCAAAGTATATTCAGTTCAGCCCAGTTTTCTTTACAATTATTTGTTGTAGCATTTCTTAATCTGTTCCTACTTACTATTGCATTTACTTTCAGTTTTGTGTTTTTTTGTGCTTGAGCTTAACTCAATTTACCTTCAATCCTTGTGGAGACGATACTCACTCATCACTTTACTACTTGTTCGATGTGTATACTTGCACAAATTGTGTATCAATTATAGTACAGCTACACGCACAACAGAACTCCTCAAGGATTATGATCTTGTCATTGATTACCATCCAGGCAAGGCCAACATTATCGTTGATGCACTCAGCTGCAAACCTTTGCCTGGTAAGTATCATTAATGACCATTGGATCTTATGCATTACTTAGTATATTGATTCATTGTAAATCGTTGTATTGTATCTCTTCGAGCTATGAAAGCTCACTTCCAATTTCAAAAGCATCATTGCCTCGTAACTGAATTCAGGTTCAGTCTACAATTATCTCAAGAATCAAAGCATTACAAAGTCAAGACTCTAAACTTCATTCCATAGTTTCTAAGTTACAAGATAACCCAGACTTCAAAATTAATTCTGAAGGACTGCTATGTTTTCGTGATTGGGTTTGTGTGCCCAATGATGATTCTCTTCGCACGGATATTATCAAGGAAGCTCATTCAAGTTCTTTTTCTATTCACCCGGGTTCTGTAAAGATGTACAATGATATTCAGGAACTCTATTTTTGGCCGAGCATAAAACAAGCCATAGTTGATTTCATGTCTCAGTGTCTTACGTGCTAGCGTGTTAAGGCTGAGCGTCGTGCCCTTACCAAATTGTTGCAACCTATTGAACTACCATAGTGGAAGTAGGAAAGGATCACTATGGATTTTGTTACTGGTCTGCCCTTAACTGCTATAAACACGATGGTATATGGGTCATTGTAGATTGTTTCACCAAGTTAACACATTTCCTACCGGTTAGAATGGACTACAATCTTCATAAATTAGCTAACTTGTATATCAAGGAAGTTATTCGACTGAACAGAGTACCTAAATCTATCATCTCCGATCGAGATCCACGATTTGCTTCTCTATTTTGGAGAGCATTATAAGAAGCTATGGGCACCATAATTAACCTTAGTACTGCTTTTCACCCTTAGTCTGACAGCCAGTCAGAAAGGGTAATTCAGGTAACCATTGAGAATTCCTCCCATTGAATTATTGGAACCATGAATCTTTATTCAATTATTTCGTACAGATTTCTGAAAGACATGTTACGTGCATACATCATTGATTTTGAGGGATCTTGGGAGAAATCTTTACCTCTCATCGAGTTAGCCTACAACAATAGTTATCAAGCTTCCATTAAGATGGCACCGTATGAAGCATTGAATGGAAAACATTGCAGAACTCCATTGTGTTGGTCTGAACTCGATGAAGGCAAGATGCTAGGCCATGACTTACTTCGGGAAACTGAAGAATGGGTTACCATCATTCATGATCGTTTGAAGGCTGCCTTTGACCGACAAAAGACTACATTGATTTTAAGTGAAAATATATACAATACGAGGTTGGTGAGAAAGCCTTACTCAAAGTTTCACCGTGAAAGAAAGTTTTGAGGTTTGGTAAAAAGGGGCAACTAAGTCCCCGATTCATTGGACCCTTTGAGATTATCGAGAAAATTGGCCCTGTAAGTTATCGATTGTCTTTACCCTCAAAATTAAGTAAAATCCATGATATATTCTATGTATCGATGCTTAGAAAATATCGTTCTGACCCTTCGCATGTTATCAACCCAGAATCTGTAGAGATTCAATCTAATTTAACCTACGAGGAGGAACCGGTTCATATTCTTGCAAAGGAAGTTGAAAGACTTCGCAACAAGCCTGTTCTGTTACTCAAAGTGCTCTGGAGAAGTCACGCGGTTGAGAAAGCAACCTGGGAGCATGAGGAGACAACAAAAGCGCAATGACCTCATATCTTCGGTCCACGTAAAATTTGAGGACAAAATTTTCTTAAGGGTGAGTGTTGTAACACCTCGAAAACCGATCTAGTCAGAATTGGGTTTCGACGATCCAAAACCTTACACCAAAAAGGTCCAAATATTGTGTCAATTTTGACTGTGTGCTCAATTATATTGATATGGGACTCTAATCGAGCCAATTTATTAAATTAAGGACCTTATTGAATTTCTTGAAAGTAAGTTACTGACTAAATTATATAAATTATAACTTGGGAAATGTAATCACTAATTTTATATGGGGTATTAACCCGTTTAACTTTTTTGTCAATTTTATAGTAATGGGCTTTCTTTTATATGATACTACTATCTATTAAAAAAACCCTAATCCTCTTATTTTCTTCACACAGCCAAATCTAGACCGTTAGATCTGGGTACTGATTAAACGGTCCAAATGTATTCGAAGAGAAACCCTAATGAGGGTTATCATCCAGCCTGATGCCACATCATCCCGACCCTTGAATCTCGGGGCAGATCAGAATGCTCGCATTCAAAGGAGGAAGTTTCCAAAACCAAAAGCCCAGGCGTGGCTCCTCGGCTCATCCCACGCGCGCGTGTGAGAACCACACACCTAACCATTCAGCTCCTCGCCACAACCGTCCAGATCACCACATGCGCCCATTCGTCTTTTGCACACACCCATCTCCCTTGGATCTGGAAAGATCAGACAACCACGACGGCGGCCGATCATTTTCACGAGTGAAGCACCGCGCTCGTCTGCAACCACCATCTCTTTAGTCCTCCATCCTCGATCGACAGCCAACGCATAAAAAGCCGCAAAACAACAAACACAAACATTTCACCTAAATAGTAGAAACTCTAGAGGAAAATCGACCAAAAATTAGAGGCATGTGATGTAACATCCCCAACCCAGTTTAGAAGATAAACCGAATTAGGGCATGTTAACGTCAAACAAGCAAGCAATCATAATTGATTGCTACCCTTCGTGTAACAATTTTGCAAAGAGAAATCAGAGAGAAAAAGAACTTTTAACTAAACTTAGTCATATCAAGGTTCATTTTGAATATCTAGAGTGAAATTAGTCATGTGAGTATTCACAAGCATCATACACAAATAAGATTCATCAATGATTTTTTAATTCTTGTGCATGCTCACATCTTCTAAACTAACCGATTGGTTATTCAGTTAATCTAACCATTTATCCATTATTCCGAAAGACATGTCCATATTTATCTACTCCATAATCATGCACAAACTCAAGATGATCTATGTTCCTAATCACAAGCAACGATAAGAACATTCAAGACATGCTAATCCTTCCAGGCATGTATCAAGAGGCGTTTTATCCAACAAATTAATCAATCAATAATGAGCAACCAGAAATAATAATAAAGGCCCCTTAATACAACTTAATGCTCCCGAGAGCTTCATATACAAATATACATGCCACATAGAATCAATATGCATTATGCAAGTCTAACTAGGTGCCGCCATCCTAGGAGTAAATAAGAGGTTGGTCCGAACCGAATGAGATTTCCAGCATTCGTGATCAGCTCGGAAGCAACCTGGGGTCTCGTCAAACCTGCAAGGAGATAAGAGAACACATTGTAAGCTTATGCTTAATAAGGCAGGGATAATTTAATTTGAACGTGGTTCCTTAATCCAATTCAATTAGCTTTCTGAAATACCACTAGAGCACCCGGTGTGTTCCACTCTAATCTTGAAATTTCTCAATTCAGTCAACAAGTAACGACCTTAACATTTTATTAAAAAATTACCACCAGCAACCAACTCACATTCATTACCAGATACTTACGTTAAATCTAAAATATCCGAACTTTGTTCATAAATTAAATTACTTATTTTACAAGACACTGCTTATCATAACAGTGTGCCGAGATATCCTATTAAACCTTGCATTAGAATATGTTTCCTTTCGAGTGAATTCCAAATTCATATTTCTCTTATTTTAAGTTATTTCTTCCCATAGAGGACTACATCCAATTTATTACCATTCTTGACAAGTAATATAATCTTTACAATACGTTTATAAATTTTCTTGGATTTATTTTCTTCAGGGATTGTTATTACCAGAATTACTCAATGCTCAAATTTTAGCATGTTAATTAGGTCCTTAAGGTTTAGACCGTCCATCTCTACCATTTTATAGGTATATTTAATGAACTTGCTATAAACAAGAACAGTTCACTTTTACACTGCTAATTTCGGTCATTGAATCACATACTTCTAAACTTTAGATCAAGAGATAATCATCTAACATTACTTTCATTACAAGCAAGCATCTGATCTAACATGTATCATAACCTTTATTTAATTTCAAGTAAGTAATCGAACAAGCATGTATTTTATCATGACTTAATCCACAAGGAATCATTCGACCAAGCATGTATTTTATCATGTCTAATTAGTATCTAATCAAGTAATCAACCATAGATGTTATAACTTCTTTTATATCAATCATAGCAGATTAAACTTCTCGGTAATTTATGCACCTTTATACTTCTTTTAACCCAGCCTTGAGACTCAAGCAACAACCTAGATACACGAATCCTCTAAATTCAATATCAAACCGGCGGTACACCAAGTACCGAAACAAGGGTATACAAATAATACCAGAACATGGGTACACAGATAGAACAAGATAAACCTTTTAATCTTTAACAACAAGCGGACCGTAGTCCATACTAGCGAGCTCGACGGACCCTATGGCATGCCAATTGTACCTATGGCTGACTCGAGACCAAGGTTTTTTCTCAATTATTTAACTAAATAATAACATTTAGAATATAGCTTCTCATCAATCTTTTGTCACATTACAACTTACTATACAAGATAAACAAGATTCACCCCATGTGAATTTTACATTCAGGATGAGCATTTCTCATATTTCTTACTAACATGGCCACCAGGGCTTAATTATTAATTAGTCAATCAAGGGATCATGAGTTACTTCTTACGATCCTTGCATTACAAGTTTTTATTCATTTCTTCCTTTCCAATCTGTTCGAATAAACACCATGGATAACAATAAGTTCATTTCAATTGGCATCATTCAATTAAACATGTATTTCATAACAATTAATTCAACGGTCACTTCTAGCTTTCAAAACTAGAAAGAAATATCATAACATTCAAGCATGTTATCATGACATCAATACCATCACTTTCATTAACAATTCCTTTTCAACCTATAGTCGAATGGGATTCAATTGCCAACACTACTATCAATTTACTTACTTTATCACAAGGTACTTTTTACAAGGGTACTTACCTCGAATCCCATGCTCAATTGCACATTGTTTCATAATTTATCTATCAATCAAGCAAATTAAAACAATAAAAGATGCTCGGGATGGATTTCTCCTATCCCGAGACTCTAAACTACTCTCACCTCTTATTCCGACATTACGAAATACCCGAATCCCTAATCAACACTTTGTTATTTATCCAATTCCTTCATGTCTTCATCTTGGTCTATTAGTAACAAAAATTGTAACCAAGTATTAGAATGACATCAATCTTTCAATCATGCACCAAACGAAGCAACTCATTTTCATGAACATAGATTACTCAAATCTGTCCAAAATCATTACTTATATACACTCCACAAGATAACTTTCATATAAGGACATTCATTTGGCCATAGCAGCACTTCTAGAATCAATTTTCATCATTCGATATAAGATTAACAATCCTGTTCATTTTAATACAGTACACACCATTTCCAACATATATATATGCAACATTCTAAACAGTTTCACACATCCAATCACCAATGAACCTTTACACCACCAACTACAACCCTTGATACATTTGTTTATTATCAAAACAGTCAGTCTTACATGTATACACACATAACTTCAATCAAAACAATCCTACTTGTGATTATTTATAATTTAAATCAAATCAGCACACAAACATGCTTGTTTCATTGCAAACAGTCCTCAATGAATATGTTTTAAAGCAAAGCTGTAACCGTCATTTAATTCACATTTTCTTGCTGTAAAACAAGCCTCAGGTTCATATAGAATGTGAAACCAACTCAGATTTTGACCTACATACTTATCTACTCTTTAATCAACCTTTAACATAATTCATAAAGCTATCCAGACTTCAAGAACAGTCTCTAAAGTAACGAACAGCCCTGCCTGTTTTCTACTTATAAAATTAATTCACAGACTGTTATTCGAATCTTAATCCAATGTAATTAATACTCTTGTTAACAAAACAATTTTTCCCTAGTACATTAGTAGCTTAAAAACAATCCCAATTATTCCATTTTAGCACCGAGCAGCCCTTAATAGAGACATACATGTTTCTATTCATTTAGTTAATTAGCAACCAACAAAGTGATCACAATCACACACCTTAAACCATTCAAGGTAGTTTTTGACAAAACAAATGTTTACAATTTAGCTCTAACAAGTCATTTATCACCAATACATTTCACATAAGTATTCAAATTCATGTTTATCCAAACAGCCTTAAATCTATTTACTTGCTGCCAAGACAGTCCACAATTTTACATATTCAAGCAAACTAATCAATATCACAAGTATGTATATTTAGTCATTTTAAAACAGTTTCTAAACTCCAATCTTTTTAATCGAACTGCATGGTTACAAATATATTAAATGGTCCATCAAAGCAGCACATAAATTTCTAGTTTTGTTCATTAAAAACAATTTAATCTAAGTCTAAGAGCAACACAAGCTGGGCAGATTCAAAAATCTGATATTAAACTACTAAAACAGTCCCTTATTTTGGCTAGATAAATTCATTGTTTTTAGGTTGTTCTAAAACAGTTTTTGACTACCCTATAACAATCCAAAATGAGTGTTTTAACACAAATTTTGTCCAGCCAACATTGATTTACAGTTTCGTATACAAACAACACCTAATTTGACACTTGCAAGTATCAAAACTCCTCAAAATTGTCTTTCATGCTTACTGTCTTTGCAACCATGTCTTTTATCACTTATACACATTCGATTTGCTTGATTTTCTGCTTTACTACCCAGCAGCGTTTTAGTTACTTAAATCATTCCTATAATCCAGTTATCACTTCATGAGCAAGCATGAAATTTATATCCATCTATTCTAGCAATTTTCACCATCTAGACAGCCCACACATATATACAAAATTGACATTCGAAACAGTCTTTTACAGTTTCAAGTTGACACCGAAACCAGACCTTACTAGACCTCAAAATTCATCAATTTAGGATCAGGTTTAATTTGATTTAAGCATCACCCAAAACATTCATTCTATACTCGGTCAAGCTTCAAAACAAACATATACACTTGGCTATCTGTCCAAAATATTTGCTAAACATGATGTCTCAAACACAAGCAATTTCCCCACAAAATTAAGTACTCTATACACATTCCATGCTTCAATTCACAAGAGATTAAAAGTAACAAGATAACTACTCTTATTTGATTATCGATAGCACACAAAGATGAGATTCAAGATCCTTCAAGCATCGATTTTTCCTAGCAACTTCAAACTTACTTTCTCTCAACTTCTTTCTCCTAGATGGTTCGGTGTTTTTGGAAGACAAAGGTTTCAAGGATCATTTCTCCTAATGACCGGTTAATGGAAAGCATTAAAACCACCATAGGACATGTGTAATGTCCCCACCAAAGATTTCATTTTGCATACAAGTCTCACATTCTAATTATATTACTATTTGGTCCATGATGATTTGGCCACTCATTTCTCGACTCTTTTCTATTTGATCACTATAATAAGCCATAGAAGTTATTAGTGTTTAAGGCATTAAAACATAGTTTTAGTTCTAAATATTCAATTCTAGTAAGCTCGTTTTTAGGGTGTTACATGTGAATACACCCAAATTACACAGAAAGCAACCAATAGAAGTTTTCTATTTGATTTTCCTATTTTTAAATTCATGTAAATTTTGCTATATAAACCGAAAGAAAAAACAATGCAAGGGGGAATTGCAGGGTGGATATTCATATTCTTATCAATACAAAAATAAACATTTAAAAGGTATCATCGTTTCTTTTTTTTTCTTTTTCTTTATTTCTGAATGCATTAAAAAGGCAAAAGGGGCAAGATTTTAGGGTTTACCTCTAGGGCCTTCGTTGCATGGAATGACCAGGGGAGTTTCTGCCGGTGATAAGCTTTCCATTTCCCTTCAAGGACGAACAGAGTGAGCCGGTGTAAAGGTAGTAGAGGGGGTTTCGTCTCGTTTTTTTTGGATTATAAAGGAAAGGGAGTTGGCTTTGAAAAAACGAGTTCGGACCTGGCGATTTTGGGTGGTTATCCCACCGGTTTCTAGGAAATGAAAGAGTGAGGGGGAGAGTCCTTTTTTACCAAACATATATCAAATATTTTTTTTGTTTATTTTCGCTTTTATATTCAGCTTTGAGAATGGGCCATTTACCCATTTAAGGACCTTCGCCCTTTGCTTATCACTCCACAGGTCCTTCCATATTTTGAAGCCACACCTGTAGTCCCTGGAGTTTCAAGAAGTTTTGAAATTTCAACCTTTTTTAATTTTTACTTAATTTGGTCCCAAATTCATATTTGAAACCCCCTTGCATATGCCATTTAATCATGCATGCTTAATTTTTGCCTTGCCTCCCTTATTTTTAGTTTTTATTTCCTAATGTTGATGATGTTCGATTTGTTGTGGATATGTATATAATGTATATTTTTTATATAGTATATAATACAGGGTTTTTGTGTATTATATAATATATGGTCTTTATATAGTATGGTTCAAATATATATAAATTCTAATATATAGTTTTAATATGTGTATATATTTATGAGATATGGTTTATATATATATTCTTTAATGTGTATATTATATGCTTTACATATTTTATAATATATAGTTAAAACAAAGGTATGTTTTTGTACATAGTGTAGCTTGCTTATATTTTTAATGTTTGTTTTGTGATCTTTTATTTTGCTTTTGCTAGGTTAAGCTTTTTAGGTTAGTTTCAGGAAATTCAATTTAATTAATTTAAAGTGTGCGCTCGGCTTATTGGAGTATAATCGTTAAATTAATTAAATTGATGTTAGGGTAAGCATTTAGAGCCGTAGTTAGAGTTAAGGTTTGAATCAGTTTAGTGAATTTGAATTTACCATTGGCTTATTGGGATAAATGTTAAATTCATTAAATTAGTTGAACACCTCTTAACTATCCTTTTAGAATAAAGTTGACATTGTGTTTAGATGGACATTTAATTTAAAATCAAGATTAATTAACTTGATTCATTTTAAATAGTATCATAGGCTCATTGGGATACTAGTTTGAAATTGATCAAATTAATTATCATGATTTAAGGTAATCCATAAACTATCAGTTTTTTGTTGTTGTTAGGGTTTAATTAATTTAGGGTTAATATTAGACAAGCATAATTAATAATTAGATCACTAATTGGATTCTCATAATTTGGGTCTTTTAGGTTATGACTTTAGTGAGCCTAGGGTTTTAATTCTGAAGCTTTTTTTGCCATGCATTTCTAATTGTCATCCACATGACCTTTAGTATTCTAATTTGATATGGTAAATAACTAACTTAAACCCTAAAAATGAGGTATTCATTAATTCTGATATTCGTGTCGTAACAGCCCAGGCTCAATGGGTGTTGACCAAATATTTGAATTAATTCTTATCATCCGAAGATAAATGTTAATTAAAAGTTGACAAGTCATAACATCATACGTAAATGCTTGCATTATGCATAAAGGCGACATACGAAATTCGAACCATAAATTAACACTGCAGTCAAGCTTATTTGATGTCGGTTTAATATATGGTCTGATATATCGTTACCCTTATTAATTAAATGTCCAATTAATTCGAACCCACCAATTTGATAAAGCTTGTCTCATTAAGGTCAATATTCAATTAAGAACACTTAATTAAATTCAACTTAAATTTCAACAATTTCCATCCATTAAAAGCAACAAATATTTTGGTACCGATTTTCGGGCATGATAGGTGTGCAAATCCTTCACCACACGTAATCAACTCCCGAACCCTTTTTCAAAGAGAATCTTTGGTTTTGTGGTGTCAAACCTACCTTATCCAAGTGGCCGGTGGCAACTCCCATTTTTCATTGCTAAAAAAAGAATTTTCAAAACAAATCTCCTTTAAACAAAATTTTAGAAAATATGGGGATACCCCCGTAGCTTCAAATTTTTAAAAGACAAAAAGGTCGCTACGGCATGGCGACTCCACTGGGGACTATTTTTGTTTTTAGAAAATAAAAAAAGAGTGAAGCCAAGAAGATATTTGCTGCTTTTAATGATGCATATTATTGAAATTTAATTTGACTTTAGTTAGTTCATTATTTCTTGAAGATGTGACTTTGATTGTACGGGCTTTGATTATTGATGGTTTCTGAATTAATTGCTCATTTAATTTCTAAGGAATCACCAACATGTGTTGCATCATGATCATCAAGCTCTACACCTGAGCTCTATCCCTTAAGTGGGTGTGAAACGCCACATACCCACGTGAGTAGCCCTCCACGGGTCGATAATTCACTTCTAAAATCCATGCCTTTGACATGTGAGCAGCCTTCCATGTCACCAGGTTGTGCTTTCCCTCGAACCGAATCCATTTTGAAAGCTTGTAATGGGATAGAATTGGGGTTCTTGTAATAAGATAGGCTCGGGTACCCTTGTATAGAACCGAACCCATGCGTGAGAATTTAGGAAGCCCACCCCAATTAGAGCCTTAGCGAACTGGAATCCATGTTATTAGGAATCTGCTTTGGCATGTTTTATTTACTTTGCTTCGTATTCATTATATTTGTTGCTAACTCATTTGTTATCTTGTTTTGTTGTATTATTTTTGTGCATATTCATAGCACTTTTCTCATGAAATATTAACTCGAGAACAATCTAAATTTAAGGCTTTCGTAACAGAAGAAAGAGTCCATAATAACAAGTTAAAGAATCTTGAAGTTTAAGACTGATCACAAGATAAGCAAAAGTCAACCCAGTTATTGGTGGAGAAGGAACTTAGGTTTCAGTTGTGCCCTATGTGGTAGCTATTTTCTTTTCTCGTTGTAATGGGACTTGATCTTTGTTATGAGAAGTTGTTTAATGAGAATGTTCGTCGAACCAATGCTTCATTGCATTCAATTTTTACATTTTTAATTAATTACTTTTAATCATCTATCTTTGGTATGCATACGACGCATTGCACGCATTGCATACATAAAACAAATAAAATTAATAGTTGGGGTTCGTGGCAGTTTTCTTAGTAATCAAAGAGTCTGCATCCACACTTTACCTGGCACCAAAAGAAGAAAATGGAGGAAAGTTTTGCTAAGTTAGAAGTCGATTTGAGAGGTTAGTTGGAGCGAACTCGACAAGAATTAAGAGACACCATAATCAAGTCCCAACAAGATATGATGAAAGAGATATCTCAGATGATGCAATCCAGTCTAAGAAGAAAGGGTGCTGTCGAGAATCCTATTAAAGATTCAGGAGACCGTTTGGGTGCCCCAATCTTTAAGAACCCTTTTGTTATCAACACTTCATCAAACCCTCTGCAAGGGGTATCTTCGTCTCATCGGACCGGTGCCTCTGCTCAAGCTCAATCGGGTATGACCTTCAAAAATATTGACGATGTCAGTGATAATATCCCTGATTTTGATGAGTTGGAAAAGTTGAACCAAGTGAAAGCAGAATTCTCAAAGCAATTAGAAGACACCCGGAATGATCTCTAGGAAAAATTTCGGGTAATGGAAGATGAAAAAGGTTCATATGGACTGAACGATAGAGAGCTCTGTTTGGTCCCAGATGTGGAAATCTCGTACAAGTTCAAGACTCTGGAACTCGATAAGTTTGATGGGAGGACTTGTCCCACTACACATATAACCATGTTTTGCAAGAAGATGGTCGGGTTGTCGAGTAATTTCAAATAATCTATGGATTTGGCTGAATCCCCTTATCTTTATAATAGTATAACCAGCTAACAATAGCTTAAGTCAAGTCATAGAAAGATTTGGCCAAAGCTTTCACGGATCAATATAAGCACATAACCGATATGGTCCCCAATCGACTCTTGTTACAAGGTTTGGAACAAAAGCACAATGAGAGTTTCCCTGAGTATGCCCAACATTGGCGAGAGGTGGCAACTCAAGTGCAGCCCCTAATTCGAGAAAATGAAATTATCTCCATGTTTGTGGATACTCTAAAATGATTCTTTTACGATTGTTTGATCAGCAACTTTGCGGATGTGGTCATGACAGGAGAGCGCATTGAAGATGCCATCAAGAAGGGGAAGGAAAGAGATCCCTGTAGCAAAACCACCCACAAGGGGCACGATTCTCAGGTCCGTATGGTGGGTTTGTGCCCAAACAATCAGCCCCGTGGCTACTCCCATAATCGATTATCTTGGTCTGCAAAACCTCCGAGGGTTCTTCATCCAGTTCCTATGTCATACACTGATTTGCTCCCAATGCTTATTGAGAAGAAGCTTCAGACTCTGGTTCAGTCCAAACCAAAGGATCCTCCCTATCCCGAAGGTTATGATGTTGATTTCTTGTGTGACTACCATGTGGGAAGTATGGGCCACACCATGGAGAATTGTGGACCTCTAAAGAACAAGGTTCAGAATCTAATTGAGAATGGTCTTTTAAAGTTTTGAACATGACTTTTGGGAGGAGCTGAATCCTGAGTTTCTTTTTAGAAGTTTATGTGTTTAAGTCTCCATGGATATTCCATTTTCTCTTGAAGTAATACATGGAACCAACATTGTTATCATATGCCTGAAGATAGCAATGATCTTTTTGTAAGGGCACTTGTTATGATTGCGGATTTTCTTTTAAGGAAAATGTATTTTGATTAACATACAATGACCTTGAAATCATATATATGTATATCCTTTCTTACCCTCGTGGGTCCTCAGATATCACAAGCATGATGTGACATTGATTTTAATAAGAGAGATCGGTCGAATGTTGTGATAACGATGAAGTGTGATTTCCCGCTTAATTCGCTTTGGTTGGTAAAGCGCGAGAAGCAAGATTACTACTCCTTAGATGATGTTCGATGATAAGAAAATCTCCTAGAAGAGCCCAATAGAGTCGCTTGAATGTGCTTCAAAAGGAAAACAAAAAGAAAAAAGAAAGAAAAAGAAAAGGTAGAAGGGTACTCTACTACAGCAAAAAGCTAAATAAGGATTTTTGCTCCACTTACTCCAATTGAGTCAAAAGCCTTGGAATATGAGTAAATTTCAATTCTTGACTATACTTAGTAACTCGGGGTATTGTTGTATGATCCATCATTATCCTCGAGACAAAGGATTGTGATTAGTTGAATTCCTAATGAATAAAAGAAGATGAAATGAATGAACAAATTGAATAAGTCTCGAAGCATCCTGATGGAGCTGTGGGGGGAGAACAAATCTAATAAGGAGCCATGCTTCACATGTTCAATACCCTAGCATCAGAGATGAATCCTTGAAGACACTGACATAATATTGATTACAACCAGAAGCACACACTTACACTTAGAGTTCTTAGAGCGACATTCTCTACGCTCCATGGGCTACACAACATTTGGAAAGCTTGAATATATGAATGGAGAAAGATGATAAGCACGAGAAGGAGTAGTATTCGAACAGATAAAACTAATACTATAATCATGAAGATAAACCAAGCAATCTGTAAGGAGTTTCACAACTTCGGATATCACCACAACATTCAAAGTCTTCATAGACACAAGCTATACTTGAAATGATCACCGGAGGGTTGAATCTTAGACACTATTGCATTTGATATCTGGGGCATCCTATTATTTCTTTCTTTCTTTTAATTAAGATTTTTGTTTCAAGGTTCTGTATGATAACCTAAAAGGGCATCCCTTATTAGAATGACGATAAACAAACTGATATATTTTACACAAAGAGATTTCTCTGTATTACTTCAGAGATAAATGCATCGCCATCAGTGAGGCCCAAAGTTGAGGGGCACTACGTGATGTGGGATGACAATGAATCTTTAGGGTTAATTAACAGTAATGGGGCATCATTGTCCGTGGGGAAAAAATGGTTTGCACAAAAGAGTTTGAATCAGAATAGATGAGAGATAGCGCAAGGCTTGAAAGAACTTGGTTAATGATTTTGGTTACGACTAAAGTCACCTGACTCGAAGAATGGGCAACACAAGTTTGGGGGCATATTTTGTCAGAACGTGAGATTGATGAGTGGTTATAGTCCCAAGATGACGACCACCGGCCCAAGAAAATGAAGACAAGTTAAATTCATGCATCCTTGCATTCTCATGAACACACGCATCTTTGCATCATGAAATACACTCATGCATCATTAATAGCTAGACATCCCTATGTTAGGAGCATGCTAACTCATACCATTATAGCATTTTGTTTACTTTAAACAGGCATTTGAAGATTGATAAAAGGGTGGATCTATAGCTTCACGAGAGGAAAAATAGATCTCAAATGAATCAAGAGTCCTTTAACTTGCATAATTAGGATTTCTAAAGGTCTTCCAATCCCTAGTTTTTATCCTTCAAAAAGGATGTTTTTTTCTCAAAATTCAATTTCTCAATTCTATCCCTTCCAAAATGATTTTTCTCAAAACTCAATTTCTCAATTTTATCCTTCCAAAAATGTGCTTTTCTCGAAATCCAAATTTCTCAATTTTAATCCTTCCAAAAGGACATTTTTCTCAAAATCCAAATTCTTCAATTTTATTCCTTCCAAAAGGATGTTTTCTCAAAATTCAAAATTCTCAATTTTACCCTTCCAAAAGGATGTTTTTCTTAAAATTCAAATTTCTCAATTTTATCCTTCTAAAAGGATGTTTTTCTTAAAACTCAAATTTCTCAATTTAATCCTTCCACAAGGATGTTTTTCTCAAAACTTAAACTTCTCAATTCTAATCCCTCATTTAGGATGTTTTCTTAAAATTTGGGTTCCGGGTTCCAAAAATTGAAAGACCAGCGCTCAAGGATTTTAGGCGAAAGATTTCAAACTCGCAGCTCAAGGACTTTAGAGCGAAGGAGCCAGATACTCATAGCTCCAGATTTTTTAAGGAGAGGAAGGGTGGATAGTTCTACACAAGTGGAACTCGCAGCTTGGAATCTTCAAACAAGAAAACTGGGTAAAATTAGTTCTTATGATCTTTGCTTTATTCTTGTTCCACAAGGATAAGCAAAGAGGGGCAGCTATAATCACTAATTTTATCCGGGGTATTAACCCGTTTTACATTTCTGTCAATTTTATAGTAATAGGCTTTCTTTTATATGTTACTACTATCTATTAAAAAAACCCTAATCCTCTTATTTTCTTAACGCAGCCAAATCTAGACCGTTGGATTTGGCTGTTGATCAAACGGTCCAGATGCCTATAGAGGGAAACCCTAATGATGGTTATCATTTAGCCTGGTGCCGCATCATCCTGGCCGTTGGATCTCAGGGTAGATCAGATAGCTTGCATTCGAAGGAGGAAGTTTCTAGATCCCACACGCGCCCACGCGCAGCTCCTCAGCTCACCCCATGCTCGTGTGCGAGAACCACGCTCCTAACCCTTCAGCTCCTTGCTATAACCATCTAGATCACCACATGCGCTCGTTCATCTTTCGCACACACCCTTGTCCCTTGGTTCTGGATAGATCGAATGGCCATGATGGCGACCGATCATTTTCACGAGTGAAGCGACACTCTCGTCAACAACCACCAGCTCTCTGGTCCCCCCATCCTCGACTGATAGCTAACGTATACAAGGCCACTTAACAACAAACACAAACAAGGCACCAGAATATCAGAATATCCAGAGGCAAACCGACCAAAAATCAGAGGCATGTGAATACACCCAAATTACACAGAAGCAACCGATAGAAGATTTCTATTCGATTTTTCCCTATTTTTAGATTCATATAATTTTCGGCTATATAAACCAAAAGCAAAAACAATGTAACGGGGGAATTGAAGGGTGGATATTCAGATTCTTATTCAATACAAAAAAGAACATTTTAGAGGTATCATCGTCTCTTTTTTCTTATTCTTCATTTTTTAATGCATTAAAAAGGGAAAATGGGCAAGATTTTAGGGTTTACCTCTCGAGCCTTCGTTGCATGCAACGACCAATGGAGTTTCTGCTGGTGATAAGCTCTCTATTTCCCTTTGGGGATGAACAAAGTGAGCCGGTGTGAAGGAGAAGAGGGGGTTTTGTCTCATTTTTTTAGATTCAAAAGGAAGGGCATTGTTTTTGAAAGAACGAGTTCAGATTTGTCTTCTAAAAGAAAAAAACATTTATTTAGGGTTTTTTTGAGTTCGCCGACCGCTGGCGTTGTAGGGTGATTATCCCACTGATTTTTGGGAAATACGAGAGTGAGGGGGAGAGTTATTTTACCAAAGAGATATCAATTTTTTTATTTTTTCTTTTATATTCGGCTTTGAGAATGGGTTATTTACCTATTTAAGGACCTCCACCCTTTGCTTACCACTCTACAGGTCCTTTCGCATTTTAGAACCACACCCGTGGTCCCTGGAGTTTCATGGAGTTTTGCAATTTCACCCTTTTTTTAATTTTTACATAACTTGGTCCCAAATCTAGATTTAAAACCCCCTTGCGTATCCCATTTTATCATGCATGCTTAATTTTTTCCTTGCATCCTTTATTTTCAGTTTTTATTTCCTAATGTAGATGATGTTCGATTTGTTGTGGATATGTATATAATATATAGTTTTTATATAGTATATAATATAGGGTTTTGTGTATTATATAATATATGGTCTTTATATAGTATGGTTTAAATATGTATATATTCTAATATATAGTTTTAATATGTGTATATATTTATGATATATGGTTTATATATATATTCTTTAATGTGTATATTATATGCTTTACATATTTTATAATGTATAGTTAAATCAAAGGTATGTTTTTGTACATAGTGTAGCTTCCTTATATTGTTTTAATGTGTGTTTTGTGATCTTTCTTTTTGTTTTTGCTAGGTTAAGCATTTTAGGTTAGTTTAGGGAAATTCAATTTAATTAATTTAAAGTGTGCACTCGGCTTATTGGGGCATAATATTTAAATTAATTAAATTGATGTTAGGGTAAGCTTTTAGAGCCGTAGTTAGACTTAAGGTTTGAATTAGATTAGTGAATTTAAATTTACCTTGGCTTATTGGGATAAATGTTAAATTCATTAAATTAGTTAAATACCTCTTGAATACCCTTTTAAAATAAAATTGACATTGGGCTTAAATGGACATTTAATTTAAAATCATGATTAATTAACTTGATTCATTTTAAATAGTATCCTTGGCTCATTGAGATACTAGTTTGAAATTGATCAAATTAATTATCACGATTTAGGGTAATCCATAAACTATTGGGTTTTTGTTGTTGTTAGGGTTTAATTAATTTAAGGTCAATATTAGACTAGCCTAATTAATAATTTGATCACTAATTGGATTCTCATAATTTGGGCCTTTTAGGATAAGACTTTAGTGGGCCTAGGGTTTTAATTCTCAAGCTTTTCTTTGCCATGCATTTCTAATTTTCATCCACATAACCTTTAGTATTCTAATTTGATACGGTAATTAACTAACTTAAACCCTAAAAATGAGGTATTCATTAATTTCGATATTCGTGTCGTAACAGCTTAGGCTCAATGGGTGTTGACCAAATATTTGAATTAATTATTATCGTCCAAATATAAATGTTAATTAAAAGTTGACAAGTCATAACATCATACGTAAATGCATGCATCATGCATAAAGGCGAGATACAAAATTCGAACCATAAATTAACACTACAGTCAGGCTTATTTGATGTCGGTTTAATCTATGGTCCGATATATCGTTAATCTAATCTAATTAAATGTCCAATTAATTCAAACCCACCAATTTGATAAAGGCTGTCTCATTAAGGTCAATATTCAATTAAGAACACTTAATTAAATTCAACTTAAATTTCAACAACTTCCATCCATTTAAAGCAACAAATATTTTGGTACTGATTTCCAAGAGTGAAGGGGGTGCTAATCCTTCCCCACACGTAATCATCTCCTGAACCCTTTTTCAAAATGAATCTCTGGTTTTGTGGTGTCCGACCAACCTTATCCAAGTGGCTGATGGTGACTCCAATTTTTCATTATTTTAAAAAAATAAGACTTTTCAAAAGAAATCCCCTTTAAACAAAATTTCAAAAATATGGTGATACCTCCGTAGCTTCGAATTTTTAAAAGACAAAAAGGTCGTTATAGGAAGTAAAACTATAAAGGAGGAAAAGTTGAGGGACTAACTTTATAATTAATCCATCCTAATCCTCATCATCAGATATGTGGGAGTATCTTAATGAATTCCTTCATTGGAAGGAAAGCTAATTGAAAAGGGATTATCCAGCCATTCTATTTTGTTTAGGCAAGTGTTTTAAAAACACTTAAAAACAATTCATGTCATCTTCTATTTGTAACACCCCTTCCTGGCCTAGTCGAGAATCAGGTCGGAGTATGTTACCGGTGATTCGATATAACTTATTAGTCTTGAATTTAGGACATATTTTAAACCTTTACAAGATTTAGGGACTAATCTATAAATTTAGTAAATTAGGGGTTCTATATTGAAAGTAACTTTACCGCAATGAAATTTAACCTATAAGCAATGATCATACAAACTTTCATGTCAATCAGAGTCCAATTGCCTATTCAATTAGGGTGATTAAAAATAGGTGACCACTTTGTAATTTAACAGAATTATTCCATCAATTTATAACAGGTGACAACTTTGTAATTTAACAAAATTATTCAATTAGGGGTCGTATCGGTACGCCATGCACAATTTATAAATTTTTAGATTCTAGTGACCAAAACTCGTATTGATACGGCGTGAGCCGTATCGGTACGAGTGAACCTGTTTCGATATGCCTTAGAACTGTACTGATCCATTTTTCAATCCAAATTCCAATGTTGACTCTTTGTACTGATACGCTAAAGTCTTTGTCAATACGCCTAGTTGACTTAACCCAAATATGCACACTCATATCGATACGCCATATCCTATAATGATAGATTTTATCTGGTTTTTATCCAATTTGAAAAATCATCTAATGTCCAAATGCAATAAAATTCTACCAGTAAGTTTATAACACTATAATCTACTAGCATGCCAAAATTCATAGCAATACAAATTCGTTTACTAGGTTTTCACCTTTTTAAGCCAATTATGCAAATCTTACCACTTTTAACCAATTTCAAAACACCATTTAGGGCCTTTAACACTTATACACATTATATGCAATACGTACACATGAAAAGGGCTATGAGTGACTAGTCTAACTACTTTTCCTCCATACTAGGAGTTCGTAGGGACGATATACATTACTTTAGCCTTGTAGTGACTTGCCAAAACTTCCAACGAACCCCGATCTCGATTTGGAAACTTCTTTAACCTAAAATGCATGAAATTAAATGCATTAGGCATACTTTGCCTAGTAAGGTAGTCATAAATAACATCGATAAATTCGAATCATGTTTTATCAGTACCAACAATGAACCATGTTCAATAGCATTTATATCATATTTCAATATTATTCCTTGGATCGAATCAAGATAGTGGATACACGAATTCCTACACCCTGCCAAATCAATGAATGGTCTAGTTCCTCTGCCACGCCTATTGACCAATATCACAAACATCCCTCTGTCTCGCCACAATAAAGGTTGTAGCCAAGGACCATAGTCCTCCCATACCAATGAGCTCATGAATTCTATGACATGCCAATTGTATCCAATGTCCCTTCAAATCCAAGGTTCATTAACAATAGCAATATCGGTGACAATATCAATGGAAATGCTTCAATAGCAATAACAATATCAATACCGATGTTTAATAACAATAACAATATCATATTCAATGGCAACTACAATGACTTTTATCAATGTTAAATGGCTACTATAATGGCTTTTATCAATGTTCAATGGCCAATGCTTCTATAATTCTATGATTCGATGAAAACAATATCAATAACAATAAAGCTATGATCAATATTCAATACAATGGCTTACCAATGCTTACCAATGATGCCTCCAAAGAGGTTCGATGAATATCCTTTAACAACAAGGTTAGTTATGAAAAAAATCGATGTAAATGGAATCGAGAAAGGCACCTAGCCTAAACCCGAGACTTTGACTACACTCACATTTATTTTTGAAGCTCTTACGACTCTCAGATGACAACTCCCTTGTTCGTAGCCTTTGATGGAGATGGTTTATGTTCTTTCTCTGACTCTTGAGCTATGTGAGAATAAAAGGAAGGGTTAAAATTGATATAACAATATCAAAATAAATACTCAATCTTAAAATAGCTATTAGCTATTTAGGTATCCATAGATTAAAGCTTTGAAAATCCCAAGTTACCATAGTTGATCAAAACATTGACTTGAAATCAAACATATTCTATTCATGGAATCACATAATTGTTTGAGGGCTTAGGCTTACCCAATAGATAACTATGCGATGGATTCGATAGATCAAAGAAAACTTAAGCTTTAAAAGCTTCAACAATGGTGGTGCTTTCTTGTTCAAAGTGGAAGGTTGAAGACAAAGAGAGGTGGTTGCTTTCTTTCTTAATCGGGTAAGTCTCTAACCTTGTTTTCAATTCCCATATAATGTTGATAGCCAAAAACTTTCCGTCAAATGAAGGAAAATAATCTGGGCAATCCACGTAGTCGATGATAAGTCTTGGGAGGGGCTAATCGCAAGGTTAGTCCCTCAACTTCCCTTACTTTATACTTCTTCCCCCAAACTTTCAATTTCTTCAATTTAGTCACTAAATAACTTTCCATAAATTTAATAGGGTCCTTAACTATAAATTGACTCAATTATAGTCCAATATCAATGTAATTGACTGCGTGATCATAGTCACTATAATAATTGGACCTTTCTGGTGTAGGGTTTTCGATCGCCGAAACTCAATTCTGACTAGATCAGTTTTCAATGTGTTACACTACCTACATCATCTTCTTCATTAAGCTAGCACGTCCATTGTTGTTGTTGATTCAAATCTCAAGTTTTCTTTAATTTCATGATTCTGTTGTGTTGCTATCATTTGGGTAAGTAAAAGCTCTCTCTCCATTTCTTAAATCCAAGATTAGATGATGGCCAATTTCAAATGGAAAGTGATGACCCCTAAGTCATCATCTTTATAACCCAAGCTTTAATCCATAGGGGCTTTGTAGTTAATAATCTCTATAAGTTTAGACATTGATTTTGATATCACCGAATTTGTTGTAAAATAAAATTCCTATTATTTCTATCTAGCTCAAGAGTTGGAGAAAGAAGGGCCATCATCTTCATCTAAAGCTAGGAACAAGGGAGTGGAAATTTGAGAGCCGTAGGAGCTTTGAAAAGCAAGGTGAGTGTAGTCAGAGTTACGAGAATAGGCTAGATACCTTTCTCAATTTCATGGATGTCGATTATTGCATAGCTAATATGTTGTCATAGGATTATTGCATCGAACCTCATTGGAGGCTATGTTGGTAAGCATCAGTAAGTTGTTGCACCGAATTATTGTTCATAGAAACATTGCTATTGACATCGACTTAATTGAAGCATTGAAATATAGAAACATTAATCATCAGCCATTGATATTGCCATTACCATTGAATATCAACATTGGTATTGTTATTGTCATTGTCATTGAGTATTGATTTCGATATTGTTATTACTATTGAAACTTTGTCATTGCTATTGTCATTGTCACTGACATTGCTATTGATATTGTTATTGAACCTTGGAATCAAAGGGACATTGGATACAATTGGCATACCATAGAATTCATGAGATCATTGGTACGGGTGGACACAGTCTTTGGTCTACGACTTTTATTGTGGCGAGGTGGAGGGATGTTTGTGTTATTGGTCAATTGGTGAGGCGGATGAATTAGACCGTTCATTGATTTGGAGAGGTGTAGGAATTCGTGTATCCATTATCTTAATTCGATCTAAGGAATAATATTGAAAGATGATATATTTGTCATTGAACATGATTCATAACAATATTATTGTTAAATCATGTATTTGAAATGCATATTATTGGTATTGACATTATTTGTGACTACCTCACTAGGCAAAGCATGCCTAATGCATTTCATTTCATGCATTTTAGGTTAAAGAAGTTATCATTGTGAGATCGGGGAAATCAAAAGATTTTGGCAAGTCACAACAACCATAGAGTAATGTTTATCAACCCTATAAACTCCTAGTATGATGGTATAATAGTTAGACAAGTCATATTTGACCATTTTGATGTATATATGTTGTGTATGGCTTGTATATGTCTAAAGGGCTTAAAATGACCTTTCTAAATGCTTAAAGTAGTTCAAATATGCATGTTTGGACCAAACAGGTAAAATCCTAGTAAATGGATTCATATAGCTATGAAAGTTGGCATGATTGTAGATTATGGTGTTATAGTCTTGCCTGTAAAATTTCATAAGATTTGGACATTGTTTGACTAGTCAAAAGGCATAAAAACCAGACTAAAAACAGGGCGTATCGGTACGGTGATGGCATATTGATACTAGTAGATATTATTGGTCATAGCTATATAGGCGTACCAGTACCACTATGGGTGTATTAGTATATAAATTCAACACTGGAATTTAGATAATAAGAAGGTTTCAGTATGACTTCATAGCATATTGATACCTGTCTCCCTATCCCGATACGGCTAAGTCTGTACCGGTACAAGTTTTCATTATTGGAATTCTTAAACTTGTAAAACGGACACCGTGTACTGATACAATACACTCAGTATCGGTACAGGTTCACCAACCCTTAAACGTTTTAGCGGTATCGGTACAACCTCTTTAAGTACCGTTATCGATGCAGGTAAATCTATTAAAAGCTGAATTGGACAAGTTTGGTAAATTCCATAGTGGACATTGTTTGTTAAATGGCTTAATTGACCAAGTAAATGACCTATGATTGGAATAAAAATTTATAGTTTAGTCCCTAAAACTTGTATAAAGCTTAAATTGGTCCTAAAATCAAAGTTGTAAACTAAATTAACAATCTCACCATACTAGTATAGTATCGTATCAAGTCATCGACGTTATTTCATCGATATTAAACCGTTGAACTATGATTCACAAATGTTGCATCATTCACTATTTCGATCATCGTAGTATACTCCAACCCGTTCTCTACCAGACCGGGAAAGGAGTGTTACAATCCTAACGTACAAGGACCTTAGTCTGACAAAGCTCATGTCTTATAAATTTAAGGACTTTGGTTACCAAAATCATCTTTTATTAACCAAGAAACAATATTTCAATACATAATCGCTTTAACTAAAGAAAAAGAATTAGATTACTTTAATAATTTGAAGCAAGAAGGAGATCTAGTTTGAAAACCAAACATATTATAAAGATTAGGTGATTTGGCCAAATCCTTTGATTATTTGAAATTACTTTGATCAACTATACTTAGTTCTTTCAATTAATTACACCATCAAGATCATGACATGTTTATTAATTTGGTATATCTAAACCCTAAACCCTTAAACATAGAACAATCATCATATTCGAAACCTATACCCTTCAAATCAAACAAATTTAAGCCAAGAAATTTTGAACAACTATCAAACCACACACATTCTACTAAAATGGTATATTCAAACTTTTAAACATACAAAATACCCTAAGGTTAACCAACTAACTATGTGTGCACATATAACATATGATCATTCATCAAAATCCATACTAAATCCTTCAAAATAAGCATAACCACACAAGCAACCACCAAGTTATTCAAATGGCCTTTACATCACTTACAATTCTTATAAATATTGTATTCACAACTAAGAAAATTCTAGATGCATTATGTACAAGAATTGTTCCACAAAACTAGAAGTTTTACAAAAGGACGTCAAAATATACATTTTAGCTTGTGATCTTGACCGAGCTCAAAATACAACTGCTACTGAAACCTCACCCTGAAAAATAATCGAAGGAAATAAGTAAGCATACACTTAGTGAGGTAGTAAAAGGGTACTTTCTAAACATTATAATAAAAGGCAATTTAGAATTAACAAGGCTATCAATTCTCAATCAAATTTAACCAATTCATGATAAATTCAATTGCTACAAGCCATGATTTTATGTATATATAAAAAGGTCATTAGATATCATGTATCAATTTCCCATAAGATTGTCTAATATACAAGTTATTCCTACCAATATCAAGCGTAATATCTTTTCATTTTAAAAAGAGAACTAATTAATGTTTAGCTAAGTCTTACTTGTCATACAAGTAATTAAATGGCTTAATAATTTACATTGTACTTTCAAGTTTATTCAAAATTTATAACCTTGGTAAATCAAGTAGTCTAGGTACTTGAATCCCCAACCAAACTATCGCCAAAACAAAGTACTCAAAGTACTGGTCAACCCTCCTACTATCGCCAAATGACCAACACATATCCCTCCTAGTATCACCACATAAGGACCATAGTCCATTGACTGTAGTCCTCCCCAAGAACGAGCTCAACTAGACTCTATGGCATGCCAACTATACCTATGACTGACTCGAAACCTAGGCTTTTGTGTGTCATATTATATCATATTCAAAGGTGAGCTTTTGTAACATCCCAAAATCTGGTCTAGTTGGAATTCGGTTCTAGTGATCAGAAACCCTACTCTGAAACTGTTTAAATACTATGTTGACCTTGATCATGAGGTCAATTGCATCGATAATGGACTCCAATTGAGTCAAATTATTGTTTAAATACCTTATTGAATGTATTGTAAATCTGTTTAGTGACTAAATCATAGAAATTGAAAGTTTGGGGGTACAAGTATAGGGAATTGAGAGTTGAGGGACTAACCTTGCGATTAGCCCCTCCTCAATTACAATCACCATATACGTGGGTGATCAGAATAAGTTTCATTCACCTTAAGGAAACCTTAAGGCATTAGGAAATAAAAGAAAGAATAAAGAGTAAAAGAGACTTACCCGATTGTGTATCAAGCAAGCACCTCTCCTTCATCATCATCCTCCAAGCAAGCACCTCCATTATTGAGGTTAGAGAAGCTTGAGTTTTCTTTAGTTTATCGATATCGAATCGTTGCTATCGATCATGTAAGCTATAATCCCTGAACAATCATTGAAATCCATGGATAAATCAAGCTTAATCTTAAGCTAGGGTCTTTCATCCATGGAATTAATCGCCAATAGCTATCTTAAGCTTTGATATTGAATTTCATATTGTTATATTGACATCGATATCTTATTATCGAGTCTAACTTATTCCTATTACTTAATCTAGCTTAAGAATTAGATCGAGATCATCCACCATCACTAAGGAAATCTAGGAACAAAGGAATTGTCATCCGAGAGGCGTAGGAGCATTGGATTATTGAGGTGAGTGTAGTCAGAGTCACGAGATTAGACTAGGTGGCTTCCCGATTTTATTATCATTGATTATAGCGTGTCTAACATTATTGTCAAGAAATATTGCATTGAACCACTTAGTGGTTTCCATTGGTAAGTTAAGGAAAATTATTGCATTGAATATCGATTATTGATATTGCTATAGTCATTGCTACCGAGCACCGTTATCAATTTCGCCATTGTTATTGCCATCGAAATATGGAAGCATGGAACATTGGACATAAAGCATAGTTGTTGCTATTGTTATCGTCATTATCGTTGTCATTGAACATTGATATCGATAAAGCTGTTGTCATTGAAACATTGAATATGAAGCATCGATCATTGTTATTGTCATTGAGATTATTGAATAATGACATCGGTACATTGCTTATTGATAAGAACACCGAATACTATTATTGTTACTGAACATGGATTATTGATATTGTCACCGGACCTTAGATTCGAAAGGACTTTGGATACAATTGGCATGCCATAGAATTAATGAGCTCAATGTACGGGTGGACTACAGTCCTTGGGCTACGGCCTTTATTGTGGCGAGGCGGAGGGATTCATGTGTTATTGGTCATATTGGCTAGGCGGAGGGACTAGACCATTCATTGATTTGGCAAGGCGTAGGAATTCGCGTATCCATTATTCCGTATCGATCTAAAGGTTAATATTAAAATATAGACTTATTGCTATTGAACATGATCATTGCATTGCTACTATTGATTCATTGCATTGTTATTGTCAAGATATGGTTTGGGATGCATTTCATTGACAAAGTGTTTAGTCGTGACTACCTCACTAGGCAAAGTATGCCTAATGCATTTCATTCCATACATTTCAGGTTAAGGATTTCACCGTTAAAGATTGGAGCAGTTGAAGAGTTTGACAAGTCACAATCAAGGCCAAAGTAATGTATTTTGTCTTTATGAACTCCTAGGATGGTGGCGAAGTAGCTAGGCGAGTCACATGTGGTCTTTTTGATGTGTATAAGTTATGCTTGCCTTGTAACAGTGTTTAAGGCTCTAAATGGTTTTCTAGTGTGGCTTAAAATTGGATAAATATGCATATTTGATACTAAAAGGTGAAAACCTAGTAAATGGACTCAAATGGCCTTAAAATTTGACATGCTAGTAGGTGATAGTGACTGAATATTGCTGGTAAAATTTCATTGCATTTAGACATCGTTCAATAGGTTAATTCGATTAAAAAACATATAAAATTTGGCATTACAGTGTAGGCCGTACCGACACGGGTTCACCTGTTTCGGTACGATAGTGCATATTTGGGATAGTCAAAGTTTAGGTTAACCTAGGTCTATCAATATGGCTTCAAGGTGTTTCGATACGACTTTGGGTAGTGAGGTCTAGAAAATTAATGGCATCGATATGGGTACAAGGTGTATCAAAATGGGTCATGGTCAAAGTCAACATTAGTCAACCCGTATCGATACAGGTCAAGCTGTATCGAAACGAGTTCTTAAGTTGCTGGGAATTAAGTTATCACCCTTACATACCGTACCGATACGGTCCTTGACCGTATCGAAACAAAGTTGGATAGTTTCATTTTGGAATCAAATCCATGTATACCCGTACCAATACGGCCCCAAGGCGTTTTGGTACAGTGTCTGTTATATCGGTTAGGGGCTACTGAACACAGTTTTGCAATGTTTACATATTGGTCACTGAAACTTGGTAAGTCTAATTGAATGGGTAAATGACATCAGATTAACATGAAAGCTTGCAAAGTTACTGTTTACTGTTTGAATTACATATTCGTGTAGTTAATTTCAGATAAAGACCCCTAATTCCTATAATCTATTGTTTAGTCCCTAAAAGTTGTAAAAGTTTAAAATTGGCCCTAATCTCATTATCATAGTTCCTTATTGACCTATTGCCTCAATGTTTTGATATCGTATTGCATTGTATTGTCTTGCATTGAATTCTTGTTGAAAGATAGTACATCGTTCTCTGTACTGTTCATCGTTAACGCTTTCTAGCCTGGTTTCCTACTAGACAAGGAAGGGGGCGTTACATTTATGGTATTAGAGCTAGAGTTTAGTCGATTCTAGGACTAAACCTGTAATACCCCAAAAATTTTACTAAGTTATATAAGGGTCATTTAGTACTAAGGTTTTGGCATAAGGCTAACTTAGTGACTAAAATGACAAAAGATAAAAGATAGTAAATGAAAAGTTGGTAAAAGTTCAGGGACCCAAGTGTAAATTTTCCCAAAGATGATTTTTATTGAGTATGAGGATAAATTCGATCAGAATAAGGATTATGGTAATAGTTTTGGAGGTTAGGATGCAGTAGAAAATATAAAATTTTGATCGAATAAATTTGTTAAGCGTGCTCAGATTAGAGAAATGTTTTGGGTGACCTTTTGGGAAGTGTCACATAATAGTATTTTGATTTGTAAAGAGGACTCATAAGAAGTGGGAAAGGTTCGTATAAATGCTTAATGAAGAATTTTCAAGAAAGATGTCACCCGATAAAGATTTTGGGTAATTATCGGTATTTTTGGATCGAGTCAAATTTCTAAGTTTGACTTTATTAAATGGAGGATTTTATATGAAAATATGAATTTATTCATGGAATTAGGGAAATATGTGATTCCTGGATTAGAGTTGATAGTTCGATAGAGGAAAAATTGTAAAAGGTGAAAATCGAGAAATTGGATCGAACAAAAATCATAAATGATATTTTCTGATTATTTAATGATGATGGTCGGTTGGATTGGAACCAACCTAGTTCAAATGTAATTTGGGATGGCATAAATTTGAACTAGATGTAATTTTTATTTAGTTAGAGGGGTAATTTTGGAAAGAGTGAAATGAATTTAAAATTCATTTTTAAGAAAACATGTGGCATTTTTCTATAAAAGATGAATAGATTGTTCATCTTTCTCCTCATGCATTTCGAGAGCAAGGAAAAAGGAAGGGAAAAATAGGAAAAAAATTTCCTAGCCAATTTCAAAGCTTTTGATCAAGAATTCAAGCAAGGTTCTTTGAGGTAAAGTGGTCTACTCTTCATTCTCTACATTTTGATGTTAAAATTTCATGGAATTATGAAGTTTTGGATTAGGGTTTGAAGAGAGATAGAAATTAGGGTTTCATGGAAAATTTATGGAATTCAAGTAGTAGATGAGGAATTAAGCCTAGTTGTGATGAAAACAAGCTTGAAATCAAGTTAATTTCATGTTGGAAGTTATAAACCCTAATCTTGAAATTTAGGGTTTTGTTAGGGATTTGGAAATTAATGATGAAACTGAAGTATTTGTGATCCAAAAAGCTTGATTTTGATGCTAGAATGAAAAGTTCCTATTTGGAAGAATTTAGTGACCATTTCGAAGATGATGGAAAATAGGACTATTCTTGAATTTTAGTTTGATGGGGAAAATGCTGAATTTGTGATGAGAAATTTATTTGATGATGGAAATGAGTAGAAAATGATGCATTGGGCTTGAATTGACAGTTTAGGACCAAATTGTAAATTTTGAAAAGTTAAGGATCTTTTCGGCAATTCAAATAATGTAGAGACTAAATTGTAAGAAAATTATTTTGGTGATGAAATAGTGGAATTGTGATATTATAAGCTTATTTTAGCATTTTGGGACCAAATTGAATATTTGAAAAAGTTTAGGGACCTATTCGGATATTTGAAGAAATAAGGGTACGGTTTTGGAAATTTTATTTTGAAGGGAGACTGATATGCAAACTGTTGAAATTATGATCAAATTAGTTTGAATTGATGAAAAAGTACCATTTTGGCAAGAATGAGAAAGTAAGGGATTAAAATGAAAGAAATAAAAATTAAGGCATGAATAATTGCCAAATATTCAAACTGGTCATTAAGGACCCAAAATAAGATATATGGCAAGTATTAATATTTTATTTGGCAATGTTAGACTCGAATTAAGTAAGTGTATAGTAATAAGTATATTCGACTGATTTCTACAGATGCAAGAAATACTGGGGAAGGTACAAGTATTCAAGGGAATGAAAAGATTAATGAGTAAGCTTAGTGAGGCAAGATAATAAATGGCTCAGGTGAGTGCATTTATATGTTTCGAAATGTGTTTTAGTAAACTTTTATAAATTATATTTATTTGATTTTATTAAAATGATAACATAGTTTTTCTATAAGTTATATGATGATTCTCAGGCAAAGGAAAAAAGGTTAGTACATGTTAGGGTATGAATTGCCCTATTATGTTTTATTTTGATAAATTATTATTGAATAGTGGTGATATATGAATCATTTATCAAATGAAAATTTACAAGTTAATTATATGAAATTATTTGCCCAAGTTTATGATAGAGAGTTACAGTATAGTGGCATGCCATTAGAGGTCTAGCAGTCAAGGATTGCAGTATAGCTATACATCGATCTTTGGATCTATATGCTTTCGGCAATTATGTGTCTATATTTTTCTGGAACTTTATGTGTCTATATGTTATCGTCACTTCGGTTACTAGTACTCAAGGAGTACCGACCTTGCATACTTTAGTTTCTCTTTATACAAATTCTTGGGCTAATTATAAAGTAAATGTTTATGAAATTCACCATTTCTTATATGTGATTGTTTATAAGTATATGAAAGATTTGATATGATTTTTGCTTAACTATGTTTTCATTTATTTTGGTACTTATTTTATGATTATTTATAATGCCTCACTAAGTTATACTTAGCGTGTGAATGTTTCACGCGTAGGAAAAGAGAAGCATTGGGAGTAAGGAGCATTAGCGAACATCATCTATCGAAAACAGATACATCAGTATCAGTAATATAATTTTTTGTTATATGATATTTACTAGTCGGCATGTATAGTAACATGTGAAGCCTGCTCTGATATGAATCGTATTTTATTCAGAATCTGAATGATTTTAAATTAGGCAGTTTCCATACAGTTTTATTATTTATATGCTAATGGATCAAACTGTTAAGTTGCTGCCTGAATCTAGAATCAAAATTTAATGTGAAATTATTGAGTTTAAATTTTACGCGATTAACTATTTTTTTACAGAAAAAAAGATTTTCTTAATATTAAAGAATTATTTTACAAGTATCATGTGACATCCCTAACTCTTATTCAACGATGAATACGGGAAAGGGGTGTTACATTTAATGGTATCAGATCTATAGGTTTAGCCGGTTCTAGGCGTAAACAGAAGTGATTTTATGTCAAAAAGATTATACATGCCACTAGGGTATCAATATTACTGATTTGATGTTTATATGATTTGATTGATGTTGCTCCTTACTAATATGAAGGGATATAAGTTATAATTAATATTTGAGTTAAGAAGGTTGAGATGAACTAGTAAATGAGAGGTTCTGGAAAGAACCATAGTGGTAATAATAAGGTTAACCATAACCTTTTTGATTAATCAGAACAAGAAAGAACATTAGCACAATAAGGAGTACCTATACAACATTTGGGAAATCTTGAATTTCATAGTGAAGGTGGTCTGATGGTTGCTGACTTATGGTTTAATGATGTTAAAATTATAAGGGAGGAGCTAAATTGTTCCGATGTGGAAAAGTTATAAGGAATTGTATCCCTGTTAAGAGGACATGTTCAAATACGATGGACATGTATCAAATAGAAGATACTTGCAACTGAAGTGACATGGGTATTCTTCCAAGAAGCATTCAAGGAGAAATATATTGGTGATCAATATAAGAGTAGAATTTATAGAAAATTTGATAAGTTGCCAAGATTACCTCCAGATTGAGAGGTAGAATTTATAATAGAGGTATTACAGGCATTGTATCTATATCGATGGTTCCGACCGAGCTTCGAGAAAGGAAGGTGCAATTGCAAGAAATGTTAGATTAGGATTTTATAAGACCATGCGTGTCACCTTTGGGGCGCACCGGTATTATTTAGGAAAAAGAAGGATGGATCCATGTCACTATGCATCCAGATGAAAACAAGATGTAGCAAGGTTTAAAAAGTTAGTATTGGTGGCTAGGCATGAAAAGAACAAGGCCTCTATAGCTCAGTGTTAGAACATCAGATACCTTATAGATTATTACAATTGATTTTCATTCTTCAGTGGAAATGGGATCGAATGACTATAGATATTGAATATGAAGTTAAAGAGTTAAGCAACAAGAAAATTCCTTAGGTCAAAATTCTTTGGAAGAACCACAAGATTGAGAAGGCCACTAGAGAAAGCTTAGAAGAAGATGAAAAAGGCAATATTCGTAACTATTCAAATCAGTTACGTTCTAAAATTTGAGGACGAATTTTATTTTAAGGGAGGAGGAATTGTAATACCCCTAAAATTTTACTAAGTTATATAAGGGTCATTTAGTACTAAGGTTTTGGCATAAGGCTAACTTGGTGACTAAAATGACAAAAGATAAAAAATAGTGACCAAAATGAAAAGTTGGTAAAATTTCAGGGACCCAAGTGTAAATTTTCCCAAAGATGATTTTATTCAGTATGAGGATAAATTCGATCAGAATAAGGATTTTGGAAATAGTTTTGGAGGTTAGGATGTAGTAGAAAATATAAAATTTTGATCGAATAAATTTGTTAAGCGTGCTCAGATTAGAGAAAAGTTTTGGGTGACCTTTTGGGAAGTGTCACATAATAGTATTTTGATTTGTAAAACGGACTCATAAGAAGTGGGAAAGATTCGTATAAATGCTTAATGAAGGATTTTCAAGAAAGATGTTACCGATAAAGATTTCGGGTAGTCAAATTTCTAAGTTTGACTTTATGAAATGGAGGATTTTATATGAAAATATGAATTTATTCATGGAATTAGGGAAATATGTGATTCTCGTATTAGAGTTGATAGCTCGATAGAGGAAAATTCGTAAAAGGTGAAAATCGGGAAATTGGATCGAACAAAAATCATAAATGATATTTTATGATTATTTAATGATGATGGCCGGTTGGATTGGAACCAACCTAGTTCAAATGTAATGGGATGGCATAAATTTGAATTAGATGTAATTTTTATTTAGTTAGAGGGGTAATTTTGGAAAGAGTGAAAAATGAATTTAAAATTCATTTTTAAGAAAACATGTGGCATTTTTCTATAAAAGATGAACAAATTGTTCATGTTTATCCTCGTGCATTTCGAGAGCAAGGAAAAAAGAAGGGGAAATATGAAAAAAAAATTCCTAGCCAATTTCAAGGCTTTTGATTAAGAATTCAAGCAAGGTTCTTTGAGGTAAAGTGATCTACTCTTCATTCTCTACATTTTGATGTTAAAATTTCATGGAATTATGAAGTTTTGGATTAGGGTTTGAAGAGAGAGAGAAATTAGGGTTTCATGGAAAATTTATAGAATTCAAGTAGTAGATGATGAATTAAGCCTAGTTGTGATGAAAACAAGCTTGAAATCAAGTTAATTTCATGTTGGAAGTTATAAACCCTAATCTTGAAATTTAGGGTTTTGTTAGGGATTTGGAAATTAATGATGAAACTGAAGTATTTTTTATTCAAAAAGCTTGATTTTGATGCTAGAATGAAAAATTCCTATTTGGAAGAATTTAGTGGCCATTTCGAAGATGATGGAAAATAGGAGGACTTTTCTTGAATTTTAGTTTGATGGGGAAAATGATGAATTTGTGATGGGAAATTTATTTGATGATGGAAATAAGTAGAAAATGATGTTTTGGGCTTGAATTGACAATTTTGGTCCAAATTGTAAAATTTGAGAAGTTAAGGATCTTTTTGGCAATTCAAATAATATAGGGACTAAATTGTAAGAAAATTATTTTTGGTGATGAAAATAGTGGAATTGTGATATTATAAGCTTATTTTAGCATTTTGGGACCAAATTGAATATTTGCAAAAGTTTAGGGACCTATTCGTCTATTTGAAGAAATAAGGGTATGGTTTAGGAAATTTTATTTTGAAGGGAGACTGATCTGCAAACTGTTGAAATTATTATCAAATTAGCTTGAATTGATGAAAAAGTACCATATTGGCAAGAATGAGAAAGTAAGGGATTAAAATGAAAGAATTGAAAATTAAGGCATGAATAATTGCCAAATATTTAAAATGGTCATTAAGGACCCAAAATAATATATATGGCAAACATTAATATTTTATTTGGCAATGTTAGACTCGAATTAAGTAAGTGTATAGTAATAAGTATATTCGATTAATTTCTACAGCTACAATAAATACTGGGAAGGTACAAGTATTCAAGGAAATGAAAAGATTAATGAGTAAGCTTAGTGAGGTACGATAATAAATGGCCCATGTGAGTGCATTTATATGTTTTGAAATGTATTTTAGTAAACTTTTATAAATTATATTTATTTGATTTTATTAAAATGATAACATAGTTTTTCTATAAGTTCTATGATGATTCACAGGCAAAGGAAAAAAAGGTTAGTACATGTTAGGGTATGAATTGCCCTATCATGTTTTATTTTGATAAATTATTATTGAATAATGGTGATATATGAATCATTTATCAAATGATAAGTTACAAGTTAATTATATGAAATTATTTGCCGAAGTTTATGATAGAGAGTTACAGTATAGTGGAATACCATTATAGGTCTAGCAGTCAAGGACTGCAGTATAGCTATACACCGATCTTCGGATCTATATGTTTTCAACACTTATGTGTCTATATGTTTCCGGCACTTTATGTGTCTATATGTTATCGTCACTTCAGTGACTAGTACTCAAGGAGTACCAACCTTGCATACTTTAGTTTCACTTTATACAAATTCTTGGGCTAATTATAAAGTAAATGTATATGAAATTCACCATTTCTTATATGTGATTGTTTATAAGTATATGAAAGATTTGATATGTTTTTTGCCTAACCATGTTTTCATTTATTTCGATACTTATTTTATGATTATTTATAATGCCTCACTAAGTTATACTCAGCATGTGAATGTTTCACGTGTAGGAAAAGAGAAGCATTGGGAGTAAGGAGCATTAGTGAACATCATCTATCGAAAACATGTACATCAGTATCAGTAATATAATTTTTATGTTATATGATATTTACTAGCCGGCATATATAGTAACATGTGAGCATGCTCTGATATAAATCGTATTTTATTCAGAATCATAATGATTTTAAATTAGGCAGTTTTATTATTTATATGCTAATGGATCAAACTGTTAAGTTGTTGTCTGAATCTAGAATCAAAATTTAATGTGAAATTATTAAGTTTAAATTTTACGCGATTAACTAATTTTTACAGTAAAAAAAGATTTTCTTAATATTAAAGAATTATTTTACAAGTATCATGTAACATCTCTAACTCTTATTCAACGATGAATACGAGAAATGGGTGTTACAAAACCGAAGGTTATTACATTGTTATTGAGTTACTTTGCCACCTAGCAGTTATATATTGTATATATTGTGACTTACTGACTAATCTGATCTCTCGTTATCTTATAGTTATGTTTGAAACTAATGAAGCTCACATCAATGAGCCTGCCACTAGTTCCTTGACATATGACGGGGAAATTAGGAGGAGATCCTCCTAATCCCCCAGAAGTCCTTGCACAAGGCACCGGACCTGAGGTGCTTATTGCTCAGGTAGAACGTTATCAAAATTGGGCCAATATGTTTAAGCAGTTTATGACTACTTTGAGAGCCGAGTCAGCAGCGTAGCCTACCGCACTAGTTGTCCAGCATGCTCGAGCCCCTATTGATAAGTTTTCACAGTACCGGGTGTTGCGCGTAATAAGTGCTCCGCATTTGTGCAAGTGTACACGTCGCAAGTTATAGTATAAAAGGTATCATCTCCACAGGGATTGGTGCCACTTCAAGAATCTAATTTCTTGTACTGTAAAAGTAAAAACACAAATAGGTGAAAGTAGGAGTTCTAACTAACAACTAAACTAAAGAGCAATAGAGTAAAGGAAGATGTAATCAAATGAGAGAGAGTAGGTCGGGTTATCGTGAGTTGAGGTGGATAGTCAGAAGGATCGTCTTGGTAAATGAGTGCAGTGGCAACTCAGTTGCCGTGGCAATTGGCACAGTTGGGTTGCCTGGGCAACTAGTATAACAGTTGCTTGGGCAACTGACTGGGCAACTGCTAGGGCAATCTGGGCGGCAACCTTCAAGGTTCGGCAGAGCGTTCTTCAATGGTTTTTCCTTATCCCTAAGTCGAAACTCTAGCTAATTGTGCATGCCTTGATAATACATCCCTGCATGAATCAAGGGTGGACAACAACAGATCTTGCACTCCTTTTAGCCGTTGAAATCCTAAACTTATTCCTAAGCCGGATTAGTCTTCACCATCGATAGATTGAATAAAGACCATACTCATTCGTTTCTTGATTCTAACTCTCCCAAAATTAGATAAATAGATAAAGTAACGAGATCCTCTCCCAATTCACTCACAAACAATAATGAAAACCAATATGAATAAACCTTGAATTGAAAGTGCAAACTCTATTGCCTAAACAAAATCCAACCGTTTCTCACAACCACAAAACACAATAACCCTAGCCAAATAGATTTAGTTCATGGCTATGATCAAAAGAAACATAAAACAAAGTTTTCCTAACATGAACCTAATCGAATAAGAAAGAAAAAGATGGAGATATCGAGTAGCCTCTTGTCGAATTCTCTCCTCTCTTCGATCGAACCTCTCCTCTCTATCGCACCTCCTAGGTTGACTGCTGGGGGTCCTTTAAATAGGAGATGGCTAGGTCAAAGTCTTTATTGGGGAGGAAGTCAAGTTGGAATCAAATACTTTTAAAGAATATAATTCTTTATTATATTTAAATTCCTCCTAGATCTTCTCCTATCTTCTTGGGATTTTTCTTTGCTCCACTTCACGTTGGGTTTATCCAGTAATCAATTTCAGCTGCTACATTATCTTATCCATTCTTGTCAACAATTACCCTGGCAACTAGCTCGGCATATCCTTCTTGCACTGCCCTGGCAACTGGTTCGGCATATCCTTCTTGTACTGCCCTGGCAACCGGTTCCAGCCTTGCTCTGGAACTAATTTTGCGCACACTTTTTCCACAAAATTAACAAAAATATAAAATCAAGTACGACCTCCAAGGAAACAATGCAAAGCATGCATGAATGGATAATAATGCAACTAATATGAGCCTAAGTCTAGCAATAATATGAGTAAAAAGGGTGAATAAAATAGTACTTTTGGGCACTTAACACGCCCCCAAACTCGAACTATTGCTTGTCCTCAAGCAATGCAAACTAACAATTACCCGTGAAGACTTCAATTTTCACAAACTTAGCTTCAAACTTGATTTCAATCCTCAGACCCGTGGCACAAAGTATGATCGACTTTTCATTTTTCGAACAACTTAGGAGTTACTCGGAATCAAACTATAATGCTTGCGAGTGTGTGCGGAATTATGTGCAAGTTAATTTTTCGGATTCTAGGTGAACAAGAGGTTTTCAAAATACTTCCTTGGGTTCTTTAACATGCCTCAACTAGTGCAAGTTTCGGGCACCTCTAGTGATGTGTTTAGTTTTTTCATCTACAATTTTTTTATTTGACTAGAGCCGGTTTCGGGCATCTCTAGTGATCAATTTTTTTGTGCGCATACTAGAGCCAGTTTTGGGCACCACTAGCAATCAACCAATTTTTATTTTAATCATCCAATTTTTTAACTATCAACCTAAGTTCACTAGTATTCCTTAAATCAATCAAGCCACAACAGTGTTTCATCAAGTTTAGCATCATAGTAGGATTCTAAGTGTTTCCACGGTTATCCTAGAATAAAAAGTTCTATCAATTAAGTACATTGGGAATGTCATCATCGGATATTCATAAAGTATAGGCAATTCTTGTTCCAACTAAAGGCATAGCCATCTCATACAAATAATAAGACTAGCCACCAACTTCAAGAGTTTGACTTGAGAGAGAAAGCTAGGGGTTGTTCGACATCTTATTCTTCTTTATTGTTTCCATTCGATCCATGTCTGGGAATTTTTCCTTTGTATATCTTTCGAACCCAGCCATGAATTAAAGTAAATTGGCTTGGGTTGTTGGGTTTTTGGGGTTGGGATAACGATTGGATTTTGTTTATGTTTTTGAGTTTGCAATTTTAATTCAAAGTTTATTCATTCTTGGTTCTTAATTTTGATTGCGAGTGAATTGGGAAAGGATCTCGTGAATTCATCCATTTATCTAATATTGGGAGAGTTAGATTCAAGAAACGAATGAGCATGGTCTTTATTCAATCAATCGATGGTGAAGATTAATTCAACTTAGGGATAAGTTGCGAATTTCAACGACTAAAAGGATCGCAAGATAGGTTGTTGTCCACCATTGGTTCACGTAGGGATGTATTATCAAGGCATGCACAATTAACAGTGTTTCGAGTTAGGGATAACGAGAAACCATTGAAGAATGCTTCACCGAACTTTGAAGGTTGTCGCCCAATTGCCCAGGCAATCGCAGACTTACTCAGGCAATCACAGAATTGCCAGGCAATCTGACTGGATTCAATTGTTAAAGCAATTGAGCTACTCTAGCACTCAATTACCACGACGAACCATTCAATATCCCAACACGACTCACGATAACCCGACCTACTCTCTCTTATTCGATTACATCTTTCTTTTATTCAATTGCTCTTTTATTTTACTTGTTAATTAGAACTCCTACAATCACCTACTTGTGTTTTTCTTTTCCAACATAGTAACTTAAGCAAAGTGGCCCAAAACAATCCCTGTGGAAATGATACTCGATACTTATCATATCACTTTGTTACTTGCGACGTGTATACTTGCACTGTTTGCGTAGCACTTAATACGCGCAACAAGTTTTTGACGCCGTTTCTGGGGATAGGCAATTAGTGTCAGTTGTTTTGTTATTGCATTTTTTATTATTTTACTAACTTTTTTTGTTTGTTTTATAAAAAAAAATCAGGTGCACTACAAGTTAAGGGACTTCAACATGTCGGGAAATAAAATTCGATCTATTCGAGAGTTGATGATGGAAGATAGGAATCAATCCAATCAAGAGTTTCTTACACTCACCGATGATTATCTATACCAATCGAGAAAAGCCTATACTATGGGAAACTTGTGCGCTTGTTGTGGAGAACATCATGTGTTTGAAGATTTCCCTCACAATCCTAGTGCATAAGGCTACATAGAGGATCATAGATGGAACCAACAACAAAATCCTTCATGGTATGATCAAAAAGCTCAATTTTTTTATTAGGACAGTTTTTGCGCAGCAACAGACATATCATGGCAATGTAGTCCTCGTCAAGAGCTATCAAATTCCATGGATGCAAGGATAGCCAGGATGGATGTGCTCTTGATAGAAGCGGAAGATCGATCGAGGAGATTAACATATCTCATAGATAACATGCCCAAACGATCAATTCCTAGGGATATTGAAATCCTAAGGCAAGATGAGAAGGAGAAATACAAGGAAAGATCCCCGACGTGTGAGGATCAATTAAAACCTCCAAGTCGAGAGCCTACCAATGAGAAAAAGTGCCCTACACTTGATGAGCCTATGCAACAATTTTCCACGATAATGATTGAGGAGCCCGAACATAGTACCACCGTGACAACATTCCAAGAGGCTGAGAAGAGTAATGCTACAGCAGATTGCTCGCATCCACCTTTGCCACGGTAATTGCACGACCACATGCAAGATCAATGAGATGAAAATACTTTGCCAATGAAATATGAGCAGGTGATGTTTGGACCTTTTGAATTCTTTAAAAACCCACCTCATTCATTGTAGGTATTTTTTAAGGAACCAATGCTGGTAGATTTGAAGCCATCAAAATCTTTATTGATATAGATGTTTGAAGAGCCTGAAGAAAACGGTTTTTGGATTCATGATGCTTTTCAGAAACTTGGTTTTTCCCTTGACTTACAGTGAATTTTGGCAGAAGATTGCTGCGGCAATTGGCTTGAGCAGCAATTGCAACGACAACGAAGGCTACATCTAACCATGAGGGAGGTCGACAAGAATGAGGTAATTAAATGGTTGGGTGTTGATATAAATTTTCCTACTAATATATCTATGCCTTTAGGAACAGTAGCAAGGTGGAGGGTATACATGGACTACAAGGAAGGCACCTCCACCATGGTAACGCAAAAGGGAGTAGCTGCAAGCATATTGACCCAACTCTTTTTGGGCAATATTGTCACCCGATGGAGGGTACATATAGACTATAAGAAATATAAAAAATGACCCTTCTCAAGCTTTCTTTTTTATCTATATTTTTATTTTCATTTTTCCTTTATTTTGATAATTATCCTTTTATGTTTATTTTTATTTTTTTAGTATAAGAGTTTCAAGGGATAAGGAGTTTCCTAGCTTCCTTTTTCCTTTGAACTCTTAAGTTTTTCTTTCTTGTTTTACTTTGTTTTTCCAATCAAGAACCCATAGGAACCACAAACCTATGGACAATTTCCAATCATGAGCCATGCTCCGACAATTGCCAGGCCAACTAATAATGCCACGACAAGTTCACATGCCTTGGCAAGCCTCGATAAGATTGCAGAATTACTCAGCCCTTTGGCGCAATGATTGGAGTGACTCGAGGCCCGAAAACTGCTTTTTATGTGGTATATGGAGGATTGCAATGTGGCCATCATACGAGTCAAATGGGAGAACTATCACGATAGCACTATTCCCTTCCTGGTTTTTCCTGTCGAACTACTTGCCCTGGCAACTGAAGATGACGCGAAAACTGAAGCACAAAAAGGTAAACAACCTATGAATGAACCAACTCATACTGAATCAATTCATGATTTTTTAGATTCGAACGAGACAGTTTTTGCCTCAATGAAGTCGTCCCTCAACCGAGCAATCAAAGTCGAAGCACAAAGCTTCTAACATCAACGAGGCCACAAAGGAGGATGCACAAAGTGACAAGGTAGTACAGACAATGGTTCAAGAGGCACAACCAGCCACACGCCAGCAACCACCACGAGCTGGCAAAAGAATCAAGCACACGGATTGAAGGAAACTCATCATTCAAGGTGATGACCTTTTCGACTAACTCATTTGTATTTTAATTTTATTTTTTACTTGCACGCATTGAGGACAATGCTTCTCTTGAGTTTGGGGGGTGTTTATTTCTAGTTAGTTTCATGTTTAGTTGCATTCATCTTTAGTAATAGCATATAGGTTGCATATGTTACTTGCCATGCCTTTGATTGGATTTAATTGCTTGAACTTGTTGAATATCTGATGATGATTTTTTGCACACAACCACACACACACATTGTCACGAGCATTATAGTTTGGTTCCGGGAAATTTTTGAATTATCCAAAAAATTCAAAAGGTGATCATACTTTGTGCCACGGTTCTGAGGTTTGAAGGCAAGTTTAAAGCATGCCTTTGATGATTAAAGTCTTGGTAGGTAATTGTTAGTTTTGCATTGCTTGAGGACAACCAATAGTTCGAGTTTGGCGGTGTGATGAATGTTCAAAAGTACTATTTTTATGACCCTTTTTACTCATATTATTGTTAGACTTAGGCTCATTTTAGTTGCATTATTAGGCATTCATATATGTTTTAATTATTTCATTCACCGTCATGCTTGATTTCATAATTTGGTTGATTTTGTGGAAAAAGGTACTAAGGATGTGTGTTTTTGTGTGTGCATGATCTAATTGCCCAAGCAAGTAAGAAAATTACTGAAGCAATTGAGGATAAGAAGAATGGGAGCTGCCGATTTCTTGAAGGATAAATCCATTTAATTCGAGATAATTACAGGAAGCAAGGATAAATCCTAGAAGAGTTGGAGTTCCACGAAGAGATCAAAAGGAGATTAAATTCCAAGAGATTTATGAGGAGTTTTTGGAGGAATATAATAATAAAAGAGATTTAATTCTTTTATTCTATTTAATTCCAACTTAACTTCCTCCTCAACAAAAACTTTGACCTAGCCATCTCCTATAAATAAGAAGACTAGCCGCCAACTTCAAGAGTTTGACTTGAGAGAGAAAGCTAGGGGTTGTTCGACATCTTCTTCTTTATTGTTTCCATTCGATCCATGGCTGGGAATTTTTCCTTTGTATATCTTTCCAACCTAGCCATGAATTGATGTAAATTGGCTTGGGTTGTTGTGTTTTTTTGTGGTTGTGAGAACGATTGGATTTTGTTTAGGTTTTTGAGTTTGCAATTTTAATTCATAGTTTGTTCATTCTTGGTTCTTAATTTTGATTGCGAGTGAATTGGAAGAGGATCTCGTGAATTCATCCATTTATCTAATATCGGGAGAGTTAGATTTAAGAAATGAATGAGCATGGTCTTTATTCAATCAATCGATGGTGAATGCTAATTCGACTTAGGGATAAGTTGCGAATTTCAACGGCTAAAAGGAGCGCAAGATAGGTTGTTGTCCACCCTTGGTTCACGCAGGGATGTATTATCAAGGAATGCACATTTAACAGTGTTTTGAGTTAGGGATAACGAGAAACCATTGAAGAACGCTTCACCGAACTTTGAAGGTTGTCGCCCAATTGCCCAGACAATCGCTCCATTCCCAATTGCCCAGGAAATCGCAAAATTGCCCAGGCAATCACAAAATTGCCCAGGAAATCACAAAATTGCCCAGGCAATCGAGACTTGCCCAGGCAATCCGACTGGATTCAATTGTTGAAGCAATTGAGCTACTCTAGCACTCAATTACCACGACAGACCATTCAATATCACACCACGACTCACGATAACCTGACCTACTCTCTCTTATTCGATTACATCTTTCTTTTATTCACTTGCTCTTTTATTTTACTTGTTAATTAGAACTCCTACAATCACCTACTTGTTTTTTTTTCTTTTCCAACGTAGTAACTTAAGTAAAGTGGCCCAAACCAATCCCTATGGAGACGATACTCGATACTTATCATATCACTTTATTACTTGTGACGTGTATACTTGCACCATTTGCGTAGCACTTAATACGCGCAATAGAAGGCATTAGGCCAGGGTAGATTGTAATAAAAGAAGGCTTTTTCTCCATGGACTAGGAAAAGAATCTATAATCTTAATCAATAAGAAACCTTTAAAGTCGGATTTTTTTTGCTGCTATAATTGGGAATAATAAAACTGAGATTAATATAAATTTAATTCCAGCTGTTTCTGAATTCCATGATGTCTTTCCTGAGAAGCTTCTGGATTACCCCCAACTCGAAAAGTGGAATTCATAATTGAAGTGCAGCCCGAATCCAATCCTGTGTCCATCACCCTTTATAGGATGGCTTCGGTTGAACTCAAAGAGCTCAATCATCTGCTGCAAGACCTGCAAGATAAAGGTTTCATTAGACCCATTTCTTCTCACTGAGGAGCTCCAATGATATTCATTAAGAAGAAAGACGGATCAATGAGGCTTTGTATTGAGTATCGACAATTGAATAAGCCCACTCTCAAGAATAAGTATCATCTATCGAGAATTGAGGACTTGTTTGATCAACTCAAGAAAGCTAAAGTGTTCTCTAAAATTGATCTACGATCGGGGTATTATCATATTAAAATTAAGGAGTCTGATGTACCAAAGACAACTTTCAGAACTCGTTATGTCATTACGAGTTTCTTGTGATGCCTTTCAGTTTAACCAATGCTCTAACAACATTCACTAACCTTATGAATCGGGTTTATAAACCGTATTTGGATAAATTTGCGGTGGTCTTCATTGACGATATTCTCATCTATTCCAAATATAAGGATGAACACTCGAAGCATCTTCGTATTGTGCTGCAAACCCTCAAAGATAATCACCTCTACGTAAAGCTTAGCGAATGTGAGTTTTAGCTATCGGAGGTACCTTTTTTAGGCCATATGATATCTGAAGAAGGGATTAAGGTAGACCCTAAGAAAATTCAATCGATCATTGATTGGAGACCTCTGAAGAACGTAGTAGAAATTAGGAGTTTTCTGGGTCTAGCTGGGTATTACCGAAGATTTGTGAAGGGATTTTCTACCTTAGCCGCACCTTTGACCCAACTCCTTCAAAAGGATGAGACCTTTGTTTGGACAGAAAATCAACAAAGAAGCTTTGATCAGCTAAAACAAGTGCTCACTCATGCCCCAGTCTTGACACAACCTAAATAGGGTAAAGAATTCATGATCTATAGTGGCGCATCACATCTTGGTTTACGGTGTGTTCTTATACAAGAAGGAAATGTTGTAGCTTATGCTTCTCGACAATTGAAATCTCATGAATTAAATTATCTAACTCATGATTTAGAGCTTGCAGCTGTCGTCTTTGCTCTTAAAATTTGGAGACATTATCTCTTTGGAGAAAGGTGCAACTTGTTCACTGATCACAAGAGTCTTAAATATCTCATGACCCAAAAGAATTTAAATCTCAGACAAAGGAGATGGATGGAACTCTTGAAAGACTACGACTTAGTGATTGATTATCAACCAAGAAAAGCGAATGTGTTGGCTAATGCACTCAGTCGTAAACGATCTCTTGGTAAGATAGTATATATGAGTTTTTTAACTGCATCATGCTTGTTTGAAAACCTAAACCATAACATCTATGATTACTTCATTTTATTGCAGCTCCTGTTGCGATCAATGCATATTTTAGGTTACGAAAGAGACGGAAGCTTTTAGCAGAACTTCAAGTTCAATCTAACTTAATTTCGAGAATCAAAGCTCTTCAACAATCAGATCCGGAGATTCAAGACATCTTAATGAAACACAAGAATGAAACCGACTCTAGTTTTTCATTAAAATCTAATGAATTGATTTATTTTCGAGATAGGTTCTGTGTGCCCAATGATGAAAACCTCAAGAGGGAAATTCTACAAGAAGCACATAGTAGTCCTTTTTTCATCCACCCTGGAGCAGTTAAGATGTATAAGGATTTGAAAAACTTATATTGGTGGCCAAGATTAAAGTCAGCCATCACAGATTTTGTATCTAGATGCCTAACTTGTCAAAGGGTGAAAGCTAACACCAAGTCCCTAGGGACTCTTGCAACCAATCGAAATCCCTCAATGGAAATGGGACCGCATAGCAATGGATTTTGTAAGTCGATTGCCCATATCTCTATGGAAGAATGATGCAGTTTGGGGAGTAGTTGATAGATTTTCTAAATCGTCTCATTTCATACCAGTTCAAATGAGCATGCGTTTAGATCAACTAGCCGATTTATACATTCAAGAGATAATACGCTTACATGGTATACCTATCTCCATAATCTCTGATCGAGATCCCCAGTTTACTTCCAAAATTTGGAATTTTTTACAGAAAGCTCTAGGGACTAAAACGAACCTTAGGACAACTTTCTATCCACAATATGATGGTCAGTCTGAACGAACCGTTTAAACTCTCAAAGATATGCTTCGGGCCTGTGTAATCGATTTTGGAAAGAACTGGGAGAAAGCTTTACCTTTAGCCGAGTTTGCTTATAACAATAGTTATCAGACATCTATCCAGATGGCCCAGTTTGAAGCCTTATACGGAAGGAAATGTAGAACTCCCTTGTGCTAGTCAGAGTTGGGTGGAAACAAAGTTCTAGAACCTGATTTGCTTCGAGAAACAGAAGAACAAGTGAGCATCATTCACAATAGATTGAAAGAGGCCTTTGATAGACAAAATGCTTATGTTGATATGAAAAGAAGAGACATCCAACATGCTGTGGGAAATCAAGTGTTTTTAAAAGTTTCACCCTGGAAGAAAATCATCAGATTCGGGAAGAAAGGAAAGCTCAGTCCTCGTTTTATAGGGCCTTTTGAAGTTACTGAAAGAATTGGTCCTGTTGCTTATTGTTTAGCTCTTCCAAAGGAGTTTGATAAGATACACAATGTTTTTCATGTATCTATGCTTTGTAAATATCGATCAGACCCATCTCATATTCTTGAACCAGAAGAAGTTGAGCTCAATCCAGATTTATCCTACGAGGAAGAGCCGGTGCAAATTTTAGATCATGAGGTTAGAAGACATCAAAACAAAAATCTTCCTCTAGTAAAAGTTATTTGGAAGAATCATAAAACTGAAGAGGCAACGTGGGAACCTGAGGCCACAATGAAAGATCGGTATCCATACATATTCAGTAAATTTGAGGACGAATTTCCTTTGGGGGAATTGTAATACCCCTAATTGTGGCTTAGGATATTGGTTTTGTCCATACTTAATTAAATGGTTTGATCCTTAAAAATTCATAAATTAAATTTTTTAGATTCAGATCAAATTGATCGAGGAACAAATGTCATGACTAAAATCTAAAATACCAAATTGTAATATTTTGAATCCTTGTGAATTGCATGCTAAAGGGGAATTGATTTTTGGACCATACACATGTCAAGTAGATTACATCACCATGTGGGATAATCGGCTAAGATGAAAAGAATCCATCTCCTTCTTCCCTTTAGAAAAACCGAACTAAGTGAGTGAGGGGTTACAGAGAGAGAGAGAGAGCTTGAATCGTGACTTCTAGCCTTGCAAGTAGTAACTTTTTCTTTTGGAGGCAATTTAATTTTAAGGTATAGATATCTTGTTCTCCATTTTTGTTCGAATAAGAAATGGTACTTGATGATAGAAATTCATGCAAGATAGATATGGTTTGGATGATAGTGAATTGGTTGGAATCATAGAGAAATTAGATTCATTGTGAATTCTTTGTTTGATCGATGCTTGTAGATATGTGTATATGTTTGTGAATTGCTTTGTCATGAGTTTGAATAGGCCTAGAAATGAATCTGCTCTGTTTTGTTTTTGTACATGCACACATATATGAACATATAATGAGTTGTTAAATTCTTTAGAAGCATGTTATATGGCTTCAAGTATAAATTTGAGTAAATAGAAAATTGGACTATTTATGAAGATGTATATACAATTATACGGGACTGTTTTCTTTATGTAAATATATGTCTGAAACAGTTTTGAAACATGTAAAAAGATATATTTCTATACGGGCTGCTTAATATCCAGATTTAGAGGCAGATTGCATAAGATACTTTAGACATTTAAGATGCAGTTTATTTGGGTTGTTCGAAGTGTTTTATGAATGGTTCTATTTACTGGAAATTTGAGATTGAATAGAACATTGAAATGGGGCTGAAGTTACTTTGATGAAGGACTGATTTTTGAACAATTAGGAATCTATTATATGGAATTTGGAATTTCAAAACTGTTTGTACCAAGCAGGGCAGTTTTGATTAAATTTGGAATCTGTTTTGATTAACATGAGGACTAAGGGGCTGCTTGTGTAAGCATATGTACATTTAAACATTTCAAATTGTTGAGAGTATGTATGAATGAATTTTAGAACTATTTAGTGCGTCTTTGAGTGTTGTTGCGCGTAATAAGTGCTACGCGATTGTGCAAGTATACACGCCGCAAGTAATAAAGTGATACGAGTATCGAGTATCGAGTATCGTCTCCACATGGATTGGTTTGGGCCACTTTGCTTTAGTTATCGCAATGTAAAAGTAAAAACACAATTGATAGTAGGAGTTGATTTTAACGAGTAAAGTAAAAGCAAAAGAGAGAATAGGCCAGGTTATCGTGAGTTGAGGTGTGATAGCCGATTGGATCTCTTTGGTGATTGAGTAGCAATTGGATTGCCAAGGCAATTCTGTTATGATTGCCTAGTCGATTGCCAGGGCAATTTGGTTGCAATTGCCAGGTTGATTGCCAGGGCAATTTGGTTACAATTGCCAGGTTGATTGCCAGGGCAATTCTGCCGTGTTGCCTGGTCGGTTGCAAGGGCAATTCCCCCTCGTTGTCTATCAGATTGCCTGGGCAATTAAGGATGGGTCGATTGCCTAGGCAATTGAGCATTCACTTCTAAAGTTCGGCGAAGCGTTCTTCAATGGTTTCTTCTTATCCCTAAGTCAAAACTCTAGCTATTTGTGCATGCCTTGATAATACATCCTTGCGTGAATCAAGGGTGAACAACAACCAATCTTGCGCTCGTCTTAGCCGTTGAAATCTTAAACTTATTCCTAAGCCGGATTAGTCTTCACCATCAATTGATTGAATAAAGACCATGCTCATTCGTTTCTTGAATCTAACTCTCCCGATATTAGATAAATAGATGAAGTTACGAGATCCTTTCCCAATTCACTCGCAAACAAGATTGAGAACAAAGAATGAACAAACCTTGAAACTTGAATTGCAACTCAAAAACCTAAACAAAATCCAATTGTTTTTCACAACCACAAAACACAATAACCCCAACCAATTAAGTTAGTTCATGGTTGGGTTCAAAAAGATATACAAAGAATAATCCCCAAACCATGAATCTAATGGAAGCAAAGAAGAAGAAGAAGAAGAAATCAGCCCCCTTGAATTCTCTCCCAATCGAACTCTCTCCAAGCTTCTCCCTTCTTGTCGAAATCTCTCCTCTCTTGCCCCTTTGGAGTTTGTCGAAATTTCTCTCTTCTTGCTCTTTGGAGTTTGTCAAAATTTCTCTCTTCTCTTCTTGCTCACCTCTCATTGACGGCTTGGTCCTTTAAATAGGAGATGGCTAGGTCAAAATCCTTCTTGAGGAGGAAGTTAATTTGGAATTAAATTATCTTTAAAGAATATAATTCTTTATTATATTTAAATTCCTTCTAGAACTTCTCCTATCTTCTTGGGATTTAATTTCTCTTTAACCTCTGCATGGAAATCAAACTCCTTTGGGATTTAACTTTGCTCCACGTCATCTTGGGCTTATCTAGTCATCAATTTCGACTACCTTATCATCTTATTCTTTGTCAAAAATTGCCTTGGCAGCTAGCTCGGCATCTCCTTCATGCATTGCCCTAGCAACTAGCTCGGCATCTCCTTCATGCACTGCCCTGGCAACTGGTTCTAGACTTGTTTAGGCAAGTGATTCTGCACACACACAAAAACACACGAAACAGCATCTTTTTCCACAAAAATCACCAAGTTATGTAATCAAGCTCAACGGTGGAAATAAACATGAATTAATGCATGAATGACTAATTATGCAACTAATATGAGCTTAAGTCTAACAATAATATGAGTAAAAAGGGTAATAAAAATAGTTGTTTTGAACACTTATCACACCCCCAAACTCGAACTATTGCTTGTCCTCAAACAATGCAAACTAACAATTACCTGCCAAGACTTTAATCATCAAAGACATGCTTCAAACTTGAATTCAAACCTCAGAACCGTGGCACAAAGTATGATCACCTTTTAATTTTTCGGTTAGCACAAAAATTACCCGGAACCAAACTATAATGCTCGTGACAATGTGTGTGTGTAGTTGTGTACAAGTTGATTTTCAAGATTCTATGTGAACAATAGGCTTTTATCAAGTTAATTAGCGGGGCATTTATTTTTATTTTCACTAGAGCCAATTTCAAGCACCTCTAGTGATTCTTTAATGTGCATTAACTACTAGAGCCAGTTTCGGGCACCTCTAGCAAGAATTTAACTTTTAATTTTCAATTTTAAATTTACCCAAATTTTAAGCAACCTAAGTTCACTAAGTTTCTTTCAATCAACAAGCCACAGCCGTGTAAAAAAAACCAGCGTCATAGTAAAATTCTAAGTTCTTTTCATGCAATCCTAAAATTAAAGGTTCTTTCAATTAAGTGCAGTGGCATAAATTCATCATTGGATATTCAACAAGTCTTAAGCAATTAAATCCAATTAAAGGCATGGCAAGTAACATATGCAACCTATATGTGATTGCTAAAGATGAATGCAACTAAACATGAAACTAACTAGAAACCAACACCCCCCAAACTCGAGAGAAGAATTGTCCTCAATACATGTAAAAGTGAAACAAAATTTAAAAGAAACTAAATGAAATGAGTTAGGCGGAGAGGTCTTCACCTCGAGTGATAAGTTTCCTTCGTGTCGTTTGCTTGATTCATTTTTTTTGGTCGGTGGTTGAATGCTTGTGGCTGGTACCGCGTGAATAGAATTGCTTTGATTTGATCCATGTTTGCTGAGGCAGGTTCACTTGCCTGGGCATCAGTAGTTGTCAAAGCCATTGTTGTTGCCTGGGCATCGCCAGTTTCTGTTACCGTGGCAACCGCTGAGGTAGTTGCAGGGGCATCCTCTGTTGCGGTTGCCATGGCAAGTAGTCGGCAGTGAATTTTCTTAGCATGGTGGTTGTGAGTCTTGTTGTGGAAAAGAAAAGAAAAGAAAAAAAACCTGGAAACTAAAGATAATGAAGAAAAATAAAAGAAAATATCTCCTAAAAATAAAAATGAAAAGAAAAAGAAAATATTGAAAGGAGAGCATGCTCATGCATCTCCTAAAGTGACCAATTCTTTGTTACGTTCCACGTGGGCACCGTTGTAGTGCTTGAATCTTTGTCCATTAACTTTGAATTCATGTTTGTCAGTGATGGACTTGATTATCACGGCACCATGGGAGAATGGTTTGACAACTTCGAATGGTCCCGACCATCTTGATTTCAGTTTTCCCGAGAAAAGTTTTAGTCGAGAATTGAATAAAAGAACTAGTTGCCCTGGCATGAATTGCCGCGGCAATAGTTTCTTGTCATGCCATTGCTTTGTTTTCTCCTTGTAGATTCGTGCATTGTTATAGGCGAGTGCACGAAATTCTTCTATCTCGTTGAGGTCCAACAAATGCTTTTGTCTGGCACTTTCCTAATCCATATTCACGGTCTTGATTGCCCAATATGCCTTGTGTTTGATTTCCACTGGTAGATGGCATGTTTTGCCATTGACAAGTCGGAAGAGGGGAATACCTAAGGGTATTTTGAATGCAGTGTGATATGCCCAAAGTGCGTCATCTAGTCTTACTGACCAATCCTTCCTAGAGGGATTTACAACTTTCTCGAGTATACCCTTCAATTTTCGGTTGGAAATTTCCGCTTGCCCATTGGTTTGTGGGTGATATGCCGTGGCAATCTTGTGAGATACACCAAAGCATTGTAACATCTTGGCAACGAGTTTATTGTCGAAGTGTTTACCTTCATCACTGATAATTGCTCTCAGTATCCCAAACCGTGTAATATGTTTTTCTGCAAGAATTGTTTCACGATCTTAGAATCGTTGGTGGGAATTGTAGCTACCTCAACCCATTTAGACACGTAGCCGACGGCAAGTAGAATGTAGAGGTTGCCGAATAAAGATGGGAAAGGTCCCATAAAATCAAGCCCTCATACATCGAACAATTCCACCTCGATGATGTTTTGGAGCGGCATCTCATGTCGTCTAGAGATTTTGGCCATCCTCTAGCAACGATCACATTGCTTATAAAACTCTTGGGCATCTTTGTACAGTGTTGGCCAATACAAACCGGATTGCAAAACTTTGACCGCGGTACGTGTTCCTCCGAAATGTCCTCCATAGGGTGAAGAATGGCATTGCCAGAGTACATTTTGCTGCTCATCTTCAGGGATACATCGGCGTATAACCTAATCTGCATATTGTTTAAACAAAAGAGGCTCGTCCAAAAAATAATGCTTAGCGTCATGGTGGAACCGCTTCTTTCCTTGGTGAGTAAGGCCATAAGGTAAAATACCACAAACAAGGAAATTAACTAAATCCGCGTACCACGGTATTGCCGAGGCATGTGTTGCCGTGGCGACTGCTCCTAAGATTGCCGAGGCGTGTGCGTCTAGAGTTACCGAGGCATACACGTCCATATTTGCCGAGGCGTGCGCGTCTGGATTTGTCGAGGCGTACGCGTCAAGACCTGTTGCAGCGTCGAAGGTTGCCGAGGCATGTGCACCCATGGTTACCGAGGCATGCCCGTCAAGAGCTGCTACAACGTCGAGGGTTACCGAGGCATGCGCATCCATGGTTGCCGAGGCGTCTAACAGTTGCTCGTCCCGGAATGCATCGCATATCTCTAAATCTGCGTCCTCCTCCCTATTTCATTCTAAGCATGATAAGTGATCGGCCACTTGATTTTCTGTTCCTTTCCTGTGTGTTGGCCTAGGAATGCTCCTACCGTGAAATCACTTGCATCACACATGAGCTGAAAAGGTAGCATCCAATCTGGTGGAACGACAATGGGTGCTGAGGCAAGCTTTTCCTTTAGGATTTTGAATGCTTGGGCGCAAGAATCATCAAAATTGAAGCCTTTATCTTGGTGGGGGTAGTCTCTCGATCACGTCCACCTTGGCTTTGTCTACTTCAATTCCCTTAGATGAAATCTTGTGGCCGAGCACTATTCCTTCATCTACCATAAGATGGCACTTCTCCCAATTAAGGACTAAATCAGTTTCTTCACATCTTGCCAACACCTTCTCTAAATTGTCGAGGCAACTGTCGAAGTCATTACCAAAAAATAGAAAAAATCATCCATGAAGATCTCAAGGAAGTCTTCGACCATGTCTGAAAAGAGTGCCATCATGCATCTTCTAATGTTACTGCATATCTGAGAAAACTTAAGGAGAAACATTTCCGATACTTCTTATAGTCCATCCGCACCCTCCACCTTTCTACTGTTCCTGAAGGCATGGATATATTATTAGGAAAAATTATATCAACATCCAACCATTTAATTACCTCATTCTTGTCGGGCTCCATCATGGTTGGATGTAACCTTTGTTGTCATGGCAATTGCTGCTCTAGCCAATTGCTGTGGCAATTAGTTGCCAAAATTTGCTGTAAGTCAAGGGAAGAACCAATTTTCCGAAAAGCATTACAAATCCAAACACCTTTTTCTTTTAGCCTCTCAAACATCTCCATCAGTAGAGATTTCGATGGCTTCAAATCTACCAACATCGGTTCCTCAAGACATACCTGCAATGAACGAGGTGAATTTTTAAAGAATTCAAAAGGTTCAACCATTACCTGCTCATATTCTATTGGCAAAGTATTATCATCTCGTTGATCTTGCATGTGGTTGTGCAATTGCTGTGGCAACTGTAGATGAGAGCAATCTACAGATTCCTACTTCAACATCAATGTTGTAACCTTTTGGGCATTAGGTTCCTCAGAATTTGTTGTAGTATTGTTGTTCTCAGCTTCACTGAGTGTTGTCGCGGCATTGCTATGTTTAGGTTCCTCAATCATTGCCGAGGCAATTTGTTGCTCAGGCTCATTATGTGTTGGGCAGACTTTTTCTTCAACATACTCTCGAATTTAAGGTTTTAGTTATTCCTCACACATCGAAGATCTTTCCTTGCATTGTTCCTTGTCCTCTTGCCTTGGGACTTCAGTATCCCTAGGAATGAATTGTTGGTGCATGTTATCCATGACATATGTGGATCTCCTCAATTCATCTTCTGAATCCCCCAAGGTTGCATCCCACTGAGCTATTCTCGTATCCATGGACTTTGATAGCTCTCGAATCTCTTTAATTAAAATGTCAAGTCTAGCCAAGGAAGCTAGCAACGTTTCCTCCAAGGAAATGGAATGCTCTTGAAAATGACTATATTGCCATGGCATATCTGTTGTTGGGGCAAAATTGTCATGGTAAAAACAATTTTGAGCGTTTTGACCATACCATGAAGAATTTTGCTACTGGTTCCCTATATGGTCCTCCATGTAGTCATATGCACCGAAAATGTGAGGGCAATTTTCAAACACATGATGTTCTCCAACCATAGCACAAGATTTTTCCACGGTATAAGCTCTTTGGGCTTTTCTCGGTTGGTATAGGTAATCATCAAAGGGTGCAAGAAACTCTTGATTGGATTGATTCATATCTTCCAACATCAACTCTCGAATAGATCCGCTTTTATTTCCCGACATGTTGATGTCCCTTAACTTGAAGCACACCTATTTTTTTTGGATAAAACAAACAAAAAGAAAAGTTAGTAAAACTAAGAAAAAAATGCAATAACAAAAACAACTAACACCAATTGCCAATCCCCGGCAACGGCGCCAAAAACTTGTTGCGCGTAAAAAGTGCTACGCAATTGTGCAAGTATACACGTCACAAGTAATAAAGTGATACGAGTATCGAGTATCGTCTCCACAGGGATTGGTTTGGGCCACTTTGCTTTAGTTATCGCACTGTAAAAGTAAAAACACAATTGATAGTAAGAGTTGATTTTAACGAGTAAAGTAAAAGCAATAAACTAAAAGAATAGATGAAAGCAAAAGAGAGAATAAGCCAGGTTATCGTGAGTTCAGGTGTAATATCCGATTGGATCGCCTTGGTGATTGAGTAACAGCCGGATTGCCAGGGCAATTCTGTTATGATTGCCTAGTTGATTGCCTAGTTGATTGTCAGGGCAATTTGGTTGCAATTGCCTGGTTGATTGCCAGGGCAATGCTGCCCTATTGCCTGGTCCGTTTCTAGGGCAATTCCCCCTCGTTGTCTGATCAGATTGCCTGGGCAATGGTCCCGCGATTGCCTGGGCAATTGAGCATTCACTTCCAAAGCTCGGTGAAGCATTCTTCAATGGTTTCTTCTTATCCCTAAGTTGAAACTCTAGCTATTTGTGCATGCCTTGATAATACATCCCTGCATGAATCAAGGGTGAACAACAACCAATCTTGCGCTCCTCTTAGCCGTTGAAATCCTAAACTTATTCCTAAGCCAGATTAGTCTTCACCATCAATTGATTGAATAAAGACCATGCTCATCCGTTTCTTGAATCTAACTCTCCCGATATTAGACAAATAGATGAAGTTACGAGATCCTCTCCCAATTCACTCGCAAACAAGATTGAGAACCAAGAATGAACAAACTTTGAAAATTGAATTGCAACTCAAAAACGTAAACAAAATCTAATTGTTTTTCACAACCACAAAACACAATAACCCCAACCAATCAAGTTAGTTCATGGTTGGGTTCAAAAGATATACAAAGAATAATCCCCAAACCATGAATCTAATGGAAGCAAAGAAGAAGACGAAATCGATCAGCCCCCTTGAATTCTCTTCCAATCGAACTCTCTCCAAGCTTCTCCCTTCTTCTCGAAATCTCTCATCTCTTGCCCCTTTCAAATTTTGTCAAAATTTCTCTCTTCTTGCTCTTTGAAGTTTGTCAAAATTTCTCTCTTCTCTTCTTGCCCACCTCTCTTTGATGGCTTGGTCCTTTAAATAGGAGATGGCTAGGTCAAAATCCTTCTTGAGGAGGAAGTTAAGTTGGAATTAAATTATCTTTAAAGAATATAATTCTTTATTATATTTAAATTCCTTCTAGAACTTCTTCTATCTTCTTGGGATTTAATTTCTCTTTAACCTCTTCATGGAAATCAAACTCCTTTGGGATTTAACTTTGCTCCACGTCATCTTGGGCTTATCTAGTCATCAATTTTGACTACCATATCATCTTATTCTTTGTCGAAAATTGCCTTGGCAACTAGCTCAGCATCTCCTTCATGCATTGCCCTGGCAGCTAGCTCGGCATCTCCTTCATGCACTACCCTGGCAACTGGTTCTAGCCTTCTTTAGGTAAGTGATTCTGCACACACACGAAAACACACCAAACCAACATCTTTTTCCACAAAAATCACCAAGTTATGTAATCAAGCTCAACGGTGGAAAGAAACAAGAATTAATGCTTGAATGACTAATTATGCAACTAATATGAGCTTAAGTCTAACAACAATATGAATAAAAAGGGTAATAAAAATAGTACTTTTGAACACTTATCAAGTGTATTCGTGAATGTTGATTGATTTTGGTGACTATGGTTGACTAGTGGACTGTTTTTGCATCTATATGTGTGTAATTAAATAGCATTCTAGTGCATGTATATATTTTGTCTTATGAATAAACCAAGAAATTGTAGAGGAAGCAAAGCCTAAAGCTGGTAAAGCTATAGAAGGACAATCCAAAATAGTGATTCGGAACCAAATTTAGCTTGGATATACCGTGAGTGTATTTTAAAGTCTTGGAATAGATTAAAAGCTACATTTTGTTACTTAATTTGTTTGTTGTTGCATAAATTAAGCAATGTTGAGCAAAGCTTGGGAGTTAAGGTATGCTACTTAATGATCAAGTATGCTATGATAAGTAAAGATTAGTTAAAGCTATGTTTGAATTGAAGAATGTTTTGGTGATAGAGTTTATGCGCATAAGTAGATAAAAATCAGATTATGATTTATTGCTTAAATGATATTTTGATTATGATTGTGAAAGAAATTATAAGTCTATTGTTGACTCTCAATGAGATGTGTAAAATGAATGTTGGCAAAAGGTATAAATGGTATGTATTTGGGTAAGATAAACTATGCCAAGAGTATTTTGCGTGCAAGTATACACGGTCGACAAGTAATACTGCTTGGTAAGCTGAGTATTGATCCCACAGAGACTGACTTGGAATTCAATTGCTTGACTGTTACTTGCTTTGGAAGAAAAGATTGTTGTTTGAAAGAGCTGGTTTTTAAAACTAAGAAAATAAAATAAAATAGAAATTGATTGGCAAAGAAGGTTGCTTCGTTATACTGTTTTGCGTGAGTGATAAGAGGGAGCATACCACAAATCTCTACCTTAATCTAGACATCACTCGGCTTTCTCTTCAACTTATACCATAGGGTTTTGGACTTGAGAACAAAGAGGGATCTACCATGAAGCCCCAAGTAACTTATTATCCCTAGGTAGAGGAGAGTTCATTTTTTATTGCCTTGGCAGAACATTGATGCCTTATTTATTTTCTTTTTACCCTGGCATCATTTTTTTAATCTGAGCATGGCTTCAAATAATCTAAGTTTGCTAGGGAACTAGATACATATCACGTGTTAAGTGTAAATTCAATTCCCTAAACTAGAGATCAATTGTCATGGAAAACATGGCATACAATTTTACTGGCATAGAAAACTGAAAATTATAAACTCATCACCGGGCAAACAAGTAGGTCAAAATAAGCTTGCCTAGTAGTTGTTAACAAACTTCAAATTTAAGCCGAGACAAAATTTTCTTTTTTACTTTTTTAAATGGTTCAGTATGCAACTACTCTACATGAACTAGATGGCATAAAAAGATTAAACATGAAATGCTTTAAATGGTTCGGTATGCAACTACTCTACATGAACTACATGGCATAAAAAGATTAAACATGAAATGCATGACATGGCATAAATGTGAGAAAATGCACACCCCCAAACCCAAGATGTGCATTGTCCTCAATGCATGAGAACAATATATACAAGACAAAAAATAAATAAAAATATATGATCATGAAAATGCAAGAATGAAATGCAAAGATGGAATACAAAGGAGTTAGGAAGAAGAAGACTTCCCTTCGGATGAGGCTTCCTCTTGCTTGGCACGGGCTTCTTCTTCTTTTCTGGCACGGGCAAAATGCTTTAAATGGTTCGGTATGCAACTACTCTACATGAACTACATGGCATAAAAAGATTAAACATGAAATGCATGACATGGCATAAATGTGAGAAAATTCACACCCCCAAACCCAAGATGTGCATTGTCCTCAATGCATGAAAATAATATATACAAGACAAAAAATAAATAAAAATATATGATCATGAAAATGCAAGAATGAAATGCAAAGATGGAATACAAAGGAGTTAGGAAGAAGAAGACTTCCCTTCGGATGAGGCTTCCTCTTGCTTGGCACGGGCTTCTTCTTCTTTTCTGGCACGAGTCTTCCTCATGGTTAGGCTCCCACGTTTAAGGGCCATTCTTTTCCTTCATTTCCAGCACTGCTTTGAGGCAGCAATGGAGGCTCCAAGATCATCCTTTTTCTTGCCAGACTCGGCTGGTCTGTAACTGGTGCTGGCTACTTTTTCTTGGTAGGAATCTCCTCTGACTCCGAGGATGAATCAGTGCTAGTAGTCTCAACGTGCATCGGGGACAGTAGAACTGTTGCTTCAGATTTAGAACTGGCAGAAACGACTGGACTTTTATGACTGGCTGGACTAGCAGACTTGGCATGACTGGCTGGCATAAGGTTATTAGCAGCAGGCTCGACATGGAATAGTGGAAATACCAACACCATATCGGGGGACAGTTTCACAAGTACCTCCTGAATGATGGCATCACTCTCATTGGTGTAATGCCTCATTTTTACATTAAGCTCCTCAGCTGTCTCCAATTTTTGAAGGATAATCCCTTGGTGGGCGTACATTTGGGACAACACTGCCAATGAGCTTGTTGGCATAGGTTTTGGTGCATTGTTGGGCTCTGCCTCTGCCTTTGGCTTGGGCTTTGGCGTGGCTGTCTTGGCCTTTCCCTTGCCCTTCTCCTTTGGCTCAAAAGTGTGAGGTTTTTCCAAATAATGGCAGTAATGGTTGTTCCCTTATTTGTTTGGTCGATATCCCCATCCATCCTAGGCACTTTATGGCGTAAACAAATGTTAGAAATTAACAAAAGGAAAAATAAATTGCCCTTACCCTTCTCATCACATTTATAAGACTCATCGATAATGATTTTTCCAACGTTGATCTTGCATCCTTTGATGATGGAATGCAGCAAAATCAACCGATCTTCCGAAATGGTCTCGTTGTGAGATGTAGGCAACAAATTTTCCTTGATGAAATGGTTTCATCCTCGCATTTGTGGCTTCAAAGCCAACCTCTTCACTGTCTGGTGGCCTATCAATGAAACTATCGAATCTATGGCAGGTTCACACAAGTCTGCCAGCAGTTTCTTGCGTTTGGCAGCAGTCATAGAGGTAACATAGTCGAAGTGCTCATCTTCCATAACATTCAAAGAAAAAAGTGAGTTCACATACCCTTCATCAAAATGCACACATTTACCTCTAATCATCAAGAACGAAGAATCTTTTGTGAGATGGGCATAAAATTCTTGCACAATAGTGGCATAGATCTCCCCTTTTTGTTGGCAAAAAGAACTCTAGCCATGCATGTCGATAATGGCCATGAACTCCGGTGGGAATCCAATGGTGGTGACGGTTTGGAAGTTGAAGTGCTTCTCGTACAAAAAGGATCTTGAGCCAAAGCTCGTCTCAAACTTCTTTTGAATATCTTCATTGAAGAATCTTTTGAAGGGAAATCGGCTAGGGAAAAAAGAATAAAGAAGGTGGAGTATTTTTAAGAGGTTTTAATGATGGTAGCCGAAAAGAGGGGGACAATGATGAATGTTAGAGAGATTTAAGTGGAAAGATTTTAAATGGGAAGTGATAAGGGGTAAAGATATGGAAGGGATTTTGAAGTGATAGAGTAATCATGATAAAATTAATTATTATAAATATGGGCGGCAAGGGTAAATCTCCCGATTTTTCTATCTCTTCTAAAGCAAATTAGGGTTTCTATTCTTTCTTCACACGAAAACATGTGCATACCTCTGGCAGGAGGCATGGCATGAGCATTGGCAAGCGCTCTAGCAATGGTCCTAATATCAATTACTGTCAAATTCCTATACACACTAAATGGAAAATCGTGCAACGTAGCAAAGGAATAAAAATTGAAATAAAAAGAAAACAAGAACAAAAACTTGATTCCTTAAGGAAAACAAAAACAACTAATCCTAATATTTACAAAGAGTTTCAAACCTACGGGTGCTTCATTCCAATTCTACCAAGAGGATCACCTCATTGGCATGACTTTTCTTACCTTCCAAGTAATGCTTTAGGTGTTAACCGTTCATCTTAAAAATTTCTCCGGTCTATAAGTTCTTGATATCTATAGCCCCATGAGCATATGGCTTCACAACTTCATAAGGACCCGTCCATCTTGACTTAAGCTTACCTGGAAAAAGTTTGAGCCGAGATTTAAATAATAGAATAAGCTGACCTATTTCAAACTGTCTTGGCAGGATCCAACTATCATGCCAATGTTTTGCCTTCTCCTTGTATATCTTAGCGTTCTCATAGTCTTGTGTTCTAATTTCCTCCAATTCATTAAGGTCAAGCAACCTTTTTCTCAGCAATTCTCCATGCCACGTCAAGCTTCTGGATGGCCTAATAGGCTTTATGTTCAAGTTCTATTGGCAGATGGCATGGTTTCCAAAGACAAGTTTGAATGGGGAAGTACCCAAAGGAGTTTTAAATGTTGTCCTATAAGCCCACAAGGAATCATCTAGTCTCAAGGACTAGTCTTTCCTTGTTGGATTCACAGTTTTTTCCAAAATGTTCTTAATCTCCTTATTGTATATCTCGGCCTGCCCATTTGTTTATGGATTGTATGCTATGGCGATTTGCTACTGGATCCCATACCTGCACAATGCTTTAGAAATTAATTTACATTTAAAATGAGTACCCTCGTCATGAATAATGATTCAAGGGGCACCAAATCTAGTGAAAATGTTTTTGTGCAAGAACTTGGCAACAACCTCTACCCACTTGGACACATAGTCAACAACCACAAAAATATACACGTTACCAAATGATGGGGGGAAAATGACCCATAAAGTCAATCCCCCATACATCAAATGAATCAACTAGCATAATGTTCTGGAGCGATAATTGGTCTCTGCTAGAGATATTCCCTGTTTGTTGGCATCGATCGCATGCCTTGGCATACTCGTGGGTATCCTTGAACAATGTGGGCCAAAAGAATCTTGACTGCAAAAGTTTGGCAGCAATCTTCATCCCAGCAAAATGTCCTCCATATAGTGCGGCATGACATAGATGTAATATATGTTGTTGCTCATCTTTTGGCACACACTGGTGAATCACCAAGTCAGCATACTGCTTGTACAACATGGGCTCATCCCAATAGTATTGCCTCACCTCTCGTAAAAATCTTTTCTTGGCATTATATGCCAGGTCTGATGGCAGAATATTACTTACCAGGTAGTTGACTATGTCAACATACCATGATATAGCATCAGCTGCAAGCAAATACTCGTCAGGGAATTCATCTCTAATTATAGTGGACTCAGCATCCTCAATGTGATGCTCCAAATGAGAGAGATGTTCAGCTACTAAATTTTTTCTTATTTCTTATCTCTGATCTCCAGGTTGAATTCTTGAAGTAAGAGCATCTATCAAATTAGTCTAGGTTTGGCATCCTTCTTTGCCAAGAGATATTTCAACGACGAATGATCTGTATAAAGCACAACCTTATTACCAATTAGATGTGATCTAAATTTATCAAAAGTAAATACAACCGCGAGGAATTCTTTCTCGGTTGTAGAGTAATTTAGTTGTGCTTCATTCAAGGTTATGCTGACATAGTAGACGACATGGAACATCTTGCCATGCCATTGTCCTAGAACTGCTCCAACAGCATAATCGTTGGCATCGCACATGAGCTCAAAGGGCTCATTCCAATTCGGTACCATGACTATGGGGGCATTAATCAATCTGTCTTTAAGCTCCTGAAATGCTCTCAAATAAGAATCGTCAAATGCAAAAGTGGCATTATGTTCCAACAATGAGCATAAAGGTTTAGCAATTTTTGAAAAATCTTTAATAAATCGCAGATAAAAACTGGCATGATCTAAAAAAACTCCTTATACCTTTAACACTTGTTGGAGGTGATAATTGCTTAATTACCTCCACTTTGGCTTGCTCAACTTCTATTCCTCTCTTTGTTACCTTATGACCGAGAACAATGCCCTCCTTCACCATGAAGTGGCATTTCTCCCAATTCAACATGAGGTTTTTCTCTATGTATCTCTTTAAAACTTGCTCTAGGCTATGGATACATTCCTCAAATGTTACACCAAACACTGAGAAATCATCCATGAATACTTCCATGTTATGCTCAATCATATCGGAGAAAATGGCCATCATGCAATGTTTAAATGTTGCCAGCGCATTACACAGTCCGAATGGCATCCTTCTAAAGGAAAATATCCCATATGGACACGTGAACGTGGTCTTCTCTTGGTCGTCAGGGGTAATGGCAATCTGATTATATCCCGGATAACCATAAAAAAAATAGTAAAAGTTTTACCTGTCAACCTGTCCAACATCTGGTCAATGAAAGCCAATGGGAAGTGGTCCTTCCTTGTAGCCTTGTTCAACCTTCTGTAATCCATGCACACCCTTCATCCAGTGATGGTTCTAGAGGGAATCAATTCGACCTTACTATTTTGGATCACAGTCATGCCACCCTTCTTTAGCACACACTGCACCGGACTAACCCAAGAGCTGTTGGAAATGGGATAAATAATCTCGGTATCCAACCATTTTATGATCTCTTTCTTTACAACCTCTTTCATGCTTGGGTTTAGCCGCCTTTGGCCTTCAATGGTCCTACCATTGTATTCCTCTAGTGTGATCTTGTGCATACAAATGGTTGGGATAATACCTTGGATGTCAGCCAAGGTCCAACCCAACGCTTACTTATAATCTTTTAGTATTGCCAGCAGTCTTACCTCCTAATCATGTGTGAGATCAGTGGCAATAATCACTGGCAGAGTCGAGTTCTTACCTAACTAAGCATACTTTAAATGTTCTAGCATGGGTTGAAGCTTTAACTCTGGTGGTTCCTCAATAGATGGCTTAGGTTTCTTTATCTCTCTGCTGACCAAATGGAGTGGCTCAAAGTAACTTACATCTTCATCCTCCAAGGTTGATTCCCCAGGTTCCTCGAACAGTTCAGCTATGCCATCAAGCATGTCCTCAGCACTTGCTATATCCTGGCACAACTGTGCCATGTCCAAAGTAAAGATGGACTTCATCATTTTATCAGCTTGACATTCATCAGGCTCATCTGCATATTTCAAAGCTTGAAACAAGTTAAAAGTAACATGTTGATGATTCATTGTCATGGTTAATTCCCCTTTATGAACATCAATAAGAGCTCTGCTAGTAGCAAGAAACGACCTACCCAAAATAATTGGCACATTAATATTAGCTTCATAATCCAAAATGATAAAATCAGTTGGGAAATGAATTTGTCTACCTTTACCAACACATCCTCAATCTTACCCTTGGGATGTGCATAGGATCGGTCTACCAATTGAAGTGTCACCGTGGATGCTAGCTCCCAAGTCGCACAGCGCCTTCTCCATGAACTTGTCACAAATTGTGCAAGGAATAGTAAAACTCCCTGGATCTTTCAGCTCCGGTGGCAATCGATTTAGGATCCTAGCACTGCATCCCTCAGTGATAACAACAGTTTCAAATTCTCCCAACTTCCTCTTTTTTGACAAGATAACCTTCATGAATTTTACATAGTTGGGCATTTGCTCTACGGCTTCCACCAATGGAAAGTTAATTTGCAATTGTTTAAGCACTTACATAAAGTGCTTAAATTGTTGGTCCTGCTTATGCTTTTGAAGTCTTGCTGGAAATGGTGGCGGTGGATATACATATGCTGGCGTTGCCGGCTTTGCCGAGGCAGTGCTGGCATTTATTTTGGCATAAGTCTGCTTATCATCATTGCTGGCGTCATTGTTGGCACTAGGACTAGCATCTTGTTTGGCACTCTTACTAGCCTGATCGATGGCATCATCTACATTCTCCTTCTCTACTTTTCTGGGTATGTCTGCTGGCACAAGCTTTGCATCCTGGCTGACGACTAGCTGCTTGACAACCGTCTCTGTTTCGCACTGCTTACCACTCCAAAGAGTTATTGCCTTGCATTGTTCATTTTCTTTGTGTCGAGCATCTTCAGTGTCACTTGGCAAAGTACCTTGGGGTCGATTGCTATGTACATTAGCCATCTGCCCAATTTGTATTTCCAAGTTTCTTACTGATGCCGCCAAACTTTGGACTGTTACTTCATTTCGCTCTATGTATTGTGTAAGATCTCCTCCTTGGTTGCTTCCTTGCCCTTGCTGGGAATTGTTCTGAGCTTTCTATGGCATGGTATTTTGATAAAATGCCGGCATGTCTTTGTTGTTCTTCTGTTGGATGTTTTGGCTCGGGGCATTGTAGCGATTACCTCCTTGATTTCCCCAAGCTAAGTTAGAGTGTTGTCTCTAACCTACATTATAGGTATTAGCATTATAAAAATGACTAGCATTTCCAACAAAATTTACTGACTTAGGATTAACAGGGCATTCATCCACATGGTGGTTTTCTCCGTAAATGGTACAAAACGGATCCAGTGCTTTGACTTCTTGGGCCTCATTGTTCTTTTGCAACATTCTCACCATACTAGTGGGATTAGAAATCTCGGCATGAATGGACGTGGGTTCATCAACTTTAAATTTCCCAGTGGCTTTAGTCCCGGTCCCAAGTCTAGCAACAGGATATTCGAAGTCATTGATTGAAATTCTCTCAAGGATATCAACAACCTCAATGTACTTCTTATCAAGCAACGATCCGGCTGCTAAAGCATCCACAATAGTCTTTGTTTGTGCATTCAATCCGTTGTTAGGTGCTGAATGTTCTCGGATTGGCCTCTCTTCTTCTTCAACCATATTTGGGACATTAAAAGGCAGTGGTGCATTGTTATTAGGCTGATTGTTAATGGGTGGATCATTATTCACCACACCATTCCTCTGATTGCCTTAATTCATTTCTCGATATCGCCTTTTTAACCTCCGTAAGGTTCTCTCAATTTTTGGATTGTATGGCCACTCTTCAACCACTGGTGATTTCTGGTCATACACTGATGAAAATAAAGATAAAATAAAAACAAAAAGAAAACACGTAAAAAATTGAAAACAATCAAATCTATTGCCATCTCCGGCAATGGCGCCAAAAACTTGTTGACTCTCAGGAAGATGTGTAAAACGAATGCTGGCAAAAGGTATAAATGGTATGTATTTGGGAAAGATAAACTGTTCCAAGAGTTTTTTGCGTGCAAGTTGTTGCGCGTAATAAGTGCTACGCAATTGTGAAAGTATACACGTCGCAAGTTATAGTATAAACAATATCGTCTCCACAGGGATTGGTGCCACTTCAAGAATCTAATCTCTTGCACTGTAAAAAGTAAAAACACAAATAGAAGATAATAGGAGTTTAACTAATAACTAAACTAGAAAGCAATAAAGTAAAAGAATAGATGAGATCATATAAGAGAGATAGGCCAGGTTATCGTGAGTTGAGGTGTGATAGCCGATTGGATCGTCTTGGTAAAAGAGTGCAAGGGCAACTCAGTTGCCGTGGCAACTTGTACAACGGTGTTGCCTGGGCGACTAGTTGGGCAACTACTTGGGCATCTGGGCAGCAACCTTCAAGGTTCGGCAGAGCATTCTTCAATGGTTTCTTCTCATCCCTAAGTCAAAACTCTAGCTACTTGTGCATGCCTTGATAATACATCCCTGCGTGAATCAAGGGTGAACAATAACCAATCTTGTGCTCTTCTTAGCCGTTGAAATCCTTAACTTATTCCTAATCCGGAATAATCTTCACCATCAATAGATTGAATAAAGATCATATTCATTCGTTTCTTGAATCTAACTTTCCCGATATTAGACAAATAGATGAAGTTATGAGATCCTTTCCCAATTCACTCGCAAACAAGAATAAGAACCAAGAATGAATAAACCTTGAATAGATTTGTTTCTTGAATCTAACTTTCCCGATATTAGACAAATAGATGAAGTTATGAGATCCTCTCCCAATTCACTCGCAAACAAGAATAAGAACCAAGAATGAATAAACCTTGAATAGAAAAGTGCAAACTCTTATTACCTAAACAAAATCTAATAGTTTCTCACAACCACAAGACACAATAACCTTAGCCAAATAGATTTAGTTCACGGCTAGGATCCAAAGAAACACAAGATAAAGAATCCCTAGCATGAACCTAATTGAACAAGAAAGAAAAAGATGAAGAATGGATGGAGCTTTGTCGAAATCCTCCTTGCCTTTTATGTTGTCGAAAATTCTCTCTCCTCTCCCCTCTGGAGTTGACGGCTTGGTGATCTATTCATAGGGCTAGGTAAAAGTCCTCCTTTGAGGAGTAAGTTAAGTTGGAATTAAATTATCTTTAAAGAATATAATTCTTTATTATAATTATATTCCTTCTAGAACTTCTCCTATCATCTTGGAATTTAATTCTTCTTTAACCTCTTCATGGAAATCAAACTCCTTTGGGATTTAGCTTTGCTCCACATCATCTTGGGCTTGTCTAGTCATCAATTTCGACTACCATATCACCTTATTCTTTGTCGACAGTTGCCTTGGCAACTGGCTCGACGTCTCCTTTATGCATTGCCCTAGCAACTAGCTCTAGCCTTGCTTTGGCAAGTGATCCTGCACATACACACAAAACACACCAAAGCAGCATCTTTTCCCACAAAAACAACCAAGTTATGCAATCAAGCTCAATGATGGAAGGAAACATGGATTAATGTATGAATGACTAATTATGTAACTAATATGAGCGTAAGTCTAACAATAATATGAGTAAAAAGGGTAAGAAAAATAGTACTTTTGAACACTTATCACAAGTATACACGGTCGACAAGTAATACAGCTTGGTAAGCTGAGTATCGATCCCACAGAGATTGACTTGGAATTCGATTGCTTGATTGTTACTTGCTTTGGAAGAAAAGATTGTTGTTTGAAAGAGCTGGTTTTTAAAACTAAGAAAATAAAATAAATTAGAAACTGAAGTAAAGCGTTGGCAAGGAAGGTGTTTTCAAATAAATGATGATTGTTGGCAGAGAATGCTAGATTTCAACGTGGTTCATGCCAGCCTTTATTGGCAAAACTGTCTTGGCATTGTTTATTGAACAAATTCAAAAGTAGAAAAGCCTCTCTCGATGGTCATTTCCCTAAACCGGCCAAGTAAAAACCCATATATCTCTATAGTGTATGTTTTCCTTAAATCAATTTGATTTAAAAAACAATCTATACTCCGTGGGGTTAGATTTCACTTTCGATGTAAGTTCATCTACTTGAACGGCTTCTCTCGAAGCTTCTCTCCCAAGTGTTCAACAACTTGATCATTGCCAATACAAGTCTGTTAAGATATTGGAAGGCAATAAGCTAACTGTGCTAGATCTCGCATTGGCACAGTACATAGGAAAAAATAAAGTATGCAAAATAGACAAACTTTGCCAAAAGCAGAATTATTATAAAGGAACTAAGGCATAAAAGCCAACGTTTAAAACCCAAACATCCCCCACCAAATATTAAATTAGTTCATGGTGTAGGGGTTAACCATTAAAACCATCAACATTTTCAACATCACCATCGTAAAAAAAACTAGAGATAAACAACTTGTGCCAAGGGAATAGGCAGAGGGGTCTCTCAATGCAGCCCTCCATGCTAAACTCTCAGCCAAGAAGTCGAACCACCCTTCCTCGGTTGCATCGACTGTCACTCACTGCTCCAACACCTACCTCGACCTTCACCGGTCTCTCATCCTCTCGATTGTCTCTCAATGCTTGTTTGGGTCATGTATATATAGGCGCTCAAGGGAAGGGATTAAGATAACTCTCTCTTTATTTGAGATTTGAATGCTCCTTGGATAAGAGATAAGCCTCATCTGATTGGTGTGATAGCTTATCAAGCTAGGGCTGACGTTATCATGCCTTGGCCATCCTGGCACACTAACTTGGCATGACCTTGCCAGCACAGCTTGGCATTACCTTATCCGCTACTTTTCCAGAGGCTGTCCAAATGCGATTTTTAAGGAGCCTGAGTGTATCCTATTTTTTCGAAGGTTCTTCCTCTCTTGGCATGGCTGCTGGCACACCTCATGCCAACAGATGCTTGGCACACCTATGATCCTTTCGTGCCCACAACATCTGGCATTCACCTTGGCATTCCTAACTGCGTCCCTGCATCCTACGTTCGTTTCTCCTGCCAAACACCCTGCCAACCTGTAAAAAGCCATAAAAACAACCTTTCACACAAGCATAGGTAGCCAACTAACTCCTTGATGCAAATGCATGATTATAACAAACTAATGCAACTAAATGTACTTCAAAATAAGCAAAAGCATATCAAAATAGGCATGAAAAACAATACTTTTGAGGAGGTAACATCTATGAATGTGTTATAAGTTAAACCACATGAAATGTTATTTCGAAATTCAGATAAGGAGCAATGCTCAAATCAGTCAGTTATGTTATATGAAGTAACACATAATTCATGTTATATAAAGTAGATTTAAAATGTTAGTATGATAGATTCTTAAAGTGCAAGACATGTTGTCTGCTTGAAATTGTAAACAAGGGTTTAACTTATGAAGTTGTAACTACATGTTTAACAAAGATCTGAATAAGTTTTGTCTTATCAAAGATTAATATTAAATTGTGATTTTATGCTTGTTGAGATAATGTTATGTGTTCTTGTTTCTTAAGTAACATTCATGAATCCAATTTACTTCTAAACCAGTAATGGGTGTTACATTTATTGGTATCAAATCTTAGGTTTTGTTGATTCTCGTTGCATCATTTAACATCATATGTGCCACCTAGGAGTTGAATTTTATAAACACTTGTGGTCTATGTCTGATAAATGTTCTATTTGTGTCTTATATAATTTAAAATGTTAGAGACATGTCTCGAACGGGATAATGAAAGCCCGGTTGGTTCCTCCAACAAAGGAGGAAGTGTAAGAATGAACCCAGAACAACCTAAGCCACAAAAGACTGATGAACCCCTGTAGAAAGCCCCTACAATTCATCTCATACAATGGGAGTGTCTCTTTAGCATGAAGAAGATGTTCGATCAACTAGTCCAATCTCTAAAACAGAATCCTCTTGTACCTCTCACTCCTCTAGTAATAGTACCTTCAAGGGCTCCTATAGACAAGCTGGACCAACGTCGGGCTTATAAATTTGCGAGAAATGATGATGAAAACCCGAAAGCAATTGAGTATTGGTTAAAGACTACTGTAAGGATTTTAACCAATCAATTGCAATGTTCAGATGAACACAAACTCGAATGTAATGTTGCACTGTTAGCTGATGAAGCTTTGAGTTGGTGGGAAACTAAGACACTCGCTGATCCGGTTGAAGATGTTACCTGGAATTCTTTCTTAAAGAATTTCGAAAAGAATATGTGAGAGAACGGTATCTTGCTGAGCGGAGACGACGTTTCTTGTATTTGAAGCAATGAGGCAAACCTATTGAACAGTATGTCAATGAGTTTTGTAAGTATTGCAAGTATGGATAGGAATACATCAAAAAATATGAGGAAAAATGTTGAATATTTATCAATGGGCTCAGTGAAGAGTTAATTCCTTTGTTCACGGCTCTAGAAATAACTAATTTCCAAAATCTGGTGAACCGAGCTATTGCTACAAAAGCTAAGATAAAGGCTTAAGAAAAGAGGAAAGGAAACAGTTCACTGGGTGATAAAAGACCCAGATACGATAGCAAGCCCGATCGATCTTCAAAAAGGCTAAAGAACCAAGAAGGAGGTTCCTCAACTTTTTACTCCTCCCCGAAGAGCAATTACATGCCCAAATCCTAGATAGTAGTAAAATCTTCTACACCTGCAGCTTTTATAAATAGTACGGGGAATACGGGAAAGGAATCACAAGTTCTTGTCTGCAATTTCTGTTAGAAGAACCATCTGGAACAGTGCATAAGACAAGCCAATACATGTTATATGTGTGGAGGAGCAGACCATTATATTAAGGATTGTCCCTAGAATCTGAACAAGATTCCTGCTCGAATACCTGTAAATTAGAATCCCGTACCATCACCTCAGGGTAGAGGACACATATAAGCTCAATCTGGAAAGTCTGGTAGATATCGGGGCCAAACTTCTAATGCCACACATCAAGAGTCTCAGGCTAATGCTCGAGTCTATCATATTCGAGGCCGTGATGATAAAGATTTACCTGATGTTATTGCAGGTACCATTGAATTGAATAACAACCCTGTATATGCTTTGTTTGATCCAGGTTCAACCCATTCCTTTATATGTTGCTCCTTGATTAAAAAGTTTAAATTGAATTTGGAAGCCATAAAAATGATCTTATTATTTCGAATCCTCTAGGAGAAAATGTTGCTTTAAACCTTGTATGTAAAGATTGCCCTTTGTTCATTCAGGGCATCCCTTTTCCTGCTGACCTTTTTGCCTTATCCTTTAGTGAATTTGATCTGATTTTAGGATTAGATTGGTTAGGAAGGCATTAGGCCTGGGTAGATTGTAATAAAAGAAAGCATTTTCTCTGTGGACTAGGAAAATAATCCATAATCTTAATCGATAAGAAACCTTTAAAGTTGAATTCTTTTTTTGCTACTATAATTGGGAGTAATAAAACTGAGCTTGATATAAATTTAATTCCAACTATTTTTGAATTCCATGATGTCTTTTTGAGGAACTCCCGGGATTACCCCCAACTCGAGAAGTAGAATTCAGAATTGAAGTGCAACTCGAATCCAATTATGTGTCCATCACCCCTTATAGGATGGCTCCGATTGAACTCAAAGAGCTCAAGCATCAGCTGCAAGACCTGTAAGATAAAGGTTTCATTAGACCTAGTTCTTCTCCCTGGGGAGCTCCAGTGTTATTTGTTAAGAAGAAAGACATATTGATGAGGCTTTGTATCGACTATCAATAGTTGAATAAGCTCACTATCAAGAATAAGTACCCTCTACCGAGAATTGAGGACTTGTTTGATCAACTCATGAATGCTAAAGTGTTCTCTAAAATTGATTTGCGATCGGGGTACTATTAGATGAAATTAAGGAGTTCGATGTACCAAAGACTATGATAAATTATAAATATTGAAAACCATAATTATATCAAATAAGTAAGTTTGATACCTTGTAAATCATGAAATGTACCTTTTGAACCATTCTAATTTGTAACCTTCTTGATAAATGAACTCAATGTGAAAATATGGTATGTTATGTATCAAATCATTCAGTTTAAGATCAAATTTACAATTATGATCTATTCTTGTTAGTTTCAAATGGTTGAAGCCTAATTGTTTCATAATTGAAGTGTTGACAACTAGTAAGATTGGTTGTGTGTTATGTCTTGTAGTTTATCGATTAATTCAAACATGTGTTTAGTCCTTAACCAAGCTAAAGCTAAATTTGTTTAATTGTTTGGATGGAAAATTTTAATATTACTACTATGACTTCTTGCTCTTTAGTACTTTGATACTACCTCACTAAGTTGATTTAATTACGTATCTTTCTTCCATCCTTCAGGTTAAACTGCTCTTGTTTAGCCACCGAAACTCTGGCAAGATCACAAGACTTAAGAAGTATGTTTTGTACCTCCTTCTGAGAACTCCTAATAGGTGGCATATATGTTAGTAGTTATGCATAAAGCATTTATACTTTGTCATTTGTTATGTTTATAACTAAGTTAGACTTGTAGTAAATATTATGTAATGGCCTGTAAACTACCTTGGTATGTGGTTTGGGTTCAGCTATGATTTTCTATGCATTTGAAGGATTGCTTGGTTGATCTTTTTGATAGAGATATGGTTATTTGCTAAGTTAAGTAAATCGTATAAGCTATGTGACTTTGAAATGGCTATGGATGACATGAGTTGTTATGGAGAATTCGAATGGTTGTTGTATGGTAGATGATTCTATGAACTTTGGTGGTTTCTTGCAAGTTAAACAAATTAGGTTGTTGTGATGTTGATTTGATTTTAAAGTAGATTTAAAATATTAGTATGATAGATTCTTGAAGTGCAAGACATGTTGTCTGTTTGAAATTGTAAACAAGGGTTTAACTCATGAAGTTGGTAACTACATGTTTAACAAAGATCTGGATAAGTTTTGCCTTATCAAAGATTAATATTGAATCGTGATTTTATGCTTCAGATTATGTTATGTGTTCTTGTTTGTTAAGTAGCATTCATGAATTCGGTTTACTTTTAAACCGGTAATGAGTGTTACATGTTGTGTGAGATTATTGCATTTTGTTGTTTGCTATGTGTTTAGGCGGCTAGAGGTAGCGTCATATGTTATTGTATTGCCATGATATCATCTTTAGCTACATGCTCATATTTATGATTTGTATGAAGCATGGTTTAGTGGTAGTGTATCCACTGAGCTTCGTTAGCTCAACGTTCAAAATTGTCGTTTTTGTTCACAGATTAGTAGGTTGGCGTGCATTGTTGGAGCACCATCAAAGTGGGACTTCAGCATCAACTTGTTCCAAGTACAATACTTAGATTATATTGGTCTATGTATTTGTAGGACTCTATGTTTGTATTGTAACTCTATTTTGGATTTGAAATCGCGAGTCAAATGTTTTTAATCATGTATTTTAAATGGAGCTCTCTTGTAAAGTTTTTAACTATTTGTCTATGTTAAAATATTTGAACTTAATAGCTTTTATGGAAGTGGATGTGGTTTGGGCTAAACTATATTGGAAATTTTATGGTAATGGGTTAGGCTTAAGGCCCAAATGTGACATTCATGTCAAGGGTGTTACATTCATTCTCTTCTTTTCCATATTGATTAAATCACTAACTAAGAAAGCTTCTCTTCCTACATGCTTCTCAGATTAGATAGTGAAATTTTGCAGTGTTGGAGGTTACCATTGTGAAAATAAAAGCCCTTCAATATCTTAGCCCATAGAGCATCTGGATTCTGTAAAAGTTTCCAAGCTAGCTTTGCAATTAACACCTTATTAAAGCTACGAAAAATTGCGAAAACCCAAACCTTTAAGATCATTACCCTTCACGATATTATCCCATTTAATCCAATGAAACCCACTTCTTGGTTTTGTCGAATTCGCCCACCAAAAACATCCAATAAGCATGTTCAGCTCATCACTAAAGGTGGACGAGAGAAGAAAGCTTTGCACGATGTAGGTTAGAATGGCGGTGGTCACACCTTGATTAAGATCTCCCTACCAGATGGAGAAAGAAGTTTGCTTTTTCAAGCTTTCTTCGAAGCTGATCCAAAATGAACTGGAGCGCTTCTTTCTTCCATCTTCCCCACATTGCCGATAACCCGAGGTATTGACAATTCTCCTCTATTTTAGAAATTCCCAACACAATGCAAGAAGAATTTGCTATTGTGGTTTCATATTCGCTAAGAAAATGGCAGCTGATTTATCAAAGTTAACAATTTTCCCCATAGCCATAAAAAGAATTAATCTTCACTTCAATGCTTTGACAATTCCCAAAATCAACTTTAGTAAAAATCAACCAATCGTCAGCAAATAATAAGTGACTAAGGATCAGGCACCTTCTGTCGGAGTTTTGTTCCCTGAGTGAAGTAATTTATGTAATTACTGAATCATTTAGACTGAAATGAAATAAATAAAATTTCTATATGTTATTTATAGACTACTTTATTATGTACATTGTCCTCAAACTTGATATTTCATGTAAAGTGATAAAGTGATAAGCAAATATCGACTCATTGATTACCTATGGTTTAACTGAATATAAGTTGTATTATAAGGTTGATTATAATACGAAAGACAACTTATATTAGTTGGTAATCTAAACATGTCTATAGTTCATAGAATTATTTGAGAAAATAATTCAAAAGAATTATTACGTTGTCTTAAGTCCAAATAGGGAGATGGCTTGTCTTGGCTATCAGAGTGGTTGACTCCAGAGTAGAGACGTAGATGTGTTTATCTAGACTAACGACACATTGGACTGGACCCAATATGAATTAAGATCTTAAATCCATTTAAATATTAAATTCACTTGTGACGTTCAAAATATATTTACCTTAATCCTAAATAAATGTAGGACCATGTGTGTGTGACTTGCATACTTTGATATATCAATATCTGATGCATCTCGAAGTAGTAAGCTTATAGATGATATGTTTGGTATGTGACTCATACATGATGTGGATGCATTTATAGATATAGAATCATAGCTCAATTAAAGAGTAAATGTGTAGACACCTATTTTTATCCACCCTTTTTATTTGAATTTAATTGTGCATATATGTGAATATTAAGTACAAAAAATAAAACATGTGTAAACCCAAAAAATAAAAAGCCAGTCCATTTCAAAATAATATCCATCTACAAGGCTCAATTTGGCCATACATTAAGAAACCCTAGAGCCTAAGCTCCGCTCCACGTTCAGTCGCACCATCACTATTGGATCAAATTGGATCCAACGGTCTCGATCAATGCCCTTGGAACCCTAGTCCCTTATCCATGCACCGCACAAGCATAAACCATTGGATCCATGAGACGATCAACAGTCTAGATCGCTTCAGGAAGGCTCACTTGGATCAAAACCTGCGCATGAAGACCACGCGCCAGACGGTCTACCTTTTAGTCTCGCACGACTTTGATGACCATCACTGACAACCGTGCTTTGTGTTGTGGCCATCCCCTCACATGGTGTTACAACCGAGTTCCGGGGCCACAACCGAGTCACTTCTACCATGCCCCATTTTCAAGCACATCAATGTTTTAGGAAGAAGAGTCTTTGTTTTCAATTATTTCTTTAGTTAGGAAAAAGTGTCCTCGTTTCAAACAATAGAATGTTTACTCGGGTCATTTCTATTATGTTTTTTCGCATATATGTAGGGGGTGGACAGTCGGCAGAGTTTGGGCTGATCCACTGGTAAAGGTATGTATCCTACACACCATCGAGGCGGCCCCTACCGCCCAAGTCGATGGTGTGGGTGAGTTTTCTAATGTAACCGATGTTTCTTTTTTTATATAATAAAATAAAAACCATTCTTTTTTTCCTACGGGGAAGCTGGGGGTCGACTGTGTGCATCCGCTATGCCCCACGGTTTCGCCAATGGCTTGAAGAATGGTTTTGTGGCGCGAGACTAATGTGTTGCTTGCTTATTTTGAGCAGATCAATCGAGGGAAAAGGCTGACTTGATCGGGAAGAGTCCTTTTCAAGTGCCGCACGGCTTAGCGACCGAGTGAACTAAAGGCTAAGGCCGTGACACTTTGCAAGTGTCACTACCGAACTCTTGGGATCTATTCCCTCATTCAAACGTATCATGCATGAAAAAAGAGGAGCATTAGTGGTTAATCAAATAAATATCGCAAGAGATTAAAGGGTCAAACTAAATCTAAAACAAATAAGGAAAGGGATCGACCAAGCATGGTGAAAATCCAATCAAAACGGATCAAGATATATTAGGCAAGAATCAAAGAAAATTGGAGGACAAAATCCCTTAGATACTAGGGTTTTTTAATTCCCGGTTTATACACCTTGTAATCGGCTATAAAAGCCTTGAATTCATCCGATGTAAACACAATCTTTACAAGCAATACAAGAACTTTCCAGATGAATTTTTTGAGGTATTTTTTTCCAAATTCTTTATATATATATATATATATATATATTCCTTGCATACATATATTGTTTGAATCGAAAAGGGGTGTGGGTTACCATTCATTAAAGGATGAGACATCGCCAGAAGCATGAACCACAACAGTCGTCAGATTAGTGAGCCAAAGTTGAGGGGATTCGCCACCGACTAAAAGCCATGAAGGCCGACGTAGAAGAGATGGGCAGACTACTGTCAAAATCTGGGTATCACGGTGGTTTTCTTCAGTACATGAAGAACACCCATGAATATTTTAGGAGAATTTGATATGGGGTACATCTTATCCATTTGACAGCAGAATGAAACAAATGAAATATGTTTCTGATTTTATGTTTTATACTCGACCCGTGGACAGACCCGGAACCGACCCCGCCATGCATGACTCGTGCCCCTCTTCCACCGAATTTACACTCTTGCCCCACTGTTTGCAACTTCTTCACTCTAGTCCTTTTTTAAATTTAGTTCTTTAAATTCTTATTTTATGCAATGTAATCCTTTCGTTGTTTATTCTTTTTTAAAATTTATTTGCTTTTATGTGATAATAAACCCATAAAAATGTAGGATAAAGGGACTTCATAATAATAAATAATTTGATTTTCTTGTAATGAAAATTTGTACAAATATTTAAAATAAACACTTTAGGCTAAGTTATTTAAATGCATGTAAATATGCAGGGTAACTTTAATTTAATTATAAATCTTAATAAAGTATAGTAATTAGCCTTATAGGTTTACGTTCTTTAAAATAATTCGTCCTCTTAATTAAATTGGTAATTCTTAGAAAATTAAATATATTTCTAAATATAAAATATGTCAAGTAGAGCTTTTTAGGACTAGTTCTTTAAACACCTAATATTTGGCATTTTAGGGTTATGAATCAATAAAAAGGGCAAATAAAACTTTATTTAAAAAGACTTTTTTTCTTACATCATGAAAATAAAATATTTTCTCAATTAGGGTTAATTCGGTCTTCCCATAGCCGTTATGGGAATGGTCGAAACTCCTATGCAAGAATATATTTTTAGATTTTAGGGATTAATGCCTTAATCCCCTTGTGTCTAAACTGATTTGGGTTTTCTCAGTCGTAAGCGAATTCGAGATATTTTTAGAACTTTGTGAATTTTTTCATTAATCCTTGCACGCATTCATCCGAATTACTAAGGAAAATATTAGTGACAAAGTAAGCATCGTTCTGTGGGCATGATGGGGGTGCTAATCCTTCCCCACATGTAACTTGCCCCTGCACCCTTGAGATTTTGTAATCTCTGGTTTGGTTTTAGGTTTTCGGCCCGCCTATTATAATAAAAGGGACCGGTGGCAACTCCGTTATCACAACTTGGCGACTCCCCTGAGGAGAATTTTTAAGAGGGCACAACTTTTACTTGATCACAAGTTATTTTCCTTAGTAGTCTATTGCATTTTTGTGTGTGCATTTTTTGGTGCTTTAAACTGTTATTGCATCATAACAAAAGCCTTATACATGGGCTTTATCCAACTCGAGTGGGATAAAGTAGTTATGCCTTCGTGAGTAACCCTCCGCATGGGCTAGTGAAAGTCTTTTGGGGTACAGAGTACTTATGCTTTTGTGAGTAACCCTCCGCACGGACATAATGGAAATACATCCCACCAAACCGTGTTCGATCTGCAAGTCTGTGATGGGCTAGGATCGAACATCTTATCCACCTTAGTAAGGGGTAAGGACAGTTCGAGAACCTTTGTTAGAACCAATCCCACATATTTGAGAATCTAAGAAACCTACCCCATTAGAGCCATGTGGAAACCCTAGAGAACTAGAACGCATGCGGATTAAGATTTATTTTCTGTAATTATTTCTTGTATTTATGTTTATTACTATCATGTACTAACGCTCTTCTTTCCTTGTTTGTATTTTTATTTAGAGCATCGCATTGCATCCAGTTGGTATTCCTAAGCATCAGTTAGTCAGAGATCATGAGTGTTCAGGTTGCATTATCTACTATAGAGGTCCCTTGTTCAAACACTGACGTTTGGAATAAGTCCTTAGAGCTTCAGTGATAATATGAAGATAGTGTGTGGAAAGAAACCACCATAGATCTACCGAAGAAAGTGTACATGGGTTTGCCACACAACCATTTTTCAGGATTGGTCGTTGTTTTGAAGAGCCTAGAAGCCCAAGATCGAGCCATATTCACCAAGAGGTACGAAGACATAGCCCTCTTACCTAAGGTAGAGATAAATGATCCCATGATACTAGCAGTGGTTGAATTCTGGGATCCAACCTACCATTGCTTCATCTTCAATCATGAAGACATGACCCCTACCATCGAGTAATACATGATTCTGTTGCGTCTAGAGTTAGAGAAGCTCAGTAAGATATACTCGAAAGAGAAGAACTTTGGCTATCGAGGCAAGTTTTTCAAGCTTGCTAGTCTAGACATGAAAGAGGTGAATGCCCATCTTGCCGAAAAGAACAAAAGCCCTTACTTCACGTGGGAATTCATCCATGCCCAGATCATAAAGGATGTAAAGCACGAAAAGGTCATTTATTTGCTCGCCTTAGCCATACACGGGTTGGTGATTTTTCCTAAAGTCCTAGGGCATGTTGAGATAGCCATAGTTGATTTGCTAGCCGAAAAGATTGTGAATCTGGTCCCCAACGATTCTTGTGGAAACTATCCAGTCCTTGAACTTTTGCCAAATTAGAGGAAGGGGTGCTTCACGGGATGCTCACAGCTCCTTCACTTTTGGTTACGGAGCTATTTCTGGGACAATGAGAAAATAAGCAGACATCCAACATCCAATGATCTAGTCACAATCAAAGAGGTTACTAGGAAGCAGTGGCTGGGAAATGGGAAACGAGAATAGTGGGTGACCTTCATTAGGAACCTTACTGGTGTTGATGCCACATGGAGAACCCCATGGATGTATCTAGTACCAATCCGATACAAGTGCGGAAAGATGGAATGAGTCCCTCACATAGGCCTTTGGGGAGCTACCAATTATGCCTCTTTGCTTGTACAATGCCAATAAATGTCTCAGCAGATCATTCTTATTTCACACGGGCTGCGTGAGGAAGAGTTCTCGAAGATAATTCCAAAAAATGAGTCATGGAATTAACTGAGAAGTGGAAGCAAATGTTTTAGATGAAAGTGGCCATATTTTTTGGTGTTGTGCCCGAGTATACCAGTTGGAGAAAGCAAAGGGTCGACAACATAGGCATCCCAGCTTTGGTGAGCCCATTAGATAATCCCCAGCTCGGCATCTTTCTAACCAAGCTAGAAATTTACAAACAAGACTTTGAGGAAGAGAAGGTAAAGTTGTGGCACCGGGTTACCGAACTTGAAGGCAAGCTCATCGTCGAATACTACTAGAGAGAAGGTTACCAGAAAGAGGTGAAAACCCTGCTGTCAAAGTAAGAGCTCCACTTAAAAGTTGTGCAAGAATTGACACAAAAAATAACCGCTTCAAAGCGCGGGGGGAACGTGCTAGTAGCTCCAGGTCCTAGAAAGAAGAAAAGGAACAACTCGAGGAAATGAAGAAAGAGCTAAAAGTTTGGAAACACGAGGCCCAAAAGCAGAAAGATAAGGCAAATCAACTTGCTGGAGAAAAGTAGCACTTAGAAGGCAATATTCGAAGGTGCACCATAGCCTCAGAAAATATCGTGACCAGAACCAGGAGCTTCAAGAGAAACTAAAAGAAGAAGAGACAAAGAGGGCCGAGGTCGAATTGCTCTATTACAATGTCGAAGATTTGAAGAAGCCGTTGTAAGCGCACAAGACCATATTCGTACCCTCATTGATGATTGGGACTATGAGAAAATCTAGTGGGCTGACACCAAGCGGTTTATGGATGTTGCATGCTTGGGTAGGCAGCTCTATATTGATCATCTGAGAAATTAAATTTAGAAAGCAGTTTCTAAGGCTCGTGAGATGAAGAATCGGGCCAGAGATCTAAGGCTGAGACTCATTCCAGTTGGGGAGGATAGACAGCCTTTATTAGACTTCTTGGATGAGGCGATTGGTCAGTACCAGCAGGTTATCCAATTTTTCAGTCATGTTCAGAGAGAGGCCACGCCAGTTGGAGGAGTCGAACTGCTAGCACCGAAGCGCATCAGAGCAGCAGAGCACTCAAAATATAAGACCTCTTTATTTATCTTCAGAATAATGTGTACTTAAAACTCTATGATCTATGAAGTTCACTTTTATTTCTGAATACCACTAGATTTTTGCATTTGCATTCATACATTTATTTTACCTAATAATATGCATTCAGATAAATAAATAAAAACAATTAACTATGGGAAGTTCAATCGCAGTTGACAAAATTACGCATCTGTACGAACTCACTCCCAAACTCAGAAAATGGACATGGAAAACAGAATGATAGTAGTGGAAGCTAGCTTGAAGGGTACCTAGGACAAGCTTGAAAAGATTGAAGGAGATTTGAAGAGTGAAATCACCAATGCCCAAGAGAATACTGTGCTACAGATAGTAGCCATGCTTGGAAAGAACCCGAAGCTATCAAAGCTCTCAAGAATACAAAGGCTACGGTACTTCCCCAAGAGGTGAATCGCAAAGCCCTCTAAGGAAAGGTTCAAATTTATCTTTCAGGAACCTCGACCAATGCCCTGGTGGAGTCTGCTACAAGTCAAAGTGATGATCAAGGCTTCAAAGTGCCCGACCTCGATGAGATGGCTGACAAGAGCCGGACAGACAAGAAATTAGAAGATCGACGTAACAAACTTGAGGGTATCGTTAAATCCCTACAAGGGGTTAGCGTCCAGAGTGGCCTAAATGCTAGAGATCTTAGCTTGGTGACTAACCTGGTCATTCCCCCGAAGTTTAAAACACCGAATTTTGAGAAGTACGAGGGAACTACTTTCCCTTCAGCACACTTGACGATGTATTACCAAAAAATGTCATATTATCTCGACAATGAGAAGCTTCTCATACATTATTTCCAAGATAGTTAATCGGGATCGACTGCTTGTTGGTACACACAACTAAGTCAAACCAACATAAAAACATGGATGGACCTGTCAGGTGCTTTTGTCGATCAGTATAAGCATGTGACTCATATGATCCTGAATCAATTGGTATTGAAAAGGATGGAACAAAGGGCCAATAATAGTTTTCGCCAATATGTACAAAGATGGCAAGATGTGCCTGCTCAGGTTCAACCACCACTGTTGGAGACGAAGATTACACCCATGTTCGTGGAGACACTAAAAAGGCACTTCTACGACCAGATGATAAATCACACAACTAAAAGCTTCGAGGATATGTTGATGAATGAAGAACTGATCTTAGCAGCCATAAAGAGTGGGGTGCTCGATGGAGGTGAGTCGAAGAAGCCCTACAAGAAGAAGGAAAGCGAAGTAAACATGACGGCAACATATAATCCAAATTTCTCTTAAGGAGTGGTAATCAGTAAACCTAGTGCCACAAGCACAAGCTCGACAGTTCAAAGTCCACCAAAACCCAAGGCAAGAAACAAGGAAAACATGCCCAACTTTACCCCTATACTCGTGACTTATGCAAAATTATTCCCTTAGTTGGTCAAGTATCGACTTGTGGTGCCCCAGTACCTTACCCCAATGTCGCTACCATACCTTTCGTGGTACGACGTAAATGCCCATTGTGTATACCATGCCGGGATCACATGACACGCGATTAAGAACTGAACAACATTCAAGAAGATGGTGGACACCTTGCAAAAAGTGGGCATGTTGTCATTTGAGGCGACAAAAGAAAAGGGAAAACCCTTGCCAAATCATCAAGGCACGGGGTAAATGCTATAATAGAAGAGGGTGGTAAATGGGTGAAATAATAGGTAGTTGGTGTCAAAGCCCCTTTAAAATGGGTATAGTCCAAGATGATTGACGCTGGAATATTGGTTGAGCATGTTGAAGTCAAGCCTTTAGGAAATGGGCCCCACTACAAATATTATAGGGTTGAGGGGCATGAAATTCAGTGTTGTCCAGAGTTTAAACAATTGGTCCAGACCAAGATGCATAGTGGAGAGTTATAATTCTTTGAAAAGAATAGCGTGTACAAGATGATAGAAATATGCACATATGAAGAGTATCCACTGAAGGGTTTTGCTAAAATTAAGCCCTTGGTAATCAAAACCAAGGTAAAAGCTGACAAAGTAGCAAAGAAGGTGGTGTCGCAGCTAGTGATAAAAGCGTCAGCCTCTTTTCCTTATGATGATAGCAAGAGAGTACCATGGAACTATGCTTGCACTGTGGTGACCCAGGAGGATCCAAACCAAGCCAAGGTCGAGTCCAAAGAGGAGGCCATCAACGAGGTGGTTAATTTTATGAGAAGTGGGAGATGTTATGTACCCCCCGTGAAGGAGGATCGAGATACAGCCCAAAGGAAGAACACCCTAGACAATAAACTAGGAATGGACTTCTATGAAGAGTGCCAGTATAATTGCACGAGCCTGTAAAGGAGTCTAAGGCTTAGGAATTTTTGAAGATCCCCAAGCACAGTGAGTACAGCGTAGTGGAGAAACTACATAAGCTCCTAGCACGCATCTCTATGTTATCACTCTTGTTAAGTTCAAAGGGGCATCATGATACTTTGCTCAAGATCCTCAATCAGACGCTTATGTCGAATGAGATAACCACCGACATGTTGGACTGGTTGGTTGGTAATATTGTTGTTGACAATTTTATTTCCGTTAGTGACGAGGAAATTCTAGAAGGGGCAAGAGGATCGTACAAGGCCCTTCATGTCTTTACCCGCTGCAAAAGACACATTCTATAGGGGTCCTTATAGACAACGGTTCAGCCTTATATGTCCTACCCATGGCCACCTTGAAGAAATTGCCTGTAGATGACTCCTACATAAAAGCATACAAAATCATGGTTAGAGCTTTTGACGAAACACAAATGGATGTGCTGGGAAAGATAGAGGTCCCTCTACAGACCAAACCATCCACCTTCGAGGTCGAATTTGTGGTGATGGATATTCAACCTACTTACAATTGCCTTCTAGGGCATCTTTGATTTATTCAACTGGTGGGGCCCCTTCCATGCTACATCAAAAATTAAAGTTTATGGTTGATGGATAGCTCATGACTGTCGGCGCCGAAGAGGATATCATTACCTCGGTGTCGAGTGATGCACCCTATATTGAGATTGACGTAGGGCATTAGAATGTTCTTTCATGTCACTAGATCTAGTAAGCGCGACCTTTGTTTCTAAGGAAAGCAAGATACGAAGGTCAGGTTTGTCCAAATGCGCAAAATTGCAGGTGAAAGAAACTTTAGGTAGAGGTGGCGAAGCAGGAAAGGGATTTGGAAAGCGTCACCAAGGCAGGTTATACCTGGTGACCGTTGCTGAAAAGAAAGACAGATTTCGGCTGGGATTCAAACCCACCGCAGCACAGAGAAGGGCCACCATGATGAAAAACCAAGAAAGAAGGAAAAGCAAACTGAAAGGGGAGGAGGTCGCTTGGGACCCAATAATGTTTCCACCCCTCAATTTCACTTTTGTTTTAGTGGGATTTGTGAACCCAATATAACACAGGACAAGGAAGAAAGGAATGAGATCACCAAGATGTTCAGTAATTTCAACATCAATGTAGTGCTGGAAAATGAAGAAGAGGGTGGATATCTGCATATGATTCTCCTATGTGACGAGCTTAATAATTAGACTATAGAAGAACTTCCTGTAGTGTTTAAATCTCTTTCAGAGTAATTCTCAAAACTAACCATCTATTTTAGCCCGAAAATAGCAAGGCATCCTTTATGTAAGTGCATATGCTAAAACCATTCGGTTCTCGTTTAATAAAATGCATTTTCCTTCAATAAACCCTATGTGGAAAACAATATTTTAACATTTAAACATAAGAAAAAAATAAAACAAGACCAATCATTACATTTTCCTTTTGCAAATATCGATATATATTATTGCTATGTTCCCTTACAGGTCTCCAAATATCAATGGCATAAGTAATCTTGAGTTTGAATCAAGAGTGAATTTTGAGCAACCCATGTGTCTAGAGGGGTTTGAAGATCCTGACGATGAAATCGAGTGTGATGTCCTAGAAGACTTGCTTCAATTAATGGAAAGTGAAGAAAAGCAGATTGTCCCCCACAAAAAATAGTTAGAAATTGTGAACCTCACAACTGAAGAAGATAGCTCGACTGATTCGTGGGTCTTTAATTTCGATGAAGCCTCTAACACCTTGGGTGGCAGCATTGGGGTTGTTTTGGTTTTTACGAAAGGAGATCATTATCCCTTTATTAGCAGTTTGACATTTTTCTGCACCAACAATATTGCTGGATATGAGGCTTGCATTATGGGATTGGGAGCCGCAATAGAAAGGAAGATCAAGGTTTTGAGAGTCTTTGGAGATTCTGCCTTAGTCATTTATCAAACTCGGGGAGAATAGGAAATGAAGGATTCAAAATTAATCAAGTATCAGAAGTTGGTCCTTGAACTAATTAAAGAATTTGAGGAAATTACTTTTAAGAACCTCTCGAGAGAAGATAATCAAATGGCGGATGCTCTTCCCATGTTGTCTGTAACATTCAAAGCGAGTGAATGTGCTAGAATGATGTACTTGATGGAGAGGAATAGATGGCCTCCCATGGTACCATGACATATTACAATAAATTAAGGTTTAGGAGTATCCACCTCAGGCAACCAAAAATGACAAGAGAAAGATTTGGAGAATGGTTGCAGGGTATGTACTTGATGGCGAGGTTTTATACAAGAAGATCCGAGACCAGGTCTTACTAAGATGTATAAACACCAAAGAGGCACAGTTGATTCTCAAGGAGGTTCATGAGTGAGTTTGTGCAACTCACCCTAGCGGGTTTACCATGGTCAGGGGAATCATGTGACTCGACTATTATTGGTCCACCACAGAAGGAGACTACATCAATTATGCTAAAAATGTCACAAGTGTCAAATCTACGCAAATAAAATACATGTGCCTCCAAAACCTCTCCACGTGATGACAACTCCTTGGCCCTTTTCGATGTGAGACATGGATGTGATTGGGCAGATTCACCAAAAAGCTTCAAACGGGGACATGTTTATCTTAGTAGCCATTGATTATTTCACCAAGTGGGTTAAAGCGGCTTCCTATGCAAATTTCACCAGATCAAAAGTTTGCAAATTCCTCAAAAGGGAGATTATTTGCCGTTATGCGCCCCCTAAAAGCATTATCACTGACAATGCTTCAAATTTAAACAATAAGATGATACACGCAGTTTGTGAGCAATTCCAGTTCAAGCATCACAACTCGATGATGTATCGTTCAAAGATGAATAGAGCAGTTGAGGATGTAAGCAAGAATATCAAGAAGATAGTCTCCAAGATGACTGATACTTACACAGACTGGCATGAGAAGTTATCATTTGCCTTATACGCCTACCGAGCTGTTGTACGAATGTCCACTGGGGCCACGCCATTTTCCTTGGCCTATGGCATGGAAGCTGTATTACCCATTGAAGTTGAGATCCCCTCACTTAGTGTTTTAATAGAAGCAGAATTAGAGGAAGCTGAATGGATTCAGGCATGTTATGGAAATCTAAATCTAATTGAAGAAAAGAGATTCAAGGCGATATGACATGGCCAAATGTACCAGAAAATAATGAGTCGAGCTCATGACAAGAAAGTTTTCCCAAGAGATTTTCAATAAGGAGATTTGGTGCTGAGAAAGATGTTGTTGATTCAAAGAGATTCTCGCGGAAAGTGGACACCCAATTGAGAAGGACCTTATGTGGTCACCAAAGCCTTCTCTAGAGGAATCTTAATCCTAGATGAAATGGATGGGGATAAGTTGTAGAACACCGTAAATTTAGATTCGGCAGGCGGTATTATGCCTGAAGAAAAAAAGAATGAAAGGGAAAAAGAAAATGAAGAAAAATAAAAAAGGAAGATGAAAAGGATCTAAAAGTGAAAACACGTAAAGGGCACTTTAGATTCAAGAAAAAAGGAAAATAAAATAAAATGAGGGTTCAAGATGAAAACTTGCAAAGGGCGTCTTGAAACCAAAGGTGGACTCAAGTTGAAAACCTGAAAAGGGTGGCTTGAAACTAAAAGATCGGTAGTTTGCTCAGTGTTTTCACGACTCCCAAAATCTTCTCAACAAGGGTTGCATTGGAAGAACTTCTGAAGGATTAACTCAGAGAACTTTGGTCCTTGATATCTGGACACTTTTATTTGTAATTACTTTCATGTTTTCCACTATAAATAAACCATGCATTCTAGAATTTTCCTTTTATACCCCTTTCGTTTACATATTGAAATGGGAACCAATGGATTTGCATTCATAGAACATAAAATATTTTTTAGCATTACTCTGAACGTGATTTAAAAGTACATGGACTATGATGCATTTCAGTATTCTGAATCTAATCATATCACTTGCATAAGCATGAAATTTTATGTAGATGACGGTATCTAATAGGGGGCAATTACCCGAGTTAAGGATTCCTTAATCATTCAAATACATTTAAGCTGGAAACAAGCTTTGATGCAAAGATTCTCATAGAGTCCACAAGGGCGAGAGTCACATTTCTCAATTTAGTGCCCGTAGGGGCGAGAGTCATCTTTACCGATTCAGTGCCCGCAGGGGCGAGAGTCGTTTTACGTTCGTTGAAGAAGTATATCAACTCACCGACTTGGTGTCCGCAGGGACAAGAGCCAGATTTTCATGGCATCACCTCAAGCTAGAAGAAGTGGTGTTCAAAAAGTGACTCAGCTGGATAAAAATAGTGTTTTTTTGTTCTTTTCCTCATTGTCGTTTCACAAGAATAAGCAAAGAGTGGCAGCTGTAGACATCTATTTTTATCCGCCCTTTTTATTAGAATTCAATAGTTCATATATGTGAATATTAACTCCAAAAAATAAATACATGTGTAAACCCAAAAAAATAAAAAGCCAGTCCATTTAAATATCATATCCATTTACAAGGCCCAATTTAGCCATACACTAAGAAACCCTAGACCTTAAGCCCCTCCCCATGCGCAGCAGCACCATCACCATTAGATCAATTGGATCCAACGGTCCCGATCAACGCCCTGGGAACCCTAGTCCCTTATCCATGCGCCACACAAGCATACACCGTTAGATCCAAGAGACGATCAACAATCCAGATCACTTCGGGAAGGCTCACTTCAATCAAAAGTTGTGCATGAAGACCATGCGCCAGACGTTCTGCCTTTTTGTCTCCTACGATGTTGATGACCATCGCCGGTAGCCGTGCTCCGTAAGTGTCACCATCGAACTCCTGGGATTTATTCCCTCATTCAAACGTATCACGCAAGGAAGAAATGGGCATTAGTGGTTAATCGAACAAATATGTCAAGAGATCAAACAATAAATTTTTTGAGGTATTTTTATACCCATATTCTTATATATATATATATATATATATATATATATATATATATTCCTTGCATACATATATTGTTCGAATCAAAAGGGGGTATGGGTTATCGTTTGTTAAAGGAGGAGCCACCACTGGAAGAATGAACCGCCGCCGCCGTCAGATTCGCGAGCCAAAATTGAGGGGAATTGTCACTGAAGAACTGTTGCTGGCTGGAAGCCACGGCAGCTGATGTGGATAAGCTAGGCGGAATGCTACCAGAATCTGTGTATCACGGTGGTTTTCTTCAGTACATGAAGAACACCCTTGAATATTTTCAGAAAATTTGAGAGGGAGTGCATTTGATCCATTGCAGGGGAATGAAACGAATGAAATGTGTTTCTAATTTTATGTTTTATACTCGACCCGTGGACTGGCCGAAACTGAACCGCGTCATGAATGACCCACGCCGCTCTTCCGCCGAATTTACAATCTTACCCCACTATTTGCAATTTCTTCACTCTAGTCTTTTTTAAATTCAATTCTTTAAATTCTTATTTTATGCAATCTAATCCTTTGGTTGTTTATTTTTTAAAATTTATTTGATTTTATGTGATAATGAACCCATAAAAATTAGGATAAAGGGACAACATAATAATAAATAATTTAAATTCCTTGTACTTAAAATTTGTACAATATTTAAAATAAACACTTTAGGCTAAGTTATTTAAATGCATGTAAATATATAGGGTAAATTTAATTTAATTATAAATCTTAATAAAGTATAGTAATTAGCCTTATAGGTTTAAGTTCTTTAAAATAATTCATCCTCTTAATTAATTTGGTAATTCTTAGAAAATTAAATATATTTATAAATATAAAATTAGTCAAGTAAAGCTTTTTAGGGCTAGTTGTTTAAACACCTAATAATTGGCATTTTATGGTTTAGGAATCAATAAAAAGGGAAAATAAAACTTCATTCAAAAAGACTTATTTTCTTGCATCATGAAAATGAAATATTTTCTCAATTAGGGTTAATTCGGTCTTCCCCTAGCCATTGTGGGAATGGTCAAAACTCCTATGCAAGACTATATTTTCGGAATTTATGGATTAATGCCTTAAACCCCTTGTGTCTAAACCGGTACGAGTTTTCTCAACTGTGAGAGAGTTCGAGCCATTTTTAGAACTTTGTGGATTTTTGCATTAATCCTTGTACGTATTCATCCAAATTACCAAGAAAAATATTAGTGATCAAGTAAGCGACGTTCTGCGGATGTGATGGGGTGCTAATCCTTCCTCACACGTAATCGTGCCCTGAACCCTTGAGATTTCATAATATTTGGTTTGGTTTTAGGTTTTTGTTCCGCCTAATACAATAAAAGGGGTCAGCGGTGACTCCGTTATCACAAAATGGCATCCTCTCAATGACATTGTAATGGTTTGTGAAATTGGAACGTGGCCATGAGTCGTTCGTCAAGGATGGATGACTTATTATTACTTTGTGAAATAATTATTTTTACTATTTGATTTACAATGGAACCTAGAGATAAAACTGATCAAATCGGATGAACGGATTCAATCCAAAGGGATCGTGGATATCCTATAAGGGTTATATATTTATGACAAGGTCTTGGACAAAAGCTACATGATAAGCTTTCATTAATAATATATGTGTGGGAGTTCAGTCTTGGTACTATAGTGGAATGACTCCTTGACTTAAATAATATAGATGTAATTAATTGATGAAAATTCTGGAATTAATTTACATATTATTTTAGCTCATATTATATAAGTCTAAATGGTCTCTTCGCTAGCTCAATTTGACTTGAAACGGATTGTTTGATTAAATTGTGAATTAAGAGAAAAATGACAGTTGAGAAATAAATTGCAGAAAATCACTTATTTAAGTAATTGTATTTTCTCATGGAAGAATTGAATTGGTTTGTAAACTAATTTAATAGCTTTAGGAAGTTTTTAATAAATCATGATTTAATTTAAATGGCTTAGAAATTATATGTGAGGGAGTTCAGTCTTGGTACTATAGTGAAATGACTCATTGGCTTAAATAATAGAGAATTAATTAATTGATGAAAAGTCTAGAATTAATTTACATATTATTTTAGCCCACATTATATAAGTCCAAATGGTCCCTTTGCTAGCTCAATTTGACTCGAAACAGATTGCTTGATTAAATTATAAACTAAGCGGAAAATTATGACTGAGAATAAATTGCAGAAAATTACTTATTTAAGTAATTGTAGTTTTTCATGGATGGAAGAATTGAATTGATTTGGAAATTAATTTAATAGCTTTGGAAAGTTATTTAATTGGTTCTACAGTGAAATATTAAATTAATAAATCATGACTTGATTTAAATGGTTTAAAAATTAATTTAATAATTTTAGATCATTGTCTAATAGAGTCTAAAATAGAATATTAAATTAATAAATTATTATTTTGAATTAATAGAGATAAAAATTAAAATAGAATAATAAATAAAGTTTTACATTAATCATATGACGGTAAAGTTGTCTTTGATTTTACAGAATTAGAATTGGACTATGTAAAAATTATTTAATGGAAGAAAATTAATTTTATCATAATTAATTATTTAAGAATTAAAATTATTTTGGCCTATTTTAATTATGGGCATTTGATTGGTTATTTGGATTTTTTATTTGACTATTTAATTAACAAGTTTAAATAAAGTACAAATCAAATAAATAAAACCAATTAAATATATGTGTATTAAAGCATTCACATTGAATCAAATTTGGCTTCAATAACCTGCTTTAGTAGTGTTTTCATGCGGCATCCAGATTCGATTAAAATAAACATGTGGTATAGTTATTTTATTAAAAGTTAGCATATTGGTATTTTAATTGGATTGATACTCTTAGTTAATTCAAAAGTCTTCTTATCTCTCACTATAAATAGACATGTTTGCCATCATTATTTTGTATCTAGAGAATTCCCACAAAGCACTACGCATATACTTGAATAGAGAGATGAAAAATTCTTGGAAAGTAATTCTTAGAATTATTTGTAATTTTCAAGGAGAAAAATTCTTGAAAAATAACCATAACAGTTATTTAAAATTTTTGGTATTTTTCCTGTGTTCATAAATTGAGTGGTGCCCACCACCTAGCATTTGCGAGTGTGAGAATAGTGAAGAATATCTTTTGATTGAAAGCGTAAATCTAGTACAAGTTCGGATCGTTGAAACTAATCTGGAGACTTACCAGGAGATTTGCATCAAGCATAGGATATTGCTGCGGCATAAAATTCTCAAATAAATAGGTACTTAATTATGGATTGTATTTATTGTATAAGATATCACGTTTGATCTATTTTAAAGAAAATTTTTAAAAGCTTCCGCTGCACCTTTTTTCTAGTTTTTCTAAACCATGACCAACTCCTTCCAATTTGAAAACTCAGGAAAGATCCTACCTTGGTTTCCCTTTCCATCAACAAGCGAAACACATTAGCGATTAAAATAAAAAGAAATTGAGACAAGGGGACACCTTGGCGAAGCCCCTTTGAGGTTTGAACTCACATCCCTTTCTCCATTGATGACAATTGATAAGGATGTAGAAGAAACACACTTCATAATCCTAGTAATCCATCATTCACCAAAGCACATCTTTCTCATCAGTTTTTCTAGGAAAATCTAGTCCACTTTAGCATAAGCTTTTTCAAGATCCAATTTCAACACCATTACACCTGAATGTCCTTTTCTTCTATTATTAATTCCATGAAAAGCCACAGGAGCAATCAAAATATTAGTTTGAATTTGACGTCCACCAACGAAGGCGGACTGGGCATAAGAAATTAAGTTTGGGAGATAAACTCTAAGTCTTGAGGCAAGGATTCTAGATATGATCTTATAAGAGAAATTTCATAGACTAATTGGCCTAAAGTGACCAATCTCCTCTAGTGAACTATTTTTAGGATAAAAACTATATTGATTTTATTCATCTCTATGCACAATCTCTATGTGAGAAAAAAAAAACCTTGACCATGCTACATATATCAGTTCGAATGATATTCCAGAAAGAAAGAGTGGTAGACTCTTCCTAGAAAGCCATTTGATTTTGGTGCCTTATAAGCTCCAAGGTTGAAGACCTCTTCTATCATTTCTTCATCACTTACTTATCTCCTTAGCATGTCATTCATATCATCCAATATATTCAAGGGGACAATACTCAACACATCTTCATAGCTAGTAATGGAATGTCTTTTAGAAGTATTGATGAAATTACTCCGTATTAGCTCTCTTAACTCAACTTTATCTTTAACCCAAGTTTCATCATTTTTTTTTAATTTTGCATATTTAATGCCTACGTCTGTTCTGGACTGTTATAACATGAAAGAATTTAGAATTTTTATCCCTAAACTTAAGCTATTTTATCCTTGATCTTTGGTGCCAATAGATTTCTTCACTCTTTCATATACCATCTAGGATAGCTTTTAGATTTTGCACTTCTTTTTTAGAATCTTAGGTAACGAGACGTTTTTAGATCTCTACAATTTTCTTGGCAATCTCTTCAGCCGTGAGCCTTTTCGAAGCAAATCGCTCCTTGCACCAATTTCTTAACTTAAACCTCGAGTTTTTCAGTTTACAAGGGAAATTGGAAACACTTGAACCCTAAGCCATATCACACCAAGCTTCATTTACAACTCGATGGCATTCATTCTTAAAAAGCCACTTATTCTCAAACTTGAACTCCCTTCTCACTTTTTTTGGCTAGTCCTTTAACATAAGGATTATAGGGTAGTGGTCCGAACCTATAGCATGTTTTGCGCAACCCATGGCCTTATGAAAGGCTCAATGTCTTCAACTGATATTAGTGACGATGAAGGGTGTAGAGGTTTCTTTTGAAATTGGGAAAACAAAAACCGAAAAAGAAATAGCCATTTGACACATTTGATTTTAGAGTGGTTCAACCTTCTAACCAAGGTCTACATCCACTACCTTAGCATCCACACTAAGGATTTCTCAATTCACTAACAACAAATTCTTCCCTTTTACGAGTTCAAGGGGTAACCTCACGGGATAAGATAGAACCTTCTCCCTAGTTTTTATAAGGATCAACTAGAACTTATTCTTCAACAATGAGGTCTTGACATTGTAAACTAATTAATTCTCTAAGTGGGTGTTTACACATTTTGGCTCACTAGGATTTCACTAAATTACAAGAGATTACAAAATAGACAATAAAGAACTCTACTCTTTTGATCTTTGAGCTTTGATGTCCATCCTCATCTTCTTCAAGTGTCCTAAGCCTTCTTTTATAGTGTGAATGAGCTACTAGCCATTTATAGCCACTGGGATGAATTGGAGCCATTAGGAAATGAATTTTTGAGCATATTTAAGCCCCGCACTCAATGGTTTTGAAACCTTTATAAAAGTTTTGAAACCTTATCAAAATATAGCCGTTACAAGCTCAAAATTGAGTTTCTAATAGCCTAGTTTTGATACCGGAAAGAATGCTCTCGAAGCCATCACTACTCATGAACAGTACTCGTGCATGAACAGTGTCATGAACAGAGCCAAATAGTGACTGAATAATATTTTCATGTTTTAAAAGCTTTAAAATTATTTTAATCAACTCAAAAATATTTTATAAATATAGTTTGTTGGGCTTTAAATTATTTTTACAAATTAGTTTAAGTCCAAAAACATTTTTCATTTTAATTTAGATCAAAATAAATATCTCAACAATCTCCCCCTTTTTTATATAACGAAACCACTTGAAATTTTGTTTTTGAAATTGCCCCCCTTTGAAATATAATTTTTGAAAAAGATAATATTTTTAGAAAAATATTTAAACTCCCTTTTTTCTTTTCGAACTTGAATTTTTCAAACATATCTCTCCCCCTTTTGTTATATCAAAAACAATTCAAAAAAGTTTGAAACCAATTGTTAGTACAAAATAACAAAGGTGAGTAAGATAACTCTTTTTAAATCAAAAGTTCCCCCTTAATAAGTGCATTACATTTTTAAATTTTAGCTCAAAATACTTTGACACTTAAGAAAATCATTGAACTTCAATAAAAATGGTCAAGCTTTAAATTCCATGAAATTCAATTTATCCAAGACTTTTTTAGAAAACTTTATGCATTAAGATGAATCAAAAATATTTAGAACTTATATGCACAAAGCCTCAAAGAATGTTATGCACTAAAATGATTTTTAACACTCAAAATGATTCTTCCCTTTTTACGGGTTCAAGGGGTAACCTTACATCCCTATCTTTTTACGGGCTAAGATAAAACCCTCTTCCTAGTTTTATAAGGATCAACTAGAACATATCCCTCAACAACGAGGTCTTGATATTGTAAATTAATTACCTCTCTAGGTGGGTGTTTACATATTTTGTCTCACTAGGATTTGACTAAATTACAAGAGATTACAAAATAGTCAATGTTACATGTTTTTAGTGCAACGCAAACAGTGCAAGTATACACGTCGCAAGTAATAAAGTGATATGATAAGTATCGAGTATCGTCTCCACAAGGATTGGTTTGGGCCACTTTGCTTAAGTTACTGTGCTGAAAATAAATATATTGATAGAGATGAATATCAAGTAAAATAAACTAAACAAAATAAATAAAATAGAAAGAGTGATAAATTTAAGATAGTAGGTTGGGTTATCGCAAGTCGTGGCGTGATAGTTGAATGGACTGTCGTGGTAATTGAGTGCTAGAGTAGCTCAATTGCTCTTCAATTGAATCCAGTCAGATTGCCTGTGCAATTCTGCGATTGCCTGAGCAATTGGGAATGGAGCGATTGCCTGGGCAATTGGGCGACAACCTTCAAAGTTCGTCGAAACGTTCTTCAATGGTTTCTCGTTATCCATAACTTGAAACACTGTTAATTGTGCATGCCTTGATAATACATCCCTGCGTGAACCAAGGGTGGACAACAACCTATCTTGCGCTCTTTTTAACCATTGAAATTCACAACTTATCCCTAGTCGAATTAGTCTTCACCATCGATTGATTGAACAAAGACCATGCTCATTCGTTTCTTGAATCTAACTCTCCCGATATTAGATAAATGGATGAATTCGCGATATCCTCTCCCAATTCACTCGCAAAATTAAGAACCAAGAATGAACAAACTTTGAATTAAAATTGCAAACTCAAATACCTAAACAAATCTAATCGTTCTTAGAACCACAAAAACACAATAACCCAAACCAATTTACATCAATTCATGGCTGGGTTCGAAAGATATATAAAGGAAAAACTCCCAGCCATGAATCGAATGGAATAAAGAAGAAAGAAGAAGAATAAGATGTCGAACAGCCCTAGCTTTCAGTCCCCAAGTCGAACTCTTCTCCAAGTAGGTGGCTAGGGCTTCTTTATATAGGAGATGGCTAGGTCAAAGTCTTTCTTGAGGAGGAATTTAAGTTGGAATTAAATAGAATAAAAGAAATAAATCTCTTTTATCTTTTTCCTTAAAAACTCCTCATAAATCTAAATTTAAATCTTCATTAAATGTTGTATGGAAATCCAAATCTTTGGGATTTATCACTTGTTTTTCGTGCTTATCCCTAATGAGGTGGATTTGTCTCGACATGCCTTGGCAATCCACTCAGCATGGCTTTCAAAAATCAGCTTCAATTACCTTGGCTCCTTAAGTTTTCTTCCTTAATTGCTACATCAATCTAGTCCTGCACAAAATAACACACAACAACAGCGATTTCTCCACAAAATACAATCAAAACGCAAACCAAGCTTGTTAATGAAGGAAACTATGAAATTATGCATGAATGACTACAAATGCACCTAAACTGAGCCAAAGTCTAACAATAATATGAGTAAAAAGGGTCATAAAAATAGTACTTTTGAACACTCATCACACCCCCAAACTCGAGCTATTGCTTGTCCTCAAGCAATGTAAAACTAAAAATTACTTGGCAAGACTTTAATCATCAAAGACATGCTTTAAATTTTCCTCCAAACCTCAAAACCGTGGTACAAAGTGTGATCACCTTTTAAATTTTTTGGATAGTACAAAAGTTTCCCGGAACCAAACTATAATGCTTGTGACAGTGTGTGTGCATAGTTGTGTACAAGTTGATTTTCAAGATTCTATGTGAACAATAGGATTTTATCAATTTAATTACCAGTGTATTTATTCATCTTTTTACTCGAGCCAATTTCGGTCACCTCTAGTAAAGCAAGCAATTTCTTATTTTAATTTTTTCGACTAGAGCCAATTTCTGGTACCTCTAGCGATATCTTTAATATGCAACTACTAGAGCCGATTTCGGGCACCTCTAGCAATAAATTAATTTTTAATTTTAAATTTAAATTTACCCAAATTTTAAGCAACTTGAGTTCACTAAGTTTCTTTCAATCAGCAAGCCGCAACTGTGTTCATAATATTTAGCATCATAGTAAAATTCTAAGTTCTTTTCATGCAATCCTAAAATTTAAAGGTTTTTTTAATTAAGTTCAGTGGCAAAAATTCATAATTGGATATTCAACAAGTTGAAGCAATTAAATCCAATCAAAGGCATAGCAAGTAACATATGCAACTTATATGCGATTACTAAAGATGAATGCAACTAAAGATGAAATTAACTAGAAACAAACACCCTCCCAAACTCGAGAGAAGCATTGTCCTCAATGTGTGCAAGTACAAAAATTTAAAATGCAAATAAGTTAGTCGGAAAGGTCGTCACCTTGAATGACGAGTTTCCTGCAAGCTGTGTGCTTGATTCTTTTTCCGGCTCATGGTGGTTGTTGGAGTGTGACTGGTCGTGCCTCTTGAACCTTTGTCTCCGCTACCTTGTCGCTTTGTGCATCCTTCTTTGTGGCCTCGTCGATGTTAGAAGCTTTGCGCCTCGACTTTGATTGCTTGGTCGATGGGCGACTTCGTTGGGGTAAAAACTTTATGTGCAGTAGTTGTCGCGACATCTTCAATTGTCAGGGCAAGTAGTTTGGCAGGAAAAACCGAGAAGGGAATGGTGCTATTGGGATAGTTCTCCAATTTGACTCGCATGATGGCCACATCGCGATCCTTCATATACCTCATAAAAAGTAGTTGTCGGGCCTCGAGTCGCTCCAATCGTTACACCAAAGAGCTGAGTAATTCAACAATCTTATCAAGGCTTGCCAAGGCATGTGAACTTGCCGCAGCATTTTTAGTTGCCCTGGTAATTGTCGGAGTAGGGGATTTCTTTGCTATTGTTGGTTCTTTTTTCAGTTCCTCACCCATTATCCACATATAGTGGCTCCGAGTCCACCAAAGGTATGCGTTGATGACAGCAACTTCAACAAGAATTTGCCCTTTCGATTTGCAAACTTGGCGAGGAATCACTTCTCAATGAGTGGTGATGCAAATCGCCAGAATGAAAGCTCGAGTGCTCGCGGAGAACTTGCTCCGGGCATAGTTTTGAGATTTTTGTCCATGGGTTTGTGGTTCCTGTGGGTTCTTGATTGGAAAAATAAAGTGAAACAAGAAAGAAAAACTTAAGAGTTCAAAGGAAGAAGGAAGCTAGGAAACTCCTTATCCCTTAAAACTCTTATCCTAAAAAATAAAAATAAACATAAAAGGATAATTATCAAAATAAAGGAAAAAATGAAAATAAAAATATAGATAAAAAAGAAAGCTTGAGAAGGGTCGTTTCTGATATTTCTTATAGTCCATCTGTACCCTCCATCGGGTGATAATATTACCCAAAAAGAGTTGGATCAATGTGCTTGCAGCTACTCCCTTTTGCGTTACCATGATGGAGGTGCCTTCCTTGTAGTCCATGCATACCCTCCACCTTGCTACTGTTCCTGAAGGCATGGATATATTAATAGGAAAAGTTATATCAACACCTAACCATTTAATTACCACATTCTCGTTGACCTCCATCATGGTTGGGTGTAGCCTTCGTTGTCATGGCAATTGCTACTCAAGTCAATTGCCGTGGCAATCTTCTGCCAAAATTCACTGTAAGTCAAGGGAAAAACCAAGTTTCTAAAAATCTTCATGAATCCAAACACCATTTTCTTTAGGCTCCTCAAACATCTCCATCAGTAAAGATTTCGATGGCCTTAAATCTACCAGTGTTGGTTCCTCAAGAAATACCTGTAATGGATGAGGTGAGTTTTTAATGAATTCAAAAGGTTCAATCATCACCTGCCCATATTCCATTAGCAAAGTATTGTCATCTCGTTGATCTTGTATGTGGTCGTGCAATTGTTATGGCAAAGGTGGATGCGAGCAACCTACTATAGTAGTACTCTTCTTAGCCTCTCGGAATGTTGTCGCGGCATTGCTCTATTCGGTCTCCTCAATCATTGTCGTGGCAATTTGTTGCATAGGCTCATCAAATATCGGGCAGTCTTTCTCATTGGCAGGCTCTCGACTTGGAGGTTTTAATTGATCCTCGCACATCAGGGATCTCTCATTGTATTGCTCCTTCTCATCTTGCCTTAGGATTTCAGTATCCCTGGCAATTGATTGTTAGGGCATGTTATCCATGGCATATGTGGATGTCCTTAATTGATATTCTGAATCCCTCAAAGGTGCATTCGGCTTAGCTATCCTCGCATCCATAGACTTTGATAGCTCTCGGATATCTTTAATTGATCTGTCAAGTCTAGCCAAGAAAGCTAGAAGTGTTTCCTCCAAGGAATTTGAATGCTCTTGGTATATCTGTTGCTGCGGCAAAATTGTCATGGTAAAAAAAATTGAGCTTTTTGATCATACCATGAAGGATTTTGCTGTTTGTTCCATCTATGGTCCTCCATGTAGATATATGCACTAGGATTGTGAGGGCAATCTTCAAACACATGATTTTCTCCACAACAAGCGCACGATTCTTCCACGATATAGGCTTTTCTCGGTGGTATAGGTAATCATCGGTGAGTGTAAGAAACTCTTGATTTGATTGATTCCAATCTTCCATCATCAACTCTCGAATAGATCGACTTTTATTTCTCGACATGTTGATGTTCCTTAACTTGTAGCGCACCTAAATTTTTTTTTGATAAAACAAACAAAAAGAAAAGTTAGTAAAAATAATAAGAAAAATGCAATAACAAAAACAACTAACATCGATTGCCAATCCCTGGGATCGGCGCCAAAAACTTGTTGCGTGTTTTTAGTGCAACGCAAATAGTGAAAGTATACACATCGCAAGTAATAAAGTGATATGATAAGTATCGAGTATCGTCTCCACAGGTATTGGTTTGGGCCACTTTGCTTAAGTTACTGTGTTGAAAAGAAATAGATTGATAGAGATGAATATCAAGTAAAATAAACTAAACAAAATAAAGAAAATAGAAAGGAGTGATCGATTTAAAAGAGTAGGTTGGGTTATCGTGAGTCGTGGCGTGATAGTTGAATGGACCGTCGTGGTAATTGAGTGCTAGAGTAGCTCAATTGCTCTTCAATTGAATCCAGTCGTATTTCCTGGGCAATTTTGCGATTGCTTGGGCAATTGGGAATGGAGCGGTTGCCTGGGCAATTGGGAGACAACCTTCAAAGTTCGGCAAAGCGTTCTTCAGTGGTTTCTCAATATCCCTAACTCGAAACACTGTTAATTGTGCATGCCTTGATAATACATCCCTGCATGAACCAAGGGTGGACAACAACCTATCTTGCGCTCCTTTTAGCCGTTGAAATTCGCAACTTATCCCTAAGTCGAATTAGTCTTCACAATCGATTGATTAATAAAGACCATGTTCATTCGTTTCTTGAATCTAACTCTCCCGATATTAGATAAATGGATGAATTCATGAGATCCTCTCCCAATTCACTCGCAAAATTAAGAACCAAGAATGAACAAACTTTGAATTAAAATTGCAAACTAAAATACCTAAACAAATCCAATCGTTCTTACAACCACAAAAACACAATAACCCAAACCAATTTACATTAATTCATGGCTGGTTTCGAAATATATACAAAGGAAAAATTCCCAGCCATGAATCGAATGGAATAAAGAAGAAAGAACAAGAAGATGTCAAACAGCCCTAGTTTTCTCTCCCCAAGTCAAACTCTCCTCCAAGTTGGCGACTAGGGCTTCTTTATATAGGAGATGGCTAGGTCAAAGTCTTTCTTGAGGAGGAAGTTAAGTTGGAATTAAATAGAATAAAAGAAATAAATCTCTTTTATCTTTTTTCTTAAAAACTCCTCATAAATCTGAATTTAAATCTTCATTAAATGTTGCATGGAAATCCAAATCTTTGGGATTTATCTCTTGATTTTCGTACTTATCCCTAATGAGGTGGATTTGTCCCAACATGCCTCGACAATCCGCTCAGCATGGCTTTCAAAAATTAGCTTCGATTGACTTGGCAGACCCTTCAGTTTTCTTCCTTAATTGCAACGGAAATCTAGTCCTGCACAAAATAACACACAACAATAGCGATTTCTCCAAAAAAAACCAACCAAAACGCAAACCAAGCTAAACTATGAAATTATGCATGAATGACTATAAATGCACCTAAAATGTGCCTAAGTCTAACAATAATATGAGTAAAAAGGGTCATAAAAATAGTACTTTTGAACACTCATCAGCCAATAAATAACTCCACTCTCTTTGTAACGCCTCGATTTTGGGCCTAAAAGTTATCTGATTAGCTCAGACGGTTCCTATGAACTGGAGTTGCGGTCTAGACTACTTTTGGGATTTAATTAAAAAGAAATAGATTTTGGCCGAAATAAAATATGGAAAAAATTATCTAAAATATTTAAATGTGTTTTGAAAATAATGGTGAACTCAATTTGGCAAAAAAAATTAGTAAGGGTGACATTTTTGAAAATGGTGATTGTTTTGTAAAGAAATCAAAACTGTTTTAGTGACTATTTTGTAAAAGGATGAGAACTTAGAATCTTTAAGGAGCTAATAACCTTAAAGTCTAATATCAGACTTTATCCATTAATAGGCTTGTTTTAAAGTGTTTTAATTAACTAAAATTGGTTAGGACTCTAAAATAAATTTGACTTTTCTTCTCTAAAAAATTCTCTCAACTTTCTCTCCCGCCAAACACCATTCATCTCTTCAAAATCTTAAGGTAAACTCTTATTTTAGTTGATCTTTGATTTCTAAATGGTTTCCTAATGATTTCCTACCAAAATCTTATTGTTTAAACTTTGTTTTCTCATGTAAATCAACCAATTAAGGGGAAAGGTTTCGTTCTTCTCCTCTAATGAAAGGTTCTTTACTAAAATTCACAAGTTCTTGATCCTTTATCAATGTTTTCTAATGAGTTTTGTTGTGATGATTAAGGAAAATTAGTGTGATAGAAGTTTTTGAGTTAATAAGTGAAGAGATTGGTTTAAATTCGTATGGATCTAAAAATGCTGAGTATTATGATGATTTTAATTATTAAGTTGATGTTAAAGAATGTGGATAAGTGTTTTGATCAATGTATACCCGAAACTAGTTATATTGTTATGGATCTAGGTTGTTATCCTTGGTTTTTGGCTTGATAAATGAGTTTAATGGTTGCTGGAAGTTAAAGGATGTTGGGAAGTGTTTAATTGATGTATATTGATGTTGATTAAGTGTTGATTTCATTGGGCAAGGGCTGGAGATCATTTAGGATGATTTGAAGTTGTTTGAAGGTGCTACAATTGCATCAGATGCTTGATTGACGCTTCGACTTACAAGCGAAGCAAAGTCAGTGAGTGGAAACATGGTTTACAGCTTTAAAAAGGTTTGAAAGTGATTTATGGGAGTTTAGATTGAGCTTGAAACGTCAATCTAGGCTCGAAAGTAAGTATGGTGACATTTTCTCATAGATTTCGTTTTCCCATGGTTTTAATGATATCATGCTCATGTTTTGATTATGGTTTTGTTACCTACTGTTTAATGCATGTCTTCATATGTGAAATATGATGAGATTTATCCCATGAGATAGAATTTCTATGGAAATAACATATATTATGCTCTTGAAAAGCTTTGCATGAGATTTGGGATATGGAAATGGTTTTGATGATGCATTGGTAAAAACAGTAGGTTAACATGGTTTTAAATTGTATATTGGCAAGTGATGATGCTTATAAACTATGTCGGATATAATTGGTTGACCAATAGGATGAGAGTGCACTATAATATACAAAATTCGTACGTGTTGCAAATTCTTCGGTTGCACAATAAGGGTAGTGCTATCACCAACGGGCAATGCGGGTAGTGGCAACCCGGGCGAAGTGAGATTGTGGTGAGGGTAGTTTCACCATGAGACTTGATGGAGGTAGTGCCATCAAGGTATCCGCATATTCGAACATGAAAGGATGGGGGTAGTGCCATCCAAAGGATAGGGGTAGTTCTATCTGGATCACTTGTATTGCCAATATATGAGCTAAACATGTATCATGCTTTTAAATGATGATTTGTATAATGTGATATATACATGAGAAAGATTTGTATAATGTAGTTTATACATGAAACTTTGCATAAGGTGAGATTATGCATGATATTTAAATTGGAAGCATTGCTTGTTGGCTAAGCATGTAAGACTTGAGATTTTGCATTAAGATGCATGAGACTAATGATACATGTTGAGAAATGAAATGTGTTTTGCTTTGAAAAGTGGTTTCAAGCATGAGATTTGATTTGAGCATGATATTGGAGATTTATGGACTAAAGTGGTTTTAAATGCATTGTTGTTGTGTTTGTTCTGAGAGACCCTCACTAGGCATTTTATGCTTACGCTCTCTTTTACAATAATGTAGATCATTAGAGTGTTGGTGGCAGCAAGGAAGCAAAAATTCAATCCAATTTGCGATTGCAAGCTCAAGTATGGTTTGATGGTTTAAAACATAGCTAATAATGGCAATGGGGTTAGCCAAGTATTTTAGGGAAGATGTTTTTGAACTCTCTTATTTTGCTGTAAGTTTCTATATTGGTTTTGGACTTGTAAATGGCCTTTAATTGCTGGTATTTGGTTTGGTTTGCATTTTGGTGCTTGAATGGTTACTTTGCATAGGATGCAAGCCTATAGATTGATAATCATAATGTGTTGATGTTGAAAGCACGCTTTGGTGTTTAATGCTTATGGTTTTATGCTCTAAGTGGATGTATATGTCTTAGTAACATGTTGGAACGTTTTTGGATGAATTTGAGCTTGAAAAATTAGTAATTTGTGACATTACAGACCTAGGCGTATCGATACAATGGCTACCGTATCGGTACAGTAAAGCCAAACCAGGCATACCGTATCGGTACAGGGTAGACCATATTGATATGGTCATAGGGTAAATTGGAGAACCGTATCGATACACGAGACCGTATCAATACCCTTTTGTGCTATTGGAAATATGAGATTTTGACGAGATATTTGCGTAACGGTAAGGGCACAAGCGTATCGATACACTTGACCTTTAAGTTTGTTAATTGAAGCTTTTTGAAGTTCTAATTTCTTACGTTTAGATCACTGGTATTTGAAGGTTCAATTAAATGAGTTTGGGTGATCAAAATGAGCAAAAAAATTGATATGAAAGCACGAAACCCAACTAATTGACTATAGATAACTTTAATTTCGCAATTGGTCCCTAAACTTTAAAAGTTTTACAAAATGGTCCCTAAATCGCGTAAAGGATTAATAGGATGTCCAATTGACACCCGATTCGAGTGTGGTTTCAATTGTTGCTTTTGTAATCACATAGGAGGTTTAATATGCATCTAGACAAGATAAAAAGAACAAATGGGTCGTTAATCGTAGTGAATCTTTGCAGATTCACTCTGGTTTTCCTTGTGTGACTCGCTCGGCTCAGTCTTGCGACTAGATTGGTTAAGGGGGTTACACTTTTGATCTTTAAGCTTTGATGTCCATCCTCATCTTCTTCAAGTGTCCCAAGTCTTCTTTTATAGTGTGGAATGAACAAATGGCCGTTTATAGCCGTTGGGAAATGAATTTTTTAGCATATTTAAGCCCTACACTCAATGGTTTCGAAACCAACAAAATTCATGAATAGTACTCGTGCATTAACAATGTCATGAATAGTGCCAAATAGTGGCTAAATACCGTTAGAGCATTTAATACATAGGGGTACCGGTACGCAATACACGGTACAGATACAGACCCTAGTGTATCAGTACGGCTGAGATCATATCGGTATTCAAATTAGTTTTAAGTCCAAAAACATTTATCATTTTAAGTTATATCAAAATAAATATCTCAACACTATTCAAAAAAATAAATATCTCAACACCTTACTCAACTAAGAGTTCCATGACAGATTGAAAAGAATACGATCAAGTTTTTGTTGGGTCACGCCGGCACACCCCATGGTGCATCGAAAAAATTATCCAGCGATTACCACCAAAGATCCATGTACGAGGAACAAATCGGGGAGAATAAAGGTGAAGAATTACCTATTTAAAATCTAGAACTTTGAATTTGGAGGACATAGATATCCAATCACAATTTCACAATGTCGATTCTTAAGCCACAACGATCACGCTCTGACCTCTACGTAGTTCACCCAGCTGAAACGAGCATATAAAACTCTCTAAACTATTTAGAGGGTTTTTCTAAAAGCCCTAATGATTGCTAGATCTCTCATGCCTTAATATAGCCTTTGAAATCCTAATTCAACTCATATTAGAATTTCAATATATATTAATATATATAATCCTAATTTAACTTTAATTGGGATTACAATATATATGTATTAAATATATATAATCTCAATTCAACTTAATTAGGATTTAATTATATATATTAAATATATATAATCTCAATTCAACTAATTAAGATTTCAATATATATATATATATATATATTAATATATATATATATATATATAATCTCAATTTAACTTTAATTAGGATTTCAATAAATATATTAATTTAAATCGAATTATATTATTTATATATTAAAAGAGTCATAATTATAATAATTATTTTCTTTTAATATTTATCCAATAGTTAAATTATATATATATATATATATATATTAACTTAACTAAATTCGAGTACAACAAATTTGTACATATATAATTCGATTAATATATGCTCATTTCAATCGTAGGTGTGACCCTGTAAGTTCATGTAACGTTAGTAGTAAATATTAGAACATTCCTAATATTACAAACAATGAGTGACATCTAGCAATATGTCATTTTCGCCTAAGTTACAAGAAATCATGATTTGACATAACCTTTTCGTGATTAACTCTTTTTCATGTATTACATCATTTTTTCCTTTATATCTAGATTGGACACAGGACATGGTATAATCACACTTGTATAGTCCATCTAATATTTCTTGATATCTTGAGTAGACTATTATAAATGAATAACTATGATATCTCGTATCAACTTATTCGAGCATGGCCATGCATTTCTAGTCTCGTTCAATCAAGTGGCCTACAATATTACTCCTACTATGTAAGAGGGACAAATCCTAAATTGATCAATCATATCCCACTACATAGATTGTAACACATCCAATATCAGTCGTTATAGAGTAGTCAATTACGACACATGTTTGATTGTATCAAGATATGTCACTTACAATGTTGAAATAATGATGATCTCAAGTTTGAGGATCATATATGTAGTTATAACTATGAATAATGTTGTGACTATCACATAATAATCCAAGAAACATGCTCATAACGGGTCTGTCCAGTATGTCGTTATGTAAAACATACTTGTGTATTGATTTTGACATCTCTATGTCAATGACAGCACTCTGTCATCAATCAACTACATATTAGCCTTAATGCATTATTGTTGTTCATTCCCACAATAATACTCGACTAAGGACATGTAAGTATAACTATATTATTATAAGGACTTTATTATAATTTAGTTTATTTATGCACGCAGAATTGTAATTGAAAATAATAATGGCAATGTCTCTTTACGAATAAACTAGGTAAAAACAAATGTCATTTACAATCATCTTACGATTGGTCTTAGGGCATACTCTAACAATCTCCTACTAGCACTAAGACCAATCACTCATGTATCTAATACCAAGTGACTTAGTGTGACGATCATGTTTCTGTTACGTTAGAGGCTTTGTTAGTGGATCGACAATGTTATCATTTGTTGGTATTATACATCTCCTTGATCTATAATTTCTCGAATAAGATGATAACGCCTAAATATGTGTTTGGATCGTTGGTGAGATATGGGTTCGTTTGCTTGTGCGATGGCTCCATTGTTATCACAACGTAGATCTATAGCATTCAAAATGTTCGGCACAACCCCTAGTTTAGATATGAACTTCTTGATCCTAACACCCTCTTTTACAATATCGTATGCTACAATATACTCAGCTTCTATTTTAGAATCAGCTACTATATCTTGCTTTGAACCTTTCCAGCTCACAGCCCCTCCATTAAGGCAGAACACAAAACCCTATTGCGATCTTTAATCATCCTTATCAATTTGAAAGCTGACATCAGTATAACCTTTTATACTTAGTTCTTCTTAAGTAATTAAGAATGTTTTTAACTAAAACCCAGTGACCTTCACTGAGATCTACTTGGTATCGACTTGTCATAGTTAAAGTGTATGATACATTTGGATGAGTAGATAGCATGGCATACATGATAGATCCAATTGTTGAAGCATATAGAATCTTACTCATGCGCTTCCTTTCTTGATGTGTTTAAGGACACATTTCCTTCGAGAGTGAAATTCTATGTCTCATAGGTAAGAACCCCATATTAGATTCTTCCATACTGAATCTTTTTAGTACTTCTTCTATGTATGTATTTTGACTCAGCCCTATGAGTCATCTCGATCTATCTCTATAGATCTTGACTCATAATATGTATGTTGCCTCACCCAAGTCTTTCATGGAAAAACATTTTCCTAACCAAGTTTTTACAAACTGTAAGCTAGGTATGTCATTTCCTATTATCAGTATGTCATCCACATACAATACCAAGAATATGACAAAGCTCCCACTAATTTTCATGAAAACACATGACTCATCTTCTTTTTTGATAAAATTAAACTCTTTTATTGCATCGTTAAAATGAAGATTCCAACTTCAAGAAGCTTCCTTCAATCCATAAATGGACCTTTGTAGCTTGCATATTTTTTGACATCTTTTGGATCGACAAAACCTTCATGTTGTGTCATGTACACATCCTCATCTACTTTTCCATTAAGGAAAGTAGTTTTAACATCTATTTGCCATATCTCATAGTCATAAAATGAAGCTATCGCAAGTAAGATCCAGATGAATTTAAACATAGCAATGGGTGAAAAGGTTTCATCATAGTCTATACCATGAATTTGACAAAAACCCTTAGCGACTAATCGCACTTTGTATGTTTTTACATTACCATCCATGTCAGCTTTCTTTTTGAAAACCCACTTGCACCCTATGGGCTTAACCCCTTCAGGTAGGTCAACCAAGGTCTAAACTTGGTTTTTTTGACATGGAATCCATCTCGAATTTCATGGCATCTAGCCATTTCTCAAAGTCTAAGCCTGTCGCTACTTCTTGATAAGTCCTAGGCTCATATTGATCAATGAAGAGAACATCACCATGCAATGTGACAAGAAATCTATAATTCTCAAGCACATTGCGTTTTCTCAAAGACTTTGCAGTGGTTGTGTTTCTAAAACTGTTGAATGTTCCTCAACAACTTGTGGAACTTGATGTTGTTCAGTCTCTAGTTCAATGATCGGTGGTTGATCTCAAATTTCATTGAGTTCAATATTTCTTCAACTTCCTTTTTCAGAAAACAAATTCTCTTTATAGGAAGATTCATGTTTGAGCAACAAACACTTTGTTCTCGGTAGGATTGAAGAAATAATATCCTTTAGTTTCTTTAAGATGACCCACAAATTTACATTTATGAGATTTGGGTTCGAGCTTTGTAGACATATGATGTTTAACATACGCTTCGCATCCCTAAATTTTTCATAAAAGACATACTAAGACGTTTCCCAGTCCATATCTCATATGGTGTCTTTTGAACTGGTTTAGATGGAACATGATTTAGTGTGAAAGTAGTTGTTTCTAGCGCATGTTCCCAAAAAGAAACTAGAAGATCAACATGACTCATCATTGATCGAACGATGTCTAACAGTGTTCGATTTCTTCTTTCAAAAACTTTATTTCATTGTGGAGTAGTAGGAGGTGCAAGTTGTGAGACAATCCTACATTCCTTAAGAAGGTCATCAAATTCAAAGCTTAAGTTTTCTCCTCCTCGATCTGATCGAAGAGCTTTAATTCTTCTTCCTAGTTGGTTTTGTACTTCATTTTAAACTCCTTAAACTTTTCAAGGGCTTCAGATTTATGATGCATTAGGTAAATATACCCATATCTACTGAAGTCATCTGTGAAAGTAATGAAGTATTGAAACCATCCTCCGGTTTGTGTATTCATCGGTCAACATACATTACTATGTATTAATCTCAATAAATCACTTGTTCGCTCACTTTTAACATTAAAAGGAGCTTTGGTCTTATTTCCCAATAAGAAAGGCTCGCATATATCAAATTGTTCAAAAACAAATGAATCCAAAAATCCATCTTTATGAAGTTTTGAAATGCGTCTTTCACTTATGTGACCCAAGCGACAATGTCAAAGATAAGTTTGATTAGAGTCATTTTTTTATCTTTTTGTATTTTTGTTGTAAATGGAATTCTCTTGATCCAAAATATAGAGGTCATTTATTAATTGTGTCACACCATAGAAAACATTTTAGAGATAAAAAGAACAATAATTATTCTTAATAATTATCTCAAAATCAATCTTGTCTAATCAAGAAACCGAAATGATGTTTTTAGTCAAACTAGGCACAAAATAACAATCCTCTAAACATAGATTAAGTCCGCTAGGCAACGACAAAGTATGTGTTCCTATAGCTAATACAACAACTCTTGTTCTATTACCAACCCATAGGTTCACATCTTCTTTTCTCAGATTTCTACCCTTTTGTAATCCTTGTACAGATGTACAAATATGAGAATCACAACCAGTATCCAATACCTAAGAAGTAGGTGTTGATAAATTAATATCAATAATATAAATATTTGAGGCAGATGCTCCACTTTCATTTGACGTCTTGACTTTTTCAAGATAAATGGGGCAGTCCTTCTTCCAATGATATGTCTTATTACAATGAAAACATTTTTCTTTTAGTGACATGTCAAGGAACTTCACGTCGTTCAACTTGTCCTTCTCAAGAACCGATCACAATGATAACAAATTTGTATTTGCCATAAAAAGTCTACAACAATTAAATATGATTTTTAGTACATTTAACAAGTTTAATTATAAAAGGACTTTATACTCCCACTACTTTTATTAAAATTAATAATCCTCAAATATTCATGTTGAAAATACTTTTTGTAAAGTTTTTCTAGTGGGTAAGGATCCAAAATTCACATTCTCTTAAGTCAGCTTTGGCTTTTCTCTTAAGATTATGGTTTATCTAGGTAAGCAATATTTGCTAATTACATCTCATGTACTCCTTCATTTGGTGAAGAAATCTTGTTCATAATCATCTTATGATTATCCAAATAACTAGCCTTTAGGTTTCTAATCTTATTAGAGTAACCCAGTTAAGTCTTTAACCAATATTACAACCAATGAATATCACTTGCTTATTCTTCGCGTTTGGCCAAGATAGATACAAGTACCTCGCTTTAGTAGAACCTACATTGTATCGATCTAGACTTTAACGAGGGCTAACATTGGGAAGTAATAAAAGACTTAATATTTTATTGAGGGGTTTTGTGAATATTATCTCACCATTTAACATTTGATCTTATCAATTAACTATCATGCATCTCATACATTCATTTTATCACATACATGAAAAGCAGTAAATATGAATGCAATAGTTATAGCCCATATCCTAAGGTGGCCCATCTCAAGCCAATGGAGAACCAAATTATTCTAAGGATAAAAACACTTCTCAAGCATCTTTCTGTCGGCTCACACTTTTGTTCCTTTGGTCCATGTTTTTTCGTATAGATTACAATTTCAGAAACTCGTTTTACATACGAGAGAGTAAGATGAGAAGAGAATTACAATAGAAGTAGAGAACGGTATGACACGCAAGCCGTATTTATAAAACCTTATAAATAATACTAAATGGGCTATAACCATGCATTCTAAACACCCTAAATATCAAACATAATAACGATGCAGTTTGTTATTAAGGTCTTACCAGATTATTCCTACGCAGGTGGAAAATCCCCTTGCGGGGATCTAAGGAGAGGAGCCCTTTTAAGGGTCAAGGGGCAGAGCCCCTTGCGGGATTCTGGAGGCCCTACAGCCGCCGGCAGGGTTGCTACTGCTTGGTTAGCGACAGGGGAAATTTTTAAAGATTAGCATCTTAATTGCTATGTAAAAACCTCACGATTTGATAAGTTTTATCAAAATTATCATGTTTTTCAAAATTTTAAAATCCACGAGATTTTTACTGAAACAACTTTTGTTACTTTCCCGTACGAAATCTATAGACTAACCATTAGTCTAATATATAAATATAATATGCATATGTTAACACTTAACATCTAAAACCCTAAAACGCAATATTGAATATGTTAACAATTAGCATATAATATTTCAAACCATATCGACAAAGATCTTGATGATTAACTCTTAATCATGTATTTTAGGAACATCTTTTAATTGGATTAACAGATTAACCGTGATTGCATATATTTGCTCGTATGAATATCATATATTCGCTAAATAAATCAAAAAATAACATGTTTCTCATATAATTACATCATCCCAACTAATTAAAACCTGAATCTCTATCGTACAAGTGACTCTAATACCACTGTTGGGTCACTTGGCACCCCCATGGCACAGTGAAAAATTACCCGACAATTACCACCAGAGATCCATGTACGAGGAACGAATTGGGGTGAATAAGGGTGAAGAATTACCTATTTAAAATCTAGAATTCTGAATTTAGAGGAGATAGATATCCAATCATGATTCCACGATGTCGATTCATAAGTCGCAACGATAACGCTCCGACCTCTATGTAGTTCACCTAGTTAAAACGAGCATATAAAACTCTCTAAACTATTTGAGGATTTTTCCAAAAGCATTAATGATTATTAGATCTCTCATGTCTTTATATAGCCTTTGAAATCCTAATTCAACTCATATTAGGATTTCAATATATATATATAATCCTAATTTAACTTTAATTGGGATTACAATATATATTATATATATAATCTCAATTCAACTTAATTAGGATTTCAATAAATATATTAAATATATAATCCTAATTCAACTTTAATTAGGATTTCAATATATATATATAATATAATCTCAATTTAACTTAATTAGGATTTCAATATATATTAATATATATAATCTCATTTCAACTAATTAGGATTTCAATATATATATATATATTAATATATATAATCTCAATTGAACTTTAATTAGGATTTCAATAAATATATTAATTTAAATCAAATTATATTATTTATATATTAAAAGAGTCATAATTACAATAATTATTTTCTTTTAATATTTATCTAATAGTTAAATTATATATATATCAAATATATATTAATTTAACTAAATTCGTCTACAACAAATTTGTACGTATATAATTCATTTAATATATGCTCATTTCAACTGTGGGTGTGACCCTGTAGGTTAATGTAACGTTAGTAATAAATATTAGAACATTTATAATATTACAAACAATGAGTGACATCTAGCAATATGTCATAGTCACCTAAGTTACAAGAAATTATGATTCGACATAACCTTTTCGTGATTAACTCTTTTTCATGTATCATATCCTTTATATCTAGATTGGACACAAGTCATGGAACAACCACACTTGTATAGTCCATCTAATATCTCTTGATATCTTGAGTAGACTATTATAAACGAATAACTATGATATCTCATATCAACTTATTCAAGCATGGCCATGCATTTCTAGTTTCACTCAATCAAGTGGCCTACGATATTACTCATATTATGTATGAGGGACAAATTCTATCTTGATCAACCATATTCCACTATATAGATTGTGATATATCCAATATTAGTCTTTATAGAGTAGTCAGTTACGACACATTTGATTGTATCAAAATATGTCACTTACGATGTTGAAATAATGACGATCTCAAGTATGAGGATCATACATGTAGCTATCACTATGAACAGTGTTGTGACTGTCACATAATAATCCAAGAAACATGCTCATAGCGGGCCAGTCCAGTATGTTGTTCTCTAACACATAATTATGTATTGATTTTGACATCTCCAGGTCAATGACAACACTTTGTCATCAATCAACTACATATTAGTCTTAATGCATTATTGTTATCCATTCCCACAGTAATACTTGACTAAGGACATTTAAGAATAACCATATTATTCTAAGGACTTTATTATAATTCAGTTTATTTATGCACGCAGAATTGTAACTGAAAATAATAATGGCAATGCCTCTTTATGAATAAACAATGCAAAAACAAATGTCATTTACAATCATCTTATGATTGGTCCTTGGGCATACTCTAACAGTTTTTCAAAAATTGCATCCTCTCCCAACCTTAGATTCGACCAAGTAAAAGCCTCGTCCTTGATCAACATTTCTAGAAAGCTACATTTATCCATGAATTCATGGAAATCTGAGGCTTGTCCTGAATCAAAAGGGTTTCCCCCAAGCTTTTACTCTTGGGACAGAACGACATAAAAGTCTCCTATTAAATACCAATGTTCATTATCATCGTTCCTCAACTCATAAACCTTACTCCAAATCTCATATTTACCCTATTTGTATAGACATCCATAAACAAATAAGAAAACCTTTCTTCAAAACCATTCTACAATGTGATTTAAATATACAAAGATAAGGAAATTCAAATGTTGCACACAAGATAAGATTAGATAAGAAAAGTTTAAAGTTTAAAGAAGGTGAAATAAGATTAATTAAGCTTATATTAGATTGGATGATCTAATCTAATCTTTATCTTTGATACGCCCCCGCAAGATAAAAGATCCATCAGAGACACCAATTTTGGACTAAAACTGAAGAAAGAGATTACGTCCAAGCGATTTGGTGAGAGTGTCTGCAATTTGAGCTTTGGATGGGATGTTTTGAACATGTAGTTTTCCTGCAGAAACTAAGTCACGGACAAAGAAGCAATCAAGTACAAGATGCTTCATACGAGGATAAAATACTAGATTTTTGCAAACATATGTGGCACTGAGATTGTCACAAAAGAGAGATGGTGGTTTGCTTAATGCCACGCCAATTTCCTAAAGTAGATGTTGAACCCAAAGTACTTTAGTAGTTGCATTTTCCACAACACTGTATTCAGCTTCTGTGGAGGAACAAGCGACAATTTTTTGATGAGCTAACTTCCATGAGATAAGACTAGAACCATGATAGATAGCATATCTAGTAGTGGATCTGCCATCATGGAGGATCTACCCTAGTCCGCATCAGCAAATGCAATGAGATGTAGGAAAGATATTGAACGAAAAAGAATGTCATGGAATAATATACCTTTTAGATAATGCATGATGCATTTAGCTATTTTCCAATGTACAAGTGAAGGCCCGTTCATCTACTGTGACAAACGGTTTATAGCAAAGACAATATCAGGATGAGTAAGTGTGAGATACTAAAGAAGTCTAAGTAATATTTGATAACTAGAGATATCTAGTGTTATGGATGGCTCAGATGGGGGTAGTTTGTCAGAATAAGACATAGGTTGTGGAAACTGCCTTGAGATTCTGATATGAAACTGAGCCAAGATGTTTGAGATGTATTGTGCTTAAGATAAAAACAAGTCGGTTGGAGTGGAAATAACCTTAATACCAAGAAAGTGACTAAGCAAGCCCATATCCTTCAATGCAAACCTTGTACATAACAAGCTGGTGAAGTGAGAAATGAAGTCAATATCATTACCAGTAAGAAAAATATCATCCATGTATACTAGAAAGTACACAATGACTCCATTGGCATTATAGATGAAGAGTGATGTATCAGCCTTTGATTTCTTGAAACCAAATTGAATGTGAAATTTAGAAAGTTCAATATATCATGCCCTCGGTGCTTACTTTAATCCATACATGCCACAATCAACAAATATGAGTTGGGTTTGTAGAGTCAACATATCTCGAAGGTTGTTCTAGATAGACTTCCTCAGGTAAGGTGAAATTTAAGAATGCATTATTGACATCAATTTGTTTGATGGGCCATGCTTGATGGAGTGCAAGAGTGAAAATAATATGCACCGTAACAGGCTTTATCACATGACTAAAGGTCTCAAAATAGTCTCAACCAGCTTCTTGAGAATACCCATTTGCTACTAATCGGACTTTGTATCAATCAATAGAGGCATTAGGACGTTGTTTCACATAGAACACTCATTTGCATCCTACTACAGATTGGTTAGACCATGGAATAAGATCTCATATATGATTGTGCATCAAGGCAATAAACTCATATTCCATACATTGTCTCCATAATAGATCTTTAAGAGCCTAAGTGACATTTTGTGGCTCCAACGTGGAAGGCAAAGGGTGACAAGTAGTAGTATTAACAAATGAAGGACCAGAGTACCTTGGATTTGGCTGGAAAACTCGTGGTTGTTGAGAATCCTATTGTGGCAATTCAATGGAGACATCTTGTTGTGGAAGATTTGTGAAGGGAGCTGATGTAAGAATTGGATCATCAGGTTTTCATGGCATATTAAGCAATGGAGTTGGTATTGTAGTTGGTTCATCATTTTGTTGTGGCATAGCATGAAACAATGCTGGAGGAGGATGCCTCGACATAGTGAGTGCATGTCTTGTAGTAAAAGGAATATGTGAGGAACAAAACAAACATAGCGAGAGACATAGATTCTGTTATTGTCTGGCTCCAAGCATTTATAAGCAGACTGCATCATAGAGTATCCAAGAAAACACATTCAACGGATCATGGCTCAAGTTTATGATTTGTGTATGGTCGCAGCCAAGGAAAGCATAAACATCCAAATGGTTATAGCTTATCATAGTTCTGTGCTTGTTGATAAAGTAAGAAGTAAGGTGACCTATTATCCAGTATCGGTGTTGGTATCTGGGTGATAAGATAGATAGCCGCCTAAAAAGAATGAGGCCAATACTCTGTAGAGAGAGATACAAAGTGAAATAGAGAGAGACTAGTCTTCACTCTGTGACAATGTCTTCTTTCAGTAGTACCGTTGTGTTCAGGAGTATGATGTGGTGTAGTGAAGTTTAAATTACCTTCCAAATTCAAAATGGGCAAGAGCTTAACAAACTCACCTTCATTATCGGAGAATGAAGACACAACGGTCTAATTGAAAAGGCGTTCAACAAGCCTTTTAAATTGAGGAAATATTGATGCAACATTAGATTTCTTCTTCATCGGATATAACAAACTCACCTTCAATATCAGGGGTCGATTACGTGTGAGGAAGGGTTAACACCCCTACAACACCCAAAAATTGGTACCTAACTGATTTCAAAAAGTGTTTTGAAAACTGAAATTTGCAAGTTCACAAGATTTCAATTTATTTGTCCGCTAAGTGAATGTAAATCTATTTTAACGGCCTTATCGCCCAGGAAATGAACTTTAATCACCACTAACACTCCTGGCGCTAACCCGTCATTCCTGCTTGATAAGACACCGCATCAATTAAGTTTTCACTTTTTAAACAAACCAAAAAACATTAAATGTGTTTTCATTTTTTAAATTAACCTATTTAGTGATTAAACCTTACAGAAATGTCTAAGTTCATTTTAATTATCAAAGTTACGATATTTTAAGTGTATTTTATTTCGTAATATGAAGAATGTTTTTCTTCAAACAAGCCTCTATTCTAAGTTAAAAGACCCTAATCCTAAGGTTTTAGGCACATGAACACATATATATACATAGAAAACAAGCAAATAAATTAAATGCATAAAATCAAATTAAAGAAATAAATAAAGAAAATGGATGGTCATTTAAAAAAAAATATTCGGTCAGGGGTTCAATTGAATGAAAATAAAAATGTGTAGGCCATTTGCAAAATAATTGAATGTTTGATGTTCAATTAAGAAAAAACAAGGGACTGATTTGAGAAACTATCGAGACTAGTTGGCCGATTTAAAAAGCAATTAGAAATTTGATGCTTGATTTTAATAAAATTGGACGAATTTGGAAAGTTTACAAACTAAAGAGCCACGATACAAGACCCGATAAAGAAAGGCGCGAGTTTAAAAGCAGGTACGGGTTGGGTTATGGATTAGTATAAATAGGCCTTAAAACCAAAAAAAACATTTCCTCCCCATTTGGTTAAGCCAGCCTTCTTTTGAATCCTCTGAAAATCCCAGCCCTATTCTTCATCTGCTTCAAGAACACATCCTCAAACTGTCGTGCCGGCCACCGTTATCGACGGCAGTAAACCCAAAAAATGATGATTCCTCTTTCTTAAATCAATTTTTTTAAAAATATTTCTCTCTTTTAAATTTTTTTCTAAAACGAAATAACCCCTTCTTTTCTCTTTTTCCAGATTCTGAAAAGAAGTGGAGCATGCATCTGTCATCGAACACAGCCTTGGATACTTTTGACCGGCGACGACCAAAAGGAAAGGTAAAAAACCTTTTTCTTTATTCGAACTCAAAATATAAACAAAGAAGAAAATGTTACCAGAATGATTGCTTCTCTTATTGCTTTGAAACTCAGATTACGAATGCTTGCTTGCTTTACAACTTCTGAATGCTAATTGATGTGTATGGCTCTATATGAAATTGTTATATGAATTGTTTCTATGTTTTCCATATGAAATTGTTGTTTTTACAGTGATTTTTACAATCTTATTTATTGTACAAGAAATGCTTGAATCCTAAGCACAAATCCCTGATTTTCCTCCCTTGAAATGTGTCTTCTTTGATCCGAATTACATATTGATCGTTGTTATGGCTCTGGTTAAGGGATTTCAGTCCTCTACTTTGAACCCAATTTGCTTGATTTTTGCCCCAGCTTTGACTTCAAGGGTTAACCCTTCCCGTTTTGTTTCTGATAAGGCTTCAATTTAGGGATTAACCACTTTTGTTTCTTTGTTTGCATGTTTCTAGTAACTTCAATCGGCAACACTACCACCGGTGAGAGTGATTAGAAAAATGAGAAACGGACAAGAGAGATGAATTGCCCACTGGGAACTGAAGGGGCAAGCGTGTGGCCGTCACGCGCGTGTGTCGATCCAGGTGGTTGGCTCTAGATCAATCCAGTTCATTTGATCACTCTGAGATCTGACGGTTGAGATAAAGAATCACTTGCTCTCCTCCAGCTAGCATGGTCTGCATTCCACGTGTATCCCATATCCAGGCTGTGTCTTTTCTACGCCATTGGATCTGGTCTCCCTTAATCCGATAGCTCCACTTTATCTACACATGTAATAAAAGAATTAAGGCTTCAACCTTGAACGGGCCTCTATATTTTAATTGTAAATGGGCCAAGCAAACCCTTATGTAATGGACTCCGTGCTTTCTTTTGTAAATGGACTCTATATGTTTTAAAATTAGATGGACCAAACTCTTTATATATATTATTTAGAGAAAATCAATGGATAAAATAGACTCTATTTATTTCTTTAAACAATCTGTTTATACTACTCAATAAATAATGCAATGAACTTTTGACTTGAAACTAATTAACCGTACCCATAAAAGAAACTAACAAACTCACTAATTATAAAGCTAAGCCATGCCAATAATGCATATACGAGTCAAACTATTAAACTATACACTAAGATAATGATACAACAAAACAAGAAAAACAAAGGTAGGTGAAAATTCAGTGACAACAGCTGCCCCTCTTTGGTCATTCTAGTGAAATAGGAATAGACCAAATAACAAAAAGGACATTGAATTTCACCAACTACCAGATCATCAACGCCTGAAAAAATAGGCAGATTCCATTCCCCAAATGCTCAGACGGATAGGCAGGTTCCATTCTCCGAACGCCTGAACATATAGGCGGGTTCTATCCTCCTCATGGACGAATAGATACGCGGGGTCTATTCTACTCATGCCTGAATAGATAGGCGGGTTCTATACTCCTCATGCCTGAATAGATAGGCAGGTTTTATTCTTCTCATGCCTGAATAGATAGGCGAGTTCTATTCTCCTCATGCCTAAATAGATAAGCAAATTTCATTCTCCAAATGCCTGAATGGATAGGCGAGTTCTATTCTTCTCATGCTTGAATAGATATGCGGGTTCTATTCTCCAAACGCCCGAACAGATAGGCGGGTTTTATTCTCCTCATACTCGAATAAATAAGCAGATCCCATTCTCTAAACGCCCGAATAGATAAGCAGATTCCATTCTTCAAATGCCCGAATAGATAAGCGGGTTCTATTCTCCTTACGCTCGAATAGATAAGCGGGTTCTATTCTCCTCATGCTTGAATAGATAAGCAGGTTGAAAAAGGTTCCACCCTCCTTATGCTTGGATGGATAAACGGGTTCTATTCTCCTCATGCTCGAATAGATAAGCATATTGAAAAAGGTCTCATCCTCCTTATTCTTGGATGGATAAGCGGGTTCTATTCTCCTTATGCTCGACTAAATAAGCAGATTGAAAAAGGTTCTATCCTCCTTATGCTTGAAGGGATAAGCGGGTTCTATTCTCCTCATGCTCGAATAGATAAGTAGATTCTATTCTCCAAATGCCCGAACGGATAGGCAAGTTCTATTCTCCTCATGCTCGAATAGATAAGCAGGTTAAAAAAAGGTTCTATCCTCCTTATGCTTGGATGGATAAGCGGGTTCTATTCTCTTTATGCTCGAATAGATAAGCAGATTCCATTCTCCTGATGCCCGAACGGATAGGTAGGTTCATTTGCAGAAAAAACTTCCACACCTGTAAAAAATCTGACATATGATGTAGTTATGATGATCATGCCCCTAAGGATGTCTAAATCACGAATGCATGTCTCTTTTGCTTTTTATAATCCTTTTATCAGAATTAGTTTTCTTGAATCATATTATCTCAAACATTTTCTCAACTTTGGCAACAAGTGGTAAGTGTCTATTCTGATCCATCCCATCAGAAGAAACACTATGACGTCATTTCATTTCTCTACACTAAAAGGCTTTGCACCATGTTATTAGGATCACAATGAGCAAGTAAGCTTGCACCATCCCATCTTTCAACATTAGTTGACTTCACCATTTTCTTGTTATTAAAATTCCATCAAACATTCCTTGGAAAGTAAACTTAACCATTGCCTACTCCTAACCTCGGGGTTGTATGCGACCTTTGATTTGGAGTTTACCAAAACACCACCATGTTGTACTATAGGTTTAATGTTATAGCTACATTCATCTTTTCCTGTGACTTTTGCCTTGATTTTTCAAACAGATAAGCTCTTTGCAAAGTGTATAGTGTTGCTAGGACACCTAAAAGTGAAACTTCGTGGGGATATATGGGGGATGCTTTGGCTTGCCATCATTAATGAGTGGGAAATCATCTGAAAATTGCGTTGGTTGACAACATAATCATTGATAGTCATCTTCATCGTCTCTTCTTCTTTATTCTCATTCTTAGTACTTTTTTGCTTCATAGACAACATTTGATATTTTGCACATTTGCTCATTCAATCTAGTTATCTTGTATTCTTGGTTGGAAAGACTAACTTTATCCTCATATTCTTCAACACTCTTTTAGCCTTTGTCAAGTTATCATTGTAGTTGATACATCAATGTTTAGTGACAATCCTCCTAGAATCCTACTGTTCTCCTGATGGATTATGATGTCATCAATATTCAATGGCAGGCCTCTCTTGAGTGGTCTTGAATGAAAGCACCCCATATCCTTAGTTATTTCCTCCAATGTCTGTAAAATTGTTCTCATTGTTGTAGAAGACAAACTATCTTGTGTAAGCTTATCTATTTTGCAACATGCTGCCTTAGGGTAATGTCAAAACATTTCCTGAGGGTTTTCTAATTCCTGCCTCTGCAAACATCTTTGAATTGCTTACCTGGAAATCTTTGCAGCAAAATCTACTTCTAGCTTGAACTTCTTCATATGTTTGTTGCTCTTTATGCTCTGAGCTCTAAACTTAACCACGGAACACCTCATAGTTCCAATACCCTTTTAGACAAATCTCAAAGTAATGCCCAAAAATCTTTTGTATATTTCAAGAAATGTCAAATTTATTAATTCTCATTTCAATGCAAGATGCTTATACAAAAAAGGGAAATGATTTAAGCAAAGAAAAAAGGGCTAAGAAATAAAACTTCATCAATATTGTGGTAAAAAGAAAAGAAGCTACAAATATCAATGACCAAAAACTCCTCTTGTCAAAACGTCGTGAGATGTTTTTGAATGTTACCCATGTTGAGCAGACTTCGACAATGGTGACAATGCGAGAAAGTTCATAACTCATCTGTGTTATGTTCCCGAGAGAATCTCCCTGATTATTAACTACCTAAGCCACCCTTTGTGGGTTTTCAACTTAGGTCCTTCTTTGGTTTCAAAATGCCCTTTGCGGGTTTTCATTTTGAACCCCCATTTTCTTTTTTCTTTTTTCCTTCTTTTTCTTTTTTCTTTTTTTCTTTCTTTTTTCCTTTTTTTTTCTTTTTTTCCTTTTTTCCTTTTTTTCTTCTTTTTTTTTCTTCTTTTTTCTTCTTCTTCAGACATAATACTTTTTAACTGAATCTGAGTTTATCGGACTTTGAAGTTCATCTCTTCAATTTCAACCAAAATTAACACCCCACTTGAGAAAACCTTTGTTACAATGTAAGGTTCTTCTCAATTTGGTGCCCATTTTCCTCGAGAATCGCTTTGGATTGATAACTTTTTTTAGTACCAAATCACCTTCTTTAAATTCTCTCGGGCGAACTTTCTTCTCATGAGCCCTTATCATCCTTCTTTGGTACAGTTGTCCATGACACAGTGCTTTCAATCTTTTCTCTTCAATTAAGTTCAGCTGGTCATATCTTGCTTGAACCCATTCTAGTTCTTCCAACTTTGCTTCCATTAAGATACGGAGCGATGGTATTTCAACTTCAATCAGTAATACAGCTTTCATTCCATATACCAATGAGAAAGGTGTTGCCCCAGTAGAAGTTCTTACTGCGGTTCGATAAGAATATAAGGTAAAAGTTAACTTCTCATAACGGTCCTTATAAGTATCCACCATTTTTTCAATTATTTTCTTAATGTTCTTATTTGTAGCCTCCACTGCCTCGTTCATCTTCGGGCGATATACCACAGAATTATGATGTTTGACATTGAACTGCTCACAGACTCTACTTATCATCCTGTTATACAAATTGGAGGCATTGTCGGTAATGATACTTTCAGGCAAGCCATACCGACAAATGATTTCCTTCTTTAAGAATTTGCAAACCGTGAACCTGGTGATGTTTGCATACGAAGCTGCTTCTACCTACTTTGTGAAGTAGTCTATGGCTACCAAGATAAAATGATGCTTGTTTGACGCCTTAGGGTGAATCTGATAGATGACATCAATGCCCCACATGGAGAACAGCCAAGTGGCTGTCATAACATGAAGAGGTTGAGGTGGCGTATGAACCTTGTCAGCATAGATTTGGCACTTGTGGCATTTGTGAGAATAGTTGATGCAATCACCTTCCATGGTTGACCAATAATATCCAAGATGCATGATCTTTCTGGACATGGTGAAACCATTATGATGGGTTCCACAAACTCCTTCATGAATTTCTTCCATAATTAATTGGGCTTCTTTTGCACCCACACATCTTAAAAGCACTTGATCACGACTTCTTTTGTATAAAATCTCTCTATCAAGGACATACATTGATGTTATTTTCCTGATCATTTTCGTTTCATTCTATGTAGCTTGCGGCTGGTATTGCTGAAATTTTACATATTGCAAGATGTCATAGTACCATGACAATCCATCCATTTCTTCTTCCACATCATAACAATGGGCTGGGGAGTCTAGCATATGTAACCTGATGGGCACCATCTCAGAACCCTCACTTGCCTTAAACATGGCGGCTAAGGTGGCTAAAGCGTCATCCATCTGATTATCTTCCTGGAGAGATACTTGAAAGTAACCTCACGAACTCTTTGATTAGCTTGAGGACTAACTTGTGGTATTCTACTAGCTTTGCATCTTTTGTCTCCCATTCACCATGTACTCTATAAATGACCAATGCAGAGTCCCCAAAAACTCTTAGGGTATAGATTTTCCTCTTTATAGCCTCTCTTAGACCTAGTATACATGCCTCGTACTCCGCCATGTTATTAGTGTAGAAGAATCTCAAACGATTGGTAAAAGGGTAATAATCTCCTTCCGACGAAACCAAAACTGCCCATATACCTCGCCCTAACGCATTTGCTGCACTATCAAAGTTCATAACCCAAGATTCTGTTGGAGTATTATCATCTTCTGAGATACACATCAAGTCTTCATCAGGAAAAATAAAATTTAACGCTTCATATTCATCACAGGCGTGGCTTGCCAAAAAGTCAACTATAAAACTCTTTTTTATCGCTTTTTGGCTCACATACTGAATATCAAATTCTGATAGTAACATCTGCCAACACTCCAACCTTCCTAATAAAGCTAGAGCCTCCATCATGAACTTCAGTGGATCTAACTTCGAGATTAGCCACGTAGTATGATATAACATATATTGTCTGAGCCTTTTAGCCACCCATACTAAAGCACAACATAGCTTTTCAATTTAAGAATATCTGGTTTCACAATCAATGAACTTTTTGCTTAGGTAATATATCACATTTTCTTTTCTCCAGTATCGTCATGTTGCCCTAATACGCAGCCCATAGAATTTTCATGGACCGTTAAATAAATGATTAAGGGCCTCCCCGAGACAGGTGGTACTAATATTAGAGGATTGGTTAACTGCTCTTTGATCTTTTCTAAAGCTGGCTGGCATTCTTCATTCCATGCCCCTGGTTATTCTTTCTAAGTAGTCTAAAAATTGGATCACATTTATATGTTAATTGAGAGATAAAACGGGCGATGTAATTTAACCTCCCTAGGAAACCTAGAACCTCCTTCTGTGTTTGAGGTGGTGGGAGCTCTTGTATGTCATTGATCTTGTCTGGATCAATCTCAATTCCTCTCCTGCTCACCACAAAGCCTAATAATTTACTTGATATGACCCTAAATGTACACTTGTTTGGGTTAAGCTTTAGTTGGAACTTCCTCAGCCTTTGAAAGAGTTTCTTTAAATTCACCAAATGCTCATCCTCAGATCGGGATTAAGCAATCATATCATCTACGTATACTTCTATTTCTCGATGCATCACGTCGTGGAAAAAAGTGACCATAGATCTTTGGTAAGTTGCCCCTGCATTCTTTAGACCAAAGGGCATTACTTTATAACAAAAGGTTCCTCAAAGTGTTATAAAGGTGATCTTTTCCATGTCTTCTGGGCATATTTTAATCTGGTTATATCCGGAAAACCATCCATGAAAGAGAAATGGGAATGACCAGCTGTGTTATCCACTAATGAGTCTATATGCGGTAACGGGAAGTTGTCTTTGGGGCTTGCTCTGTTAAGATCCATGTAATCAATGCACATACATACTTTTTTGTCCTTTTTGGGAACTGGGATGATATTGCCCACCCATTCTGGATACTTAGCTACCTCTAAAATCCTTACATCAAACTACTTTTTTACCTCATCCCTGATTTTTAGGAGCACATCTGCTTTCATCCTCCTAAGCTTCTACTTTACAGGCTCACATCCTAATTTTATTGGAAGCCGATGCACAACTATGTCAGTGTCGAGACTCGGTATGTCTTGATATGACCAAGCAAAGATATCCTTGAATTCTTTCAAAAGCTCGATCAAGCTTTGTCGAGTATGGGCTGCAATAGTGGTGCCAATCTTCACCTCTCGTTTCTCTTCTTTAGTACCAAGATTCAGTATTTCTAACTCTTCCTTGTACGGGAGAATCTGTTTTTCTTCTCCTTCTACCATTTTGAGCAATTCTTTGGGCAAGTCATATTCTTCTCTATCATCAACATCATCAACTTCTTCTAAGCATAAGGGTAATTCAAAGTCAACTTCAGCGTCGGACTGAGAGTCATTTAAGCCATTGATATCTGAAGACCTACAAAGAAAAAGGATAGAGATATATACAGAGAAAAAGGAATTAATGGAAAAAAAGTTTTAGTTTTATCTTTAAGTTTTATTTATGGGAAGAGTTTACCACAAAAGATTTGTTGGAAGAAAGAGAATGATCTTTATTAAAGTTCAAATTATAAATTTTGACATAGACCCTTTACATAAGATCCCTAATTTCCTTCGGGTCCAAAGGTAAAAAGGTGGGTTTTGAGAAATACTCTGAAACTGTCTTAAAGACTACAGGAATTTCTTCAGCAGTCCAGTTGTCAAGTTTAGAGCAAAGGTTAATCTTGGTCAGGTACTTGTTCTCTTCTTCCTCGTCTATCACAACGTTGATACTCAGCCTTCCAAACACTTTACATAAATCATTCTTTCCTTTTTCTTCCCCATTAACTAGGGCACTTGGATCCAACAGGCCCCCGAATCTAAAGTTATGGCTCAGGGGTGGAAATGTCATCGGTTCCCACTCAATTTCCTCTCCTTTCAGCCTTGCCTATCTTTTTTCCTGGCGTTTCCTTATTTTTGCTCTCCTTTGCCAATTGTTGGGCTTGAAACCCAAGCCAAACCAATCTTTCTTTACTGGATTACCACGGGATACAGCCTCTTTTGGCGTCTCTTTCCAAATCCTTTTCCAACTCCAGCTCTCTTTCCTAGAGTGTGTTTAACTTGCATCTTTGCGCAACTGGATAATTCTGGTTCTGGCACCTTACTTCCTTCAGTGACAAAGGTCGCATTGACTAGCTCTAGTGTCCTAAAGTGACATTCGAGCGTACCCTTATCAATCTCGATAAATGGTGCATCAGTAGTTACTGATGCAATGATTTCTTCCTCTGCACCTATAGTTATCAATTGGCCGTCCATCACAAATTTTAACTTCTGATGTAAGGTAGAAGGGACTACTCCTACTGTATGAATCTATGGGCGCCCGAGCAAGCAGCTATAACTAGGACTAATGTCCATGACCACAAACTCAACATCAAAGGTTGATGGTCCGATCTACAAAGAAACTTCTATTTTACCCAACATATCTTTTTGAGTTCCATCGAACGCTCTTACTGTATTTTGATAGGCTCTCATATGAGAGCTGTCTATAGGCAGCTTCTTTAGTGTTGCTAATGGAATAACATTCAGGGCCAACCCGTTATCAATAAGAATGCCCGGTAGCATATATCATTTGCATCTAGTGGTGATGTGTAGAGCTTTGCACAACCCCCTTCCTTCTCTAAGTATTTCTTCGTCATTGAACAAAATAATGTTGTTGACAGCAATGTTACCGACTAACATATCTATCTTGTTGGTTGTGATCTCCTTCGATACGAATGTTCAGTTCAAAATCTTTAGCAAGGCCTCACGATAGCCTTTAGAGCTTAGTAGTAACGATAGCATAGAAATTTGAGCTAGAAACTTATGGAGTTGCTCCACTATGCTATATTCACTATGTTTGAGAATCTTCAAGAATTTTTGAGCCTCTGACTCCTTCGCTGGCTCGTGGTATACTGTTGGTTTTTATTTGAAGAAGTCTTTATCATCTTCCTTTTTTGACTCTTCAACAGAAGCCTTTCTTTGCGCAGTGTCTCTGTCCTCAACTATCGGTTGGAAATAGAGCCTTCCACTCCTTGTAAAATGACTCACTTCATTGACTGGCTCATTCTTTGCTTTTTCTTTGACAAGCGATCCTTCTGGAGCCGCCATTGTGCAAGCATAATTCCATGGGACTTGCTTGTTATCCTTGTATGGAAATAGGGTTGGTGCCTTAATTACAAGTCGCGGTATTACTCCCCTTGCAGGCTCACTAACTCTTGCTTTAGCCTTAATAACTAAAGGATTTATTCCAAAATAGTTTCTTCTAGAGGATGACTCTTCTAAGGTACAGATGTCCAACATGCACTTCTTGTTTTCTTTCTCAAGAAACTCTAGTTCTTTTTCATCCATCTTGTCTTAGACCAACTGCTTAAACTCTAAGCAACATTCAATCTCGTGTCCTTTTTCTTTGTGATACTCACAATACAATCCATCTTCAATTTCTAGATCTTGGTCTCCTCCTTCTAGCATCCCATCTGCCACCATACCCACTTTATGGGTGCTCTGACCTCAGCAACATGTTTCTTAATCCTTTTGTTTTCCTTATTCATGATTGCATTAACTCCTGCTTTCTAGTGATTTGGCATAGGATTTTCCTTGTCTTCTGACGTATCAAATGACAACATTCCAGACTTTCTTAAATCATCTACCACTCTTTTGAATGCGATGCAATTCTCAATGGTGTGCCTCCTAACTCCTGCATGATATTCGCATTGTGTCTTCTCATTGTACCATGCTGGATATGGTGGTAAGAAAGGAGGGACATGTCTTGGCAGCACCATTTGGGATTTAACTAATTCAGTGAACAATTCAGTATACGTCATTGGAATTGGAGGGAAATAGGGTTTTGAGTTCCCTTGATATCTTCGTTCTTCCTTTGGTGGGTTTGTAATTGCTGGAATTGCAGTCGAGACATTGGGCTTGTTAAAGACCACACCCTTTGAAAAATTAGGATTATAAACAGTAGTGGCATTGACTTCACTTTTTTTTTATAGGATTTCTTTGTTTCTCCATTATCTAGCTTTCCATTTTTCATAGCTGCTAGAATCAGCTCTCCATTCATTAACATATCTGCGAAGCTCTTTGTTACATGATTAAGCATGCAGTCATAGATTGAACCTTTTAATGTCTCCACGAACATTGGGGTAACTTCATTCTTTAGTAATGGTGGCTGAACTTGAGCAGCTACATCCCTCCATCTTTGCGCATATTGGCAAAAACTCTCATGATGTTTTTGTTCCATCCCTTGCAGGACCAGTCGGATCGGAACCATGTCTGAGACATGCTTATATTGTTCACTAAAAGCTCTTGATAAATCTTTCCACGATCTGATGTTAACCCGGCTTAGCTGTGTGTACCAGCGTACAGCTGACCCTACTAAACTGTCTTGGAAGCAATGAATGAACAGCTTCTCATTATCAAGATACATTGACATCTTTCTGCAATACATAATTAGATGTGCTGATGGGCATGTAGTTCTATTGTACTTCTCAAAATCTGGAATTTTGAATTTCAAAGGTACTACCAAGTTTGTCACCAGGCTCAAGTCTTTGGCATCCACACCTCTATGGATACTTCCTTCTTGGAAAGACTTAATCATTCCTTCTAACTTCTCATAACAGTCTTCTCATTTCTTCTCAGTTTTAGCCTTATCAGCAATCTCATCCAGGTCAGGTACTTCATAGTTGTGAACTCCATATGTATTAACCTTAAACTCGTTCCGTATGGAGAACTCAGCAAAATGGGGGGTCAGCTTAGCCTTTGGTGTTGAAGCTTCCTTTTGTATTATGGGATGAACGAAAGTCATTCCCTGGAATCGGGGCACAGCATTGGTTTCCTCTCCATCTTCTGCTGCATCTGGGTCCTTGAATCCCAGCATTACCGCAATTGAGCTAACTATCTTCTGGTGAACTAATTCCATTTACTACTTCAAGTATGTTTCCAGCTTGTCTAGCATGTCCTGGTACTTTTATGACTAGTTTCCAAGGCCATCACTCTATCTTCCATTGCTCTGGCTTGAGACCAGGTACCGTACTTGTGAGTTGTTTTTGCTATTTTGAATTTCTGTCATGTTTTTTATTTGAGTTAGATTCTTATTATGTCATGGATGCATGGGCAGATGTAAATACACAAATGCAAAGTAAAGGAGCAAAACAAAAAGGATCCAATGCAAATGCATGAATGCAAGCGAAGAGCCATTAATTCTATGAAATATCTGCTCACGAAATAGCTCTTTATTGAATATGAAAAGGTCCTTATTACATCAAATTTTATTACAAATACTTTTCTGCATGAACTCCTAATTCCTTGATTTCTTCCATAAGCCACATAAGTTTTGGTCCAACGTCCCATGCTGGTTTGATGTACTGACGAAGGGCTGCAGCTTTCGTGGCTAACATCGTCATATGTCGAGCCACATCCTGAACTTGAGTCATGATAGTCCTGTCAAACCCATCCCGCTCTTGGAATCTTCTAGCATTATCTCTAAGATGGGTGAACCAGTAATTATTTCCTCCATCAGCTATATCTTCAAGGACCAGAATCTTAGTTTTATACTCCTGAATGATATTATTCATTTCTTTCACTTGCTCTCTCAGGGAGTCATTCTCATTTAGGCTGGCCTGGAGTTTTGTGTAAGTGTGATGGTTCTGAAATTCATGCAGCCATCGGTTCAAATCCTTTACCTTGGCCTGCAACTTAACAACACAAGCCTGGCTCTGCTTCAGCTTTTCACTAGTCTTGTCATATGTTGTCTGTAACTCAAATAAAAGGATCTTGTTGTTGTAGGCCTTCCTTTTCCATGCAGCCACACTTTCTTTCTCTTTTTTGAGAACCCGTTTGCCATTTCTGTTTTCATTTGTCAGCTTACCCTTTTTCTTTTCTTCAGCAATGGCTCGTTTGTACTTTTCAACTTTTCGTTTTCCATGCCAGATTTCCTGTTTCCACTGTTTCGAAGTTTTTCTCATATCAGCATTTTGAACAGTAGTCTGAAACTTGAGGAAATCAACCCTTTGGACTTCAAACTTCCTTTCTAAGTCTTCGTACAGTTTTATCACTCGCTTCATCTCCCCTTTATACTTTTCTACGTCAAGGCTTGAGTCAAACATGTCCCGTTGATTTTGCTCTCGTAGGGCTTTTATTTCCAACTTGGCCCTTCTCAATTCTTCTCTTAGGATGTTAGCTTCTGTAGGAACTACCTTCAAGTGTTCCTCTAAAGACTTGGCCTGTCCAGGTGTAAGTGCCATGACTTTGTCATTCACTCTTGTATGCCTCCAAATATCATAATCAGGGGGTGTACATACAATGTTTATCAGACTCCAACTCCATATGAGAGCAGTGATTCCATGCATCACTAATTGTCTGAACCTTCTGTCTAAATTCTCCTTGGAATTTGAATTCTAAGGAGCGAGGACCAGTAGTGAATGGGATGAACTGACGAGATACCAGCAAAGGAGCACATCCAATTCCTCCTCAAAGACCTAGCAGCATCAGGAAGTTGAAATCCCTACACTTGTACAAAAGCTTAGTATAACCCATCCAAGGAACCCTCCATTTGATGTCATCGTCGAGGCGATCTTTGAAATTTTCAATCCACTTACTTTTCTTAGCAACTGGCCATCCTTTTGCTAGGAACTCATGGAGATTAGAGAAATTTGGAGAAAATACATTTGATAAGGCCAATGTTGGGCATTTCCAGGAGTGACTAAGAGCCCAGACTTGTAGAAGCAGAGCACACCCTCCAAAACGAACACCTTCAACTTTTCGACAAGCATTAAGGGAAATGAAGGTTTCAGCAAGTACCGTTGGCACTGGGTTGACTCTTCTCTTTAGCTGTTCAAGGAAATCAAGTAACACCACATCAATGTTCCCTAAAACTTTTGGAAAAATGACTAAACCATATATTGCAATGGCTAGAAGATCAACTCTCTTTTCTCTGTCAGGGTGGATTGGAATTACATTTTGATGCTTGACCAAGGAAAATTAAAGCTGCCTCCTCTCTTCCGTATCAACCCCTTGACCCAACCATCACTCATACTGGCGAAAGCTTGGAGCCTTGAGTGTGGGTTCTTGTTTTTAGGAGGTTTGGCAGAGACCAGTTCTTCTTCACCTAGCGTAAATTAAACATAACCAAATATTCTTCAAATGTGTGCATCATATCCTCTCTATTGAAAGTGAAACATCGATATACGAGATTCCAGAACTGAACTAGAGCTTTGAGAAATAACTCGTCTTCCTTCACATAAATGAGATATGATATATCACCGTAGACTTCATGGAACAAATGTTTAGTCTCGTAATCACAATGCTCCCAAATTTCTCGTAGCTCTTGTATGCTATTCTATTTGATACTGATGTGAGCATATTCTAAAGTCTCTATCTCATGATCGGCTGCTAGACTGTCCCCAAATGTTCTCTGGTTAACCTCAGACCAATGTCACACTTTTACATTCTCATCTTCGGTTTTCATAATCCTCCCTTCCATGATGAGAGCTTTTCAAAATTGAGCAAATATTTTTTAGAATCAACCTCTTCTGATATAGAATGATGTTGCATGAATCAATATGCAAAACAACAAAACAAGAAGGAAAAAGATTAGATTAAGAAGACACAAAAAGACCAAAATAATTTCACGAACAATTCTGGGCAGTTCATTCCAACACTCCAGGACATGTCCCCTTGGATCATTCGCAACAATTTTTATCAGACTCAAAACCCTAGGTTTTCCGCATGGCTATATTGTGGTGGGCTCTAAATTCTCAAACAGTCTGGTTCTAAAATGGTACCCGAGCTGTCTTTGCTGTCCCCTACTAAGGGTAACAAGGCCCCTAGTTCTCACCCATTATAGGCTTCAAACGAACCAAGTTCAACTCAGGAGGACTCACTTCCTATGTCTTCTCGAAAGATCAATATCCTTACGAAGACATGAGGCATATGAGTCCCGAAGGTACTTGCTAGGCTCATATGGAGAATCAATATTCTGACATGAGCAAAGCGTTTTCCCCTCACTTAACAATTGGGTGAAGCTCGGGAATAAAGCTTTTTGCAACAATTTTAAAATGCGTAAAATATAATTACATTCAAGAAGCGAACAAATAGATTGAAACCTTTGTAAACTTGCAAATTCCTTTTCTAAAAAACATTTTTTAAAACAATTTGTGGCCTGACCCTCTTTTATTTTAAAAATAAAATGTCCCCAGCGGATTCGCCAAGCTGTCGCAAGCTTTTTTTTAGGAAAAGGTTTTGACGTTATTTGTAAAACTTAAGAAAAACACGGAGTCGCCACCAATTTTTTTTGAAAAAAAAAGTGTGATTGGATCACTCTTAAAACAAGGGTTATTTTAATAAAACGTTTTATTTATTAAAACAAATTTTGGTCCATGAAAACAAGAGAAAACAGGTTCGAGGGTCGATTACGTGTGGGGAAGGGTTAGCACCCCCACAATGCCCAAAAATTGGTACCTAATTGATTTCAAAAAGTTTTTTGAAAACTGAAATTTGCAAGTTCACAAGATTTCGATTTATTTGTTCGCTAAGTGAATGTAAATCTATTTTAACGGTCTTATCACCCAGGAAATGATCTTTAATCACCGCCAACACTTCTGGCGCTAACCCGGCATTCCCGCTTGATAAGACACCGCATTAATTAAGTTTTCACTTTTTAAACAAACCAAAAAAACATTAAATGTGTTTTCATTTTTTAAATTAACCTATTTAGTGATTAAACCTTAAAGAAATGTCTAAGTTCATTTTAATTATCAAAGTTACGATATTTTAAGTGTATTTTATTTCGTAATATGAAGAATGTTTTTCATCAAACAAGTCTCTATTCTAAGTTTAAAAACCCTAATCCTAAAGTTTTAGGCACATGCACACATATATATACATAGAAAACAAGCAAATAAATTAAATGCATAAAATCAAATTAAAGAAATAAATAAAGAAAATGGATGATCTTTTTAAAAAAAATCGGTCAGGGGTTCAATTGAATGAAAATCAAATTGTGTAGGCCATTTGCAAAATAATTGAATGTTTGATGGTCCATTAAGAAAAAACAAGGGACTGATTTGAGAAATTATCGAGACTGGTTGGCCGATTTAAAAAGCAATTAGAAATCTGATGCTTGATTTTAATAAAATTGGACGAATTTGCAAAGTTTACAAACTGAAGAGCCACGGTACAAGACCCGATAAAGAAGGGCGCGAGTTTAAAAGCAAGTATGGGTCAGGTTATGGATCAGTATAAATAGGCCTTAAAACCGAAAAAAAACATTTCCTCCCCATTTGGTTAAGCCGGCCTTCTTTTGAATCCTTTGAAAGTCCCAGACCCATTCTTCATCTGCTTGAAGAACACAGCCTCCAACTATCGTGCCAGCCGCCGTTATCGACGGCAGTTAACCCATAAAATGACGATTCCTCTTTCTCAAATCAGTTTTTTAAAAAATGTTTCACCCTTTTAAAACTATTTTTTTAACGAAATAACCTCTTCTTTTCTCTTTTTCCAGATTCTGGTAAGAAGTGGAGCATGCATCTGTCATCAGACACAGCCTTGGATGCTTTTGAACAGCGGCGACCAAAAGGAAAGGAAAACCTTTTTCTTTATTCGAACTCAAAATATAAACAAAGAAGAAAGTGTTACCAGAATACTTGCTTCTCTTATTGCTTTGAAACTCCGATTACAAATGCTTGCTGGCTTTACAACTTCCGAATGCTAATTGATGTGTATGGCTCTATATGAATTTGTTATATGAATTGTTTCAATGTGTTTCGTATGAAATTGTTGTTTTTACAGTGATTTTTACAATCCTATTTATAGTACAGGAAATGCTTGAATCCTAAGCACAAATCCCTGATTTTCCTCCCTTGAAATGTGTCTTCTTTGATCGAATTACAATGCGATCGTTGTTATGGCTCTGGTTAAGGGATTTCAGTCCTCTACTTTGAACCTAATTTGCTTGATTTTTGCCTCGGCTTTGACTTCAAGGGTTAACCCTTCCCGTTTTGTTTCTGGTAATGCTTCGATTTAGGGATTGACCACTTTTGTTTCTTTGTTTGCATGTTTTTGGTAACTTCAATCGGCAACACTACCACCGGTGAGAACGATCGAAAAAAATGAGAAACGGCCAAGGGAGATGAAATGCCCACTGGGAACTGAAGGGGTAAGCGCGTGGCCGTCACGCGCGCATGTCGATCTAGGTGGTTGGCTCTAGATCAATCCAGTCCATTTGATCACTCCGAGATCTGACGGTTGAGATGAAGAGCCGCTTGCTCTCCTCCAGCTGGCATGGTTTGCATTCTACGTGTATCCGGTGTCCAGGCCTCGTCTTTTCTACGCCATTGGATCTGGTCTCCCTTGATCCGACGGCTCCACTTTATCTACACAGTAATAAAAGAATTAAGGCTTCAACCTTGAATGGGCCTCTGTGTTTTAATTGTAAATGGGCCAAGCAAACCCTTATATAATGGACTCTATGCTTTCTTTTGTAAATAGACTCTATATGTTTTAAAATTAGATGGACCAATCTCTTTATCTGTATTATTTAGAGAAAATCAATGGATAAAATGGACTCTATTTATTTCTTTAAACAATCTGTTTATACTACTCAATAAATAATACAGTGAACTTTTGAATTGAAACTAATTAATCGTACCCATAAAAGAAACCAACAAGCTCACTAATTATAAAGCTAAGCCATGCCACTAATGCACATATGAGTCAAACTATTAAACTATACACTAAGATAATGATACAGCAAAACAAGAAAAACAAAGCTAGGTGAAAATCCAGTGACAACAAATAAGAACACCCATCATACAACATGTGTTTAGTGCTCCAAACATCATAATAAAATTGTTTAAAAGGGTGAGAGCTTGACATTGTATTTTGACCAAATGATAGTTTATGGCTCTTATTAATAAGACAGGAAGAACAATGAAAATCTTTCTAGTTAGTCGATTTATAAGGTATATTACCATTGTGTAATATGGAAGCCAAGACTTTATTTGAAGGATGACCAAACTTGTGATGTAGTTGATGCACAAACAAGCAACCGATTGAATTGATGTGAGGAAGAAAGATCGTGGAGCATAGTAGACACCGCCAATTTTATTGCTCCGGAGAAGATGAGTTCTTATGGTTTTATCCTTAACTAGAAAATATGAGTCAAAGAATCCAACAGATACATGATTAGTCTAGCATAATTTAGAAACTAATACCAAGTTTGTATGTAACTAGGGAACACATAAGACATTTGTGAGGGAAAAAGGCTTAATAGGTGTAGGAACTGTGCATCGACCAATGTGAGATATAGGTAGAGAGTTATCATTACCGAGATGAACTTTATTAGAGCCATCATAGAATAAGAGATATTGAAGTAAATTGGTGGTCATCGGTGAGGCACCACTATTAAACATTCAAAGAGCATGATCAGGTGATGCTTGAGCAACAACAGCTTTGACAACTGGTGGGTCAGTGACATTTTTTCACAAAAGTTGTTGTGGTGAAGGAATATAGCAAGCTTACGGCAATTCCAAACAAGATGCCCTGGCAAATTACAGAATTTGCACAATGCCTTATCATCGTGAATGGCTAGATGGAGTGACAGGATTATTACCGTCACCAGAAGTCAAATGACCATAACAACCACCCTTCCCTTGAGCGCAAGTAGTTGAATAACCACGATTAGGATGAGCTCTCTGTGCAGGATTTATCGTGTCAAAAAAAGTGGATTGTTCAGATTCCTAGAGGAGACACTCATGATCAGTTAAGACAACTCGAGTATTATTGTCAATGTGTTACGCACACGAAGGGCATCAACTATTGGGCGATAGCCATCGCCTAATTGATTGACGATAGAAATCAGTATATCCGCATCGGAGACAAGATAGTTTGCCAAGTCAAGATCAGAGGCAATATCTTGCTTGTCTTTCATGTAGTCAAAGATAGACTTGGAACGACGCGGATTGTGAGCCAACTTGGATTTGAGAGCAAGGAAGAGACCAAGAGATGCTTGGGCATAATTTACGACTAGAGTATCCCAAGTTATTTTTGCGGTGATAGCAGATGAAATAAATGGTTGAACGAGATCATTACAGCTGCCAAGAAGAGCACAAATAAGAATTTGATCCTGACGATACCATTGTAGAAAGAAAAAAAATTGAGTAAAGAAATTCTACTTGGCTCTGATAACCATTTAATGATTTGTATTATTGATAGTTCATAACATTTTCAATTGGAATATATATAGGATTACGATGAGATTTAAATATACAAAGATGAAGAAATTCAAATGTTACATACAAGATAATATTAAATAAGAAAAGTCAGAGGTTTAAATAAGGTGAAATGAGATTGGTTAATAATAAATTAGATTGGATGATCTAATCTAATCATTATCTCTGATAGAGGATTCGCTCAAACAACTCAAGGATAGGATGAAATCAAGAAAAACGAAGGAGAGCCAGAAAAGGGTTTTAGGGATTTGACCAAGTCTAAGTACCAAATTGTTCTTTGAAGCCAAGGTTTTGCATGAAAGAGTGCTTACAGTTACAGAAGATGCAAAATTGGTATATATGTAAACTGACGGGTACATAGATTTCATCCTATGTTTCAAAATTCTGGTAGCTACTTATGTTTCATCCCTGTGTTACATTAGATTACGTGTTTGATGCATGGGTTTGGAGCAAAGGACCATGCTACCCGGTCTGACAAGTGTAGACAGTAGACACAGATAATGGTATAGCATAATATTTTATTTATTGCAAGACTGAAATAGAAAATGGGTTGTGTGAATGTGATCCCAGTTTTTCGTCGGTCATATTCTTCTATCAGTTCTTATACTATGTCTAAGTTATAGATTAATCCATGTATCCTGAATTGATTAATTTTAGTTTTTAAAATTTTAAATTTTGAAAAGTTGATTCTGATCCAAATAATATGCATCAAAATTTATTAAATCCTACAATTAGTCAATGTATTATACATTAATTGTGGATTTAGTTCAAATTTTTCCACATTTGATAATGGTTTATAGGTTATTTACATAATAGTTTTCATATGTATCAAAGCTTGTACTAGTACACTTCCAGTTAGGGAGGTAAAAAGTTGACTCGACTCGAAAACCTATTCAAGTCAAAACTTGCTTTGACCCAGAAAGTGATGACCCGAAACTAATCTATAATCGACTGTTGTTGACCCAAACCTGAGTTGGATCTGATATTGTAGTAGCCGAACTCGACCTGCACTCTACTGATACGAACTCGAACCCGGGACTAATGTGGCAAATAATCGATATAACCCGACTGAAATGACTTGATATCTGATTTTACCGTACTTGTTTTGAACCCGACCAGTTAATTGACCCGGCCTGTTTTGAACCTGACATGTTGTTGACCTAAACTGATATTGACCTGACTTGATATTTACTTCACCTGTAATTGAGGAAGTTTATGATTTGATGATTTTCAAGAGTAAAATGAAGTATTTGAGAAATTATGAATTTATTATATTATAATGTGAGAAACTAGTTGACTCATACGATGACATATAAATATGATGATATTTTTGCTCATTCTAGTCCCTAAAACTTTATTTTTAGCCGAAATTGACCCATATATATTCCTATTTTTGGAAATTCAGTCGAATAATATTTTTGTTTATTCTAGTCCCTACAATTTATTTTTTAGTCAAAACTGCCTCATATTTATTTATATTTTTTGTAATTTAGTCCAATAATATTTTTGTTTATTCTAGTACCTAAAATTTAATTTTTAGTCGAAATTGACCATTATTCATTTTTTTAATTTAGTCCAATATTTTTAATATGATGATATTTTTGTTCATGTTAGTCCCTAAAATTTTATTTTTAACCAAAATTAACCCCTTATTTATTTTATATTTTTGTAATTTAGTCTAATATTTTTAATATGCTAATATTATTGTTCACTCTAGTCTCTAATATTTTATTTTTAGCTGAAATTGACCTTTATTTATTTCTAATGTTTGTTATTTAGTCCAATATTTTAAATATGATGATATTTTTGTTCATTCTAGTCCTTAATATTTATTTTTAATGTGATTCATGTTCGTGAAAGGCATTAAATAATTCACTCGAAATGACTCAACCCAAAGTCTATCGGCTATTTATACCTAACTCAAGCTTAATACGAATTCGAAACCCGAATTAACCCGACCAGAAATGAAACAGACCTAAAATAAACCCGACCTGAAATGAACTCGACCCTGAATTAACCCGTCAACTAACTGATTCAAACCCGACCTAAAATGATTCCGACCCGAAATTGACCCGTACTCGACCCGAGTCGAGTCAAAACATCAAATCAACCTAAAATGATATGTATCTGATTTGACCTGACCTGACATGATCCAACCTGAAACTCATCCGATTACCTGTTTTTACATCCCTACTTCCAATCTTGTTGGGAGCAGTTCAAGTGTGAAGATAGTACAGAGGGATTTAAGGTTACAGGCATTGGAGTGAAATTGATGGAATATTGTTGTGGGAATTTTTTTTCCAATCCACTGCACTCCCCCAAATTATTTTCATATCTATAACACTTTAAACGGTAATTTTGAAGTTGGATTTAATACAATCCGTCTTTGAGCAGTTATTTATATTTTTCATTAAAAAATTGAAGACAGATTGAATAGAAACCGTCTTTGAACGGTGCATGTTTTCAATTTTACCGGTAGGACTGTTTCTGACTTCAACTTGTATGTAACTTTTTATTTAAAATAATTCAAACGCTATTCAAAAGCGGAGTGAAATCATGTTGACTTTGGACAGTATGAAATTTTTATTAAAAATAATTCAAAGTTTAAAGACGGATTGCATTAAATCCGACTTTAAAATTACTGTTCAAAGTGCTATAAATTTAAAAATAATTTAGAGAGTGCAATAGATTGGAAATATTTTTTCCACAACAATATTCCATCAATATCACGGGTGTGAGGTGGTTGGCAACATAACAATAAAATCACCATTAAGAACCAGAGAGGTTGATTGATAGTTTGTTATAACAACCATTGGGGAAGCCGCATGGAGAGGCCCACCCCTACGATCCATTTTATTTTTAGTTCGGCTCTCGTAAAATTTTATATTATAATTTATTTTATTTAATTAAATATTATAAATAGTTCTTGTGTTAGTAGTAAAGTGTGTAAGGGAACTTACATTTGTTTTACTTGAAGTTAGTAGACTGAATCCTATTTATGACGTTTTCAGTCTTTTGTTTTTTTACTCTCGGCCCCCTTAACTTTCAATTCCTGGATTCGCTCCTAAGGACAACTATATAACTACTGAATGGATCTAAATGTTATATATGTGTTATCTTTAGGTGAGTCTAGGGTGCAATGCCTTAATTTAAGGCTAAAAGACGGCAAAGAGGAAATGTTAGAAAACACAGAACTTAAAATGTCATTACATAATTAAAATCTTACATTTTTTGATAACATGAAACCAAAAGTCAAGTTTCGAAACATGTCGTAAAACCACCAGCTTAAAATATCGTACTTTTTATAACATTTCGATTGTGTGATAACATTTCAACTTTCATATTTTCTAACATTTCGGTTGTGCCATTTTTTAGTCTTAAATTAGGAGGTTGTCCTGCAGACTCGTTATCTTGAAACAGAAATTTTTTGCATAAATAAATTAGTTACTGGTAGTCAAACGTATTGTTATCGAATTTGATTGTACAAATTTGTAAACTTTTGGTTGCACACTGTATAGATTGTTTTCATTAATTTTAGGGATAATGTATCTTTTAATCCATAGATTATATCACTTTTACACTGATTCCTAAAGTTTTTTTTGCCAAGATCAAGAGCTAAAGTTTTTTTATCAAACGAGCGAAAGTTCTTATTTGTCCCTTGTACCAACGCTATTTATTAAAATACACCAGGTGAAACTTCTAAATGTATATTGAAATTATATATATATATAAAGAGTTAATTAGAAGAATTTTTTTTTGGATAAAATAATATATTTGATATATGATTGGTCATATAATCGCAGTTACAGAGATACCTTTTATTCAATATCCTTAACAAAAAGTATAAGAGGATTGGACGCAACCACACTTCCCCAAACTTTGATCCTCATTTTAAATTAGTCTCTAAACTTTTGAATGTTCCAATATCATCCCTAAACTATGACCCTCATTCTAAACTAGCCCCTAAATTTTTTGAATGTTCCAATTTCATCCTCAAATTATCGTTTTTAACACATCATATTATTACATAATATACATAAGTGTTTCATGACAATTAACAATTTCTATAGCAATTTTATTAACATAAGATATGATTGGCATATACTAATAATTTGGGGATGAAATTAGAGCATTTAGAAAGTTTGAGGACCAATTTAGAATGAGAGTCAAATTTTGAGTATGAAATTAGAATGCTCAAAAGTTTGAGACCAATTTAGAATGAAGGTCATAATTTAAGGATGAAATTAAAATGTTTAAAAGTTTGGGGACTAATTTAGAATAAAGGTCATAGTTTAAGGACGTGTAGTGCAATTAACTCAAATATAAAATATAAAAATAAATATTTCTTAAATATTTAAGAAAAACATTTACATTAACCATCATTGGCATAGTGTTCAATTTATCACCGTAATATTTTTGATGAAAAGGGGATTATTATTGCATACCTCATTAAAAAACCCTAAACTTAGTAGGAGAAAAAAAGTACATACGATAATAATTAAAGAATCCGATTACAAGGAGAACCACCGACAAGCAAGCTATATTGCATACATTAAAACCCAATATAACCAACCCTATTGAAGGTCAAAGAAACTCAAGCGGATTAGCAGGTACGTGCAGTAACATTAGAGATGCCCATTGCCTGGCCATTACAGTCCTCATGTAAGATCGAAAAGATCGCATCTGGCGGAGAAAAGAACATGTGACAAAGCAACTCGCCAGTTCTTTCCATCTTCACCATTCCATCCGCTACCTTATTGCCCTCATATCTAGCATCCATGATTCAAACTTCCCATTTTCGTTGAAGAAGCAACTCAATGTGATACACCAATGTCGATACCATACCATTACACGACAACACGAGTAACTAATCTAATCACCCCAAGACTATCAGATTCTAATATAAGCATATTGGTCCCAATATAACAAACCATATTCAAGGTCACATAAACTTGTGTAGGCCAGCAGGGACGTGTATTAACATCGGAGACGTCCATCGCCTAGCCATTACAGTCCTCGTGTAAGATTGAAATGATCACATTCGACGGAGAAAGGAAGCTGTGACAAAGCAAAACACCACTTCTTGCCATCTTCTCCATTCCACCCGCTACCTTATTGCCCTCACGCCGAACATTCACGATTCGAACTTCCAATTGTCGTTGAAGAAGCAACTAAATGTGATGCACCAATGTCGACACCATACCATCATTGGCAACACGAGTAACTAATCTAACTGCCTCAAGACTATCAGATTCCAACATAAGCCTATTGGTCCCAATAAACTATGCATTTAGGAGATCTTTATATGTACCCCATAATTTAGAGTCTAACATTGAACACATACCCAAGTTCTTGGTAAACTCGATCACTAGGGGCCCCCATCATCCCAAATAACCCCACCACATGAATCCATCCCAATGGCATTATCTCGAGCCCCATCAACATTCAACTTACACCATCCTTGTTGCGACTATCTCCAACAAGCCAAATCACGCATTATCCTGATAGCCATTTGTTGGGTGGCATTCCTACCTAGTGCAAAACCAACCTCATGCTGCACGTGTCTACTCTTATCTAGCATTGATTTATGATCAATGGAGTATGGGTCGAAGATCATTTGGTTTCTTCTAAGACAAATATTCATCAAAAGAGATCCAAACAAGAGGTCTCAATCATCCTCCATACGAGCAAAACCTCTCACACCTGTCAAGTTTGCATAAATACAGTCCACTTGATCCAAACCAAAGATATTTGCAATTCTCTCAAGTTTAATTAGATCCAACCATATTAGAGCAACCAACAAGCAATGTCGCGAGAGATTTTTAACGTCCTCAAACAATGCCCCATAGGCCCAACAACTACTATCATCAACTAGATGTTGGTGAACGTGCTCCATATTGGTTATAATACGCTTATGATAGACAAGATAAATGAAGAACCAGATACGTGGAAAGCCTCTAAATTTCCCAATCACTAACCAAATTAGTTTCACCGGATCATTCGACTCATCCACTCGACTCTTATAAATAAAATTTACTGTAAACAATTTGTTATTATTCAACTTCTATCTCAGATAGGAGCCTTGGTGGCCGCAATGTGTAGCAAAATATGTGTTGGTAAGAGGTGTTCAAAACGTCCCCAATCCCACTTTCTATTACTCGCAACCATATTAGTGACTGAAAAAGAGCTATTCCCTACGTACCCATGGCCAATAATGTGTCGTGATAGTGGACCCAAATCTCCTAACCAGTGATCCTTTTAAAAATCCAATTGTGATCCATCACCAATCAACCAAGCCATGTTTCTAGGGAAATCTACCCACACCTTACATACCTTTACTTAGGCTCGATCCATTACGAACTAAGGAAGCATCAGGAGCATTACCAATACACTTATATTTGGACCTCAAAAATTGAACCCACAGTTGGTCCTACCGAGAAACTAATTAGAAGGCCAACTTCATATTAAACACATCATTTTGAGTCTTTAAATCCTTCGATCTCAGCCCACTATTCTTAATTGGACAACAAAACTTGTCCTATTTAACAAGGTATACTCCACTATTATTCGTCGTATAGCCCCAAATAAAACGATCGATCAACCGCTTAAAATCAACAGTACATACTCTCTTTGGAAGAATCGTGTCTGCATAGTGTATGATGGTAACACTGCAAGCATAACCTTGGCTACGACAATTCTCCCAACCAAGGATAGCAATTTTGCTTGCTATCCAAAAATTTTCTCCTTTACCGTGTCAATCAAACACTAATATGAGCCCTTAGTAACCCGTGAATAAAGAAAAGGTACCCCCTAAATAACGATCGAGGTCTTCAATCTCTACAAAGCCGAAAGCACCACTAATTTGGTGTCTTACCTCACTCGACACAATATGGGAAAAGAATATTATCATCTTGTGATGTGATCATGGCCCATGATGTTCCAGAAAGGCTTACTTCAGGAACTATGACTTGTGCTCGAGAAAAAATAATGCGATAAACTTTGGAAAGCTTGATTTGTCGAATTTGGGACTCAAATGCAACCACCCTTAGCTCACTCGAGCCTAGCATGAAAACCACCCTTAGCTCACTCTACCCATGTCACATTCTTTTCGTACATTAGTTTGCATGTGTTACATGTTAAATTATAGTTTATGATATAATAAAATCATTTGCATTAGTTGCATTTAGGACACTTATATTTCCAGCATTTTAATAATTATATTACACATGTCTCTTGCACATTTATTTTGTCTTGTTTGCATATTTATGTTAACAAGTTGCATGCACATTTAAGTTGTCATTTCTCTACACATTTAAGATGTCTTATCACATGTGATGATTATTTGTAGGAAATAAGGAAGTAAGAGCACACCAAGGGTTGCAATTGGAAAGGATCTTGTATGGAAGGCTAATGGACATATTCACATAGCACATGGAAGAGGCTAGGTGCATGATGGAAAAAATTCATGAATGACAAAATTTGAATGTATCTTAAAGAGTCCAAAATGCCTTTTAAGCTTCACAACCATTTGGTTACCAAATGGAGTTAAAAGGATCAAACTTTAAAGCATTTTAAAAGCTTCACAAGGCCATTTGGCTACCAAGAGAAGAATAATAGTCACAAGCTTTAAAGACATGCATGAATGGTTATTGAATGGAATTTACTAGATCCGTTTTAAGTTCTTTCCTCTTCCATCTTGTAATTCCTATAAATAGGTTTTATTTGTAGCTATCAAAAGACAACTTGGAATATATATTTTCTTGTGAGTCTCTTGTTCTTTAAGAACTTTATCGATTTGCAAGTTTATCTTGTGAAATTATTCTTTTATATTGTTGGTTCCTAGTTCTTTATAACTAGTGGGTCATGATCCATCAACGGTTTACGAGCATTATAAGGTTCGGGTCGACATTGTTATATAATGTTGGTTCTTCCTTCGTTCTAAAACCAAACTATCCCCCTCAAACATCACCATCACCTCCACCATTTATCCAAACCTCCATTCTAACTCATCAACCATTAACCACCTTCTACACCAAACAAGTATAACCCCTTTGCACTATCTTTTTTTTTTCTACAACCTCCCTTGAACACCCAACCTAACCAATTCAACCCAATTTTTTAGTTTGAGAATAAACTTAGTAGGATCACGATCGGGCAACAAATATGACTTGGAAACTCACGTAACCAAGCTCGTATCATTTGGTATCAGAGCTATTTGGTTCAGTAAGTTTTTCTCTCTCTCACTAATTAGTTTAAAAAAGAAAAAAAGAGGGAAAAACAAGGGAAGTATTTGTACAAAGAAAAAAAATCAAAAGATGGAGGGTCGAAGAAATTGAAAGAAAAAATTGAAGTTGAAAAAAAATTCTCATTTATGAGAAAACTTGCTTCGTTTTGCATTTCTTACTTTTAATGTCATCGTGACCCTTTTCTAACCTTTATTTTTCTTGTTTAAGCCTTCCCTATTTGTCCTACATCTTCCCACCTAACAATCATTTTTGCAGTCGATTTCACAAAAGACTACCTGCTTAGTATTGAGTAAGTTCTTCAAGAACATAAGAGGAGAACAACGAGGTAAAAGGCAAGAGAGTGCAATAAGAGACAAAAGTCAGATCCCGAGTGAAACACGAGTGGTGTGATTACTTTTCTTTGGAGTTATTTTTGTGAGGTTTTGATAGTGAGGTTTATTGGCTAATCATGTCTCAAAATTCTGTGAGAAACATTGTTGGTGATAGTAAAAATGTTAATATGGATGCAACTAATTCCAATCTTCAAGATATTATCCGAGAAATGGACAGGTTGTTGCAACAAAGGTTAGGGCCAATGCAAGAGCGGCTAGAGCAATTAGAGGAACGATCTCAAATGAGGCATAATTTAGAGCACAAGGAAGAATAGATAACGAGGTGGACGATGAAAAAGTAGACAAGCGAGCCTCCCAACAAAGTTCGAGGCGTCAAGAGCCTAGGTACCAAAGAGCTCGCCCACGAGTGGATGATGATCTTAACAACATCAAGCTTAACATTCCACCATTCCAAGGCAAAACCGATCTCGTGGCTTATCTAGCTTGGGAAAAGAAAATCGAGCACATCTTCAAGTGCCACAACTACTCTGAGTGTAAGAAGGTAAAACTAGTCGCCATTGAATTCATGGATTATGCACTAATATGGTGGGATCAGTTGACCTCTAGCAGGAGATGAAACGGTGAAAGGGCTATTTCTACTTGGAATGAGATGAAGGTTGTTATGCATAGGAGATTCATCCCGACTCATTACCGTCGGGAATTATTCAACAAACTCCAGAATCTAAAACAAGGTAATCGGAACGTTGAGGATTACTTTAAAGAGATGGAAGTGGCTATGATTCGTGCTAACATAGACGAAGACTGAGAAGCTACTATTTTAGATTTCTAGCAGGACTTGATCCAGATATTGCCAATATAGTTGAGTTGCAACACAATGTTGACATGGATGATATGATCCACATGGCTATGAAAATAGAAAAACAATTGAAACGGAAAGGGACAGCCCGTCCTTATGCGAGCACTACATCCAAATGGGGGCAAGGAACATACAAAAAGCATGTTGCCATTCCGCCCAAAGATGGTAGTGGTCCCTCAAAACCCAACAAACCCATTGCTGAAACCAGCAAGGGTAAGAATGTTTCTATCCTAGTTAGATCACGTGATGTGTAATGTTTCAAATATTTAGGACGTGGCCACATTTCTAGTCAATGCCCAAACTGTAACGCCATGTTTATCCGAGACAATGGTGAGATTGAATCAGATCATGAGGAAGAAAAGGAAACTAAGGTTCCAACCGATAAAGAGGAGACATAATTTACGGTTGATAGAGAGGCCCTTGTTGTCAAAAGAAGCCTTAGTACACAAGTTATGGAAAGCGAACAACAACGTGAAAACATCTTCCACACCAGATGTCATGTCAATGGGAAGGTATGTTTTGTCATAATAGATGGTGGTAGTTGTGCTAACGTTTCAAGCAATTTGATGGTTGAAAAGCTAGGACTTCCAACCACCAAGCATCGTCAGACGTACAAGCTACAATGGCTTAATGATGGAGGTGAAATTAAGGTGATAAAGCAAGCACTTATTCCATTTTCCATTGGAAAATACAAGGATGAAGTACTCTACGACGTTGTTCCTATGCATGCTGGTCATTTGCTTTTGGGAAGGCCATGGAAATTTGATCGAAGATTGATTCATGATGGCTTTACCAACCGATATTCATTTTCCTATGAAGGGAAGAAAATCACCTTAGCGCCGCTTACTCCTCGACAAGTTTATGAAGACCAAATTCATTTAAGGAAAAGTGTTGAAAAAGACAAAAAGAGTGAAAAAGAAAGAATAGAAAAGTCAAAGGAAAATAAAAAAAGAGGAAATAAATGAATGTGAGGAAAAAATAAAAGAAAGTGAAAAAGGCAAAGAGGAGAATGGTAAAAAAAGAAGGAAAAAGAATGGGCATTTTTGCAAAGGGAAAGGACATTCGAGAATGTTTGATGACGAAAGGATCACTTCTTGTACTTATGTACAAAGAAGCTTTATTGAACACTAACGAACTTAACCCCGATTTGTCATATTCTATTGTGCCTTTATTGCAGGATTATGGGGACTTGTTTCCCGAAGACACTCCGAGCGGTTTACCTCTCATTCGAGGAATTGAGCACCAAATTGACTTCATTCCAAGTACAACTATTCCAAACCGCCCAACCTACCATAGCAATCTTGATGAGACTAGGGAGTTGCAAAGGCAAATTCAAGATTTGATGGAAAAAGGCTACGTGAGGGAAAGCCTTAGCCCATGTGCGGTCCTAGTTTTGCTAGTGGCCAAGAAAGATGGTTCGTGGCACATGTGTGTTGATTGTCGAGCCGTAAATAAAATCACGTTAAAGTATAGACACCCTATTCCACACTTAGATGACATGTTAGATGAACTTAGTGGCGATAATATATTTTCTAAGATAGACCTTAAGAGTGGTTATCATCAAATTTGAATGTGTGAAGGCGATGAATGGAAAACTACATTTAAAACCAAAAAAGGTTTGTACGAGTGTTGGTTATGCCTTTCGGCTTAACTAATGCCCCCTACACTTTTATATGACTAATGAACCATGTTCCTCGTCCATTTATTGGTAAGTTTTGTGTGGTTTATTTTGATGACATACTTATATATAGCAAAACTTTAGAAGATCATGTTCAACATTTCAGGTCATTTCTGGAAGTTTTGAGAGAAAAAAGCTTTATACTAACGTGAAGAAATGCATATTTTGCACCGATAAGCTTTTCCTTCTAGGTTTTGTTGTCAGTTCTAAGGGCCTAGAGGTCGATCAAGAAAAGATCAAAGCGATTCAAGAATGGCCTCGACCTACGAGCATTACACAAGTAAGAAGCTTTCATGGTCTTGCTAGCTTCTACTAGAGGTTTGATCCTAATTTTAGCACCATTGCCGCCCCACTAACAGGGACAATTAAAAAGAATTCAAACTTTTCTTGGGGTAACGAATAAGAAAATTCCTTTAACTTGATCAAAGAGTGTTTAACTAAAGCCCCATTGCTTACCCTACCTGATTTTAACAAAACATTCGAGATTGAGTGTGATGCTTCAGGTTTAGGGATTAGAGTTGTTCTAACTCAAGAGGGGCGTCCAGTGGCATACTTCAGCAAGAAATTAAATAGAGATACTCTCAACTATCCGACATATGACAAGGAGATGTACACTCTAATACGAGCTTTAGAGACTTGGCATCATTACCTTTTGAAAAAAAAAGTTCGTTATACATACCGATCATAAAGCCTTGAAGCATATAAAGAACCAGCGCAAATTAAGCAAAAGACATGCCAAGTGGGTGGAATTCCTTGAGTCATTTCCATACATGATCAAGTATAAGAAGAGTAAGGAGAATATTATTGTTGATGTCGTATCAAGAGCCAGCACAAATTCAACAAAAGACATACCAAGTGGGTGGAATTCCTTGAGTCATTTCCATACATGATCAAGTATAAGAAGGGTAAGAAGAATATTGTTGTTGATGCCATATCACGAAGGTACGTACTCCTTAATACCTTAGGCTCTAAACTACTTGGTTTTGCATTCATTAAAGAGCTTTATGAAACTGACCCTGATTTTGGAGAAATATATAAAGCTTGTGAAAAAGCTACATTTGAAAGGTTCTATAAGCATGATGGATATCTTTTTAAAGAATGACAACTTTGCATTCCTCAAGGATCGGTTCGTGAGGTGCTCGTCAAGGAAGCCCATGGAGGTGGACTAATAGGATATTTTGGAGCAAGCAAAACATTGAGTGCTCTTCAAGAACACTTATATTGGCCAAAACTGAGGAGGAATATGGAGAAGAATGTTAAAGATTCTATCTTTGTTGTGGTCGATAGATTTTCTAAAATGGCACACTTTGTTCCTTGTAACAAAACTGATGATGCTTCTCATGTTGCAAATCCTTTTTTAGGGAAATCGTTCGGTTGCATGGAATTCCAAGGACAATAGTGATAATATATGGTAGAATCGTAACCATAGAATACGACCCTAATCGAAATGCATACATTTGTCTCATACACTATGAGGATGGTGAGAAGAGATATATTTTACATCCCAGATGGGCTATAATTAGAGATAACATTGTTTTTGATCCAATCCGTAGGAATTAGTAGAAAAGGCAAATCCCTTATGATACACCAGATCTGGCTCGGTGTCAGACAAGGATACTAAATTCATGAGTCACTTTTGGAGAACTCTTTGGGGAAAGATTGGAACAAAACTTTTGTTCTCCACGACATGTCATCTACAAATGGACGGAAGAACTAAACTTGTCAATAGGGTTTTATCGACTCTATTAAAGGCAATCATTCAAAAGAACCTAAAGTCATAGGAGGAGTGCTTACCACATGTTGAATTCACCTACAATAGGTTTGTGCACTCTACTACAAAGCATTCCCTATTTGAGGTAGTATATGGGTTCAATCATTTAACTCTAATGGATTTGTTACCGCTACCTTTTTATCAAGTTTTGGACAAGGAAGGAAAGAACAAGGCTTAGTATGTGAAGAAGCTCCACCAACAAGTTTGAGAAAACATTGAGAAAAAAACAAGGCAATATGAGCAAGAAGTTGTTGTCACTGAATTTTCACCTAGCTTTCTTTCCTTGTTTCAATATCTTTGTTTAAGTACGGTGTATGGTTTAATAGCTTGATTCATATGTGCATTATGTTTGGTTTAGTAGCATGGTATGGTATTATAATTAGTTAAGTCTACCTTTTTGATTCTTTTACATATGTGGATAGTTGGTTCTAAGTTAGTGTTCAAAGAAAAATAGATCATTTAGGAAATAAATAGAGTTTATTTTATTCAAACTTTTTGTTTTTGCTAATAAGGGGTTCGATCCATTTAATTTTAAATACATAGTCCATTACAAGGGCCCGTTCGGCCCATTTTATAGGAAAAATTAAACCCTAATGCTCTAATGCCGTTCTTCTAGTTTTTGCCAGCTGAAGAGGAACCATTAGATCAATTTTTGATCCAATGACGCAAGGTCATGCCATGTAGAGTAGCCTGGACTTCGCTTACCCTAGCCGTTAGATCAACGAGTGATCTAAAGGCCCAGATTGGCCAACAACAGAGTACGCGGATTGCCACTCGCGCGTGGTAGTCACGCGCCTAACTTGCTAGTTGCCATCGAACGCTTCGTCTTCTCCGACGCTTCACTTGCTCCGATTTGCTCACGCCAGTGTAGTTGAAGTTTATTTCCAATCAGCAAAAAACATGCAAAATGAAATAAAGTGATTAAATTATTAAAACAGAGCATGGATAGCCAAAACAAATCCCTAATTTGAAGATAAAGCAAGAATCAAGCTCCAAATCGGATATGGACAGAGCTCAAAAGGGTAACCAGCTGGAATTCGAAGTAGAAATTAAAACAAGGTCAGAAGAGCAGCCCCTAAAATGAAGCTATTGGGTTTGATTTGAATAAAATCAAAGCCCGATTTGAAGCACAAAAGATGATTTCTAGGGATTTAAGCTTGAAATGCAAGAAGGTTTACACATATAAATACCCCCTATAAATTCATGTAACACGACAGTGCAGACAACAGATACACACTAGGTACATACAAATTACACAGCTGCACACATACAATTAGCATTCTGAAGTTGTAAAGCTAGCAAGCAAGGATTGTAATCAAAGTTTCAAAGGAATAAGAAAAGTAATATTTCTGGTAACATTCTTCTATTGTCTATGTTTTCAGTTATAGAATAAAGAAAAGGGTTTGTTTTTTACCTCTGATTTGTTAAAACAATATTGTGATTTGATTCTGACGTAGGTCCGGTGAAAATACACGATTTAAGGGTCATTAGAATATGGGAAATTAGGGTTTCCTGGGAAATTTCACCGCCAACAACGGCGGTCGGCACCGGTGGATTGCGGCCGGCACGACAGGCTATCGCCGTGTTCTTCAATTCATGTAGAACATGATAAATGTCTTTAGAGAAAAAATGAAAGCCGAGTTTGATTCATTTTGGGGGGATGTATAAGATGATTTTGTTTCTGATAAAGACTTTATATACCAACCTGATGACCCAACCCATACCCGGCTATAACCCGCGCCCTTCTTCTTTGGATCTTGCGTCGCAGCTCTTCAGCTTTCAATTGTTTCAATTTCGTCCTTTTTCTTCTCAATTTGGCACCAGATTATAAATTTTTTTCGAATTAAGCCTCACATTTTGTTTTCTTTCAATTTAATCACCAATACATATTTTAAAAAGTAAAAATAATTATCTTTTTCTTTATTTTAGAAATCATTTTGATAATTAATTTAATTTAAGTAATTTTGTTCCTTTATATGTGCATATATATGTGTGTAAAACCTTAGGATTAGGGACTTTGAACTTAGAATAGAGACTTGTTTGATAAAAAACTTTCTTCATATTTTGAAAATAAAATACACTTAAAATATCGTAACTTTGATAATTAAAATAAACTTAAACATTCCTTTAGGGTTTAATCACTAATTAGGTTTTAATAAAAGCTTTGACACATTTAATTTTCTCTGTTGGTTCGTTAAAAAGTGAAAACTTAATTAATGCGGTGTCTTATCAAACGGGAATGACGGGTTAGCACCAAGAGTGTTGGTGGTGATTAAAGTTCATTTCTCGGGTGTTAAGGCCGTTAAAATAGATTTACATTCACTTAGCGGACAAATAAATCAAAATTTTGAGAACTTATAAATTCCAATTTTGAAAATACTTTTTGAAACCAATTAGGTACCAACTTTTGGGCATTCTAGGGGTGCTAACCCTTCCCTGCACGTAACCGACCCCCGAACCTGTTTTCTTTATTTTTCATGGACCAAAAATGTTATTTTGATAAATAAAATGTTTTATCAAAATACCCTTATTTTAAAGTGATCCAATCACACTTTTTCAAAAAGATTGGTGGCGACTCCGTGTTTTCTTAAGCTTTCCAAATAACGTCAAAACTCCTAAAAAGGGTTGCGACAGCTTGGCGACTCCGCTGGGGATAGTTTTTTAAAAAACACTAAAAGAGGGTCAGGCCACAAATTGTTTTCAAAAAAAATGTTTTTTTAAAGAGAATTTGCAAGTTCACAAAGGTTTCAATCTATTTGTCCGCTTAATGAATGTAATTCTATCTTACGCATTTTTAAATTGTTACAAAAAGCTCTATTCCCGAGCTTTACCCAATTGTTAAGAGAAGGGAAAACGTTTTGCTCATGTCAGAATATTGATTCTCCGTATGAGCCAAGCAAGTACCTTCGGGACTCATATGCCTCATGTCTTCGTAAGGATATTGATCCTTCGAGAAGACATATAAAGTGAGACCTCTTGAGTTGAACTTGGTTCGTTTGAAGCCTATAATGGGTGAGAACCAGGGGCCTTGCTACCCTTAGTAAGGGACAGCAAGGACAGCTCGGGTACCTTTTAGAACCCAACCGTTTTAGAACCTAAGGCCCACCCTAATAGAGTTATGAGGAAAACCTAGGGTTTTAAGTAATAAGGGGAGACATGTCCTGGAGTATTGGAATGTGCTGCCCAGAATTGTTCGTGAATTTATTTCGAACTCTCTATGTTTTCTTGATTTTAATCTTCCTTCCCCTTGTCTTATTGTTTTGCATATCCATTCATGCAACATCATTACATATCTAGAAGGGATTGATTCTCAAAATAATTGTTCATCTTTGAAAAGCTCTTGTTATGGACGGAAGGATTTTGAAAAGTGAAGATGAGAATGCAAAGGTACGACATTGGTCTGAGGTAAATCAGCGAACATTTGGGGACAGTCTAGCAGTTGATCATGAAATAGAGACTTCAGAATATGCCCACATCAGTATCAAACAGAACAACGTGCAAGAACTGCAGTAAATCTGAGAGTATTTTGATTATGAGACTAAGCAATTGTTCCATGAAGTCTATGGTGATATAGCCTATCTCTTGTACGTGAAGGTTGATGAACAGTTTCTGAAAGCCTTGGTCCAATTATGGAATCCAGGGTATTGTTGCTTCACTTTTAATAAAGAAGATATGATGCCGACATTTGAGGAGTACTTAGCCCTTTTCAATCTGTGTAAAGTAATGAAAAATTGGGTCTATGCCAAGCCTCCTAAAAACAAAAACCCACATGCAAGACTTCAAGTTTTCGCTGGTATGAGTGATGGTTGGGTCAAAGGGTTGATACAGAAGAGATGACGCACCTTTAATTTCCCTTGGTCAAGCATCATAAGTATAATTTTAATTTACCCCGACAGGGAAAAGAGGGTTGATCTCCTAGTCATTGCAATTTATGATTTAGTCATCTTTTTGAAGGTTCTAGGGAACATTGATGTGGCTTCCTTTAACAACTAAAGAGATGAGTCAATCCAGTGCCAGCTGTACTTGCTGAAACCTTCATTTCCCTTAATACTTGTCGAAGAGTTGAAGGTGTCCTTTTTAGAGGATGTGCTCCACTTCTACAATTTTGGGCCCTCAGTCATTTTTGGAAGTGCCCGACATTGGCTTAATCAAATGTGTTTTCCTCGAACTTTTCACCTCTCTGAGAGTTCTTAGCGAAGGATTGACCTGTTGTTAAGAAGAATAAATGGATTGATATATTCAGGGATCGTCATGATGAAGACATCAGATGGAGAGTTCCTTGGATGGGTCATACCAAAGTCCTATATAAATGTGGAGATTTCAACTTCCTAATATTGCTAGGTTTATGGGGAGGAATTGGATGTGCTCCCTTGCAAGTATCTCGTTAGTTTGGGTCTCAACAATTCATCTCATTCACTACTAGTCTAGGCTCATCAGAATTCGAGTTCCAAGGAGAGTTCAGACAGAAGATTCAGAAAATTAGTGATGCATGGAACTACTATTATCATATGAAGTTAGAATCTGATAGTCATTGCATGTACACCCCGGACTATGATATTTGGAGGCATGCGAGAGTAAATGACAAAATCATAGCACCTACACCCAGACAGGCCAAGTCTCTAGAAGAACACTTAAAGGTAGTCCCTACAGAAGCTGACATCCTAAGAGAAGAGTTAAGAAGGGCTAAGTTGGAGATAGAAGCCTTACGAGAGCAGAACCAAAGAGACAAGTTTGAGTCAAGCCTCGATGTTGAGAAGTATAAAGGGGAGACGAAGCGAGTGATAAAGCTATATGAAGACCTAGAAAAGAAGTTTGAGATCTAAAGGGTTGACTTCCTCAAGTTCTAGACTACTGTTCGAAATGTTGATTTGAGAAAGACTTCGGAGCAGTGAAAGCAAGAAATCGAACATTCTGTAGAAAAGAAAAGGAACGAGGAAGGTGTGAGGTTGAAAAATATAGACGAGCCCTTGCTAAAGAAAAGAGAAAGGTAAACTGGCAATTGAAAGTGGAAGTAGCAAGCGAATTTTGGAAAAGGAGAAGGAAAATGTGGCTACATGGAAAAAGAAGGCACATGATGGCAAGATTCGTTCATTCAAACTGCAGACATCATATGATGAAACAAGCGAGAAGTTGAAGCAAAGTCAGGCTTGTGTTGCTAAATTGCAAGCCAAGATAGATGATTTGAACTGCTCGTTGCAAAGACTCCAGAATCATCACACCTATATTGAACTTCAGGCATGTCTAAGTGAGAATGATACTTTGAAGAAACAGGTTGAAGGAATGGATAACATAATCTAAGAATGTAGGACAAAGATCCTGGTCCTTGAAGACATTGCTGGGGGAGGTAATGGCTACTGGTTCACTCGTCTTAGAGACATGGCTAGAAGATTTCAAGAACGGGATAAGTTTGATAGGACTGTCATGACCCAGGTATAGGATGTGGCTCGACACATGATGATGTTGGTCACTGAAGTGCAGATCTTCGTCAGTATGTCAAGCCAGTAGGAGAAGTGGGACCAAGGCTAATGTGGCTCGTTGAAGAAATCAAGGAACTAGGAGTTCGGGCTAAAAAATATTCACAAATGAGATTTGATGTAATAAGGACCTTTTTATATTCAATAAAAGAGTTGTTTCTTGAGCAGATATTTCATGGAATTAATGGCCCTTCGCTTGTACTCATGCATTTGCATTTTATTCTTCTGTGTTTTATAGTTTTCCTTTGCATTTATGCATGCATACATGACATAATAAGAATCTAACTTAAATAAAAATGACAGAAAATCAAAATAGCAAAAATGAATCACAAGTACGGTACTCAATCTCAAGTCAGAGCAATGGAATACAGAGTGACGGGCTTAGAAAGCAACCATAAGAGTACCCAAGATAGGTTAGACAAGCTAGAGACGGATCTGAAGCAACAGATAGGGTTAGTTCATTAAAAGATGATTGGTTCAATTGCATCCATGTTAGGCTTTAGGGACCTAGATGCGGTGGAAGCTGGGGAGGAAGCTAATGCTATGTCAAAATTTTAGGGGATGGCCTTCGTTCATCCAAGCATGCAAAGAGAAGCTCAATCTTCTAAGGTCAAGATTTCACCACATTTTGTTAAAACCTCAGCTCGGAATGATAGGAAGATAAACTCTGAAGAGGTCCTTGAGATGCATGATCTCGATGAAATTGCCGATAAGGTAAAAGTCGAGAAGAAATGGGAAGATTTCTATGAGAAGTTGGAGGGAATGATTAAGTCTTTCCAAGAATGAGGTATATATGGAGGAGTGGATGCCAAGGATTTAAGCCTAGTGAATGATCTGGTAGTACCACTAAAGTTCAAGGTCCTTGACTTCAAAAAATATAATGGAACTACGTGCCCTTCAGCCTATCTAACTATGTATTGCAGAAAAATGTTTATGTATCTTGACAATGAGAAGTTGCTTATCCATTTCTTACAAGATAGTCTAGTAGGATCAGTTGCACGCTGGTACACGCAGCTAAGTCGAGTTAACATCAGATCATGGAATGATTTATCCAGAGCATTCAGTGAGCAGTACAAGCATATTTCAGACATGATTCCAACCCATTTAGTTCTGCAAAGGATGGAGCAAAAGCATCATGAGAGCTCCTGCTAATACGCGCAAAGATGGAGGGATGTGGCTGCCCAAGTTCAACCACCATTACTAGAGAATGAGATTATCCCAATGTTCGTGGAGACATTAAAGGGTTCTTTCTATGATCGCATACTCAATCATGCCATAAAGAGTTTCGCGAAAATGCTTATAAATGGATAGTTGATTCTTACAGCCATGAAAAGTGGAAAGTTGGATAGTGGGGAAACAAAGAAACCATACAAAAAGAGAGACAATGAAGTCAATACCACTAATGTCTACAACCCCAGTTACTCAAAGGGGGTAGTCTTCAACAAGCCCAATGTCTCGACCACAGCTCCAGCAGTCACTAATCCTCCAAAGGAAGAACGAAGATATCAAGGGAGCTTGAAACCATATTTCCCTCCTATTCCAATGACATATGCAGAATTGTTTGTTGAATTGGTCAAATCCCAGATGGTGCTGCCCAGACACGTTCCCTCATTCTTACAACCATACCCACCATGGTATGATGAGAAGGCACAATGCGAATATCATGTAGGAGTTAAGGGGCATAGCATTGAGAATTGCACTGCATTCAAAAGGGTGGTTGATGACTTAAGAAAATTAGGGATGTTATCATTCGATACGTCAGAAGATAAGGGAAACCCTCTACCAAATCATCAGAAGGCAGGTGTGAATGTAATCATAGAGGAGGAAGATAAAGTGGTTAAGGAATGTGTTGCTGAAGTTAGAACTCCCATGAAATGGGTATGGGCTCAAATGGTGGCAGTTACTACTCTGGAATGAAGCCTTTAGTTATTAAGGCTAAAACGAGAGTTAGTGAGTCAGTAAGGAGTGTAACCCCGCAGCTTATAATTAAGGCACCGACCCCGTTTCCATACAAAAATAGCAAACAGGTCCCTTGGAATTACGCTTGTGCGGTGGCAGCTCAGGGAGAAACATCTGTTAAAGAGAAAAAAGAACTAGTCAATGAGGTGAGCCATTTCACGAGGAGTGGAAGGCTCTATTCCCAGCCAATAGCAAGGATAGAGATATAACGCAAAGAAAGGTTGTTGCTGAGGAGCCTGAGAAAGAAGATAATAGAGATTTCTTCAAAGAAAAACTGACAGCATATCATGAGCCTGTGAAGGAATCGGAGGCTCAAGAATTCTTGAAGATTTTAAAACACAGTGAATATAGTGTGGTGGAGCAACTCCACAAGCTTTTGGCTTGAATTTCTATGTTATCTCTATTATTAAGTTCTAAAGGCCACCGTGAGGCCTTATTAAAGATTCTGAACCGGACATTCGTACCGAAGGAGATCACAACCAATAAGATGGTTATGTTAGTCGGTAACATTGCTGGCAACAACTTTATTTCATTTAACGATGAGGAAATACTAGACGAAGGAAGGGGATCATGCAAGGCTTTACACATCACTACCAGATGTGAGGGACATATGTTACCCAGTGTCCTTATTGATAATGGGTCGGCACTGAATGTTCTACCGTTAGCCACACTGAAGAAGCTGCCAATAGATAGTTATCATATGAGAACCTATCAAAACACGGTAAGAGCATTTGATGGAAGTTAGAAGGATGTGTTAGGAAAATTAAGGTGCCTTTGCAAATTGGACCAACGACCTTCTATGTTGAGTTTGTGGTCATGGAATAAGACCCATTTACAACTGCTTGCTTGGGCGCCTATGGATCCACATGGTAGGAGCGGTCCCATCTACTTTACACTAGAAGCTGAAATTCGTAATCGATGGTCAACTAATAAATGTCGGTGCAGAGGAGGAAATCATTACATCAGTAACCACAGATGCACCCTTTATTGAGATCGATGAGGGTGCGCTCGAGTGTCATTTTAGGACATTGGAGCTAGTCAATGCAACCTTTGTCACTGAAGGGAGCAAGGTTCCAGAACAAGAATTATCAAGTTGTGCGAAGATGCAGGTAAAACAAACGCTTGGGAAATGAGCTGAAATTAGAAAGGGTTTGGAAAGAGACATCAAGGGAAGATGTATCTCGTAGCAACCCCAGCAAAAAAGGATCGGTTTGGCTTGGGCATTAAGCCCAACAAATGGCAAAGAATGGCTGAAATCAGAAAACATCAATAGATGAGAAGATCTAGATTGAAGGGAAAAGAGATTGAGTGGGAGCCGATGACTTTCCCACCCCTGAGCCATAGCTTTGTATCCGGAGGCATGCTAGATCCAAGTGCCCCAGTTAGTGAGAAAGAAAAATGAGAGAGCGTTTTATGTGAAGCGCTTGAAAAGCTGAGTATTAACGCTGTGGAAGAAGATAGTCAGTATCTGTCAGTAATTCGCCCTTGCTCTGAGCTTGACAATTGGACTGCTGAAGAAATTCCTATAGTCTTTAAGACTGTTCAGAGTAATTCTCAAAACCAACCCCTTTGCTTCAGGCCCAGAGACAATAGGGGATCTTATGTAAAGGGCCTATGTCAAACTTTTAATTTGAATTCAATAAAAGATGCATTTCCTTAAATCTTATGTGGCAATTTTTTTTCGTAAATAAACCAAAACCAATTGAAAACCATAAAGTTAAAAGCATAAAAAGCATTTCATTCATTTTATTTATTCCCTTTGTATATATCTTTTGCCTATTCCTTTTTCAGGTCTTTAGATATCATTGGCATAAATGAATCTGAGTCTGACTTCGAGGTTGATTTTGAATTACCTCTGTGCTTGGAGGAAGTTGGAAATATTGATGATAAGGAAGAATATGATTTACCCGGTGACTTGCTCAGAATGGTAGAGGGAAAGGAAAAGCAGATTATACCATATAAAGAGGAGCTAGAAACATTAAACCTCAGTACTAAAGAAGAAAAGCGAGAGGTGAAGATTGGTACTACCATCATAGCCAAAACCAAACAAAGTCTATTCGAGCTCTTCAAAGAGTTCAAAGATATGTTCGCTTGGTTGTATCAAGATATGCCCAGCCTTAACACTGACATCTTCATGCATAGGCTCCCTATAAAGGTAGGATGCGAACCTGTAAAGTAAAAGCTTAGAAGAATGAAGGCTGAAACACTTCTCAAGATCAGGGATGAGGTAAAGAAGTAATATGATGCAGGATTCCTCGAGGTAGCCAAGTATCTGGAATGGGTGGCGAATATTGTCCTAGTACCGAAGAAAGATGGAAAAGTACGAATGTGTGTTGACTACAGGGACCTCTATAAGGCAAGCCCTAAGGACAATTTCTCACTCCTACATATTGGCACTTTAGTTGACAATACATCTGGTCATTCACTCTTCTCTTTCATGGATGGTTTCTCAGGGTATAACCAGATTAAGATGTGCCTAGAAGACATGGAAAAATGACTTTTGTGACACTATAGCGAACCTTTTGCTATAAAGTGATGCCCTTTGGACTTAAGAATGTAGGGGCAACCTATCAAAGAGACATGGTCACCCTTTTTCATGATATGATGCATAAAGAAATAGAGGTATGCATTGACAATATGATCACCAAATCTCGATCTAAGGAAGAACATCTAGTTAATTTAGAAAAGCTTTTTCTAAGACTGAAAAAGTTCCAGTTGAAGCTCAACTCGGCTAAGTGCACATTTGGGGTCACATTTGGAAAGTTATTGGGTTTTGTTGTGAGCAGAAGGGGAATTGAGATCGACCCTGATAAGATAAAAGCTATACAGGAACTCCCACTACCTCGAACACAAAAGGAAGTTCGAGATTTTCTAGGGCGATTAAATTACATCCCATGTTTCATTTCCCAGCTAACTAATAAGTGTGATCCAATATTTAGGTTACTCAAGAAGAATAACACGGGGACATGGGATAAAGAATGTCAAGTGGCTTTGGAAAAGATCAATGAGCAGTTGAGTAATCCTCTAGTATTAGTACCGCTTGTTTCAGGGAAGCCACTGATCTTGTACCTAACGGTCTATGAAAATTCCATGGGTTGTATGTTAGGGCAACATGATGATACTGGAAGAAAAGAAAATGTGATATATTACCTGAGTAAGAAATTCACTGATTGTGAAACCAGATCTTCTTCCATTGAAAAGCTATGTTGCTAAAAGGCTCAGACAGTATATGTTATATCATACTACGTGGCTAATCTCGAAGTTGGATCCACTAAAGTTCATGATAGAAGCTCCAGCCTTATCAGGAAGATTAGCACATTGGCAGATGTTACTATCAGAATTCGATATCCAGTATGTGAGCCTAAAAGCGATAAAAGGGAGTGTTGTAGCTGACTTTTTTGGCAAGCCACGCCTGTGATGAATATGAAGCGTTAAATTTTAATTTTCCTGATGAAGACTTGATGCGTATCTTAGAGGATGATGAGACTCCAACAAAATCTTGGGTTATGAACTTTGATGGTACAACAAATGCGTTAAAGCAAGGTATAGAGGCAGTTTTGGTTTCATCGAAAAGAGATTTTTACCCTTTCACCAGTCGTTTGAAATTCTTCTGCACTAATAACATGGTGAAGTACGAGACCTGTATAATGGGTCTAAGAAAGGCTATAAAGAGGAAAATCCATACCCTAAGAGTTTTTTGGGGATTCTGCATTGGTCATTTATCAAATATGTGGTGAATGGGAGACAAAAGATGCGAAGTTGGTAGAATACCACAAGTTAGTCCTCAAGCTAATCAAAGAGTTCGATGAGGTTACTTTCAAGTATCTCTCTAGGGAAGACAATTAGATGGCTAGCGCTTTAGCCACCTTAGCCACTATGTTTAAGGTAAGTGAGGGTTCTGAGATAGTGCCAATCAGATTACATATGCTAGACTCTCCGGCCCATTGTTATGATGTGGAAGAAGAGATAGATGGATTGCCATGGTACCATGACATCTTGCAATATGTAAAATTCTAGCAATACCTGCCGCAAGCTACACAGAATGAAAAGGAAATAATCAAGAAAATGGCATCAGGGTATATCCTTAATAAAGAGATTTTATATAAAAGAATTCATGATCAAGTGCTTCTAAAATGTGTGGGTGCAAAAGAAGCTCAATTAATTATCGAAAAAGTTCATGAAGGAGTTTGTGGAACCCATCCTAATGGTTTCACCATGGGCAGAAAGATCATGCGTCTTGGATATTATTGGACAACCATGGAAGGTGATTACATCAACCATTCTCGCAAATGCCACAAGTGTCAAATCTATGCTGACAAGGTTTATACGCCACCTCAACCTCTTCATGTTATGATATCCCCTTGGTCGTTCTCCATGTAGGGCAATGATGACATCCGTCAGATTCACCATAAGGCATCAAACGGGTGTTATTTTATCTTGGTAGCCATTGATTATTTCATGAAGTGGGTAGAAGTAGCCTCGTATGTAAACGTCACCAGATCCACGGTTTGCAAGTTTTTGAAAAAGGAAATCATTTGTCGATATGGCTTGCTTGAAAGTATCATCACCGACAATGCCTCTAATTTGAATAATAGGATGATAAATGGAGTATGTGAGCAGTTCAATGTCAAACATCATAATTCTGTGGTATATCGCCCAAAGATAAATGGGGCAGTGGAGGCTGCAAATAAGAATATCAAGAAGATAATTGTAAAAATGATTGATACTTATAAAGATTGGCACAAGAAGCTACCATTTGCCTTATATGCTTATCAAACCACAGAAAGAACTTCCACTAGGGCAACATCTTTCTCATTGGTATATGGAACGAAAGCTGTATTACCGATTGAAGTTGAAATACCATCGCTCCGTATCTTGATGGAAGCAAAGTTGGAAGAAGCATAATGGGTTCAGGCAAGATATGATCAACTGAGCTTAATTGAAGAAAAAAGATTGAAAGCACTGTGTCATGGACAAATGTATCAAAGAAGGATGATAAAGGCTCATGAGAAGAAAGTTCACCTGAGAGAATTTAAAGAAGGTGACTTGGCACTAAAAAAGAAGTTATCAATCCAAAGCGATTTCTGAGAGAAATAGGCACCAAATTGGGAAGGACCTTTCATTGTAACAAAGGTTTTCTCATGTAGGGCATTAATTTTGGCTAAAATGGATGGAGATGAACTTCAGAGTCCAATAAACTCAGATTCAGTCAAAAAGTATTATGTTTGAAAAAGAAGGAAAAAGGAAAAAAGAACAAAAGAAAAAGAAATAAAAAAAGAAAAAAGAGAAAAAGAAAAAGAAAATAAGAAAAAAGAGGAAAAAAGGAAAAGGAAAAAAGAAAAAGAAAATAGGGGTTCAAAATGAAAACCCGTAAAGGGCATTTTGAAACCAAATGAGGATCTGAGTTGAAAACCCGTAAAGGGCGGATCAGATAATTTACAAAAGTGGTCCTTTCACAAATCGATCCTTGGGATTCTATACCAGAAAAACTTCATATCTTCATGTGTAGTCATTATTTCCAGAGTCAGCTTAGCATAGGTAGGGTTCAAGGCATCTTCTGGAGTCTCGACAGAAGGAATTTAGGCTTTGATATCTGAAAAAACTTGTTTCCATCCTTGTGATTTTCTTTCCCTTGTTTGCCACAATGCTAATAAATTTCGTTGTGTAAACCTTTCCCATATACCTGTCTTTTTCATAAGCATCTTGCATTGAAATGAAAATTAATAAATTTGATATCACTTGAAATATACAAAAGATTTTTAGGTATTACTTTGAAATTTGTCTAAAATGGTATTGGAACTATGAGCTGTTCTGTGGTCAAATTTGGAGCTTAGGGCATAAAGAGCAGCAAACTTATGAAGAGATTCAAGATGGAAATAGGTTTTGCTACAAATATTTCCATTCGGAGACCTTTGCGGAGGACCCTCAAGAGATGTTTTGACATTACCTTAAGGCAGCATACTGCAAAGCAGGGATGCTTACACGAGACAATTTGTTTTCTACAACAATGAGAACAATTTTACAGACATTGGAGGAAATAGCTAAGGATATGAGAAATTGGGAGAACAGCAGGATTCTTGGAAGCTTGTCACTGGACATTGATGTATCAACTACAATTATAACTTGACAAAGGCTAAAAGAGTGTTGAAGAATATGAGGATAAAGTCAATCCTTCCAACCAGGAGTACAAGATAATTGGATTGAGCGGGCAAATGTAAAAAGATCAAAAATGTTGTCTATTAAGCAAATAGGTACTAGGAATAAGAATGGAGAATAAGAGATGATGGAAATGACTATCTATGATTATTTTGTCAACCATCGCAATATTCAGATGATTTCCCACGCATTAATGATGGCGAGCCTAAGCATCCCCCATATATCCCCACGAAGTTTTACTCTTAGAGGTCCCAACAATGCTATACACTTCGCAAAGAGCTTCCCTGGTTGAAAAATCAAGGCAGAAGTCATAGGAAAAGATGAATAGGGCATTGAACCTATGGTATAACACAAGTGGTGTTTTGGTGAACTCCAATCTCACCCAAATTAAATGATGGGTCCTACAATTCCCGAAGTTAAGAGTAGGCAATAGTGAAGATTTCTTTCCAAGGAATGGTCGATGAAATTTTAACAACAAGAAATTGGTGAAGCCAACTAGCATTGAAAGATGGGTTATTGCAAGTATAGAGAAATAAAAGAAGTCATACTGTATCCTCTGATGGGATGGGCTAGAAATAGGCACTTACCATCTGTTGCCAGAGTTGAAAAAATGTTTGAGATGATATGATTCAAGAAAACTATTAAAAGGATTATAAAAGCAAAAAAGACATGCATTCATGTTTTAGACATCCTTAGGGGCATGATCATTATGCCTGCATCAAATGTCAGTTTTTTTACAGGTGTAAAAACCCTCTCTACAAAAGAACCTGCCTATCCGTTCGGGCATTTGGAGAATGGAACCTGCTTATCTATTCGAGCATGAGGAGAATAGAACCCGCCTATCCGTTCAGGCATTTAGAGAATGGAATCTGCTTATCTATTCGAGCATGAGGAGAATAGAACCCGTCTATCTGTTCGGGCATTTTGAGAATGGAACCTACTTATCTATTCGAGCATGAGGAGAATAGAACCCGCCTATCCGTTCAGGCATTTGGAGAATGGAACCTGTTTATCTATTCGAGCACGAGAAGAATAGAACCTGCCTATCTGTTTGGGCATTTGGAGAATGGAATATGCTTATCTATTCAAGCACAAGGAGAATAGAACCCACCTATCCGTTCAGGCATTTAGAGAATAGAATTTGTTTGTTGATGGTTCAGTAATTGGTGAAATTTAGTGTCCTTTTGTTCTTTGGTCAATTCATGTTTCACTGAAATGACCAAAGAGGGGCAGTTGTTGTCACTGAATTTTCACCTAGCTTTTTTTCCTTGCTTTCTTGTATCAATATCTTAGTTTAAGTATGGTGTATGGTTTAATAGCTTGATTCATACGTGCATTATGTAGGTTTAGTAGCATGGTATGGTATTATAATTAGTTAAGTCTACCTTTTTGTTTCTTTTACATATATGGATAGTTGGTTCTAAGTTAGTGTTTAAATATAAACAGATCATTTAGGAAATAAATAGAGTTTATTTTATTCAAACTTTTTGTTTTTGCTAATAAGAGGTTCAGTCCATTTAATTTTAAATACATAAAGTCGATTACAAGGGCCCGTTCGGCCCATTTTATAGAAAAAAATTAAACCCTAATGCTCTAATGTTGTTCTTCTGGTTTTTGTGCAGCTGAAGGGGAACCATTGGATCAGTTTTTGATCCAACGGTGCAAGGTCATGCCATGTGGAGTAGCCCGAACATCGCTTATCCTAGCCGTTAGATCAACGAGTGATCTAACGGCCTAGATTGGCCAACAACAGAGTACGCGGATCGCCACTCGCGCGTGGTAGTCACGTGCCTAACTTTCCAGTTGCCATCGAACGTTTCGTCTTCTCCGATGCTTCACTTGCTCCGATTTGCTCACGCCAGCATAGTTAAAGTTCATTTCCGATCAGCAAAAAACATGCAAAATGAAATAAAGGGATTAAATTATTAAAACAGAGCATGGATAGCCAAAACAAATCCCTAATTTGAAGATAAAGCAAGAATCAAGCTCCAAATCGGATATGGACAGAGCTCAAAAGGGTAGCTAGCTGGAATTTGAAGCAAAAATTAAAACAAGGTTAGAAGATTAGCCCCTAAAATGAAGCTATTGGGTCTGATTTGAATAAAATCAAAGCCGGATTTGAAGCACAAAAGATGATTTCTAGGGATTTAAGCTTGAAATGCAAGCAGGTTTGCACATATAAATACCCTTGTAAATTCATGTAACACGACAGTGCAGACAACAGATACACACTAGATACATACAAATTACATAGCCGCACACATACAATTAGCATTCGTAAGTTGTAAAGCCAGCAAGCAAGGATTGTAATCGAAGTTTCAGAGGAATAAGAAAAGCAATATTTCTTGTAACATTCTTCTACTGTCTATGTTTTTCAATTATAGAATAAAGAAAAGGGTTTGTTTTTTACCTCCGATTTGTTGAAACACTGTTGTAATTTGGTTCCAACGTAGCTCCGGTGAAAATAAACGATTTAAGGGTCACCAAAATCTGGAAATTAGGGTTTTTTGGGAAATTTCATTGCCGGCAACAGCGGCTGGCATGACGGACTATCGCCGTGTTCTTCAATTCATGAAGAACACGATGAATGTCTTTAGAGAAAAAATGAGAGTCGAGTTTGATTCATTTTGGGGGGATGTATAAGATGATTTTGTTTTTGATAAAGACTTTATATACCAACCTAATGACCTGACCCATACCCGGTTATAACCCGCGCCCTTCTTCTTTGGATCTTGTGCCACAGCTCTTCAGCTTTCAATTGTTTTAATTTCGTCCTTTTTCTTCTCAATTTGGAAACATATTATAAATAGTTTTCAAATTAACCCTCACATATTGTTTTCTCTCAATTTAATCACCAATATATTTTTTAAAAAGTAAAAATAATTATCATTTTCTTTATTTTAGCAATTATTTTGATAATTAATTTAATTTAAGTAATTTTGTTCCTTTATATGTGCATATATGTGTGTAAAACCTTAGGATTAGGGACTTTGAACTTAGAATAGAAACTTGTTTGATAAAAAACTTTCTTCATATTTTGAAAATAAAATACACTTAAAATATCGTAACTTTGATAACTAAAATGAACTTAAACATTCCTTTAGGGTTTAATTATTGATTAGGTTTTAATAAAAGCTTTGACACATTTAATTTTCTCTGTTGGTTCGTTAAAAAGTGAAAACTTAATTAATGCGGTGTCTTATCAAACATGAATAACAGGTTAGCGCTAGGAGCGTCGGTGGTGATTAAAGTTAATTTCCCGGGCGATAAGGTTGTTAAAATAGATTTACATTCACTTAGCGGACAAATAAATCGAAATTTTGAGAACTTGTAAATTCCAATTTTGAAAATACTTTTTGAAACCAATTAGGTACCAACTTTTGGGCGCTGTGGGGGTGCTAACCCTTCCCTGCACGTAACTGACCCCCGAACTTGTTTTCTTTGTTTTTCGTGGACCAAAAATGTTATTTTGATAAATAAAACGTTTTTATCAAAATACCCTTGTTTTAAAGTGATCCAATCACACTTTTTCAAAAGGATTGGTGTCAACTCCGTGTTTTCTTAAGCTTTCCAAATAACGTCAAGACTCCTAAAAAGGGTTGCAACAGAAGCCAACAAAGGATGTAGGAGAATTACCTTTGAACCCGATGATTGGGTTTGGTTGCATATAAGGAAAGAAAGATTTTCAACTCAAAGGAAATCCAAGCGACTACCTCGAGGAGATTGTCTATTTCAAGTGGTTGCAAAGATAAAAGATAATGCCTTAAACTAGATATTCCGGGCGAGTATAATGTCAGTGCCACCTTCAATATATCTGATTTGTCTCCATATGATGCAAGTGATGATTTGGGGTCAAATCGCTTCAAAAAGGGAGGAAATGATGTGATCATGGCCCAAGATGTTCCGAAAATGCTTACTTTAGGACCTATGACTCGTGCTCGAGCAATAATAATGTGAGAAACTTTGGAAAGCTTGATTTGTCGAATTTGGGACTCAAATGCAACCACCCTTAGCTCACTCAAGTCTTGCATGAAAACCCTTAGCTCACCCGACCCATGTCATCTTCTTTACGTGCATTAGTTTGCATATGTTACATGTTAAACTATAGTTTATGATATAATAAAATCATTTACATTAGTTGCATTTATGACACTTATATTTCTAGCATTTTAATAATTATATTACACATGTTTCTTGCACATTTATTTTGTCTTGTTTGCATATTTATGTTACCAAGTTGCATGCACATTTAAGTTGTCATTTCTCTACACATTTAAGATGTCTTATCACATGTGATGATTATTTGTAGGAAATAAGGAAGTAAGAGCACACCAAGGGTTGCAATTGGAAATGATCTTGTATGGAAGGCTAATGGACATATTCACATAGCACATGGAAAAGGCTAGGTGCATGATGGGAAATTTTCATGAATGACAAAATTTGAATGTATCTTAAAGAGTCCAAAATGCCTTTTAAGCTTCACAACCATTTGGTTACCAAAGGGATTTGGAAGGATCAAACTTTAAAGCATTTTAAAAGCTTCACAAGGCCATTTGGCTACCAAGAGAAGAAGGATAGTCACAAGCTTTAAAGACATGCATGAATGGCCATTGAAAGGAATTTACTAGATCCATTTTAAGTCATTTCCTCTTCCATCTTGTAATTCCTATAAATATGTCTCATTTATAGCTATCAAAAGACAACTTGGAATATATATTTTCTTGTGAGTGTTTAACTCTCTTGTTCTTTAAGAACTTTATCGATTTGCAAGTTCGTCTTGTAAAATTATTCTTTTTCATTCTTTTATATCATCGGTTCCTGGTTTTTTATAATTAGTGGGTCATGATCATTCAATGGTTTACGAACATTATAAGGTCTGGGTCGACATTGTTATATAATGTTGGTTCTTCCTTCGTTCTAAAACCAAACTATCCCCCTTAAACATCACCATCACCTCCACCATTCATCCAAACCTCCCTTCCAACTTATCAACCATTAACCACCTTCTACACCAAACAAGTATAACCCCTTTGCACTATCTTTTTTTTCTTTTCTACAACCTCCCTTGAACACCCAACTTAACCAATTCAACCCAATTTTTCAGTTTGAGAATAAACTTAGTCGGATCACAATCAGTCAACAAATATGACTTGGAAACTCACGTAACCAAGATCCTATCATCTTGGCGGTGCTATCCTTATGACTAGAAGTAGAAAAAATAATTCCAATACACAACGCAAGACAAGAACTTGATCTATAGAAGCTTCGACAAACAACCCTTTATCATCCGCAAAACACAAGTGGGATATACCTGGCGTTGATCTCAAATTTCACGACCACTTGTCTCACCCTTAAGTCTGAATTTAACCTCCATTTTGTCAGAAAGTACTCCAAAGTTCATGACTCGACAACAAATCTTCAGGTTTCTCTCTCATCGATCACCTTCTTTCGTCATTAGATGGAGCCCGTTTCTTAGTATGTTACTTCTCTCGTAAGCGAATTTTTCAATCGTTGAATCTTGAGAAGTTCCTTTATTATTTGGTAAATGGACGTCATCAAAAAGTTAACGGAGGAGTGACAAGAAATGTCCAATGTCTAAACTTCAGGGAGTAAATTGAACGTGTTGAAACTTTAGTAACCAAAATAGATTTAAGAGTAAAGTTCAATGATGGTTTACGTAAGTTACCTATAAAGGAAACATATTTCAAGCACTGATAAAGAAAACTTTGCTTTTTACAATTGGGTTTAAATTAGGGTTAAAACCTTAGTTTAGGGTTTCAAATTTATGATTTATGGTTAAAGTATGAAGTTTAAGGGTTGAGGTTTAATATTTTCAAAATTAGGGTTATAGATTTAGATTTTATATTGTGGAGTTTAAATAGCATACTTGTGTAAAAAAAATTTACACTAACAATGTATCAGATGTTAACCCTACATAAATTAGAATAGAATATAAAAATGAAAATTACTTTGATATACAAGTGTGTGAACTTTATGTGCAAGAATTTAGTTTATAATTTAGGGTTTAATGTTAAGAGGTTTAAATCATATGATTTAGAATTTAGAGTTAGAGTTTGAGATTTATAATTTAAAATTTAAAATTTTGATTTTATAGTTTAAATAGGAAGATTGTGCAAAGTATTCCCATATAACCCTATAAAAATTGTAAATAAAACGTTTTTATCAAAATACCCTTGTTTTAAAGTGATCCAATCACACTTTTTCAAAAAGATTGGTGCCAACTCCGTGTTTTCTTAAGCTTTCCAAATATCGTCAAGACTCCTAAAAAGGGTGCAATGTGTGAAGCCAACAAAGGATGTAGGAGAATTACCTTTGAACCCGATGATTGGGTTTGGTTGCATATAAGGAAAGAAAGATTTTCAACTCAAAGGAAATCCAAGCGACTACCTCGAGGAGATTGTCTATTTCAAGTGGTTGCAAAGATAAAAGATAATGCCTTAAACTAGATATTCGGTAGTATAATGTCGGTGCCACCTTCAATATATCCGATTTGTCTCCATATGATGCAAGTGATGATTTGGGGTCAAATCGCTCAAAAAGGGAGGAAATGATGTGATCATGGCCCAAGATGTTCGAAAATGCTTACTTTAGGACCTATGACTCGTGCTCGAGCAATAATAATGTGAGAAACTTTGGAAAGCTTGATTTGTCGAATTTGGGACTCAAATGCAACCACCCTTAGCTCACTCAAGTCTAGCATGAAAACCCTTAGCTCACCCGACCCATGTCATCTTCTTTACGTGCATTAGTTTGCATATGTTACATGTTAAACTATAGTTTATGATATAATAAAATCATTTACATTAGTTGCATTTATGACACTTATATTTCTAGCATTTTAATAATTATATTACACATGTTTCTTGCACATTTATTTTGTCTTGTTTGCATATTTATGTTACCAAGTTGCATGCACATTTAAGTTGTCATTTCTCTACACATTTAAGATGTCTTATCACATGTGATGATTATTTGTAGGAAATAAGGAAGTAAGAGCACACCAAGGGTTGCAATTGGAAATGATCTTGTATGGAAGGCTAATGGACATATTCACATAGCACATGGAAAAGGCTAGGTGCATGATGGGAAATTTTCATGAATGACAAAATTTGAATGTATCTTAAAGAGTCCAAAATGCCTTTTAAGCTTCACAACCATTTGGTTACCAAAGGGATTTGGAAGGATCAAACTTTAAAGCATTTTAAAAGCTTCACAAGGCCATTTGGCTACCAAGAGAAGAAGGATAGTCACAAGCTTTAAAGACATGCATGAATGGCCATTGAAAGGAATTTACTAGATCCATTTTAAGTCATTTCCTCTTCCATCTTGTAATTCCTATAAATATGTCTCATTTATAGCTATCAAAAGACAACTTGGAATATATATTTTCTTGTGAGTGTTTAACTCTCTTGTTCTTTAAGAACTTTATCGATTTGCAAGTTCGTCTTGTAAAATTATTCTTTTTCATTCTTTTTATATCATCGGTTCCTGGTTTTTTATAATTAGTGGGTCATGATCATTCAATGGTTTACGAACATTATAAGGTCTGGGTCGACATTGTTATATAATGTTGGTTCTTCCTTCGTTCTAAAACCAAACTATCCCCCTTAAACATCACCATCACCTCCACCATTCATCCAAACCTCCCTTCCAACTTATCAACCATTAACCACCTTCTACACCAAACAAGTATAACCCCTTTGCACTATCTTTTTTTTCTTTTCTACAACCTCCCTTGAACACCCAACTTAACCAATTCAACCCAATTTTTCAGTTTGAGAATAAACTTAGTCGGATCACAATCAGTCAACAAATATGACTTGGAAACTCACGTAACCAAGATCCTATCATCTTGGCGGTGCTATCCTTATGACTAGAAGTAGAAAAAATAATTCCAATACACAACGCAAGACAAGAACTTGATCTATAGAAGCTTCGACAAACAACCCTTTATCATCCGCAAAACACAAGTGGGATATACCTGGCGTTCAGTCTCAAATTTCACCAGTCACTTCGTCTCACCCTTAAGTCTGAATTTAACCTCCATTTTGTCAGAAAGTACTCCAAAGTTCATGACTCGACAACAAATCTTCAGGTTTCTCTCTCATCGATCACCTTCTTTCGTCATTAGATGGAGCCCGTTTCTTAGTATGTTACTTCTCTCGCGCCGACGAATTTTTCAATCGTTCGAATCTTGGAGAAGTTCCTTTATTCGCTGGTAAATGGACGTCATCAAAAAGTTAACGGAGGAGTGACAAGAAATGTCCAATGTCTAAACTTCAGGGAGTAAATTGAACGTGTTGAAACTTTAGTAACCAAAATAGATTTAAGAGTAAAGTTCAATGATGGTTTACGTAAGTTACCTATAAAGGAAACATATTTCAAGCACTGATAAAGAAAACTTTGCTTTTTACAATTGGGTTTAAATTAGGGTTAAAACCTTAGTTTAGGGTTTCAAATTTATGATTTATGGTTAAAGTATGAAGTTTAAGGGTTGAGGTTTAATATTTTCAAAATTAGGGTTATAGATTTAGATTTTATATTGTGGAGTTTAAATAGCATACTTGTGTAAAAAAAATTTACACTAACAATGTATCAGATGTTAACCCTACATAAATTAGAATAGAATATAAAAATGAAAATTACTTTGATATACAAGTGTGTGAACTTTATGTGCAAGAATTTAGTTTATAATTTAGGGTTTAATGTTAAGAGGTTTAAATCATATGATTTAGAATTTAGAGTTAGAGTTTGAGATTTATAATTTAAAATTTAAAATTTTGATTTTATAGTTTAAATAGGAAGATTGTGCAAAGTATTCCCATATAACCCTATAAAAATTGTAAATAAAACGTTTTTATCAAAATACCCTTGTTTTAAAGTGATCCAATCACACTTTTTCAAAAAGATTGGTGCCAACTCCGTGTTTTCTTAAGCTTTCCAAATATCGTCAAGACTCCTAAAAAGGGTTGCGACAGAAGCCAACAAAGGATGTAGGAGAATTACCTTTGAACCCGATGATTGGGTTTGGTTGCATATAAGGAAAGAAAGATTTTCAACTCAAAGGAAATCCAAGCGACTACCTCGAGGAGATTGTCTATTTCAAGTGGTTGCAAAGATAAAAGATAATGCCTTAAACTAGATATTCCAGGCGAGTATAATGTCAGTGCCACCTTCAATATATCTGATTTGTCTCCATATGATGCAAGTGATGATTTGGGGTCAAATCGCTTCAAAAAGGGAGGAAATGATGTGATCATGGCCCAAGATGTTCCGAAAATGCTTACTTTAGGACCTATGACTCGTGCTCGAGCAATAATAATGTGAGAAACTTTGGAAAGCTTGATTTGTCGAATTTGGGACTCAAATGCAACCACCCTTAGCTCACTCAAGTCTAGCATGAAAACCCTTAGCTCACCCGACCCATGTCATCTTCTTTACGTGCATTAGTTTGCATATGTTACATGTTAAACTATAGTTTATGATATAATAAAATCATTTACATTAGTTGCATTTATGACACTTATATTTCCAGCATTTTAATAATTATATTACACATGTTTCTTGCACATTTATTTTGTCTTGTTTGCATATTTATGTTACCAAGTTGCATGCACATTTAAGTTGTCATTTCTCTACACATTTAAGATGTCTTATCACATGTGATGATTATTTGTAGGAAATAAGGAAGTAAGAGCACACCAAGGGTTAAAGGTGTAAGAATCACTTGAACTTTTTGAAAAAAAATCAATTAAGCCCTTGAACCAAGAAATTAAATCAATTAAGCCCTTTAACCAATTTTGACCATTAAATCTTGACAAATTTTTTCTTCAGATATTACCGGCACATGATACACTGTATTTCTATCATGTTGCATTTAAAAAAAATTCAAAAAGTAGTTTTTATAAATTTTATAAGTTTTTAGAATTTTTAGAACATTTAAAGAAATTTTTAAATAAAATAAAAAAATTCATAAAAATGTCAAGTGAAAACATTGTGACACGGCGCACTGCAACAGTGGATTGAAAAAAACTGTTCAGATTTAATGGTCAAAATTGGTCAAATAGCTTAATTGATTCATTTTTTGGTTTAAGGGCTTAAATGATTAAATTTCTTGGTTTAAGAGCTTAATTGAGTACAAAAAAGTTCAAGGACTTTATTGATTTTTTTTTCAAAAGTTCAAGGCCTGTTACACCCTTACGTTTTTTTTAGAAACTAGATTAAAAATATTAAAATAATTAAATTTATTTATTTTTCTAAAAAAGCTTAACTAGCTCCAAGGTCACTTATTTATTGGTCTAATTCTATTTTGACCATATAACTACAAATTTTATAAATTAGACTATTAAACTATTAGGTTAGTTTCATCAAGCCATTGGTCATTAACTATCTACAAGATTGATATGTGATACTCTATCCGTCCCTAAAATTTTATCCCTTGTTGACTTTGCATGTAATTTTAGAAAAGAAAAGTTTGTGTAAGAGATGGGTTGTAAAATAATTAAAATGACAATTTTATTCTTAAAAAGTTAAAGTTTGTTTTGTTGAAAAACTAAAAAGATGGTAGAAAAGGAAATGTGTAGTAAAAGTTAAGTTTTTCAAAGGGACAATTTAAGTAGGACAATTTGAAAACACAAAAGGGACAAGTTTTATGGGATAGAGGGAGTAATTAAGACAATTTGTATAATTACACATTTTGTCATCGTCACTTACACATCCTATCAATTTGGTCCTAATTTTAATTTAATTAATAAATTTAATCCTCAAATATGATGGTGACACATGTCATCATCTAGTTGAAGGACTTAATTTTTAACTTTAATTAATTTATTTCAACAAGTTTTTCATTTGCATCCCCACATCTACATTTACATCACCATCTCCATTTGTTTTTAGTGGAAACTTAACAGAAAATGACTAAATTAGAAAAAATGTAACATAAGTGATCAAATTTGTAAAAAAATTGATAACCAAAATAGGAAAAACAATAATAGTTGGGTGACTAATAGTATAATTTATCCTAAAATTAAGTATCCATTCAAAAAAAAGTTTACAAATATAGGATAATTATACCATGTATTGACGGTGGAAACATTTTGTTTCTACAAGCGTCTTAATTTTAGGGGTTATGAATTTAATTTAGGGTTTAAGGTTTATGGTTTAAGGATTGAGGTTTGAATTTAGAGTTTAGGGTCAGAATTTAGGGGTTATAAGCAAAAACCTAAATCTCTACCATATTACCCTAAAACCTAAACCCTAAATTTTAACCACAGACTCTAAAATTCTAAACTTTTAAACCTAAACCCCTACACTATAAACCTTAAAATGAATCTCCAACCCTTAAAATTAAGGCGCTTGTAAAAATAAAATATTTTCACCACCAGTGCATTATATATTTTCTATTTTTATGGGTAAACTACCTCAGTGACCACCGAACTAATTGGAGATACCTATTTTGACCACCGAACTATCGAAATCGTCAATCAGACCACCAAACTTATTAAATCAACTTATTTTGACCATCGCCATTAAAAAACTAACAGATTCGGTCCTAATTTAAAATTAAATTAATTAAAATTAACAGATTACACCCTACACCAAGGAGTGTGTTTGAGGTGGTTTAAACTTGGGACGTCGTGGGTAAAATACCCAAGCCATTACCACTACGCCAAACCATCCATATTAATACAAATTACATTCTTTTATATATATATATATATATATATCTTATAATACTATAATTGTTAGGGAAAAAGAAGTAAAAAAGATTGAGAGGAGATTCGAACTTAGGTCATTTGGAATGTGTAAAAATATAAAAACCGCTAAATTAATTTATTTATTTTAGTAAAAAATTAAAATATTTTGAATATATTTAAAATATAATTAAAGCAATATTTAAAATGAAAACAAATTTATGATTTTTATATTTTTAGATTAAATTGAATATTTTTTCACATTTAATTTAATAATTTCATATATATAATATTAAAAAGGTTTTTTAATTTAATTAATAATTTTAATTTCTCACATTAATTAAATATCTTATAAATATGTATATTAAATATATACATTTTTAATATATAATCAATGAATTAAAGTATTTAATAAAAAAAATTAAATTATTAATTAAATTAAAAACTCGTTTTAATATTATATATATATATATATGAAATTATTAAACGAGTAAAAAAGTAGTAAATATAAAAATTTCTTAAATGTAATAAATAAAGAAAGAAATAAGGTAGCCACCCTGACTCATTTTCCAGCTGCTGTCCAGGCCTTCTCCTCTCTCTCTCTCTCTAAAAAGACCTCCAAAAACAAGTAATTAAAAAGTGTCATTTTCTAGTTCCCGAACTCAACTGAGCAACTCCAGTGAGGCAGAGGGACACTTTGGGTGGGGTGAGATACAGTTCACTTTTGGAAAATCTTTGGAATGTGGAGATCTGAGTGAAGAAGAAAGCTAGGGTTTTAGTTTAGCTTGAGAGGCTTTGGGTGTTTTTGAATGTGAAAAAGAAGCAAGATCTGAGCTCCATGAGGCCGTGCCGAGTAAAGGGTTGTTCCCTGTTCTTTTTGGATGTTGATTTTGACTTAAGTTGAGAAGCGTCTGGTGGAGAAAAGGGGGTGGGGGTGGGTAAGTTCTCTTTTTTATTGTAGCTATGGCTGTTGCACGACTCCAGAATATACTTCAGTAACAAGGGTCATTTGTGTTTTCCGTTTCAACCAATCTTTTTTCTCTTCGGTATTCTTTGAGAAAGAAGGAACCCCTTTTTTCTGTTTTGAGATTTGAAGAATGAAACTCTCTTCATCAGGGTTTAATCAGCAAACTGAGGAAGGTAACTGTTTTTAGCTCTTTTAAAAAAAAAAGTATTTCCCTTGAAGCATAAAGTTGCACTAGGTTATAAATTTTCGAAATTATGTAGTGAAAACTTTTTGTATAGGGGAGAAGAAATGTTCGAATTCTGAACTGTGGCATGCATGTGCGGGTCCTCTGGTGTCTCTGCCACCTGTTGGAAGCCGTGTTGTATATTTTCCACAAGGCCATAGTGAACAGGTAACCACACCTTTCTCGTTCCTCATGCTTGCTTACAGATTTGGTTATATATCTCCATTTGTGCTCTAGAAAATGGTTCAATTATTGCAAGTTTTAAGGACAATGTAGAATTTGAAGCTATGATAAGGATACCAGACCTTTTTTTGGCAACATGTCGTAATAGAACTTCCTTTAAGCTGCCATTTCAGTTTTGCTGAATTTCTTCATTGTAGTCTAGTTGTTAATGGATGAATTGGTCCTAAATTATAAGAGCTTTCTATGAGGAACTGTATACTTCATTTCTATTATTTCATTGTGCTGTTGGTGTTTACGGTTCCCTCTGCAGGTTGCTGCTTCAACCAACAAGGAAGTAGATGCTCATATACCAAATTATCCGAGTTTACCCCCACAGCTTATCTGTCAGCTTCACAATGTGACTATGCACGTAAGTTAAATAGCTGCATAGACTACCTTATGTTTATGGAACATTTTAATTGGTTGCTTATCGAGGCGTTTGTTCAAGTACAGGCAGATGTTGAAACAGATGAAGTGTATGCTCAAATGACCTTGCAGCCTCTGAGTCCGGTATGATTGAGAACTTGACCTTGTTTGGAGATAGTGCTTTCTAGTCTTTTCATTTTTCCCTTCTTGACTTGAAAGCTTTGTTGTAGCAAGAGCAAAAGAATGTGTACCTACTTCATGCAGAACTGGGTACTCCCAGCAAACAGCCAACCAATTATTTTTGTAAAATACTGACCGCAAGTGACACAAGCACTCATGGCGGGTTTTCTGTTCCTCGTCGGGCTGCTGAAAAAGTCTTTCCTCCTCTGGTATGTTTCCATAGGTTACAAGCTATTCAATTCAATGGCATCTGGTTTCAATTGAATTAGTTTGACTCATTATCTGTCTCCTTTCAAATATTATTGTACCTTCAGGATTACACCCTGCAACCTCCTGCTCAGGAGTTGATTGCCAGGGATCTTCATGAAAATGAGTGGAAATTTAGGCATGTATTTCGCGGTGAGTGATTAAAACGACTTTGTTCAATACCATGTTCCACAATATCTTTAAGAGAAGCTTCAAATTATCATGATTTTGTTGTTTAATTTCTCATTAGTCTTCACTTAATGTTGTATTTTGCTTAACAGTTCATTTACTTTTTGAATAAGTTGTTGATTTCATTTTGAAGGTATTGTAACATCCTTTAACCCTTGGGTGTTTTATGTAGTTTCTACAAATATGAAGATGAACTCAGACATATCCATTCCATATTCTGCATCAGTTATTGGTCTGATTATATTGTGGTTAAGGGTTTAGATAACTTTTTAGAGCATGGCTAACATGCGAGTCTGATAGGAATAGCCAATGTCTTTGGCAATTTAGAAAGGTCATTTTGTCTTTAAGTCCTTCATGTGGTGCTTTTCATGTGCTTAAGTCCTTTTCCTCTCTTGGGAACTGTGAGGGGATTGTGAAGAGTAATATTAATTAGCTGTAAGACTTTTTGGTGAAAACAGTTAATGAAAGCTTAACTATTGGCTAATGATGGTCAATTCATCTAGTAGTAATTCTATAAGAATGACATTTAAAGACTTAATGGGAATATTTCCAGTATGCATGCATTTGAGAGGATCAAATGTTATATGAAATGGAACTGGAGTGATGCTGCTAGAATACATGAATAGGATCGTGTCGTAGGGTGATTGAAACCTTAGGATTCGTTAGAGAGAGAGAGATCCGGATCTCTGTAGGATTTTTCATAAATTTTTTTCTCAAGTTTTATTTTTCTATATGTGCCTATAAGTTAAAATTGCTTTTGACAATAATTAAAGAAAATGTCAAACTACCTTGAGTCTTAAAAGCAAATTCTATTTTAAGTCCTAACACACACACACATGAACTTCTTTTATTCTAATAGACCTGCCAAACAACTTCTACTAAGCGTCCACAATAACACCCCCTCCTTGGAAAAAAAGTGTCCTCAATCTTGAATTACGATAGTTGACGATAGAATAAACTCAATTCAATCTCAACTTCGATTTCTGGTTCTGGATCATACTGATAAGCTAATTCTAGCCAAAAGAGCTTTTTACTTTGATGCCTAACTGTATGAAACGTATTACAATTATCGCATAAATCTTTCACCATTCTTTTTCTCCATTTCTACCCTTGATAATTCTTTTATGAAGGGGCAGATGAATTTACTGAATTTGTTTCAGTAATGCTGCCAAGATTGCCATATTCACAAGGGAATTGAAACTGCCCTCATTACCTTGCCAAGTTCCTCTATGATTAATTTATTATTTCTGACATATAGCAATTGCTGCTTTTGTTCTGAGGCTCTAGTGAGGTGCATAGCCATGGCTTTAAGGGTTTGTGTATTTGAACATCCAATCAAATGGAATCAGCTATCTAGCCATGAATAGCCCAATTCTGAAGCTCTTTTGTTCTGAGGCTCTAGTGAGCCTCACTACCTTTCATTGAAGGTAGTTATGTATGTGGCTTTTTAGATTGATAAACTTAGCCTCTACCATGGATTCCATAACAATTTGCTCTTCCTTTAACCATGCATGGATCATGCTCCAAAGGCAATTGACAGTGAAGTCGAAGTCGATCGTCTTCCCTTGATGTCTAGCGCACCCTATTGTGAATGATAATTCAGACTCATGGAGATTAAAACCTTAATACTCGTTAAAGAAAGACCTAGATCACTTCAGTTATTTTGATAAAATTTTGCTTAGGAATATGTTCAGATTCAATGCTTGGAATGTAGCATTTTCTGTAGGACACTGGAGTTGCTTTAGGCAAATTGTTTTTTATATTGAGAGATATGTATGCTTTCTTGTATGATGAAAAGGTTTTAAATTTCAATGGGTGTAAAAAACCTCTTATCAATTTATGTATTCTCTCTCACATGCAGGCCAGCCAAAAAGACACCTTCTTACGACTGGGTGGAGTGTTTTTGTTAGTGCAAAGAGACTTGTTGCTGGTGACTCAGTTCTTTTTATATGGTAAATTGGGTTTCTTGTCTTCCATGTATAATTTATGATTACTTTGTTTGGTAATCAAAATACCTTTTCTCTGTGATTGGCTGGAGAAGTATCCTTCTAATTGTAGATAAATAGGGAATTCTAGTAGAGAAATAGGAAAATTCCAGCAAAGAATGATGTATTTTCAGCAGAGAAGAATATACTTCTCTGTTATTTCATATCCCCTTTAATGTTACAACACAACTCTTATATAGGCTTTTTACAATAGTCCTACAACTATACAACTCTAGAATTCAAACTAGAGATAGGATAAACTAGTCTAAATTTGAATTCTAATTATCTATAGATAATAACTAACTTGATTTACTAATATTTACAAAAGATCTTTTATTTGAATATATTCAACACTCCCCCTCAAGCTAGAGAGTATATATTATATAGTCCTAGCTTGCACGAAAGCTCATCGAAAGTAGGTCGTGGAAGGGCCTTGGTGAGTATATCAACAAGTTGATTTTTGGAAGGCACAAAGTCGAGTTTTACCATTCCACTATTAACCTTTTCGGATATAAAGCGTCGATCTATCTCCACATGCTTGGTTCTATCATCTTGGGTTTTTAACTATACGAATGGGCGATCGGGTCGTCCACGTACAATTCAAAATTTTTGTTGCATTCAAACCCAATCGTTAAGTAATCTTTGTAACAGATTCCTTCACACATTCCTAGTGCAATGGGCCCTATATTCAGCTTCAAGATCGCTCGAGACACCACGATTGTTTCTTGCTCCGCCAAGTAACCAAATTGCCCCACACAAATGTGCAATACCCACTGGTAGATCTCCTATCAGTTAATTCTCCTGCCCAGTTGGAATCAGTAAAAACTTTAATTGATCTGTCTTCATTTTTCTTGAAGATTAAGCCATGTCCGGGGGTCATCTTTAGATGCTTTAGGGTTTTATAGACAGCTTCAAGATGTTCTTCTCTAGGATCACTCGTATATTGACTTACAATACTAACAGGAAATGCTATATCAGGTCGAGTAAGAGAAAGGTAGATTAATTTCCCTATTAACCTTTGATAGAGTCCTTTGTTCACAGGGCTTCCCAATTCATCCTTCTTCAATTTGAGATTAAATTCCATAGGAGTTTCAACTGGTTTACATCCCTTCATTCCTGATTCAGTGAGTAAATTCAAGATATACTTCCTCTGATTAATAACCAAGCCAACTTTAGATCTTGCAACTTCCATTCCTAGGAAATATCTCAGAGAACCAAGGTCCTTAGTTTCGAACTCACCGGCAAGTATTCTTTTTAACCTTTCAATTTTCCCAATATCATCTCCTGTGATGATGATATCATCCACATAAACAATACGAATGGCTTTCTTCTTTTCTGAACTTTCCTTAATGAACAAGGTGTGATCTGTTTGACACTGCTTGTATCCATTCTTCAAGATGACTTTTGTGAATCGATCAAACCAGGCCCTAGGAGACTGTTTTAGGCCATACAATGATTTTTCCAGCTTGCAAACTTTTTGTCTATCGAAATGACTCCTCATTCCTGGTGGTATTTCCATATAAACTTCTTCAAGATTGCCATTCAAAAAGGCATTTTTGATGTCAAGTTGATGTAATTTCCAGTCTTTATTCACAGCTAAAGACAGAAGAACTCTTACTGTGTTCAATTTAGCTACTGGTGCAAATATTTCTTGGTAGTCTATACCATAGGACTGAGTGAATCCTTTGGCTACCAACCTTGCCTTGTACCTTTCAATGCTGCCATCAGATTTAAATTTGACAGTAAAAACCCACTTGCAGCCAATTGGTCTCTTTCCTGGTGGAAGTTCTGCTAGTGTCCAAGTTTTGTTGCCCTCTAGTGCCCTTATTTCTTCTTCTACAGCTTTCTTCTAGTTAGGATCTTTCATTGCCTCCTCCACTGTTTTTGGGATGAAAGTGTTGTCAACACTAGAGGTGAAAATGTAGGCTTTAGATTTCCATATGCCACAAACTTCTGAATGGGATGAGATGTGCACCTCCTTACACCCTTTCTTTGAGCAATAGACGTCAGTATCAATAAAAGGAATATGAGCAACATTCTGAGAATCTTCCATACCTTTCAAATTTTCCACGGCTGCAGGACCAAGATCCAGCTCTTGGCAGTTTCCAGATTGTATTGTAGTCTCTTTGTTGGGCCTTTTTCTCCTTCTATAGACACTAAGCTCTCTAACTTCGAGTTGTTCAGGTTGTTGTCCTGTTGGAGTTCTTTGTGGTGTGTGAGGTGAACCTGGTGGTTCCAAGGCAGTTGGTTCATTGTCTGGTGGTTCCAAGGCAGTTGGTTCATTGTTTGGAATAAAGGTAGATTCAAATGAAGTAATAGTAGGGTTGGTATTTGGCTGTAAAACAGTAGAGATTTTGGTAGTAGGAAACAAATCATGGTGGAAATTATCGAGAACTAGAAATTCATGTAAACTGTCCCTCTGAATTTCAGGTTTGGGGTAATAGGGCTTATGTTCAAGGCAGATAACATCAAAGGAGGTATAAGTTCTTTTAGTGATAGGAGAGTAGCACTTGTAGCTCTTCTTAGTTGAAGAATAACCTAGGAAGATGCACTTTAGAGCTTTAGGATCTAGTTTGGATTGAGGTGAAATATGAACAAAAATAGTGCACCCAAATACCTTTGCTGGAATATTAGAAGAAAGGGGTTGGAAATTCGAAAAAGTCTTAAGAAACACATTCCTAGGGGTTTGAAATTTGAGAGGTTTACTAGGCATTAAGTTTATAAGAAAAGTAGCTGTAAGAATGGCTTCCCCCCAATAAAACTTAGGAACATTTGTGGAAAACATTAAAGATCTAGCCACCTCTAACAAATGCCTATTCTTTCTTTCGGCAATACCATTTTGTTGAGGTGAATCGACACAAGATGTTATGTGAACAATCCCTTTTTCTTGAAAATAAGATCCTAAGGTTTTGGTAAAGTACTCACTACCATTATCATAATGGAGAATTTTGATTTGGCTCCAAAATTGAGTTTCTATTAAAGTCTTAAATCTTTTAAAAATACCCTCAATTTTTTATTTTTCTTTCATAAGAAATGTCCAAGTAAGCCTACTATGATCATCTATGAAAGTAATAAACCACCTAGAACCATCAATATTCCTAACTTTAGAAGGGCTCCAAATGTCACTGTGGATTAAGGAAAAGGGGTAAGAGGTTTATAGGTAGATGGAGGATAAGAACTTTTGGTATGTTTGGCAAGAGGACAAATTTCGCATGAAAAAGAATTTGGACTTTTATGGACAAATAACTTGGGAAACATCTTTGCAAGATACTGAAAACTGGGATGGCCAAGCCTATAATGCCATAACAAAACAAATTGTGAAGAATCTGAAATAGTAGGAAAACAAGGAAAAGTATGGGTACAACTCGAATTTGCTTGTCCATTAGGAGAATTGTGCCCTTGGAAGATATAGAGGCCACCACAACTTAGCTTTGCCAATTACTTTCCCCGAGTCCAGAGCTTGAAATTCACAACCACGAGGAGAGAATTTAGTTGTGCATTGAAAATCAACAACTAATTTACTCACGGAAATAAGGTTGCAAGTCAATTTTGGAACGTATAACACATTAGACAGTGTAATAGTCTCAGAGATTTGAATAGAACCACTCCCTGATATTGAGGAGAAAGAGCCATCATCAGTCTTTATTTGAGAGGTAACCAATGGAGGACGAAATGTATGGAAGAGAGAGGCATTTCCACTCATATGGTCTGATGCTCCCGAGTCAACAATCCAGTTGGAACAATTATTTTTACCAGCCAAAAAGGCAAAAATGGAACTACCTTCTTGAGCAGAATATACACTGTTCGAAGAACTGGAATCATTCCTTTGACGAATTTGGATGGTGGAGATATCAGAGACAACATCAGGAATGGGACTATTTGCGGAAGGGAATGTATCAACCATGTTAAGAGTTTAGGGACTGAATATTTAGATTGATACCATGTAGATAAATAGGGAATTCTAGTAGAGAAATAGGAAAATTCCAGCAAAGAATGATGTATTTTCAGCAGAGAAGAATATATTTCTCTGTTATTTCATATCCCCTTTAATGTTACAACACAACTCTTGTATAGGCTTTTTACAATAGTCCTACAACTATACAACTCTAGAATTCAAACTAGAGATAGGATAAACTAGTCTAAATTTGAATTTGAATTCTAATTATCTATAGATAATAACTAACTTGATTTACTAATATTTACAAAGGATATTTTATTTGAATATATTCAACACTAATAACTATCAAATCCGTGATGCAGTTTGAAACATTATTGTGAAATCATCCTGCGTAGATGGTTTGGCAGCAAAAATTTTGTGAAGGGCATTTTCTTGGTATATGAATATATCTGCTACAATAGCTATTCAATTCTATTTTCGTATGTAAAGGGATGAACCTATTGGTATGCATCCTCCTTGTGTGTAGTAGAGGTGACAGTTGGGTGGATTCAGTCGCACTGGATCAGTGGATTGGGAAAATTGGGGTCAATTTTTGGTTTGGGTTGCATCGAGTTCTGGTCATTTGTGTTTATCACTCGGGTGCAGGTCATTTTGACCAACATTGTTTGGTTTTGAAGTCAAACCAATTTAGTTTGCTTCATTCAGGTGACTTCTCTTGGTCAAATCAGGTTGATTTGAGCTTGGTTTAGGTTGGTTTTTGAGTTTTACTGCTTTTTTCTCGTTTTGCTACTAATCGGTGAGCTTGCTAATCAGTATATTATCTTTCTGTTTTAATTTTTTTTGTGTTTTCTTCTATCAGGAATGAGAAGAATCAATTGTTGCTGGGTATCCGCAGAGCACATCGTCCTCAGACAGTTATGCCTTCTTCTGTTTTATCAAGTGATAGCATGCACATTGGTCTTCTTGCAGCAGCAGCTCATGCAGCTGCAACCAATAGCCGTTTCACTATCTTTTATAACCCAAGGTCAACTACTTAATACTAACTGAAAAATACTGATCCTATTCTGACATAAGATCTTGCTCATGTACAGTGGCTTGATTACAGGGCCAGTCCTTCAGAGTTTGTCATCCCTCTTGCCAAGTATGTTAAAGCAGTCTATTACACCCGAGTTTCTGTAGGCATGCGGTTTAGAATGCTATTTGAGACGGAAGAGTCAAGCGTCCGCCGGTGAGTCTTCTCTAAGTGTTTTCTTTCTTCTATATAATTGCTTAAATTTTATGGCATTTCCTTCCGAAAGTATGTTTTTTTTATTATAAAAAAATCAAGAACATACTTATATTTTTATTAGTCAATTGACTGTAGCATCATTGGCAAATTAAGTCACCAGTTGTTAATTTGGGTGTTTATCAGATATATGGGTACAATAACCGGCATTAGTGACTTAGATCCTGTTCGCTGGCCAAATTCGCATTGGCGCTCTGTTAAGGTTTGTTTGAAGTTTCTGTGTGCATGATTACTATATTTCTCCTCCTTTTACCCCTTAAATAGGTAATGAGTTCGATAGTATCTGACATGAAAGAGTTACTTTACTTCCCAGGTTGGCTGGGATGAATCCACTGCAGGAGAGAAGCAGCCGAGAGTGTCTTTGTGGGAGATTGAACCATTAACAACCTTTCCCATGTATTCATCACCCTTCCCCCTTCGTCTGAAGCGACCATGGCCGTCTGCGCTACCCTCTTTCCATGGTATGCTAGAATTTTTGCCAAGTTTGCTTGGAATTACACATCTTTTCTTTACCTGAAAATAGGACTTTTCCTTTTCTGTTCTGAATGAGTTTAGTTTGTTGCCAGCTTTCAAAGATGGGGATATGAACATCAATTCCCAACTGATGTGGCTTCAAGGAGGGGTTGGAGATCAAGGGCTTCAGTCTTTAAACTTCCAAGGTTTTGGAGTTTCACCCTGGATACAGCCAAGACTTGATACTTCTTCAATACCAGGTGTCCAACCTGATCTTTACCAAGCAATGGCTGCTGCCGCATTTCAGGAAATGAGGGCAGTTGATTCATCGAAAATAGGCTCTCAATCTCTCTTGCAATTCCAGCAACCACAGAGCACGTTGCAACCTCAGAGCACATCCAATGGGTTGTCTGCTCTAATTCAGAAGCAGATGTTGCAGCAGTCTCAAACTCAAAATGCTTTTCTTCAGGGATTTCAGGAGAATCAGACTGCTTCTCAGGTTCAGCTTCTACAGCAGTTGCAGCGTTCCAATTCATATAATGATCAGCGGCAACAGCCGCAACCACTGCAACAGCAACAGCAACAGCAGCAGCAGCAACAGTCTCAACAAACACTTCAACCACCACAGATGTCTGATCAACAGCAGATTTCTAATGTAATCCCCACTTTTCCTAAAGTACCAGCCAGCCAGGCTCAGTCCTCATCTCTGCCAGCTGTTGCTTTACAATGTCAGCAGCGGACATTTTCAGATCATCTTGGGAACTCTCTAGCCACACCTGATGTCTCGTCAATGCAAAGTATCTTAGGTTCATTATCCCATGCTGGAGCTTCCCATTTACTCCACTTGAATGGATCAAATCCAATTATCTCTTCTTCTGCTTTGTTGTCCAAGCCTGTAGCTATTGAACCCCAGCTTTCTTCTGAACCTGCTAACTATGTACTGCCCCAGGTTGAACAACTAGGAACTGCACACTCAAGTGTACTTTCTAACTTATTACCTCCATTTCCAGGAAGAGAGTATTCTGCTTACCACGGTTCCACTGATCCACAAAACAATTTTCTGTTTGGGGTTAGCATTGATTCCTCATCTCTTATGCTGCAGCAAGGGATGACAAACGTGAAAAATATTGGAAATGAAAATGATTCATTGTCTCTGCCATATGCTGCTTCCAATTTCACAAGTGCTTCTGGCACAGATTTTCCTCTTAATTCAGACATGACTACCTCAAGTTGTGTGGATGAATCAGGTTACTTGCAGTCTTCTGAATATGTGGACCAAGTAAACCCTCCAACTGGAACCTTTGTTAAGGTGATAGTACTTCTCTTTTTCATTGCAAATTTCTTTGATTATTTATAGAAGGTGAAATATGTAGGAGTTATCTTATCTGGTTGTGAAGAAGAATCAATCACTTTTAGGCTCACATTAGACTAGGCAAAGAATGGTCATGTGGACTTGTGGATCACTTTTAATATCTCTGATTTGTCAACTGTAGTTCTTTATTCAGTACGACAAGCTCTTCGGAGGCTGTTGTTGCTCATAAAGGTTACTGTTCTTTTGCTATTTTGGCTGAAACGTCAACTGGTTTATTTGTCTCTGAAACATGTAATTAATGGAGTGTTGTGTATTGATGATATTGTATTGGAGACTTTTTATTTAGTTCAAAAGCTAATTACAAGATCATGTGTAGTTTCTCTAATGGCCTGTGATTCTCATGGTTTTTTTTTTATCTTTTTTTTATAGGTTCACAAGTCGGGGTCCTTTGGGCGCTCATTGGATATTTCCAAGTTCAGCAGCTATAATGAGCTGCGCTGTGAGCTCGCTCGAAAGTTTGGTCTAGAAGGCCAACTAGAGGACCCTCAGAGATCAGGCTGGCAGCTTGTATTTGTCGACAGGGAGAATGATATTCTTCTCCTTGGTGATGACCCTTGGCAGTAAGTTCCAAAATCCAAACCACCGTTCAGTTATTTTTGAATAATTGTCCGACAGTGTCACTTTTAAGATAGTGATGGAGAGCATTCTTTATTTCATAATTATTGCACCAAATTTCAGACAAGTAAGAGAGCGATGTTTTTGTTCAATGCTTTATCATAATTTGGGAATTTGTGAACTCTTGGTTTTGGTGGCTTATATTTTTCCCTTAAATGTATCAGGGAATTCGTGAACAATGTATGGTATATCAAGATACTTTCTCCACTTGAAGTGCAACAAATGGGGAAAGAAGGCCTGAATCCTGCCCCCTCCGACCCAAGCCAAAGGCTTACCCACCACCAATAGCCGCAACGACCATGTTGACTACATGAGCGGACAGGAGTTATAGAAGTTCTGGTAAACTCTTGGATGGTGGAGGGAAATGCTCGTCAAGGCTGAATTCGGGGAACTGAAAATGAATGTTGTACTGCTTTTTTATGTTAAAGCTTGTGTGTTGAAAATCTACTGTCTGTCAGTGTAAATTATAACAGGAAACCTCTGTAACTTGACATTAAGAGCACAAGTTTTATTAGGGATAATAATTGCACTACGTTCAGCAACATTGATCGTTTGCAGTTTTTATGACATTATCATTTCATCTATACCAAGTCCTTTTAATTTGCAGCTATTTTAAAAAATATATATATATATATTTAGTTAGTATTAGATGTGGATTGTATCTTTGCTTAATAGCAAGGAGGGTCTACAACTTTGATACATTATATTATTTCTTTAAATTGGAAAATATTTGGTTTAATTCCACGCGTCTTTGTACTCAATTTTCTTCGTTCGACCATTAGAAAATGAATATGTGGCATTAACATTGATTGATGGTGTATGATGTGGGCATAGGTGAAATCTAAAAGTGACCAGGTGGGGTCGTCCAAATATCGACTCTGGAGGCAGCTGGTAATTGAGTTCTCAAATCTTAGCAAAGATCTGGAAGGTGACAGGCGTCTGGCCGGAATAGTTGGAGGCAGCCGTTGGTTAAGGCATATTATAAATGTGGTACAAACGCAGAGATGCAAAACAAGAGTATATCATTAGCTGCACGTGCTGTCGTTGACCACCTAACTCATCACCATTTAATTTGACAACGAAAATCTCAGAACCTGAACAAGGAACCTATTCGTCCACAACATTTGACCATACCTGCACTTCAACTGAAACTAACACGTTAGTTAACTTGTTTTTTAGCTTTATCTACTCTTCTCTTTTATCTATCCAAAGAGAATGGTAGTTAACTACCTTAATTACAACGCTACGAACCAACTAGTTTAAATATATTGGCTTTTACTTCTACCGGAGTAATATGTTTCAAGGCGTCAAAACTTCAGGAAAAAAAAAAAGGATAATCTTTTCTAGGTTCTTTGCTTAGTTGCTGTCGTCTCACAATGGGTTCAGCTGCTCCTGAGTATCAACCATTGCTACTCGGTCTCGAATCACATTCTCAGATACTCGATTTGTCATCTGACGCGATCGAAGAGTTCCTGCAGCACAGGCCAGTCGCACTTCGATGGTGGCCGAGGCTTGTGGCATGGGAGTCCAGGCTTCTTTGGCTTCTATCCGGTTCTTCTATAGTAATTTCCATTTTCAATTATATGCTCAGCTTCGCCACCTTAATGTTCACCGGACATTTGGGTGCTTTAGAACTTGCCGGTGCTTCCATTGCAAGTGTTGGTATCCAGGGTCTTGCCTATGGGATCATGGTAGTCTTCGTTTTCCAACAGTTCCCAGATTTTTTACTTAATATAATATATTATCCCTAACCATTTCGACTCTTTTTTCTTACAGTTAGGCATGGCCAGTGCAGTGCAAACCGTGTGTGGACAAGCCTATGGGGCTAAGCAATATTCAGCAATGGGAATCATTTGCCAAAGAGCAATAATCTTGCACTTGGGAGCAGCAGTTGCTTTATCATTTCTGTACTGGTACTCTGGTGATGTCCTCCAAGCAATAGGCCAAGCTGAGAGCATAGCTCAGAAAGGCCAAGTCTTTGCTCGAGGTTTAATCCCTCAAATTTATGCCTTCGCCTTAAGTTGCCCGATGCAGAGGTTCTTGCAGGCACAGAATATTGTGAACCCTTTGGCCTATATGGCGGTCGGGGTATTTCTGGTGCACATTCTTCTCACTTGGATTGTTGTCTTCGTGTTGGACTATGGCCTACTCGGAGCAGCTCTTACTCTCAGCTTCTCTTGGTGGTTACTTGTCATTATAAATGGACTTTATATTGTTTTTAGCCCTTCTTGTAAGAAGACTTGGACCGGCTTATCTGTTCGAGCCTTCACTGGAATTTGGCCTTATTTCAAGCTCACTGTTGCTTCTGCTGTCATGCTTTGGTATGTGTCTCTTTTGTCCTAGACTTTAAATTAAACTCGTAGGTTGAAAGGATCGGTTGATTTTGAAGGTCTATTTTAAACTCAGTTTTCTTCTTAAAATGATGTAGTTTGGAGATTTGGTACAACCAAGGATTAGTGCTGATATCAGGGCTCCTTACTAATCCAACAATTGCATTGGATTCCATTTCAATTTGGTACGCAGATGCCCCTCATGTTTCACTCTCATTTTTGCTTCAAAAACTCTGTAAAATTCCTAATTTGGTTCATTTGTGCTCAGCATGAACTATTTGAACTGGGACATGCAGTTTATGTTAGGCCTCAGTGCAGCTGCCAGGTTTGCAAACGAACCAAAGCTTAAAATCGGGTGATTTCAATACTTTTGGCAACTGATAAAACTTTCTATTGGGCATTTGGCAGTGTCCGAGTGAGTAATGAGCTGGGAGCAGGCCATCCAAGGGTAGCAAAATTTTCAGTTCTGGTGGTGAATGGGACAAGCATATTGATCAGTACAGTTTTCAGTGTAATCGTTTTGGTATTCCGGGTTGCGTTGAGCAAAGCATTTACCAGCGACTCCGAGGTTATCGAAGCAGTTTCGGACTTGACTCCACTGCTTGCCATGTCTGTTTTCCTTAATGGCATCCAGCCTATACTCTCAGGTGAAACAAACATATTCTTTCGATACAGTTAAACGGAAACGTACAAGCCTGGGACTCGAACCACACCATCTGCAACTCATTTTATCACCAAACTGCAACATTTTTGCTCCTGAGTCATGTGCTTGTTTATGGAATTTCAGGAGTGGCAATAGGGAGCGGATGGCAAGCAATTGTGGCTTATGTAAACCTGGCAACATACTACATTATTGGTCTCCCAATTGGATGTGTTCTTGGCTTTAAAACCAGTTTGGGAGTAGCTGTGAGTTGATTCTCTCCGAATCTTATACTTGTTTCTTTTTTTCTGCCAAAATTAACAATAAATTGGGTGTACAAATTTGAAACAATTCAGGGGATTTGGTGGGGGATGCTGATTGGAGTGTTTCTACAGACAGCAACTCTCATTATTCTAACAGCCAGAACCAATTGGAACAAGGAGGTATTAAACTTTGCATTATCCAACATTTGATTCAAGAACATATGATTGAAACATGAGATTACGGTTGTGTTTTTTAGGTAGAAAAAGCTGCTGATCGCTTGAGGAATTCAGCCAACGAGGAGACAGACTTGGTTACTCCAGCATGAGAATACTTGCTACAATTTTCACTATGTGTTCTGGTTTTCATTTTGGTTAACAGTTGAATAATACGAGATTTTGAAACCAACAAGACTGATTATTGATCGAGATCAGAAATCCTCCTCCATTGACCCATCAAGTTTAATATTTTATACTACATTAAGTTACTATAAATTCTAATCAAGAAAAATTATTAGATGGATTCTGCTCACCATGTCATCTATGGTTCATCCAATAACATTCATCCATTTCAGTATAACTTTCAAGTGACTACGCACTTCTTAGTTACATATAGGAAAGAGATGAAGATTCACCTTGAAAAAAAATGAGATAAAAAAATTTCATTAGATAGGACAGTAGGTGAAGTGGTGAGCCAGACCCGTCTAATTATTTTTCATATGATTAGAATCTTTCATTGATTTTTAGAAAAAAATAGAAGGTTTTTTGAAGCCTTAGGCACAAAATGCTTTTTTACTTTATCAATTTAGTCATTTAAATCTTTAAATTTTGTTGTGTATTTTTTTTGACTCTCGAGCATTTACTTTTTGTCAAATTGATTCAAACATGGCGAAATAGTAAAATTATTTTGTCCTTATTAAAATGTCGATGTTGTTGTGAATAAAATAACGAAGAACAATGAACAAGAATAAAAGAACAAAGAGATGAGAGAAAGAGAGAGATTTGTATTATTCCCAAATATAGACTTGTGTACGATGCCTTAATCAAACATTCTATTTATAGGCATAAGAAGTACACAATACATTGAACTCTAATTAATGAAGATAATATCCCTAATGATAAAGTAAATCAAATCTCCTAGATAAAGTTCTTATCATTATAGACATCCACATAGATAAATATTCATAACACTCCCACTTGGACGTCTATGAAGATAATGTGCCTCTTTAAAACCTTACTAAGATAAAAACCTAGTCGGAATTTTTTTAGTGAAGGAAAAAGAGTACACACATATTTGATACGCATAACTTGTTGCCTCATTAAAAACCTTACCAGAAAAACCTATTGGGACAAAACCTCGGTTAAGGGAAAAAGAGTGCAACTCGTATTTACTCCCCCTCATGAAAACATCATATAAGATATTTGAATCTTCATAATTCAATCTTGAATACTATTTTTCTAAAGATCGTGAGGGATAAAACTTTGAAGTAATATGTTCCATAATGTATCTACCTTTCGATTGAGTTATACATCTTGCATTATCTCTACACAAGATAGATGTGTATCATATATTGTGAAAGTAAGCCACATATCTTCTACACAAGACCATTGGGTCTTAGCCAAACACATTGTTGGCTTGCCTCGTACATAACAATTATTTCTACAAGATTTGAGGAGGCATCGACGAATGTTTGAAGATCTAAAGGTAATGATCTTTGTATATTCATGGATATTTCTTGACCAACTAATATATGGTGCTTCAAGACCAAGAAAAGATATAATTATCTTTATTCACATCCAACAATCTTACAATTATTGGGATACTTAATAGATATACTTTATCCATATTGAATCTCTTTAAGATTCTTTCAGCTTATGTCCATTCATATAAAAAACACATATTTAAGTGCTCGAACTTTAGGTCGAGACAAAACCACATCACAAGATTCTTTTTCTCAAATACTTTCATTAAATACTTTGAAAGCTCTTCATGAGTTTCCAATTTGAAGCTCTTCTAGAGTTCTAATGATATAATGAATCTTGATCATAACTCCTTTATAAAATACATAAGGAAATATGATTATTCTTATAGTATTTCCTCAATTAGTACCCACTAAGGCGATTATACCAAATGCGCTAAAATATAAATATTAAAGGGGACATATCTAAATAAATTTCCTTGAAAATTTCCAAATGCTTCTAGCATTTTATATCATTCAAGGATAAATATGGATCCACAAAATAATTAGACGCATATAAAATATTTCATAACTGCCAAAGTAATTTTATCCACCATGAAGTAATTAAAACTCTTTATAAATCATAATTTAAGTCGTATTTACGACTACTTATTTGTGCCTCACTTGCATTACACATTTAGGTGTTTGGACTGCTGGTCCAAATACTTCTCTTTTGGAAGTTCAAAGCGTCTTTCTATATTGGTCAATCATTTCAATATCTATAGATTTTTATACAAGATCCTCGTTTTCTTTCTTTACTTCTATAGAAGTATTCTATGTAAAATTGTTTGTAAAATCGTTGTCGACAATTTTTTATTATTTTCTGGTTCCATTCTCGTAGTGACATAACTCATCGAGATCTATTCAATATTTATTTTAGGTACCTGAAACTCTTCAAGAGTTTTATTATTAGTTATGTTTTGGGTCTCTTCAGGAGCACCCGCCTCCAATATATGACCATCTCATACTATTTTCCATTTACGAGAATTTTGATCATTGAAACAAATTTTCATGCTTCATGCATGATTTACATCCATTCGCTCTAACATGTAATTGAAATTTAGAGCATTTCATCTGGTATATGAGACTTAGTTACTCTCATTGGATCAGTAAATATGTTTGGCAGTTGACATGTAATAACATGAATTATCTTATGAACTTCTGGTTCATATACGAGGATCTAGATAACGGCAATTCATTTTCCTTTATCCAGCTAATTATTATCTCCCCCTAATATTGAGAAAAATCATGTCATAAATGATTCTCCAATTAATGCTTAAGAATTTAAACATAAAAGGAGATTCATACTCAATATATTCTCAATCATTTTTATTTACCCATTTTGTGCGTTGTGGTGGACCAATTCAACAATATATCGCACATTCAAAAATTATAAAAATGGGAAATGTATGGCTTCTAACAAAAAACCAATAATAACGGGGAGTTTATTATAACTCGTTGACTTGATGCGTATAACTGCTGCTATATGGAAATACCATATAAATAATAATTATTTTGTTCTCATGTTTAGCTATTAAAGAGGAGGCATCCAATTAAAATTTTGCTAAACCGTATTTTTCATAACCAATAGGCTTTGTAATAGTTATTTCAACTGATATAGCCTAAAATATAAACCCACAAACTTTTGCAAGATGAATAGTTTAACTGCATAATTTGAATCCTTTTATAATCAATCTGACAAACTTCTGATTGTAAGTTGATAAAATAATGTAGATGCATCTACTAAAATCATATAAAACTTTTCACATTTGTGGATAAATGAACCCATATTTCATTCAGATATGCAAGACATTTAATCTTAACTTTAGTACAAGAACTTCAAGTTCTTTTAGTAAGTAGGATCAACTAACTACTTTGAGAAAAAACAACACAAGAACTTCAGGTTCTTATAATACATGTGCATGTAAATCTGAATAATTTTCGAATCATTATTGATTAGGATGGTCTAACTGATAATGCCAAATATATATATATATATATATATATGTGTGTGTGTGTGTGTGTGTATTTCTGAATTCGTAAACTTCTTGTTTACCATAACATGTGATTCAATCTCACTTGTACACATGCGGTACAAATTTTGAAATACAAATTTCTTTGAAACTTGATAATACATTGTCCACCAAAAATTGTTCCTTTGAATAGGAATATATTTAGCTCTTTCAGAGCTTTCAATGGAAATTATTCTTTTGGTAGCAATATATAACTCTTCTAGAGCTTTCAACTGATTTTTTGGCTACCGGAACTTATATCCACATTGGCTTATTTCAAACGTCAATTGATAACATATGTTATCTATAATTCCCGAAGGATTATTTTGAGAACTCATATTGCTCTTCTTAAAATTTCCACTTCTAGTGGTGACGATATTATTACCATCTACGGTAATTATTGCAATATTCAAAATTATGCACTTTTCATAATGCGCTTTCTCTCAAGAACGTATTGCTCTTCTTGAGCATCAATATTTTCAGTATTTTGAGATATAGCACTCACATTATCCCTTGCATTTAAATGGGAAAATATATTTTATGCTTTTGCTAAGCATAAATCGTCACCATCGATTGTATTTGATAAGTAATCATGTGAAACAAAATAAATAAATGTGATAATATATATACACACACACAAACCAAAAAAGAACAAAGATTTAATCCTCGTACGTGACATTGTTAAACCAGTTCACAAGGTCCTTTAGAAACCTCCTTTGAGACCAATAGCCTTGCAAAACGGGATGTCCAGCCAATATATTTGGATTAAATCAACAGAACAAAGAACATATTAACTAATTAAAGAATATACTTTAGGCGTTAAATTAATATATGAAGTGTAAATAATTAATGCGTAAAGTAAATAAACATAAAACAAAGTAAATTAAAAGAAATAAGTAATTCTCTTCAAGATTACGAGAATAATTAGAAGATGATTTATTCCCTTCAAGGTTTATAAAGAAATCAACAACGTCAAATGAGTTGGACCATTATCATCTTCGTCATTTTTCGCAAACAAAACTTGCTTCTATTTTCTTTCTTTTATCATTCAATGATTGTTGATGTTTTCAGCGTATGATAAGTACGAGACAAATGGTTAATAACATCGCATTGGTAATAAAAAGAATTTTACTTCCTTAGAATGATCTTTTATCACTCTTGCCATCCTTATAACTCCACTTTTGGTGGGTATAAACATTCTTAAAATAATCATGTTGTCCATGTCTATGTTCATGGCTTCAATCGCAACCACAACTACTAATGTGACCTTTATTCTTTTCATTATATAATCTCACATTCACTTCAAGGAATAGAGTAGAGCCAGTGGGCCTTTAAAATCTTTTCACGATATTGTGTCTGAGGACAACATTATTTGCGTGAAAAGTGGAGTATGTTTTTATTAACATATCCTCATCATTGATAATCACATGAAATAAACATCATGCTCGCATTCGCTTCAGGGAATGTCTCCCACAAAAATTCTTGTCATGATGAATTTTTGTAATATGACCTTGAGAGAAGTCTATAGTTGAGTTTTTCGATGTAGAAGAAATATTACTTTTGAGAAAAATTACCATAATTTATCGCACATTAAAATAATAATTTAAAGAATAAAAATAAAATCATAATTTACTGATATTGATTTTCTCTCGAGGACAATGGAGACATAACAAATGACCAAGACAACTTCTCATAATAATCTCGTCTCTTTCCAAGCTATTATATCATGCAAAACTCAAAACATGGTTAAAAATATCAACTCTTATTAATAAAAAATATTGATAAGAAAATCTCAATAAATTTACACTGATAATCTTTACTTATGCAATCGATAAGAGAAATACATATTGTACCTCTCTCTATATATATATATAAAAGTGATAGTTTTAAAATCTAAACCTTATTCTTAATTGTAGATGCAAAAAGTTTCATGTTACATGACCACGGTCATGGCAAATAAAAACAATATTCTTAGTAACAAAAAAAGTTAAGAGCCTTAAAAAAATTAAGAATTCACGTCACCTGGTACAAGGGAACAATTGCTACTAAAGGCTTCAGAAGGTTTCGCTAAACTCATTATATGAATTCGGTGCAATGAGTATTAGATCGAAATAATAATTAAACAATAGGTTAAAGTATACTGACCTTGTTTTAAGAGTGGTTAACCAACCACTATATCAAATATATAAATAAGCAAAACATATCAGACTTTCCAAGCTAACTTCAATATATGGTAGATGTGGTCACCAATGTTGTCACACCCCAAAAACCGGTCTAGTCAGAATTATGTTCCGGTGATCTAAAATTTTGCACCGGTTATGATCGAATGGTGTAATTGCTAATCCTTGTACCTCATTTTGAAGTAATGAAAGTTATTTGGGCTTAATTGAAATTGTTGGACCTTTTTGTAAGGAATTGAAGTTAGAGGTTTTATTGAAAATGCTAAAAATGCTGAATCTGGGTAAGACGTATCAATACGGTAGGACCTGTATCGATACGACCTAACTGTTTTTAACTAACTTACCCAACTTAGCCTAGCCGTATCGATACAGCCACAAGGTGTATCGATACGGGTCCTTGTCAAAATTATTCTAGTGACCAAATTTAAAAGATTGGGAATAGGGGATGACTCACCTACTTGCTTGCCACCCCTTCACATGGGATAGCTCAGAAAAGATGATGGTCAAATGTCAATTGCCAAAAGAATTGTAAAAAGATATGATGGGATGGAAACAATTGTTTAAGCTTTCCTTTGCACAAGGGAAAGCTTTTGATTGGTTCCTTTGGGAGGTAAGAAATAATTAGAGATTAAGAATTGTTTTAAAATAGATAGGAAAAGCTTTCTTCCCTTGTTTTGCCTATTACCGAGACTAAACCCACCATTTGCCTTGAAAGTAAGCACACACCTCCATTGTCATCTTCCTCCTTAAGCTCAAGCAAGCACCTCAATCCAGCCTTTAACCTTTGCTTGATTTCAATACACCAATTGAAAGCTTGTAATTGGGTAAGTAAAACCCCTATGTCAATTTGATGATTTCATCAATCCTTAGAGTTGAATTTCAAGATTTAAGCTTTGAATGTTCAAGCTAAGCCCATGTGTTAGGAAGCCAATTTCCTTATTTTGATGTTGTCTTCAAGCTTCGGTAAGCTTGAAAAACGTTTATGAATCATTAGTTTCGATTCTAATGTAATCCTCTAATTTTGAACTAGCTCAAATGGTGGAAGGCAAGTTATCTTCATCATCGGCTATTCTGAACTCTTCCAATGGCAAGGGGATCGCTATCTGTGAACCTTGAAGTCTCTAAGTACTAGGTGAGTGTAGTTGTGTCTCGGGATTGGCTAGGTGCTATTTCGATAGCATTTGATTTGTGTCCATATTATGCCTTCGTTGGATAGCTCAAGTAGAGCTTATAAGGTACGAACTTCGTGTGGTAAGTATGGTAATGTCATTCTAATGCTTTTGATGTATTTCGATGTCTTATGAATCATTTGTCGCACATTATATGTGAAAAATGTTTAATGTTAATATTGACATTCATGAGAATTGATATGATGCATTCATGATATGATATGTTATATGGAGCTAAGTGTCACGAACTTAACTTCTCCAAACTTATCCGTGCCGTTAGCACTCCTGACTCAATGCTAACAAGCCTTGATTCACAAAAACGCTATGGCCAAAGAAAGAACTTGAGAAAGTAAAGCTTTTATTAAGCTAAGAAAGAGAACTTACAAGTCTGGGATGCTTAGATTGCTTGATTCTCTTGGATTCTTGGGATCGTTTACAAATGAGGGTGGATGGTCCTATTTATAGGCCTCTCCCTCCCTAAGGAAAATTCTAGAGCATCCTAGTATATGTATATGCCTAGAGAATTCTAGATATCTCTACATGTATCTAGTTATGTCCCTAGCTATCCAAAAGCTTCTAGAACGTTCCAGAGACTTCTGGACTTGTCTCAATCCTTCCACGGCCTTCCAGGGTCTTCCGGACTCATCTAGACTTGTGTAGGACGTCCTGGAACCTCCTAGATTGGTGTGGAAGCGTTTCAAGAGGACTGTAGGCCTCTCTAGTCCATTCTAGAACTTTCCTTGGTGATTGCTTTGCTTTTAAACGCCCAAGGAAGTTCACATAGCCCCGGTTGGCCTTGGTAAACATTGGCATGGCGTGACATTCTCCCCCACCCAAGCTTGCGACGCCCTCGTCGTACCTTTGTTGAACTGATGGGGTGTTGCCAAAGTGCTTCCTTCGACTCCCAGCTTGCTTCCTCTTCACCCTCAACTTAACTACTTTGTTCTTTACTGTCGCACCGAGTCTTGACCTTGGCTTGACTACTTTGGCACTCGTAGTCGTACCATGGTTCTCCTTTGTCTCACCATCACCCTTGATTGTAGCAAGGTGATTTTTCTTGGGACACCCCCTTATCACATGGGGACCTTCATAGAAGCAGCATTTCTTGCTCGCCTTCATTTCTGGCACGAGTTTAGCAAGCTTGACAGCCGTTGTGTTCTTCCCTTCATAGCACGTTGCAAGGGAGAGTGGGGTGGTTGGTTGTTGTCCCCTTAAAACATCATCGGAAGGCTTTCTCTTTGACCCCCGTCTCTTGGTGGTCTTTGAAGCCATGTTCTTCCCGTGAACATGCTTGGTACACTCTTTGGTAGCCTTCTTGGACATAGACACCTATTTTTGCTCTTGGCCTTCTTTCGCCTTAGTAGAACTTGGCATCATCGACTTGAGCTGGATAGCCTTGCTCTCTTCATGCTCATCCAACCCCTTGGATGGCTTGTCCTGATTGATGCCCCTTTGGAACTGAAATGACGAGAGCACTATAGTCCCTTGCTTGGTGGCCCTGGGTGTTGGTACCACTCAAGCTTGGCCGCCATCCATGATGCACATACTATTGGAGAATGGCATCGGGATTGCCTTGACTCGATCGAAGAAGTTGAGTCCCAGGACAAGTTTGTAGTCGTCCATTGGCACAATTGAGTAATCTATGTGCCCAAACCAAGTTCTAACATTGGTCTTCACCCCCTCGAGCAATCCTATGGATGGGCTGTGCGGCAAAGTTAACTGCCTTGACGGATCCGCCTCCCCTTTTTACTCTAAGACCGAGCTAATTTGCCTCTTCAAGAGAGAGGAAGTTATGGGATGCACTTGTGTCAAGCATGGCCCCACTATTGGTGTCACTACCTTCTCGATGCTTGGCTAGGAGTGAGTTAAGGGCTTGACGTTGTGGGCACTCACGAACCCAATGATCACCGTCGCAAATGAAACACTTATTGGACGGTGACTTCTTTGTGCCTCGAAAGTCTTTGGACCTGCCCTTGTCCTTGCCATTCCAATGGGCGTCTTTGTGCTTAAACGGGTTGTCTTCCTTGTGACCTTCCTTGCATTGGTCCTTGTCTCTCCCACCTATGGATTGACCACTCTCCTTGTCCTTTGGGTTGGTGGTGGACTCCTTATTGCTAGCATAGTCGATAAGACTCTCAGCTACGGTAATGGCATCGACAAGGTTTTGTGCCCAAAGACGCCTTAGTTCATTCTTGGCCCATTGTTGGAGTCCATCTATGAAATTGAAGAGTGAGTCCTTCTCGGAGAGATCAGGGATCTCGAGCACCAAGCTAGTGAACTTTTTGACGTAGTCACGAATGCTCCTCGATTGCTTTAGCCTTCGCAAGCAGGCTCTTGCTTTATCCTCGGCATTCTTCGGATAGAATTGCTGTTTGAGCTCCCTTTTAAAGTCATCGAAGGTAGCGACAGTGCACATACCTTTCTCGATGTCTACGCGCCTTCTCCTCCACCAAAGCATGGTGGTGTCGGTGAGATAAAGCGTTGCAGTTTGAATCTTGGAGGCCTCTTCCATGATGCCGATCGCTGCAAGATATTGCTCTAGGCCATATAGGAAGTTGTCTACTTCCTTAGCGTTGCGTGCACCCGCGAAGGTCTTTGGTTTGGGCACCTCAACCCTCATCGCCTCAAACGTGGTGCTAGGCCCCTTGGCCATGGCACGTTTGCACAATGCAAGGTCGCCTTGTAATGCCTCTAGTTGGGCATGAGTATTGGCAAGCTCACGTTGGAAGGATTCACACACCTTTGAGAGCTCCCCCATGAGTAGATCGCGGATCTCACTCATCTCTGCTCGCAAGGTCTCCTCTAGCTTGATTCTCATGGCCTCACAGCCGTGTGGATCTCGGCATCCTCTACCTCAAGGCCTTCGACCCACTGGTGAAGGTCGTCCACTATGGCACACATGCACCCCATGTTTTCCTCAACGTGAGTAATACATGACTCCAAGCTAGAGATTAGATCCTTGGACTTGGCTCGTGGCCTTGCCACACTAGGATCAACTGTCACCTCGTGCCCACATTGCTCATGCGTGATCTCTATCTCGGACGAGCTAACCACTTGGTTCTTCCTGGTCTTCGCCATGTCTCGAACCTGGCTCCAATACCAACTGTCACGGACTTAACTTCTCTAAACTTATCCGTGCGGTGTTAGCACTCCCGACTCAATGCTAACAAGACTTGATTCACACAAGCGCTATGGCCAAAGAAAGAACTTGAGAAATGAAAGCTTTTATTAAGCTAAGAAAGAGAACTTACAAGGCTTGGATGCTTAGATTGCTTGATTCTCTTGGATTCTTGGGATCGTTTACAAATGAGGGTGGATGGTCCTATTTATAGGCCTCTCCCCCTAAGGAAAATTCTAGTGCATCCTAGTATATGTACATGCCTAGAGAATTCTAGATATCTCTATATGTATCTAGTTATGTCCCTAGCTATCCAAAAGCTTCTAGAATGTTTCAGAGACTTCTGAACTTGTCCCGATCCTTCCACGGCCTTCCAAGGTCTTCTAGGGTCTTCCGGACTCGTCTAGACTTATGTAGGACATTCTGGAACCTCCTAGATTGGTGGGGAAGCGTTTCAAGAGGATTGTAGGCCTCTCTAGTCCATTCTAGAACCTTCCTTGGTGATTGATTTGCTTTTAAACGTCCAAGGAAGTTCACATAGCCCCTGTTGGCCTTGGTAAACATTGGTAGGGCGTGACATAAGGCTCAATTGGCAATCTGATGTGCTATGGCCTAAGGGCATAAAGGTAAGACTTATGATGGAATATGTAACCTTGGACACTTGTGGACATTGGATACAATTGTCATGCCATAGGGTTATTTGAGCTCACTAAGTAAGGGATTGGACCACGGTTCGAGGCTACGGCCCATATGTGGGGAGAAAAGGTTGGATTATGTAAGGAACTAAGAAGCTACGGCTTAAGGCTAAGGCCTAATTCCGATATGTGTGGCGTAAAGGGGAATCTACGTATCTATTGGTTTCTATGTCCAAGGGGAAAAAGAAAAATATGTGTTTTGTAACACCCTTTCCCCGTCTGGTAGGGATCCAGGTCGGATAGTGCTATCGGAAGACTAATTGAAGGTCTGGAATAGGGTTCAGAGTTCAAAACCTAATCTAAATATCATGTTGATTATTCTTAAGACTTGTCCACTTTGTTTGTTATTAAACTTAATCAGAGTTGGGGTCAATTTTAAACTTTCCTTAACCTTAGGGACTAATTTGTAAATTTTTACCAGTTATTTGATTTCGTATTACCAATTGAAATTAAACTTTCCAATTATTGATCTAAAGGTTTCATTATTAGAACCTGTCGAATTACTACGCCAATTAAACCAATTTGAGACTTTTTACGAAAAATCAGTTTTGTGACTTAACTAAATTTACCAAATTTTACCAGTATCCTTATAAACCGTGTTCCTATTGGTACGTCAAATTTTAGGGCGTTCGGAATCCATTTACCAAGTTTTTACTTTTTAACCTATTCAAATCTAGTCATTATAAGCATATAACAAAACCACGTTACCAAGTCATCATACAACCATAGAAAGACTTATACAAAAAAGTTGGACCATATGCCACTTCACTAGGAGTTTATAGCAAAGGATAACATACATATATGGAAGAGACGTGACTTGCAACTGCGATGACACGATCAAGGCTCAGAATTGATCAAGGTCCTGAAAATACATGTGATACACATGTTAGGCTTACATAGCCTAGTGAGGTAGTTATAACTACAATGAATGATTAATATTATGAAATGCATGATAATCAGATATACAAGTAGTCATATTAGGCTATGCACAATTCATGCTTATTACGCATATTGTTGCTTTCATATTCATATATTACATGTCACATAGTCATATCATAATCATATGGTCATATCATAATTCATAGGCACATATCACATTAGGTACCATTGGATACACAGATTCCCCTGTACACCAACACATATAACGGAGAGTGAGCCGTAGCCCTTGAGCTGTAGCTCCGAAGATATATCCCTTACACATCCGACCTTATTTCCCCCATATATAGGCCGTAGCCCTGGACCGTAGTCCTCCCTTACTTAACCGAGCTCAATAATCCTATGGCATGCCAATTGTATCCAATGTCCATAATTGCACAAATTCACATAGTCCATAAATTTTTCAAGTCATATCATATCAAATATCAAAATGAGCATTAGCTCCATATCATGTAACATTTCATATCATTTCCGTATATCACATACGTGTAGCATATCATAGTCATGTTTGTGCATATCAAAGCAATGCAAGGCACTTACCGAATTTGCCAATCGAATTCAACATGGTTGCTCTACGTGAGCCCTTAAACAAATACAAACATAATTACAAAATAATGTAACGGAATGGCACCGAGCCTATCCCTTGACAAACTACACTCACCTCGACAACTCGTTGTTTTTAAGACTCTCGAATAACAATGCCTTTATCCTTGGCTTTCGAAAGGGATGACGGTTGTTCTTTATCAACCTCTTGAGCTAGGTTAACCAATAAGAATTGGTTAGAATTGACAAAATGACATCGAATCAATACGAAAATATTAACCAAGGAGTTGAGCTTACCCGATCGATAGCAAGGACTCGAATTTCTTAAATCGAAAGACTTGAGCTTACCAACCTATCACTGAATCGATTTGTTTGTCCCTTGCTTTTCTCCATCTTTCTTGCGAACACCCCTCTTTTATACTCAATTTGGCCGGCCCCCAATTGCATTCTCCATGCTCCACATATGTTGGAGCCGTGACACATTTTGGGAAATAATTCCTTTTTGCTTGCCCACGTGGTAGGCACTCCATGCCACCATGGGCCACATTTTCTCCTAACGTGGGGAGCTCATGGACGATTCCTTCAATTGAAGGAATTAGCCGTGGGCCCCCCCACTCACGACATTTATATATATATATTTACTAATAATAGTAAACTGATACAGTTAGCCCGAATAACCTTTATTGCTTCAAATTAGGTACAAGATCGAGCAAATTACGTAACCGGTACAGGATATTGGATCACCAAAACCTAACCCCGACTAGACCAATTTTCGAGTTTTAAGTGTATCGGTACGGTGTTAGTTAATTCTATTAAAAGACTTAAACTACAATTTCAAATAGTTTACAAATTGGTCACTAAACTTTAAATGGTCTAATTGGATAGGTGAATGACCTTCAATGATAATAAAATTTCACAGGCTAATAATTGATGAGATCAATTGAAGATTTGTAAAAGAAATTCCGATGAAGACCCCTAATTTTGTAAATTTTGCAAATTAGTCCCCAAGTTCGAAAAAGTTTAAAATTGACCTTAATTTGAGAAAGACATTAATAAGTTAGTCGATAAGTCTTAAAAAAAGATTAATAAGACATTCCGAATAAGATTCTAAAATCTAATTAAGCTTCTAATCTCTGAATCTGTCTTCCGGTGACACTTTCCGACTCGGTTCTCGACTAGGCCTGGAAGGGGGTGTTACATTTATGGTATCAGAGCCAGAGTTTAGTCGATTCTAGGACTAAACCAAGGCTTATCATGAGTTTACATGTGCATATGCCTCCTAGGAGTTTATTTGTATATGATATTCGTGACTTGTAACTAACACGATCTAACATTTTCTGTTTGACTAGATTTAAGGATGTCTGCACCCAGTGATAGGCGTGCTACGGTGGGACCACACCCAGCTCCTCCTCAACATAGGGGGACAATCTTGGAGTCGAAGTTCGACATGAACATGTGGGACAGAACGACCCGCCTAATCCCCCTCCGATGCCTCTCGCTCAGTAGGAATATTTGATGTCCATGGTTGAGATGATCAAATATGTGGTCGTGTCTCTTAGGCAAGAGTTGCTACCTTAGCCTACTGAAGCATCTTCATCTATCTTGAGAGCTCCCATTGATAAGCTTAGGCAGTATTTAGTCTACACTTTCACCGGCCAAGAACAGGACAACCCCGAAGTGGCAGAGTATTGGCGGGAAAATACTCTCAAAGTCCTGAACAAGCAGATGAAGTGTCCTGATGAACATAAGCTGGCATTGATTTCTAAAGAGGCTTAGAGTTGGTGGGACACCGTGACACTCACCGTATCTGAGCATCGAGTTAAATGGGCCTTCTTCCTTTAGGAGTTTCGTTAGAAGTATATCAGTGACCATTACTTGCTGAAAAGCGTAAGAGGTTCCTCTATCTGAGACAAGGAGGACGGCCCGTAGAGTAGTATATCCATGAATTCTACAAATACTCGAGGTATGGTGCAGAGATCATACGCATAGAGAAGAATAAGTGTAGAATGTTTAACGATGGCCTTTGTGATGAGTTACGTCTTCTCTTCACTACCTTGGAGCTGGAGGATTTTCAGAATCTAGTTAATCGAGCGATTGCTACAAAAACCTCCCAGAAGGCTTATGAGAGAAGAAAGAGGAATCAAACCAGAACTGACAAAAGGTTCTAAGATGATTTTAGGCCTCCCATGCCTCAGAAGAAAGGTAGATAGTGGGACCAGAAGTCTGCAACCTTTCAGCAGCTGCCAAAGACGAGATACATACCCCAATCCTAATCTCTAGGAACATCTGTTGCTCATACGGCTTTGGTTGATAGTACGTGTGGTTCTGGGAGAGGTTCTCAGATTCTTCTGTATAGTTTTTGTCAGAAGAGGTATCCCAGGCAATGTCGCAGACAGGCCAAATCTTGCTACCTTTATGGTGAAGCTGGTCACTTTATCAAACAGCGTTCGCAGAATCTGAATGCTCCTACCTCTGTGGTTTCTCAGAACAATCCTAATAAGGGAAGATGAGTGAAACAAATGTAGTCTGGATTAGTAGAGAGACCTCGCAACTCAAATCCTCCTTCAGTTAGACGTGATCCTCAGACCTTAGCTTAGATGTATCATGTTCGAGGTCGAGAGCAAGAAGACAATCCTGACGTGATTGCAAGTATGGTGGAATTATGTTCTAATCTTGTTTATGTATTAGTAGATCCCAGCTCTACACATTCCTTTATTAGTGAACCATTAATTGAGAAGTATGTCTTAGAACCTAAACCAGTTACTTTTGAGATAGTTGTCTCTAACCCACTAGGAGATAGTGTGGTTATACGGCTGATCTGTAAAGCTTGCCCACTGAGGATCCAAGGGATCCCATTTCTGGCCAATTTGATGGCCTTGCCTTTCCGTGAGTTCAACCTTATCCTAGGCCTTGATTGGTTGGCTGAACAGCAAGCCTGGGTAGATTGTTCAAAGAAGAAGCTATATCTTCGTGGACTTGCCAAGGAGAGCATAACTCTGATGAAGACTAAACCTGAGTCTAATAAAACCATCGTGTGTGCTATAAAATATAAAGAAGATACAAAGCTCGAAGATGTACTGGTGGTAAAGGAATTCCCTGATGTGTTTCCTAATGAACTTTCAAGACTCCCTCCGACTCGAGAGGTGGAATTCGAAATCGAAGTGCAACCAGGGACTACACCAGTCTCCATTGCTCTGTATAGGATGACTCTGATCAAAATGAAATAGTTGAAGGCCCAAACCCAATACCTTTTGGATAAGGTATTCATTCGACCGAGTTCTTCACCCTGGGGAGCACCGGTTTTGTTTGTCAAGAAGAAAGATGGATCGATGCAACTATGCATTGACTATCGTCATCTAAATAGGGTAACAACCAAGAATAAGTATCCGTTACCAAGGATCGATGTCCTCTTCGATCAGTTGAAAGGTGCTTCTGTCTTTTCTAAGATAAACCTATGATCCGAATACTATCTAATGCTAGTGAAGGAGTCTGACGTTCCAAAGACTGCCTTCTGAACTAGATACGACCATTATGAGTTCTTGGTAATGCCCTTTGGGCTTACCAATGCACTTGCAACCTTCATAGACCTAATGAATCGTGTGTTCCGGCCCTATATAGATAGATTCATGGTGGTTTTTATAGACAATATCTTGATCTATTCTAAGGACACAACCACTCATGAAGAATATCTCCAAATTGTGCTACAGACTTTTCGAGAGAAACAACTGTATGCTAAGTTCAGTAAATGTGAATTCTAGCTATCTAAAGTATCCTTTTTGAGACATGTGATTTCTTCTATGGGAATTTAGGTAGACCCAAAGAAGATTCAAGCGGTTCTTGATTGGATCCCTCTGAAGAATGTTAGAGAAATTCGTAGTTTTCTGCGCCTTGCAGGCTACTACCGTAGATTTGTTAAAGGGTTCTCGATGATTGCTGCACCCTTGATGAAGCTTCTCCGTAAGAAAACTCCTTTTGTGTTTATAGTGGAACAAAAATGGAGTTTTGAGCAACTTAAGCAAGTCCTGACATATGCCCCTGTTTTGGTGCAACCTGAGTCAGGCAAAGACTTCACAGTATACAGTGATGCATCCCACATGGGATTAAGCTGTGTACTTATGCAAGAAGTCATTGCTTATGCCTCACGTCAGCTTAAACCGCATGAGCTAAACTACCCAACACATGATCTAGAGCAAGTTGCTGTTGTGTTCACCTTAAAAATTTCGAGGCATTATATTTACGATGAGAAATGTTACTTGTACACCGATCACAAAAGCCTAAAATATCTCTTGACTTAGAAAGAGCCGAACCTCTGCCAACATCGGTGGATGGAACTTTTAAAGGACTATGACTTGGTTATTGACTACCATCTCGGTAAAGCCAATGTCGTAGCTGATGCCTTTAGTCGAAAGCCTACTCCCTCTCTGAGACATTTGAATACTTATTTCTGGCTTAAAAAGCATGGAAAGTTGTTGGCTAAATTGAGAGTTCAGTCAACCATCGTTTCTCGAATCAAAGCACTCTAAGACTTTGACAAAGAGTTGCAAGCTCTAATTGCTAAGGTCAAAGATAAGTCGGATCTTGATTTCGCTATGAATCCCGAAGGTTTATTGTGCTTTCAAAATCGTGTACGTGTCTCTAACGATGATGAACTTTAGAATCAAATTTTGAGTGAAGCTCATTCGAGTCCTTTTTCTGTTCATCTTGGAGCTATCAAAATGTATAAAGACTTGAAAGAGCTGTATTGGTGGTCTGGTATGAAAGGAGAGATCACAGATTTTGTGACTAGGTGTCTGACCTGCCAATAGGTTAAAGCCGAGCACAAGGTGCCTACTAAACTCTTGCAACCCATTGAACTTCCACAATGGAAATGGGAACATATCACGATGGATTTCGTAAGTGGTCTACCAATAACATCGAAGAAAAATGATGCTATTTGGGTCATTGTAGATCGATTCACCAAATCCACTCATTTCCTTCTAGTGAGAATGGATTTTAGCTTACCTAGACTTGCTGAGTTTGACCGGCAGTGTAACATCCCAAAACCGAGCCTAGACGAAATTTGATTCCGGTGACCGAAAATTTCACATCAGAAAGTTAAATTATAGAGTTGACTTTTGACTGAGTGGTCAATTATTGAATTATTGAGTCCTCAATTAAGCATTGGTATTGTTAATGACTATATTGTGAACTTTGAAACATGTTTTAGTGACCAAATTATAGAAATTGAAAGTTCGGGGGTAAAAGCGTAGACAACCGAGAGTTGAGGGACCAATCTTGCGATTAGCCCCTCCTCAAGCTTAATCACCACACCCATGGGATGCTTGAATTAGCTTTCTTCAATTGAACGAAAGCTCAAATGAGCAATAGTAAAATAAAGAAAGGATTAAGAACTTGCCGGTTACCAAATTAAGCTAAGTAGCTTAGTCATCATCTTCTTCCTCCTTACACCAAGCAAGCACCTCCATTGAAGGGATTGTCCAAGCTTAGTTTCCTTCAGTTTCTTAATCCTAAATTGTAGCAATTGATTGGCTCAAGACAATCAAGGTGAAGAATCACCAAATCCTCCTAATTCCACCAAGCCTAAAAGCAAAGGGGGTTGTCATCCGGGAGCATTAAAAGCCTCATAATTGTCAGTGAGTGTATTCGTATTCAAGGGAATGGCTAGGTGCCTTCTCGACTTCATTAAAGTTAAATTATTGCATTTTAATCATTGGACAAGGTACGTTTGCATTCGAGCCATGTAGGAGGCATAATCGGTAAGCTTTGGTAAGCTTGTTTCATTATAAGTTGAATATTAAGCCATTGCATGATCATTGTTACTATGATAGAGTTGAAATAGGCCATGTTAAACAAATCTCAACTCATTGTCATTGATAACATATTGCTATTGATATCGTATTGCTATTGTTATTGTTATCGTTATAGCTATTGTTATTGCTATCAATAAGTATTGAATCCTTGGACACGATCGGACATGGGATACAATTGGCATGCCATAGAATTCATGAGCTCAATGGTAAGGAGTGGATTACGGTCCTTGAGCTAAGGCTCACATTGGTGATGTTGGCGGGATGTGATTGTGTTGGTCCCATTGGTGATGCTGGTGGATATTGACCATTCATTGTTGGCGATGTTGGTTGGGAATACATGTCGATCCAAGGAAAAATATATGTGAATAAGTATTGCAAGCATTGTTAAAACATGATTTGAGATGCATTACATTGATGCACACGCCATTGTTTCCATTGATGTTCATTTTATTGTTTTGACTACCTCACTAGGCTGAGTATACAGAAATTGGTCACTAGAATTTGTGGAAAATAAAGGTATCGATACGGCCATTAAGAGTATCGATACAAGGTCAACGAAGTCAACCTGTATCGATACGGTCCTTGTTGTATCGATACGGGCTGTTATCTTTGAATATGGAAAATGGAGAAATTGACTTAGTGTACCGATACGGCCCCAAGTGTATCGGTACGGGGTTAGTTAAGTTAGTTAAAAGACATAGAAATTGATTTTAAGAAGTTTGCAAAATGGTCATTGAGTATTGTATAGTCTAATTGGTTGGGTAAATGATGTCAAAATGACATGAAAATCTGCAGGCTTATTGTTATTATATTGAATTTCATTGTTGTTCAGTCAATTTCATGAAAGGACCCCTAAATTCCCGAATTTATAAATTAGTGCCTAAAACTTGCAAAAGTTGTAAATTAGTCCCAAATGATGAATTGTTGTTTCACATTGGATAAATTGGATAAATGTTTATAACTGGTGATGTTATTAAAGCATAATATGGTTTAATTGTTGATCATTGATTGAAATTCATTATACTGATCACTGTTATGTTCACCGGTAGCGTTCTCTGACCCGGTTATCTTCTAGGCCGGGTGGGGGATGTTACAATTGTGGTATCAGTGCTAGAGTTTTGTCGATTCTAGGACTAAACTGGATTTCGTTGTATGGTCATTACATTGCATACGCCACCTAGGGGTTTAATTTGATATATTGTGACTTATAACTAATCCGATCATCTTTCCTTTATAGTGTAAAGATGTTTAACTCTGATAAGGCTCATGAAGAAGTTGAGTACACGGTTGGCTCCTCGACTAATGGCAAGGAGAAAAGGGGAGAGAATTCTCTTAACCCGTAAGCACCTTATAAGAGCCGGTGAACATTAGGCCCGTGATGCATGTTGCTCAGTTTGAGTGCTATAAGAACATGACTGAGATGTTCAAACAGTTCATGGCTACCCTCAAGTTCGAGCAGTCCGCACAGTCTTCTGCGGCTGCTACCCCCATGAACCGAGCCCCTATCGACAAGTTAGCTCAACATCGAGCTACTACCTTCTTAGGTAAGGTTGAGCAAGACCCTGAAGTAGCGGAGCACTGGTTAGATAGCACCATAAGAATCTTGACCAAGCAATTACAGTGCTCAAATGAGCATAAGCTTGAGTGTGCTCTAGCTTTGTTGACCGATGAAGCTTTAAGTTGGTGGGAAATCATGACTCTCACGACTCCCGAAGAAGCTGTAACCTGGGAGTTCTTTCTGCGAGAATTCAAGAAAAAATATATTAGTGAGCATTATCTAGCTGAGAGACGGGATATGTTCTTACATCTAAAACAAAGGTGGGAGACCGGTGGAATAGTATATCCATGACTTCTACAAGTATTGAAAATATGGGGCTGAATACATCAAGAAAGAAGAAGAGAAGTGTAGAATGTTCATTGTGGGTTTGAGTGATGAACTACGACCTTTGTTTATTGCTCTGGGGATCAAGGATTTCTAGGAGTTGGTCAATCGAGCGATCTCTACTAAAGCTGCTCAGAGGTCGAACAGGTTTAACAGGCCAAGCTGGTTTGAGAAAAAGCCATGAGATGACTCTCAACCCCCTGTACCATACAAGAAGAGTAAGCAACAACAAGGATACAAGTCATCGTATCAACAGTAGTCCTTCCGATCAGATGATTATTCAAAGCCACAAGTTATGTTTCAGTCAGCTACAAGAACTGCCTTCGTGAAGAGTATTGGAGGATCTGGACGAGATTCTCAGTACCCGGTTTGCAACTACTGTCAGAGAAGGCATCCTTCAAGATAGTGCCGCAAGCAATCAGGGGCATGTTTCTTTTGTGGCGGACAAGGCCATTATATTAAAGACTGCCCGATGAATACTAATAAACCTCCTGCACCGGTAGTTCTGACGTCCCCTACTCAGTCTTTCAAGGGTAGAGGACAGAGACAAGATGCATCGAGAATTTTTGAAGGACCCAGTGATTCTGCAAGGGCTCCTAAACGACAAGAGTCTAAATCTTCGGCCCAAGTTTATCATGTTAGGAGCCGAGAGGAGGATGAGGATCCTGATGCCATCGCAGGTACTGTTGAATTATATACTCATCCTGTTTATGCATTGATTGATCCAAGATCTACTCATTCTTTCATAAGTACTGTATTGATTAAGAGATTTAAGTTGACATCTGAACCTATGGCTTCTAAGCTCACCGTGACTAACCCTTTAGGAGATAGTATTATAATTGGGCTCATATGTAAGAATTGCCCCCTTGTGATACAAGGGACACCTTTTTTGGCTAACCTAATGGCCCTCCCCATACATGAGTTTGATGTTATTTTGTGGCTTGATTGGATCGGGGAGCATCAAGCTTGGGTAGATTGTTCAAAGAAGAAGTTGTACCTTCGAGGTCTGGGTAAGGAGAGTGTGACTCTCATGGAATCTAGAGGCAAGAGATATTATTGTATGCCACTATAAGCAAGGAAGAAACACTATTATGGGATATAGATACCATGCAAGAGTTTCTCAATGTGTTTCCCGATGACCTTCTGGGTTTACCCCATACCTGTGAGGTTGAATTTGGGATCAAAGTGCAACCTGGGACCACTCCGGTTTCCATTGCACCTTATCGGATGGCACCGATAGAACTTACTGAGCTTAAAGTACAAATCTAAGACGTGTTGGACAAGGGCTTCATTCAACCGAGTTCCTCGCCTTGGGGAGGTCTTTTCTATTAAGAAGAAAGTTGGATCAATGCGTCTTTGTATTGAATATCGACAATCAAAAAAGCTCACAAGCAAGACTAAATATCCCTTGCCTAGGATCGATGACTTGTTTGATCAACTAAAAGATGCAACGGTCTTTTCTTAGATTAATTTAAGGTTTAGATACTATCAGATGAAAGTGAAGGAGCGCAACGTGCCCAAGACGGCTTTCCGTACAAGATATGGCCATTACGAATTCTTGGTTATGCCCTTTGAGTTAACCAATGTGCCTGATGCCTTCATGGATCTTATGAATCGGGTTTTCAGACCCTATCTTGAAAAATTTGTAGTGGTGTTTATTGATGATATCCTGATCTACTCTAAAAGCCAGGCTGAACATCGTGAACATCTTCGTATTGTGCTTCAAACCCTTTGGAAAGAAGCAATTATATGCCAAGTTTAGCAAGTGCGAGTTCTGGCTCACCCAAGTCTCAATTTTAGGTCATGTGATCTCAGCTGAAGGCATTCAAGTAGACCCAAAGAAGATCCAAGCCATAGTTGATTGAAGACCACTGAAGAATGTAGGTGAAGTTCGTAGCTTTCTCAGTCTTGCTGGTTATTATAGGAGATTCGTTAAAGGATTCTCTATAATAGCAGCTCCGTTAACTAAACTTCTATGGAAGGATGTTCCTTTTGAACAGACCGAGAAGCAACAAAGAAGTTTTGACCAACTCAAGCAGGTATTGACTCATGCACCGATTTGATTCAACCTGAATTTGGGAAAGACTACACAGTGTATAGTGATGCTTCGCACCAAGGTTTAGGGTGTGTACTGATGCAAGAAGGCAAAGTTGTTGCTTACGCATCAAGGCAACTCAAACAACATGAAATGAACTACCCTACTCATGATCTTGAATTGGTTGCAGTCGTCTTTGCATTGAAGATATGGAGACATTATCTCTACGGAGAAAAATGTTATCTGTACACTGACCACAAGAACCTTAAGTATCTGTTAACACAAAAGAACTCAATCTCTGCCAAATAAGATGGATGGAACTTCTCAAAGATTATGATATTGTCATTGATTATCATCCGAGCAAGGCCAACGTAGTAGTAGATGCGCTCAGCCGCAGGCCTTTGCCCACGCCTCAGGCTATCAAAGCTCATTTTTGACTTTGAAAGCACTATGGTTTTATAGCCGAACTTTAAGTTTAGTCCACCGTTGTGATGAGAATCAAGTCTCTACAAGAACAAGATCCTAAATTACGAACCATTGCTTCTAGACTTCAGGAAAATCTTGACCCTAACTTCAGGATTAATTTCGAAGGAATTTTGTGCTTTTATAACAGAATATGTGTGCCTAGTGATGAGTCTATTCATGATGAAATTTTTCGGGAAGCCTATTATAGCCCTTACTCAATTCACCAGAAGCAATAAAGATGTACAAAGACTTACGAGAATTGTACTGGTGGCCTAGTAAGAAAGCAACTTTTGTAGAATTTGTATCGAGATGTCTCACATGTCAACAAGTTAAAGCCGAGCATCATAACCCTATCAGATTGTTGCAGCCCATTGAATTCCCTCAATGGAAATGGGAAAAGATAACCATGGACTTTGTTAGTGGTTTACCGTTGACTCCAACCAAACATGATGCTATTTGGGTTGTTGTAGACTGTTTTACTAAGTCAGCACTCTTCATACCAGTTAGAATGGACTACGGTCTTCCTAAACTGGCTGACTTGTATATTAAGGAAATCATTTAACTCTACGATGTGCCACAGTCTATCATCTCCGATCGGGATCCACGGTTTGCGTCTTGATTCTAGAAGTCATTGCAAGAAGCTTTGGGCACCAGAGTCAATCTTAGCATATCTTTTCACCCTCATTCTGATGGTTAGTCAGAAAGGGTAATTCAGATATTAGAAGATATGCTTCATGCTTGTGTTATTGACTTTGAAGGATCTTGGGAGAGGTCCTTACCTCTTGTTGAATTTGCTTATAATAGCAGTTACCAATCATCAATTGACATGGCACCGTATGAGGCATTGTATGGCAGAAAATGTAGAACACTGCTATGTTGGTCTAAACTCAGTGAAGGCAAGGTGTTAGGCTCTAACTTACTCCGAGAAATCGAAGAACGGGTAACCATCATCCATGACTGTTTGAAGGCTACCTTCGATCAAAAAAGGCCTATGCGAATCTCAAGAGGAAAGATGTACAGTTTGATGTTGGTGAGAAAGCATTCTTAAAAGTCTCCCTGTAGAAGAAGATTTTACGTTTCGGTATGAAGGGGAAATTAAGTCCTTGATTTATGAGACCATTTGAGGTGACTGAAAGAGTTGACCCTGTAGCTTATCGGTTAGCCTTACCCCAAGAGTTGAGTAAGATCCACGATGTGTTCCATGTATCGATGCTTCGCAAGTACAAATCTGATCCATCACATGTTATAGAGTCTAAATCTGTGGAACTCCAACCTAATCTGTCGTACAAAGAAGAACCAGTACATATATTGGCAAAAGAAGTCAAGAAACTTCGAAATAAGAACATTCCGTTGGTTAAAGTATTGTGGAGAAGCCACAAGGTTGAAGAAGCTACATGGGAACTAGAGGAAAGAATGAGAAGTCAATACCCGCACCTCTTCGATTCAGGTAAAAATTTAAGGACAAATTTTTCTTAAGGGGGAGAGTTGTAACATACCAAAACTGGGCCTAGACGGAATTTGATTATGGTGACCGGAAATTTCACATCAAAAAGTCAAATTATAGAGTTGAATTTTGACCGAGTGGTCAATTATTGAATTATTGAGTCCCCAATTAAGCATTGATATTGTTAAGGACTATATTGTGAACTTTGAAACATGTTTTAGTGACCAAATTATAGAAATTGAAAGTTTAGGGGTAAAAGCATTGACAGCCGAGAGTTGAAGGACCAATCTTGCGATTAGCCCATCCTCAAGCTTAATCACCACATACGTGGGATGCTTGAATTAGCTTTCTTCAATTTAAGGAAAGCTCAAATGAGCAATAGTAAAAGAAAGAATGGATTAAGAACTTACCGGTTACCAAATTAAGCTAAGTAGCTTAGTCATCATCTTCTTCCTCCTTACACCAAGCAAACACCTCCATTGAAGGGATTGTCCAAGCTTAGTTCCTTTAGTTTCTTAATCCTAGATTGTAGCTATTGATTGGCTCAAGACAATCAAGGTGAAGAATCACCAAATCCTCCTAATTCCACCAAGCCTAAAAGCAAGGGGGTTGTCATTCGGGAGCCTTGAAAGCCTTAGAATTGTCGGTGAGTGTAGTCGGATTCAAGGGAATGGCTAGCTGGCTTCCCAACTTCATTAAAGTTGAATTATTGCATTTTCATCATTGGCCAAGGTACGTTTGCATTCAAACCTTGTAGGAGGCATCATCAGTAAGCTTTGGTAATCTTGTTTCATTCTAGGTTGAATATCAAGCCATTACATGATCATTGTTACTATGATAGAGTTGAAATAGGCCATGTTAAACAAATCTCAACTCATTTTCATTGATATCGTATTGCTATTGTTATTGTTATCGTTATAGCTATTGTTATTGCAATCAATAAGTATTGAATCCTTGGACACGATCAGATATAGGATACAATTGGCATGCCATAGAATTCATGAGCTCAATGGTTAGGAGTGGACTACGGTCCTTGAGCTAAGGCTCACATTGGTGATGTTGGCAGGATGTGATTGTGTTGGTCCTATTGGTGATGTTGGCGGATACTGACCATTCATTGTTGGCGATGTTGGTTGGGAATTCGTATATCCATACATGTCGACCCAAGGAAAAATATATGTGAATAAGTATTGCAAGTATCGTTAAAACATGATTTGAGATGCATTTACATTGATGTACATGCCATTGTTTCGATTGATTTTCATTTTATTGTTTTGACTACCTCACTAGGCTAAGTAAGCCTAATGCATCTCATTTCCATGCATTTTCAAGTTAAAGCTTAGTTGGATCGAGGATCAGAGCAAGGAGTATTTTTGGAGCAAGTCGCAAACCTATATGTAACGTTAATCTAGCCCTTGAACTCCTAGAATGGTGGCGTAGGGCCTAAACAAGTTAGTTAGGTCCATTTTGCATGTATGTATTGCCCTCTATGTTAAAGGAGCCTAAATGCTCAAAATGGTCATGTTAGTATGTTGGTTAAATGTATCAAATATGCATATTTTGCCTAATAGGTGAAAACCTAGTAAATGGATTCGGATAGCCTTAAAATTTGGCATGCTAGTAGATTAGTTGATTATAAACTTGTGGGTAAAATTTCATGGCAACCAGACAATGCTCAACGGGTTAATTCGAATAAAAACTAGATAAACTCTGTCATTACACGGCAAGAGTATCGATACGGGTGATGGCGTATCGATACGGCCTTGCATAATTGGTCTGGTCAACCTGGGTCCAAAAAGAGCGTATCGATATTACGTAGGCATATCGGTACAAAAATTGGTCACTGGAATTTGGGGAAAATAAAGGTATCGATACGGTCATTAAGAGTATCGATACGAGGTCAACGAAGTCAACCTGTATTGATACAGTCCTAGTTGTATCGATACGGGCTATTATCTTTGAATATGGAAAATGGAAAAATTGACTTAATGTGTTGATACGGCCCCAAGTGTATTAGTACGAGGTTAGTTAAGTTATTTAAAAGACATAGAAATTGGTTTTAAGAAGTTTGCAAAATGGTACGACATGAAAATCTGTAGGCTTATTGTTATTATATTGAATTTCATTATTGTTCAGTCAATTGCATGAAAGGACCCTAAATTCCTGAATTTATAATTAGTGCCTAAAACTTGCAAAAGTTGTAAATTAGTCCAAATGATGAATTGTTGTTTCACATTGGATAAATTAGATAAAATTTTATAACGGGTGATGTTATTAAAGCATAATATGGTTTAATTGTTGATCATTGATTGAAATTCATTGTACCGATCACTGTTCCATTCACCGGTAGCATTCTCTGACCCAGTTATCTTCCAGGCCAGGAAAGCCTTCCTTAAAGTATCTCCATAGAAGATGATCCTTTGTTTTGGCAAGAAAAAGAAGCTAAGTCCTCGTTTTATTGGCCTATTCGAGGTGATGGAGCGAGTTGGACCTGTTGCCTATTGACTAGCCCTCCCAAAGGAGTTAAGTCGAATCCATAATGTCTTTCATTTATCTATGCTACGGAAGTACTGGTCTGAACTTTCCCACGTGGTTGAGCCGGAGTCTGTGGAGATTTAATACAACTTAACGTACGAGGAATAACCAGTACAGATCCTTGCACGAGAAGTCAAGAGACTTCGAAACAAGTTCGTGCCTCCAGTAAAAGTCCTTTGGAGAAGTCACTTAGTGGAGGAAGCAACGTGGGAGCCAGAGGAAATGATGCAGAAACAATATCCTCATCTTTTCAGTTAGAGTGAAATTCGAGGGTGAATTTTCTTAAGGGGGAGAGTTGTCACACCCCAAAAACTGGTCTACTAGGAATTAGGTTCCGGTGATCGAAAATTTTGCACCGGTTATGCCCGAATGGTATAATTGCTAATCCCTGTACCTCATTTTGAAGTAGCAAAAGTTATTTGGGCTTAATTGAAATTGCTAATCCTTTTTGTAAGGAATGGAAGTTAGGGGTTTCATTGAAAATGCTGAAAATGTTGAATTTGGACAAGGCGTATCAATACGGTAAGCCCTGTATCGATATGACCTAACTGTTTTTAACTAACCTACCCAACTTTATTTTAGCTGTATCGATACGACCACAAGGTGTATCGATACGGGTCCCTGTCAAAATTATTCTAGTGACGAAATTTAAAAGATTGGGAATAAGGGATGACTCACCTACTTGCTTGCCACCCCTTTACATAGGATAGCTTAGAAAAGATGATGGTCAATTGTAAATTGCCAAAAGAATTGTAAAAAGATATGATGGGATGGAAACAATTGTTTAAGCTTTCCTTTGCACAAGGGAAAGCTTTTGATTGGTTCCTTTGGGAGGTAAGAAATAATTAGAGATTAAGGATTGTTTTAAAATAGATAGGAAAAGCTTTCTTCCCTTGTTTTTGTAACACCCCTTCCCGGCCTAGTAGGAAACTAGTTCGAAAAGTGTTACCAGAAGACATATTCGGAGATCGAAAGCTCAATCAGACTTTGGAATCTTATTCGGAATGTCTGTTTAATATCATTAAGACCTAACGAACTAACTTATTAATAGCTGACTTAATTTGGGGTTAATTTTAAACTTTCTCGAACTTAGGGGCCAAATTGTAAATTTTACAAATTAAGGGTCTTTATCAGGATTTCTTTTTACAAATATTCACCTTAACTTATCGATTATTAGTTTGTGAAATTTTGTTAAAATTTAGTGACCAAATTGTAACTATTTAAAACTCTGGTTTAAGTCTTTTAACAGAATTAACTACCTCCGTTTCGATACACCTTGGGTCCGTATCGATACGGTTATGCACAGATTCAATTTAGACTTTGAGTGGTCAAGGCCCTGTATCGATACCACTGAGACCGTACCGATACAAGTTGACTCAGGCTGACTCTTCTTGGCAGACCCTATTTTGATACATCTAAGCCTGTATCGATATAGGTTGACCGACGTTGACCCGTTTTGGTACAACCTAAGGATGTATCGATACAACTTATTCCCCAGACCTTACTGGCTAAGTCCGTATCGATACACTCCCTTGCGTATCGATACGCTCTATTTTTCCAAGTCTAAATATGCAAGGCTGTATCGATATAGCTTGGCCCGTATCGATACGCTTGTCCTGTAATGATAGATTTTATCTGGTGTTTAGCCAATTTAACCTGTTGAACGATGTCCAAATGCCATGAAATTTTACCAGCAAGTTATTAATCCATAATTCTAATAGCATACAAAATTTTAGAGCGATTCGAATCCGTTTACCCCATTTTTACCTTTTAGTACCTTTAGGCCAAAGTTAGTTAGTTTTACTAGTTCACAATACACTATATTTCACATTTAACACCTAGGCACTATTAGGCTATTATACACATATCAAAATAGGCAAATGTAATATGTCTAAGCCTTATGCTACCTTTCTAGAAGTTCAAAGCAAAACGTAAGCATACATGGAATTGGTGGGAGTGACTCGCAACTTCAATAACACGATCGAGGTTGGGTTGCTTCAAGATCCTAAAATGCATGAGACACACGAATGTTAGGCTTACATAGCCTAGTGAGGTAGTTATAACAAATGCAAATAAGTTCTTAAATGGCATAAATGACATATATACATGCTTGAATGACCTTGGTGCATCATTAATCATGTGTAAATCATACTCAAGTCAAATGTCATATTTTCGTATATCAAATGTAAAGCATAGATACATATCATTTACTTGGACATAGTAACCACTGGATAATTAGATTCCCCTGTACGCCACACATATCGAAGATAGGCCTTAGCCTTGAGCTGTAGCTCCGGAATCCCTTACACAATCCAATCTTTTCTCCCCACATTCAAGCTTACCCAAGCTTGCAGACAACGTCCAAACAAAGAAATTAACCTACTAACACATGGGCTTGACTTGGGTATTCAAGACCTAATTCTTGCAATTAAACTCTACGGATCAAAGGAATTATTAAATTGGCTTAGGGGTCTTACTTACCAAGTTGTATGTATTCAAACGGTATATTGAAAATACACAAAGGTCAAGGATTATCTTGAGGTGCTTGCTTGAGCTTGAGGAAGGAGACAACAATAGAGGTGCTTGCTTAACCATTGATGGAAAAATGATGAGGGAAATGGGAACTTGGTCTCAGCTGGTTAGAGTAACTTAAAAGTGTTTCTAAAACACTCCCTTTTCAATATGTTAACCGGTGGGGTTACCCTCCTAAAGAGGAAACCTTAAAATATCATTTTTCTATTTTTACGCAATTAAGGCTTCATAATTAGCCACCAAGCTTAACCAATCTTCCTCCAAATTCATATGTAATTCACGTGGGATAAAATAAGCAAAGAGGTGACCCACACCTCTAATTGGTATAATTATGAGGGTGGTCCCTTAACTTTTCAAAGTTTGCACTCTTTCCCCCAAACTTTCAATTTTTACAATTTAGTTACTAAATGACTTTCATTCCTTACAAGGAGGTCCAACAAATTTAATTTATCCCAAGTAACTTTCATTACTTCAAAATTGGGTACAAGATCGAGCAATTACATCATCTGGGCATAACTGACACAAAATTTCCGATTGCCGGAACCTAATTTCAACTAAACTGGTTTTTGGGGTGTGACAACTCTCCCCCTTAAGAAAATTCATCCTTGAATTTTCACTCTAGCCGAAGAGATGAGGATATTGTTTCTGCATCATCTCCTCTGGCTCCCAAGTTGCTTCCTCCACTAAGTGACTCATCCAAAGAACTTTTACTAGAGGCACGGACTTATTTTGAAGTCTATTGACTTCTCGTGCGAGGATCTACACTGGTTCTTCCTCGTATGTCAAGTTGGACTGGATTTCCACAGATTCTATTTCGATTACGTGAGAAGGATTAGATCGGTACTTCCGTAGCATAGATACATGAAAGACATTATGGATTCGACTTAACTCCTCAAGGAGGGCTAGTCGGTAGACAACAGGTTCAACTCGCTCGATCACCTCGAATGGGCTGATAAAGCGAGGACTTAGCTTCCCCTTCTTGCCAAAACGAAGGATCTTCTTCCACAGAGATACCTTAAGGAAGGCCTTCTCACCAACGTCATATTGAATGTCCCTTCTTTTCAAATCAACATAAGCCTTATGCCGGTCAAACACAGCTTTGAGCCGGTCGCGAATGATTGTTACCCTTTCTTCGATTTCCTGAAGTAAGTTAGGGCCTAACATTTTGCCTTCACCTAACTCAGTTCAACATAGAGGGGTTTTACATCTCCTGCCATAAAGAGCTTCATAAGGAGCCATTTGAATCGAAGCTTGGTAACTGGTATTGTATGCAAACTCCACTAGCGGTAAAGATTTCTCCCACGTATGTCCGAAATCGATAACACATGCTCATAGCATATCTTCCAGAATCTACAAGGAAGAATCGGGATTGATACGGAGCACTTATATATATGGATAAAAGGGAAATAAGGTTACCTAAATAACCCTTTCAAATTGGCCATCCGTTTGAGGGTGGAAAGCAGTGCTTAGGTGCACTCTCGTTCCCAAAGCTTCGTGTAAGGTTTTCCAAAACCGAGATGCAAAATGCAGATCGTAGTCAGAGATGATGGACACAAAAAGTCCATGCAAGCAGATGACTTTGCGAATGTACAATTCAGCGAGTCTAGGCAAGCTGAAGTTCATTCTCACCAGAAGAAAATGAGTAGATTTGGTGAATCGATCCATAATGACCCATACAACATCATTTTTCTTTGATGTCATTGGTAGACTGTTTACGAAATCTATCGTGATACGTTCCTATTTCCATTTTGGAAGCTCAATAGGTTGCAAGAGACCAGTAGGCACCTTGTGCTCGACTTTAACCTGTTGGAAGGTCAAACACCTAGCCACAAAGTCTGTGATCTCACCTTTCATACCAGACCACCGATACAACTCTTTCAAGTCTGTATACATCTTGATAGATCCAAGATGAATAGAGAAAGGACTCAGATAAGCTTCACTGAAAATTTGAGTCTGAAGATCATCATCATCAGGGACACAGATACGATTTCAAAAGCACAATAAACTTTCAGAATTCATAGTGAAATAAGGATCTGGCTTTTCTTTGATCATAGCAATAAGAGTTTGCAACTCCTCATCAGACTCCTGTAGTGCTTTTATTCGAGGCACGATGGTTGACTGAACTCTCAATTCAGCCAAATACTTACCATGCTTCTTAAGCCTGAAATGGGCATTCAAGCATCTCGAGGAGGGAGTAGGCTTCCAGCTAAGGGCGTCAGCCACAACATTGGCCTTACCGGGATGGTAATCAATAACCAAATCATAGTCCTTTAAAAGTTCCATTCACCGTCGTTGATGGAGATTCAACTCTTTATGAGTCATAATATACTTCAAGCTCTTGTGATCAGTGTACAAGTAACACTTCTCACCTTATAGATAGTGCCTCCAAATCTTTAAGTCAAACACAACAACCGCTAGCTTTAGGTCGTGTGTCAGATAGTTCATCTCATGTGGTTTAAGTTGACGCGAGGCATAAGCAATGACTTTTCCTTCTTGCATAAGTACACAGCCTAACCCTAGGTGGGATGCATCACTGTATACGGTGATGTCCATGCCTAACTTGGGTTGCACCAAAATAGGGGCATGTGTTAGGACTTGCTTAAGCTGATCGAAACTCCTTTATTGCTCCACTGTCCATACAAAGGGAGTTTCCTTACGGAGAGGCTTTGTCAAGGGTGCAACAATCATCGATAACCCTTTAATGAATCTACGGTAGTAGCCTGCAAGGCCTAGAAAGCTACATACTTCTCCAACATTCGTTAGAGGAGTCCAATTAAGAACTGCTTGTATCTTCTTTGGGTCAACTTGGATTCCGGTAGAAGAGATCACGTGTCCCAAAAATGATACTTTAGATAGCCAGAATTCATATTTATTGAACTTAGCATACAATTGTTTTTCCCAGAGAGTTTAAAGCAAAATCTGGAGATGTTCTTCATCAGTGGCAGTGTCCTTGGAATAGATCAGGATGTCATCTATGAACACAACCACGAATCTATCTAGATAGGACCAGAATACACGGTTCATTAGGTCCATGAAGGCTACAGGTGCATTGGTAAGCCCAAAAAGCATTACCAAGAACTCATTGTGGCCGTATCTAGTTCGAAAGGCAGTCTTTGGGACATTGGACTCCTTCACTAGCATTTGATAGTATCCAGATCGTAGGTCTATCTTAGAGAAGACAGAAGCACCTTTCAACTGATCAAAAAGGTAATCGATCCTCGGTAACAGAAACTTATTCTTGATTGTTACTCTATTCAGCTGGCGGTAATCAATGCATAGTCGCATTGACCCATCCTTTTTCTTGACAAACAAAACTGGTTCTCCCCAATATGAGGAACTCGGTCGAATGAATCCCTTATCCAAAAGATATTGAATTTGGGCCTTCAACTATTTTAATTCAACCGGAGCCATCCTATACGGAGTGATGGAGACTGGTGTAGTCCTCGGTTGCACTTTGATTTCGAATTCCACTTCTCGGGTCGGAGGGAGTATGGAAGTTCATCAGGGAACACATCAAGGAATTCTTTCATTATCGGCACATTTTTGAGCTTTGGATCTCTTTTAGATTCCATAACACACATAATGGCTTCCTTAGGCTCAGGTTTGGCTTTCATCAAATCGATGCTCTCCTTGCCGAGTTCACAAAGATACAGCTTCTTCTTCAAACAATCTACCCAGACTTGATGTTCAGCTAACCAATCAAGGCCTAGGATAAGATCGAACTCATGGAAAAGCAAGGCCATCAAATTGGCCGAAAATGGGATCCCCTGGATCCTCGAGGGCATGCTTTACAGATCAACCGCGCAACCACACTATCTCCTAGTGGGTTAGAGATAACTATTTCTGAAGTAACTAGTTCAGGTTCTAAAGTATACTTCTTGATCAATGGTTCACTAATAAAGGAATGCGTAGAGCCGGGATCTACCAAAGCATAAACAAGATCAGGATCGTCTTCTTTCTCTCGACCTCAGAAATGGTACATCTGAGCTGAGGTCTGAGGGTCACGTCCAACCGAAGGAGGATTTGAGTTGCGAGGCTTTCTTGCTGATCGAGATTGCACTTGCTTCACTCATTTTCCCTTATTATGATTGTTCTGAGAAGCCATAGAGGTAGGAGCGTTGAGATTCTGCGGACATTGTTTGATGAAGTGGCCAGATTCACCACAAAGATAACAAGACCTAGACTGCCTGCGACACTACCCAAGATGTCTTTTCTGTCAAAATTTGTACAAGGGAATCTGTAAACTTCTTCCAGAATCGTTTGTGCTATCAACTGAAGCTGTACAAGCAATAGATGTTCTTGGAGACTGAGATTGTGGCACATATCTCATTCTTGGTAGCTATTGAAAGGTGGCAGACTTCTGTTCCCACTGTCTACCTTCTTCTGAGGCATAAGAGGTCTAGAATCATCTTGGAACCTCTTATTGGATCGGGCTTGGTTCCCCTTCCTTCTTTCATAAGCCTTTTGAGAGGCTTCAGTAGCAATCGCCTGGTTGACTAGGTTTTGGAAGTCCTCCAACTCCAAAGCAGTGAAGAAGGGACGTAACTCATCACAAAGGCCATCGATAAACATTCTACACATCTTCTTCTCAGTGCGTATGATCTTCGAACCATACCTCGAGTACTTGCAGAAGTCGTGGATATACTGCTCCATGGATCGCCTTCCTTGTCTCAGATGGAGGAACTTCTTACGCCTTTCAGCAAGGTAATGATCGTTGATGTACTTCTTATGGAACTCCTGAAGGAAGAAGTCCCATGTGACACGGTGCTCAGGTACCGTGAGGGTCACAGTGTCTCACCAACTTTGAGTGTGTTTTCTAGCCAGTTCTCAACTACTTCGGGATTGTCATGATCTTGGCTGGTGAAAGTGTAGATCAGGTATTGCCAGAGCTTATCAATAGGGGCTCTTAAGATAGATACGGGTGCTTCAGCAGGCTGAGGTGGCGGCTCTTGCCTGAGAGACACGACCACTTGCTTAATCATCTCCGCCATATACATCAAGTACTCCAGCTGAGCGGGAGGCATTAGAGGGGGATTAGGTGGGTGATTTTGCCCTACCTATTCTGGTCGGACTCCTGCTCCAAGATTATCTCCCTGTGTCGAGGAGGAGCCCGGATGTGGTTCATTTAGATCACGTCTATCACTAGGTGTAGACATTCTTAAAGCTAATAAACTCCTAGGTGGCATATACACATGCAGATTCATGATAAGCCTCGGTTTAGTCTTAGAATCGACTAAACTCTAGCTCTGATACCATAAATGTAACACCCTCTTCCCGGCCTAGTAGGAAACTGGGTCAGAAAGTGTTACCGAAAGATATATTCAGAGATTGAAAGCTCAATCAGAGTTTAGAATCTTATTCGAAATGTCTATTTAATCTCCTTAAGACCTAACAAACTAACTTATTAACAACTAACTTAAATTGGGGTTAATTTTAAACTTTCTCGAACTTAGGGGCCAAATTGTAAATTTTAAAAATTAAGGGTCTTTATTATGATTTCTTTTTACAAATCTTCACCTTAACATCCTTTGCCAGAATCTGAACAGGTTCTTCTTCTTAGGAAAAATCCGGTTGGATTTCCACAGATTCAGGTCCAACGATATGCGGAGAGTCAGAACTATATTTCTGAAGAATGGATACATAAAACACGTCAAGGATCTTACTGAGTTCCGAGGGTAATGATAAACGATAATCCATAAGGCTAACTTTCTCAATAACCTCGAAAGGTCCAATGAATCGGGGACTCAGCTTCCCTTTTCTTTCGAACCTCAGAACTTTCTTCTACGGTGAGACTTTAAGAAAAGCTTTCTCACTAACTTTATACTGTATATCCCTTCGCCTAAGATCAGCATGGGCCTTCTATCGGTCAAAGGCAGCTTTTAATTGATCATGGATGATGGTAACCTGTTCCTCAGTTTCCCGAAATAAGTCAGGGCCCAACATCTTGCCTTCACCGAGTTCAGACCAACACAACGGAGTTCTGCAACGTTTTCCATACAACGCTTCATACGGTGCCATCTTGATGGAAACTTGGTAATTGTTGTTGTAGGCAAACTCAATAAGAGGTAGGGATTTCTCCCAAGAGCCCTTGAAATCAATGATGCACGCTCGGAGCATGTCTTCCAATACTTGAATTACCCTTTTCGACTGGCAGTCAGATTGAGGGTGAAAAGCAGTGCTGAGATTAACTCTGGTTCCTAGAGCTCCTTGTAGTGATCACCAAAATTGAAAAGCAAATCGTGGATGTCGATCGAAAATATTGAATGAGGCACTCTGTGGAGTCAGATAACTTCCTTGATATACAAGTCAGCTATCTTATGAAGGCCATAGTCCATTTGAATCAGCAAGAAATGTGTTGACTTGGTGAAACGGTCTACAATGACCCATATGGCATCATGTTTAGAAGGAGTCAATGGTAGACCACTAACAAAATCCATTGTGATCTTCTTTCACTTCCATTGCGGTAATTCAATAGGTTGCAATAACTCGGTAGGGATACGATGCTCAACCTTGGCACGTTGACATGTGAGACATTTAGATACAAAGTCAATTATGGCCTGGTTCATACCCGATCACCAATAGAGCTCACGAAGATCCTTGTACATCTTCACAAAACCCGGATGAACAGGCAATGAGCTTGAATGAGCTTCCTTAAGGATATCACCAAAAAGAGATTCATCATTAGGCACAGATACTTGATCACGAAAGCATAAGAGTCATTTAGAATTAATTCTGAAGTCGGGGTTGTCTTGTAGCCTAGAAATGATAACTCGAAGCTTAGGATCTTGCTTTTGTAAATCTTGGATTCTTGATATGATGGTAGACTGAACTTGAAGTTCAGCTACAAGACAACGATGTTTCCAAAGATGGAAGTGAGTGTGATTGCTTGAGGAGTTGCAATACAAGGACTTGCAATAAGTCGATATACTAATCAATATATTGGACTTAATGACTGATAACAATACTCACCAGGCAGAGATTTTCGGCTGAGTGCATCAGCTACAATATTGGCCTTGTCTGGATGGTAATCAATAACAAGGTCATAATCCTTGAAGAGTTCCATCCATCTCCTTCGCTGAAGATTTAACTCTTTTTGAGTCAATAGATTCTTAAGGCTCTTATGATCAGTGAAGAGATAACACTTTTCTCCATAGAGATAGTGTCTCCAGATTTTCAATGAAAAGATAACTGCAGCGAACTCCAGGTCATGAGTAGGATAACTCATCTCATGTGGCTTTAATTGCCTCGAAGCATAGGCAATGACTTTGCCTTCTTGCATCAATATGTTTCCTAACCTAGATGCAAAGCATCACTATAAACGGTGTAGTCTTTTCTAGACTCAGGTTGGGTTAGGACCGGCGCATGTGTTAACACTTCTATAATTGATCAAAGCTTCTTTGTTGATCCAAAGACCAAAAGAACGAAGCTTCATTTCTCAACAACTTAGTCAAAGGATCTACTATCATAGAGAATCATTTGACAAATCTTTTGTAATAGCCAGCAAGACCAAGAAAACTTCTCACCTCACCAATATTCTTCTGTGGGTGCCAATCAACAATGGCTTGGACTTTCTTTGGATCCACCTAGATGCCTTAAGCCGATACAATATGCCCAAGGAAGAAAACTTCGGTGAGCTAAAACTGACATTTTAGAGAATTTAGCATACGATGCTTCTCCCAGAGGGTTTGAAGCACGATGCGGAGGTGATCTTGGTGTTCGACAGGATTCTTGGAATAGATCAAAATATCATCAATGAACACTACTACAAATTTATCGAGATAGGGTATAAAAACCCGATTCATCAAATCTATGAAAGCTGTCGGTGCATTGGTTAGCCCAAAAGGCATCACCAAGAATTTGTAGTGTTTGTACCTTGTTCGAAAGGTAGTTTTGGGTACATTACATTCTTTGACTCTCATTTGATAATATCCAGGACTTAAATTGATCTTGGAAAACACAGAGGCATTCATAACCTGATCGAATAGGTCATCTATCCTTGGCAATGGATACTTACTCTTGATGGTTACCTTATTCAACTATCGGTAATCGATACAAAATATCATATAACCATCCTTCTTCTTAACAAAAAGAACCGGTGCTCCCCAAGAAGAGGAACTCGGTCGAATAAAACCTTTATTCAAAAAGTCTTGAATCTGAGCCTTTAGCTCTTTAAGCTCAACTACTGCCATGCGGTAAGTTGCAATAGAAACTGGGGCAATACCAGGTTGCACTTTGATGCCAAATTTGACTTCACGGATTGGAGGCAATCCAGAAGCTCATCAGGAAAAACATCAAAAAATTCACATACGGTGTCAACATCAGTCAATCGAAGTTCATCCTTGGCTTCCAATGCCAAAGCTTGCAATGAAGGGTTTCTTGAATTCATCAACACGATACTCCCCTTGCCAAGACCTCGGAGATACAACTTCCTCTTGCTACAATCTACCCACGCTTGATGCTCACTAAGCTAGTCTAGACCCAGTATAACATTAAACTCATAGATCGGTAGGGCCAATAGATTGGCCACAAAAGGAATCTCTTGAATCATTAAGGGACAATTCTTGCACATAAGATTTATGGTGACACAATCACCCAAAGGATTTGTTATGGAAATCCTCGGTGCTATAGGTTCAGACGATAATCTATGCCTTTTAACCAACACAGTGCTTATAAAAGATTAGGTAGAACCAGAATCAATCAAGGCATATAAAGGATTGGAATACAAGTCAATGGTACCTGCAATGGCATCAGGTTCATCCCCTTCTTCCCTGCTCCTCACATGATACATTTGGGTAGGTGCCTTTGATTCTTGCTTGCTCAATGCCTCCCCAGAGCTGCTTGGTCTCCCCACAGCTCCCGATGAACCTTGTCTTAACCCCTTACCTCGGAAGGACTGAGTAGGGGTTGCAACATTAACCGGTGTAGCAGTAGACTTGGTTGCATTCAGCGGACAATCACGGATAAAGTGGCCTTGCTCACCACAAAAGAAAAAAGCTTCAGTCTACTTACGACATGGACCTGCTAGATGCCTGTTCTGATAGTAGTTACAAACATGATGTTGTGGACTCTATTACAGCATCTAGTGCTCTCAACCAAGGTTGCCTTGGAAAGAAACCGAGTCATAGTCTGAGGCTTTTCAATGTTCCCGGAACGAGATGGCTACAGATAGACTTGTTGCTTAGGGCCTTGATACTTTCTCTTCTTGTTCCATCTAGGAGGTCGAGAATCATCTCTAAACCTTTTCTCAGTTTTGCCCGACCCAGTGGTCCTTTGGGCTTTCAACAATGCTTTAGTAGCTTTGACTCGGTTCACCAAGTCTTTGAAGTTGGTGATGCTCAGTGCAGTAAACATGAGGTGAAGCTCATCACTTAGCTCGGCAATTCTTTATATATTCAACACCATATCGGCAATACTTGCAGAAATTATGGATGTATTGCTCGACTGGCCGCCCATCTTGCTTGAGGTAGAGGAAGATGCTACTCTTTCTGCGAGATAAAACTCGTTAATGTACTTCTTCTGGAACTCTCGAAGAAAGAATTCCTAGGTCACAGTGTCTTTACAGACTGTAAGGGTAGTAGTCTCCCACCAATACAAAGCTTCATCAGCTAGTAATGCAAGGGCGCGTTCTAGCTTGTGCTCATCCAAACACTGCAACTGCTTATTCAATATTTGTAGGGTGTTGTCCAGCCAATATTCAGCAATTTCAGGAATGTCATCATCTTGACCAGTGAAAGTATAAGCCCAGTACTATTAAAGCTTATCAATAGAGGCTAGAGCGTGCTGGACAACTAGTGTGGTAGGTTGCATTGTCGGCTCGGCTCTTATCGCAGTCAAAATTTGCTTAAACATATCGTCCAAATTTCAATAACATTTGGCCTGACCAGTAGACACCTCAAGTCCGGTGCCCTATGCATGTACTTCTTGTGGATTAGGAGGATCTCCCCCTAATTTCCTCGCCATGTGAGCTTCATTAGTTTTAGACATAACTATAAGATAAAGAAAGATCGGATTAGTCGACAAGTCACAATATATACAATATATAACTCCTAGGTGGCAAAGCAACTCAATAACAATGCAATAGCCTTCGGTTTAGTCCTAGAATCAACTAAACTCTAGCTCTGATACAACAAATGTAACACCTCCTTCCCGGTCTAGTAGAGAACCAGGTCGGAAAGCGTTAACGATGAACAGTACGGTGAACGATGCAATGTATTTCAACAAGAATTCAATGCAAGACAATACAATACAATACGATATCAATACACTGAGGCAACAAATTGATACGGAACTACGATAATCTGATTAGGGCCAATTTTTAACTTTTACAACTTTTAGAGACAAAACTGTAAATTTTAGGAATTAAGGGTCTTTAGCTAAAATTAACCACACAACTATGTAATTTAATCAATAAATAGTAACTCTACAAATTTTCATGTTAATCCAATGTCATTTACCGATCCAATTAGACTTACCAAGATTTAGTGATCAATTTGCAATGTTTCAATACTATGAACAATGATTTATAACGGATTTAACTGCTCCCATACTGAAACACTATAGGCCGTATCGGCACGACACAATTGGATTATATAATCCAGACTTCACTGTCCAAACTTGTTTCAATACGGTCGAGGACCGTATTAGTACAACATGCAAGGGTGATAACCAATTCCCAAAAACTCAAGAACTCGTATCGGTGCAACTCAAGATATAACGGTACCCGTTGACCTTCATTGACCCGTTTTGATACGCCCTTAGAGCCGTATTGATACAAATAAAATCATAAATGCTTCTGTGAGTTTCCATATTGAAACACCTTTAGGTCGTTTCGATACGCCTAGGTTGACCTGAGTTTTGACTGTCCAAATATGCACAGCCGTACTGAAACAAGTGAACCCATATCGGTATGCCCTGCACTGTAATAACAGATTTTATCTAGTTTTTAGCCAATTTAACATGTTGAACGATGTCTAAATGCAATGAAATTTTACCAGTAATATTTAATCACTATAATCAACTAGTATGTCAAATTTTAGGGCCATTTAAATCCATTTACTAGGTTTTCACCTTTTAATGCCATATACATGTTTAGCCATTTTTAAGCTATACTAAAAAGCCTTTTTAAGCCTCAAACACTAGTACAATGAAAGCATGATTTATACACATCAAAAGGTCCATATATGACTAGTCTAGCTACTTTGCCACCATCCTAGGAGTTCATAGAGACAAAATACATTACTTTGGCCTTGATTGTGACTTGCCAAACTCTTCAACTACTCTGATCTTCAACTGCGAATCTCTTAACCTGAAATGTATGAAATGAAATACATTAGGCATACTTTTCCTAGTGAGGTAGTCACAACTAAACACTTTGTCAATGAAATGCATTCCAAATCATATCTTGACAATAACAATGCAATGAATCAATAGTAGCAATGCAATAATCATGTTTAATAGCAATAAGTCCATATTTCAATATTAGCCCTTGGATCGATTTAAGATAGTGGATATGCGAATTCCTACGCCTCGCCAAATCAATGAATGAGCTAGTCCCTCCACCTCGCTAATATGACCAATAACACATACATCCCTCTACCTCACCACGATAAAGGCCGTAACCCAAGGATCGTAGTCCACCTGTACACTAAGCTCATGAATTCTATGGCATGCCAATTGTATCCAAAGTCGTTTTGAATCCAAGGTTCGGTGACAATATCAATATTCCATGGTCAATAACAATAACAGTATCCAATGTTCTTATCAATAAGCGATGTTCCGGTGCCAATGTCCAATAGCAATATCAATGATAGTGACAATGTTCAATAATCGCAATGAAAATGACAATGATCGATACTTCATATTCGATGTTTCAATGGCAATAGCTATATCGATATCAATGTTCAATGAAAATGACAATAATGATAACAATAGCAATAACTATGCTCGATGTCCAATGTTCCACGCTTATATATTTCAATGGCAATATCAATGATCGATATACAATGCAATAACTTACCTAAACTTACCAATGGAATCCACTAAGTGGTTCACTGCAATATACCTTGACAATAATGTTAGCCATGCTATAATCAATGGTAATGAAATCTGGAAAGGCACCTAGCCTAATCCCGAGACTCTGACTACACTCACCTCAATAATCTGATGCTCCTATGGCTCTCGGATAGCAATTCCCTTGTTCTAGCTTTCATCGGTGACGGTGGATGGTCTTTCTCTACTTCTTTAGCCGTTCAATAGCAATGATTCGATATTAATGAACCAAAGAAAGCTCAAGCTTTTCTACCCTCGACAATGGAGGTGCTTGCTTAATTCTTCAATCGGGTAGAATTTATGTTTTGTTTTACTCCCCAATCCCTTTGATAGCCGAAAGACTTTCCTCAAAATGAAGGAATTGTATTTGCACACTCCATATAGGGGTAATTAGTCATGAGGAGGGGCTTATCGCAAGATTAGTCCCTCAACTCTCAATTCTTTATACTTGTACCCTCAAACTTTCGATTTCTACAATTTAGTCACAAAAAGGTTTACAATACATCCAATGAGGTCCATAATCAATAATTTGACTCAATTGGAGTCCATTATCGATGCAATTGACCTTGCGGTCAAAGTCAATACGATATTTAGACCTTCTCGATGTAGGGTTTTTGATCACCGGAACTCATTTCTGACTAAGACAGATTTTGGAATGTTACATGGACAAGGTGGCTTACATATTACACTTGTTAGTTGGATCAAGGGTACACCTTATATTTCATGTCTCACGATTAAAGAAGCATATTGAAGCAGCTAATTGCCAAATTGAACTACATGTAGTGGGGATGGATTGAACCATTTTGAAGGAACCAGTTAAAGATCCTGGAATGGAGAATGGCGAAGATGGGAAACAAGGTTGTGACAGAAGTGCTTGTGGAATAGACCAACTCATTTTCAGATCCTTCTATTGATATACACCCTATTGCAATCACATAACCAAGATACTCCATTTTGAGCTCCAAAACAACATTTGTTTCTTTAAGCATAAAACTTGTGTGCCCTTAACAAAACCAACACTTCCCATAGGTGCACCAAATGATCTTCCTATTTGACAGTGTAAACCAAGATATCATCCAAAAAAATTAAAATTGGTTTCCTTACCAGACCTTTAAATACCATATTCATCAAGCCCTAAAATGTTGTTGGGGCATTCGTGAGCCCAAAAAACATCACCAAGTATTCATAGTAACCCTCATAGGTCTTAAAAGCTGTGTCAGGTATTTCTAACTCCTACATTCTTATCTAGTGATACCTAGACTTCAAATCCAACTTGGAAAATACTTTAGCCTTATGTAATCTACTCACATTCCCCAAGACACATCTTTTTTTCGCCACTCACCATTGGAGAAGCAAAAGGGCTATTGTTGCCTTAGATATCCTTGTACTTAGCATCTCCTTAACCAGTTTTTGTAATGCCTTTTGGGCCTAAAAGATTAGTGGGTCGGGTTAGACGGTTCGAGAGAACCGGGTTAGCTAATTCGACTAGTTTTGGGAAATAAATTGAAATAAATGGTTTTTGGCTAAAATAAAATAAGTAAAAATATCAAAAATGTTTAATTGGTACATTAAACATGTTTGGAGTGTCAATTTGGTAAATTAATTCGGATTTAATGACATTGTAGATTGGTGATCAAAACATAAAGTTTTCAAAACTGCTTTAGTGACTAAAATGCAAAAAATGGGCAAAAACTTAGAATCTTTGGAGAGCTTTTATCCCATTTGTTTTTAATCAGACTTTTCACTTAGTCGGGCTCTTTTCAAGTGTTTTTTAAGATTTACTAGAGGGAATTAAAAAGGGTTTTAGTTTAATAATCAGTTTCCATCATTTTCTCACGTAATCAACTTTTCCTAAATTTTCCTCTCTCATTTTCTTTCCAACCAAACTATGTATATTTTCAGTAAACCTTTGATTTTCGTTCTACCTTGATTACCTTTTCATTTCTTATTCTTTCATATCAAATATCTTTCATTTTCTTGGAGTTTTTCAAAGCAATTGATCCAATTAAGGGGAGAAGTCATCTTATAAGAAAAAATAGGGGAGAGTGATTTGTTACTGGTCGGTGAGATTTTGGAGGCTTTGGAAGGTTGATTTTTGCATCGACAAGAGTGGTTTTGTGTATCGGTGAGTAGGAACGTGTTTTTGGAGATTTTAAGGTTTTGAAAGTTACCTTGGGGCTTAGTTTAAGTCTAGCAAACTTAACTAAGTATGGAACTAAGTGAAAGGTGATTTTCTCTCAATTACTTGGTTTCGACATATGTTTTATAAATACATGTTTTGCTTTCAAATCATGTTTTGTAATCTACTGTTTATAAGCATGATTTCATATGAAATGCAACATTTATGGTTAAGTACATGAGTACTTATGGGTGTCGGTAAGTGATATCTGAAAGGAAGATTAATGTTGCTTTTTAGCACGGTTGGTTGCATTTGAAAATGGTTTGTGGTTTGCAATGGAAAAACAGTAAGGTAACATGTTAATAAAGTATACATTGGCTTAGTGGCAAATAATTAAATGTTATCGGATATAGTTGGCATGTCATAGGGTTTAAAGTGTACTATAATAAGTCTCCTCCTGGCTCTTGAGGGGTTGTGATTGTACCGTTATACCTGATGTCCCAGCCTTTTTCGAGCTCGACGTAAAAAAAACAACAGAGTCGCCACCAATCTTTTTTCGAGATGTGACTGGATCACCTAAAAATGGGTCATTTTAATAAAAAGCAATTTGTTTTAGTAAAACAACAATTTTGGTCTATGAAAACACAAAAAAGATTTCAAGAGTCGATTACGTATGGGGAAGGGTGAGCACCCCCAAATACCCAAAAATTGGTACCTAGCCGATTACAAGTTGTCTTTTTGTCGAAATTTGCAAGTTCATGTGAAATTTAATTTATTATCCATTTATGAATACGAGTTCATTTTAACGGACTCACCATTTGGAAATATACAATAGTCACCTCCAACATGTCTGACACTAACCCCGTTACTCCCTTTTGGTGAGACACCGCATTGTAAATTAAATATCTCGTTATTAAACATGGTGTCAAAGAAGCAGATTTAAATTAGGAGTTGAGGTATTTTATTATTCTATGTTAATTATTAAACTAAATTAATATTTAACCTAAAAAAGTCTAAGTAAATTTTATTTAGAAGGGGTTCAAGTACAGTTAAGTGTTAATTCTACAAAGAAGAGAGAATTATTTTAAAGTGATCAAATTTAAAAGCTCTAACTAAATTAAGGCTAAAATTAAAGAACCTAATCCTAGGGGTTTACATATAAACTAAAGATTTAATTTAAAAAGACTAGTATTTAAAGCTTTTTAGGAAAATGAGTTGAATTAATGAAATATAAAAAACAAATTTAAATTATAAAATTAAATAAATACAAAAATTAAACAAATTATATAAGAAAAGGGATAAATGAAATAATTTTAAGGAAATATGTATCCTTCCCTAAATAGAGTCAACACCATGTGCGAGCCGGATTTGTAAAAATAAGAGTCTTTATAAAAATTAAAAGGTTTAATAAAAATGGGGTGTAATGAATTTAAAAGACAGAGTTATTAATTATGATAAATAGGAGAAAGAAGGTTACTTAAAAAAGTTAATGAGTTTAAAAGGAGGAGTTATTAATTAGGATGATTTATAAAAAGAAGAAAAAAAGGTTAAATTGAATTTAAAAAAAATGATGGTTGAATTTACAAAAATAAAATTAACAAGCTAAATTAAAAGCAAAAGGGATTGAACCGCATAAATTTAAAACAGAGGGGCTTGCAACGCGAAAATAAATGGGGTGGAGGGATTTAATGAGCCCAATAAAATTATTTTATTTTAAAAATCCATGGGTATAAAACCTAATTTTAGAAACACCCCCCATAATCCCTCATTCAAGATTTTTGGATCAAAATCAATCTCATATTTTCTCTAAACACATTCAAGTGTTCTTCATGGGAAAGAAGAACACGGTGGCAGCCTGCCGTGCCGGCCACCCTCTAACAAAGCTGGCACCCATTCACCGGCGGTAGAAATTTCAAAAAATGTCCCATTTCAATTTCTTTTTAAAACCCGAACTCAAATCCACTTTCTAAATCAACCAAAAAGCTTTAGAAATACCCCAAATCATATAGAAATGGTTTGAATCTTCAAAAAACAAAGAACTCCAACGGCTCCAAAAAAATGGGTAACAATATCCCTTTCCCTTCTTTTAAATTCGAAATAAAATAAATAAAGAAGGAAAATAAAGAACAAGATGAAATATACCTAAAGTTGCTTGCTTGCTTCTTGTATTTCCAGAATAATTTGTGTGTTGTAATTCGTAGTGGGATCTCCCTCCTCCATTACAAGGTTTGAATTGAATTTATATAGGCTTTTCCATGCCATATTTACAAAGAATAAATCCCCCAATTCCTGGTAAACACATCCCCATTTGGTTTGATTCAGATTGACTTTCCCGCTTTTTCTTGGTTTGATTTGCTTGAATATTGGGACTGATTTCCTATTATTTTTTATATATTCAAATCAGTACAGATTTCTTGTTTTGTTTCCACTTTTTTGCATTTTCCGATGGCTGTAACCGGTGAGGGAGTGGTTGCACGGTGATCATTGGTGAACTACGGCCAGAGAATCGAGCCGACAGCATTGCGTGGCAGCTGGAGGTGGGTGCAGGAGCCGAGCGATATGGAATCTAGACTGGCGAACGCGTGTCCCTCACACGCGCAAGGGAGCCGACTGTCCTTTCTCTAGATCCAATCTGGACCGTAAGATCTTGAATAGATCCAATGACTAAGATTAAGCTGTGCATAGGAACAATAAGGGATCAACTAGGGTTTTTTGGTTCCTACTTTTTGGGCCAAATGGGCCTACCCTTGTAATATAGATCTTTATTTAATTTTAAATGGACTCTTGTGGACTATTTTATTTCTTTTTTTGGGTTTTGTATCTAATAATAACACTAGTAATAATATACAATAAATAAAAAGATGAGTAAAAAATTAGTGACAACAGTTGCCCTTCTTTGGTTATTTCGATGAAACATGGATAGAGCAAAGGACAAAAGGCACTAATTTTTTACCCATTCGATAAAAAAACCGGTAACTGTAGCTCTGTCTAGGAGTAGTATGGTTTCCTCCATCTTCTTACTCCATATAGAGAGGCATAGGATGAAAAGGTATTTTGTTCAAGAAGTGATGGGAACAACATCAACTAATCACTTCAATTGAACACGATGCCGAAGCGATAAGAACAGAGCCAACTATTGCTTACGACGAAAAAATGAGGTGGCATAGGAACGTAATTAACTAATGTAATGCCCTATTGTTTGGAAACAAAATTTTTTTCAAGAAGTGATGGAAACAACATCAACTAACCACTTCAATTGAACACGATGTCGAAGATATAAGAATGGAGTCAACTATTGCTTATGACAGAAAAACGAGGCAGCATGGGAATGACATCAACTAATACCCATCTTTTGAAAATGAAATTTTGTTCAAGAAGTGATGAGAACAGCACCAACTAATCACTTCAATTGAACATGATGCTGAAGTGATAGGAACGGAGTCAACTATTGCTTACGACAGAAAATGAGATTTTGTTCAAGAAGTGATGGGAATTCATCAACTAATCACTTCAATTGAACACGATGCCGAAGCAATAGGAGCAGAGTCAACTATTACTTATGATAGAAAAAATGAGGCGGCATGGGAACATCATCAACTAATGCCCCCTCGTTTGAAAATGAAATTTTTTTCAAGATTGACAATGAAATGCTTCAATTCGTTTGTTGTTGTTATCCTCCATCTTGAGGTTTCAACTCTTTTGGTTGTTATCCTCCATCTTGAGGTTTCAACTCTTCTGGTTGTTATCCTTCATCTTGAGGTTCAAACATCTAGGTTTTTTTGGCGTTGTTATCCTCCATCTTAAGGTTTCAGCTCATTTGTTCGTGAGAAGTTTCAATTTCCTCACGGGTTCAACTTCCTCCATCTTAAGGGTTCGTCATCTTTTTGTTATCCTCCATCTTGAGGTTTCAACATTTTGTTTTTTGGGTGCTGTTATCCCCCATCTTGATGTTTCAACTTCTTTGTCGAGTTAGCTTTTTCTAATAGGAACAAAGTTAACTATCAATTTTGTTGGAAAAAGTCCTACAAAATCCTGCCAATAATTCAATAAATGATGCGGTTATGATGAGCATGTCCTTAAGGATGCCTAACACATGAATGCATGTCAGTTTTTTTTATGATTTTCTTTTTTTATTTAAGATTCCCATTTCTGCTTCATCTGATCTTTGCTCTTTTTCTCGCTCAATCCTAATGACCGACCATCTTTACTGACTCAGTTTTTCCATTCTTATTCTTTGTACCTCTTTTCTTCATAGAAAATATCTTTTCTTCGCGTACAAATGTTGCATATTTCCACAAACCTACTACTCCCTCTGTCCCACCAATTTTGTCCAGTATTGACTTTTAAAAAGTCAAAAAAATAACTTTGACCACAATTATTTTAAATATTTGAATTAATTAAATTTTATAAAATTTATTTTTAAACAACTTGATATAAGGTTTTTAAAACATATTTTTTCATATTTTTACCAATAATACATTTGAAGTAATAAATAGTCAAAATTTAAAAAGTTTGACTTAAAAAAAAGTCAATACTGGACATTTTCAGTGGGACGGAGGTAGTGTCATTTTAGTTTATACATCAATATTAAGTGAAAGGCTTCCTTAAGCGGCTCTGAAAACTCCAATCTTCGGATACCTCTTAAAACAATGTCCAGCTCTTGCAAGTTTCCTTGTGAATTTTCAGATTGTTCATAAGGGAATCTTCTCCTTACATGTCTTTGAACGATATTGGCACTTTAATCTCTTCCTCACGCGCTTATTAAATTTGGAGAACTTGAATCCTTGATCAACGCCAATTGCCCCAATCTAATGGCATGGTTCACTCATTGAGCGTTATTCTAATGAAATATGCCTTCAAAACCAAGTGAACCATAATTTTAAATAAAGAAAATAGAATAGGATGCCTTGGACATCAAGTGAATGAGTGTCTTTGATTTAACCCTCTAGCGATCATTTTAAGCATAGTTTGCGTCCTTGAAGACTTTGAATGTTGCGGCAATATTTCGAAGCTGTGAAATTTCTCTCAAACCGCTCGGTTCATCCTTATGATTATCGCATTACTTGATCCAGTCGAAAACAACTCCTTTTTAGTTCTCATTATTCTTCTCCATTCATAAATGTGTTCAAGCTTCTTAGACTTACTTAACCAAGGGAGTGCAAAAATATCTTTCTAAGAACAGAATTCTATGAGTGCATGTGTGTTTTTTATTGCAACTAGCCACTCTTTTATTAGTTTTTTTCTTTTTTTGACCTCCTCGAGATTTCATTTCATTAATTTGTTTGAATTTGTCAAGATTTGAAAATCACTCATGAAGCCAAAACATTGAGTAGATAGAGCATTGCTATCTTATTAGATACTCAGCCTCACAGCTACAGTAGAGTGCCCTCAAGGTTTTCTTTTTACTGGTCGTTTTTACTTATCTCAGGATTTCATCTCATTAATTTGTTTGACTTTATCAGGATTTGAAAATCACTCATTAAGCCAATTTATAGAATAGGTGGAACATTGCTTCCTAATTATATATTTAGTTTTATAGCTTCAACGGAGTGCCCCCGAGATATTCTTTGAGCTACTAGTTGCAATCTATGTGTCTTTTTTGGGTATAGAAGACTATTATTAGAATTTCACTTTCAAACAAATCCCCTTTGTTAAACTTGCCTAATCCACGATTCCATATTTATGAATTTCCAATATTTTCTCATCATCGAACATCATCAAAGGTGTGGCAGTCTTCCTCTACTTACGTTGCCGACCTGAGTAGTTTGAGAGGTAAATCACACTTTATCGTTTTTGCAACAATCAATTGATCTATATATCGAAATAAATGTCACAACAATCATATATATATATATATATATATATATATATATATATATATATATATATATATATATATATATACATTCATGGTTTCAAGGTCATAGATGCATCTTTCATTGAAATGAAAATTCCCTAGACCTAACATGCGCTCTAATAAAAAGACCTTCACTACTTTTAGGCGATAACTGAGAAGATGATTCCACCCATAACTTTAGAAATTGACTTTCTACTTTGGAAACTTGGGAGCAAATTGAACCCTAACACAACCGTCATCCAGCTAACAACGTCTCGTTGGGCTTACGTGATTCTCTCGAGCCTATTTGAAGTTGACAACCTATCTTCAAGTAGCATTTTTGTGTGACATTTCCATTTTAAATGTTTTCAAGGAATATACCATAATTAACCCTTTTGTTATGCATGTATGCAATGATCAAGACATAAACTAATGCAAACACAAACAACACAATCCAATAAAATGCATGAATGCAAGTGAAGGGCATTGGTTCCTGATAAGCTCCAACTCTCCAATTATTGTTGTTAAGAGAAGTTTTGATTGTTCCTGACAGTGAATGCAAGTAAGCCTTGTGCCTGAATGTCTTGATGTTGATATGAAGATAGAAAATGATGAAATGATGGCTGCAAAAGTAAAGGTTGCGTGGTGTATGTTGGAATGGATAAAATGGATGAAATGGTTAAGGAAATGGAAGGTGTTGGTTTGGATGGGTGAAGGAATGAAATGTAAAGATGAAGGTGATAGTATGAACAAGTAACCAAGATAGAAAAATTCTATAAAAAGCAAATCCCCTTGTCTTAGGAGTTTGGTGTTCGGGTGGTGTTAAGGACTTGAACCAGTGGTTAAGAAACCAACAACCAAAAGTATCAAGGATGGAATAAGGAAGACGCCACAAGAAAAACTTGATAAGTCAATAAAGTTCTTGAAAAAGAACAAAGTTTGAGAGAAATCCTCGCAAAGTAAAATATATTGAAATGTATGAGTTGTGTTACAAATTTGGCCGAATGGCCCTATTTTTAATGTACAAAGGGGTTCGACCGAAATGCCTTGTATCTCTTCAAATAAACTTTTGGTTTGGTTCAGGTCTCCTTCCAAAATTGGTTCAACTATTCGGCCTCCTTTGTATCTCCCTCCTAATGCATTTGCCGCCCAAATGAATGGTTTTCCCTTCAATTCCCTTGCTGCCCAAACATGTTCCCTCAAAGACTGGTCGGTCATGTCTCTTGGCGAGGGAAATGTCCTTTGGGTGACGAGCTGGTGGTGGTAGCTTAAGCTGAGATGAGCTACTTGAGCTAGGCATGAGCTGACTTGAGCTGAACATTGAGTAGGATGAGTTGCACTTAGTGTTGGAGCCTATTTGAGCTACTCTAAGCTGCCCTTAGCTAGGTGAGCTTGTCCTTAAATGTCCTTAAGCTATCTCGAGCTACTTGGAGCTGATAGGAGCTAGTATAATTTTGGCCGAATGTTGTGAGCTTGTTTGAGCTTGAATGAGCTTTGGTGAGCTACCTTCCAATCCTTCCCTTTGTCCATGTGGCTGATATGTCCTACAAACAATGCAAAATAACATAGGTAAAGGCATATAATAGAAAACAAAATAATAAGCTAAGTAAATATGTGGTTATACTTAATATTTATGCATGAAACATTACTTTATATGAAAAGCATAAGGTGTGATTTAAGGAAAGGCATTATAGTATCCGAATATACATGGTATGATGCTAAACATAAATGTAATATAAGCAAAGATGACAAATATATATATGCATGCATAATTAGAAGTATCATAAATATAAAACTATGATAAATGTGAAGAAGGTAAGTAAAAACTCCCTTGACTTTCATCCTTGTGAAACAAGTTGAAAGTATGGTGAATATGAGTAGTGAGTGAAATAGGATCGCATCATCCCCCTTCTTTAAGGCAAATTTTCCTCAAATTGAAGCCTCTCGTTTTTGGACAATCCTTTGTTATTGGGACATCTGAATCCTTGAATACATCATTCCATGGTTTGCTTTTCTCAACCCCATCAACTTGCGCAAAAAAAGTAAACATATTTTTTTGTTTTGTTCGATAAATTAGTGTTGATCATAGGACGTGTCGAAAGACATTCCCTGATCATCTCATTGCTGGTACAGACACTTATCTTCTTTGTTTCTTCCATCTTAGGCTTAGCTTTGGCTCGTTCATTCCTCCAAGCTTCTACACTTTTTGTCATCAAGTTCTGGTCATTTTGCACTTGTTTTGGTGTTAATGGTGCTAAAACAACCTTCTTTCCCTCGTGCTTGAAAGATTAGCAATTTGTGTAACAATCGTGTATGGTCCTCTTATCATATTACCACGACCTTCTAAAGAGAATGTGGCTGGCATGCATAGGTACAATGTCGTACATAACCTCATCTTTATAATTGCCAATTGAAAAGGGAATTAGAACCTATTTTGTGACCTTCAATTTGCCTCCATCATTCAACCACTAAAGCTTGTACGATGTAGGATGCTTCAAAGTTTTTAAGCCCAAATTTTCCACCATAATAGTGCTACCAACGTTGGTGCAACTTTCACCATCTATGATCATGAAACACACCTTGTTGTTCACATGACACCGGGTATGGAATATGTTCTCTCGTTTTTGTTCTTCCTCAGCCATTTGTGCACTAAGGAGTCGTTTCACCACTATAAGTTCTCCATCAATGGTAGGTTCAATCTCCTTTTCTTCTTGCTCAGTTTCTTCCTTGACTTCATCTTCATGGTTGGAAGTGATTTCTCCATTGTCCTTGAGCAGCATAGTATTTCGATTTGGACACTAATTAGCCATATGGCCATGTCCCAAGCACTTAAAGCACTTGATTTCACTTGAGTGTGCCTTGCCTTCTACTTGCTTGCCTTATCCTATTTCCATCACTGTTGGCTTTGGTTTCGAGGTCTCAGCCAGTTTTTTGATTTGGAGAGGTATGTTCTTTCGAGCAATGTTCCATTTAGGGCCGGTATTGTTGTTAGCTATACGTTGTTACCGTTCGACTTTCATGACCATGTGCACCATCTCATTGATCTCAATGTAGTGTTGTAACTCCACCACATCAACGATCTCTCGGTTAAGTCCTGCTAAAAACTGGCCATAGTTGCTTCTATGTCTTCATCAACATTGGCACGTATCATGGCAACCTCCATTTCTTTGTAATAGTTTTCTACTCTCTGGTTGCCTTGCTTAAGGTTCTACAATTTATGAAACAAGTCACGGTGATAATGAACAAGTATAAATCTCCTTCTCACGATACCTTCTATTTCATGCCAAGTGTTGATTGACCTATTACACCAATCTGTCTTCTAGTGCTTGTCAATTGATCCCACCACACCAAAGCGTAGTCAATGAATTCCATGGCTGCCACTCCAACCTTTTTTGTTCTGAATAGTTGTGGCATTCAAAAATATGATCCACCTTTTTTTCCTAGTCAAAATAGGCTTATGGATTGGCCTTTCCATGAAATGGTGGTATGGTGACTCAAATGTTGCTGAGATTGCCATCAATTTGGGCGCGCCCTCCTTGATATATCAGAGCAGTTCTTTGAGATGCTTGCTCAACCTAATCATCTTCGTTGTCATCCACATATTCTGCTTGTCGTTGTTGTTGGTTCTGTCTTCCATGGCCTTTAAAATTACCTTGTGATCCTTCCAACTGACCCATTTTCTTATGAATGGGTTCAAGTTCTTCTCTTAATAGCTTTTTGCATCTCCCTGATCAATGCTTGCGTTTGAAAATTTAGGGCTGGTTGTCCTTCTTGACGTACGTTTCCAAAATTCTTTGACATGGTTAGTAAGAAAATAAAATAAAATGAACCTCACAACACACACAAAAACCTTATGGTCACTCCAAGGAATATTAGATATCACTCAACACTCATGTTTGCTCTCGGGAATATGGCTTTTGCTTCCCCTTCTAAACTCACACTCTTGTGCCTTTTACCACTCAATCTCTCGCACTAAGCCCTTTTAGAAAAACTTGCTCAAACCTGTCAAAACTATAACTTGATGGTGTTAGGATGCAAAATAAGGTTAGGTAGGGAAATTGAAGGAAAATATAAAGGTAATGGTAAAGGAAATGAAAAGTTAGAAAGGTAGGTTTAGAAGAAAATGAAAATAAAATGAAAGAAATAAAAGAAAGTAAAAGATTTGTACCACAAAACTCACTTACAACTCGTTCGAGAAACAATCAATCTTGATGTCTTCTTTGAGTCTTGTTTCTTGTTTGTTTTGCCTTCACCCTTGTGATTTCTTTTCTTTTCTCTTTTTTGTACTATTCGAATTCCTTAGATAGATGAAGAAGGAATCCTGATTTTGTTTTGTTTTTTTATCACAAAAGGGAAAATATAGATAATCACTTACATGATTCTTCCAAAAGCATTGATACCATATGATACACTCCAATTGTTGTTGTTGAGAGAAGCTTTGATTGTTCTCGTGAATGCAAGTAAGCCTTGTGCCTAAATGTCTTAAAGTTGATATGAAGATAGAAAATTATGAAATGGTGGTTGCGGAAGTAAAGGTTGTGTGGTGTATGTTGGAATGGATAAAAGGGATGAAATGGTTAAAAAAATGGAAGGTGTTGGTTCGAATGGTTGAATGAATGAAATGGAAAGATGAAGGTGATAATATGAACAAGAAACAAAGATAAAAACAATGTTATAAAAAGAAAAGCCTCTTATCTTAGGAGTTTGGTGTTCGGGTGGTGTTTAGGACTTGGACCGATGGTTGAGAAACCAACAACCGAAAGTATCAAGGATGGAATAAGGAAGACACCACAAGTAAAGCTTCATAAGTCGATAAAGTTCTTGAAAAAAGCCAAGGTTTGAGAGAAATCCTCGCAAAGTAAAATATATTGAAATGCATGAGTTGTGTTACAAAGTTGGCTGAATAACCCTATTTATAATGTACAAAGGGGTTTGACTGAAAGGCCTTGTATCTCTTCAAATAACCTTTCAATTTGGTTCAAGTCTCCTTCCAAAATTGGTTCAACTATTCGTCCTCCTTGGTGTCTCCCTCCTTATGCATTTGCTGCCCAAATGAATGGTTTTCCCTTCAATTCCCATGCTGCCCAAACATGTTCCCTCCAAGGCTGGTTGGTCATGTCTCTTGGTGAAAGAAATGCCTTTTGGGTGATGAGCTGGTTGTAGCTTGAGCTGAGATGAGCTACTTGAGCTAGGCATGAGCTAACTTGAGCTGAAAGTTGAGCTGGATGAGTTGCACTTAGTGTTAGAGCTTATTTGAGCTACTCTGAGATGCCCTTAGCTAGTTGAGCTTTTCCTTAAGTGTCCTTGAGCTATCTTGAGCTATTTGGAGCTGTTTGGAGCTGATAAGAGCTAGTATAATCTTGGTTGAATGTTGTGAGCTTGCTTGAGATTGAATGAGCTTTGGTGAGCTGCCTTCCAATCCTTCCCTTTGTCCATGTGGCTAATATTTCCTACAAACAATACAAAATAACATAAGTAAAGGCATATAATAGAAAATAAAATAATAAGCTAAGTAAAGATATGGTTATACTTATATGTATGCATGAAACATTACTTTACATGAAAATCATAAGGTATGATATAAGGAAAGGCATTATAGTATCCGAATATATATGGTATGATGCTAAACATAAATGTAATATAAGCAAAGATGACAAATATATATATGCATGCATGATTAGAGGTATCATATAAAACTAAGATAAATGTGAATAAGGTAAGTAAAAACTCTTTTGACTTTTATCCTTGTGAAACAAGTTGAAAGTATGGTGAATATGAGTAGTGAGTGAAATAGGATCGCATTAGTTCCATAAATAATTACTCTAAAGTATATTTTATTGGATGCTAATTGTCCTTATTACAAAAGATTTCGACGTTTTCTACGAGTACATCTCAGCCCAAGCACCTAGCTCTTCAATCAGCCACATGAGTCTTGGTCCCACTACCCCTACTGGCCTAATATATTGGCGAAAAGTTGTACCTTCCTTAGCTGGCATCATCACGTACTTAGCTATATCTTGAATTTGGGTCATGCACTCTTGTCAAACTCATCCCACTCCTGGAACATTCTAGCATTGTCCCTAAGCCGGGTGAACCAATAATCATTACCTCCTTCATTGGCATCTTCAAGGACCCAAATCTTCAGTTTACATTTTTGGATCATGTCTTCCATATCTTCCAGTTGCTTCTTTAGTTCCTTATTCTCATCCCAGCTGGCCTGAAGCTTAGCATAAGTGCTATGATTTTGAAACCTATGCAACGAATGGTTTAGGCTGCCACCTTAGCCTATAGCTCTACAAAACGAGCATGACTCTGCCTTAGCTTCTCATTGGTCACATTATACAGGCATTGCAACTCATACGAGTTGATCTTGTTGTCATAGGTTTTTCTCTTCCATGTAGCCACATTTTATCTTTTTTTCGTAGGCTCGCTTGTTCTTCTCACTCTCAACTGCCTTTTTACCCTTCTTTTCCTTGTTTGCAAGCACCCACTTGTACTTCTCAATTTCTCTTTTACCGTGCTCTCTTTCTTTTCCCTGGAGTCTTTCTCAGATCTACATTTCAAACTATGGTCTGAAACTTGAGGAAATCAACCCTCTGAATCTCGAATTTTTCTTCTAGGTCTTTATACAACTTCATTACCCGGTCTGTCTCTCGTATTTGTCCACATCAAGGCTCGCGTCATACAAGTCTTCCATGTGCTAGTTTTGCCGAGTTTAGGTTAGGCGGTTCGGTCGAAGCGGTTTCGGCGATTTAGGCTAGTTTTGGGATTTAATTGGGTTGAAGGGTTTTTGGAGGAAATAAAATATGGGAATTTTTTAAAATCATTATTTAATATATAAATGATTTTGGTGGGATTAATTTTGGAAAATAAATTTTAGAGATTTGACATTTTTGGACAAATGACCAAAATGTAAAGTTTAAAAATTGTTTTTAGTGACTAAATTGTAAAAGATCAGAACTTTGAATCTTTAAGGAGCTTTTGACAAAGAGTCTAATTCTAAAATTTTCCCTCTTAATTGATTGATTTTAAAGTGATTTTAATAGGTTCTTTATTGAAAATTGGTTTAATAGAAGTTTAATCGGTGAAATTGATTGAGATTTGTTTTGAATGTTTTCTATTGGGTTTTGATGATACAATTATGGAAAATTGGTTTAATGGGTGAAATTGATTGAGATTTACTTTGATCTATTAATGCTAGGTTTATGATTGATATTTTTCATAATTTTGATGTGTGATATTGTGGATTAATGGATTTTAAGGTGGTAATCTCGGAACTAGGTAAATTGTTTGATTCCTAGGTTGAGATCTTGGAGTTCTTGGCTTCTTTAAGTGGTTATTTGATGGCTGATGATATCTTGATGTTGAGGAGATGCTTTTAGATGTATATTGATGATATTTTTTGTTGATTTCATTGGGAAAGGGCTGGAGATCAATTAGAGTGTTTTCGTCGATGTTTTGGTAGTTTTCGGATAACGAAATATTGATAGATGAGTGAGGAAAGTGTGGTGTTGATTTGATGGGGATTTTAATGTAGGGTTGTGCATTAATCCTCTGTTTTGCTTGATTAGAAGTAGGGGAGTTGGATCCAATAGCTTTGGAATATGGTTCGGTTGATCCGGAGGCTTGAATCGCTTCGGCAAAGCAAGCGAGGCGTGTCAGTGAGTGGAAATGAATTTTAGAGCTTTAAAAAGCTTTGAAAGTGACTTTTGGGCTGTTAAATTAAGTTTGAAATGTTGTTTTAAACTTGGAAGTAAGTATGATTGAATTCGCTCTCAGTTCTCAGCTTTTCCCATTATTTTGCATGATTTTATGAATTGAGAGATGATTCATGTGATCCCATGAGGTAGATATATGGTTTTGAAAGAGTTTATAACTTGTTAAGAAATGCTATGCAATGATATTGCTTTTGAAATGGGATGATAAATGGTTTATGTTTATGCATTGAAAACAGTAAGGTAACATGGTTTTTAAAGTGTATATTGGCAAGTAATGATGCTGATTATAATCAGATATAATTGGTCGACCAATAGGATGAGAGTGCACTATAATATATACAAAATTCGTATGTGAGCCAAAGTCTTCGGTTTCACAATAGGGGTAGTTCCTTTGTGTTGCGAGTGATGGGGGTAGTGCCATCACCATGGGCAATGGGGGTAGTGACAACCCGGCCAAAGTGTGCAATATGGTGGGTTGTATCACCATGAGACTTGATGGGGTTGTAGCCATCAAGGTGTCCGCATATCTGAACATTTAAATGATGGGGTTGTATCCATCCGGGGATGGGTCGTAGCCATCCAGGTCACTTGAGAGTCAATATATGAGACTACATATATCATTGTCTTAAATGGTTTTGTATAATGGAATTTATACATGAGATCCTATTTTGAGAAATGCTTTGTAATGTTTAAGCATGAGAAGTGGTATAGAGTTTTGCATTGGATTTAATGCATGAGCTAAATGATATATGTATTTTGAAAGGTAGATGATTTTGCTTTAACGAGTTTAAAAGCTTGAGATAGATTTGAGCATGATGTAAAATGATTTGTTAAGGAGAGGATTTTCAAAAGGCATTGTTAATGGTTTACTTTTGAGCATTCCTCACTAAGCTTATTGCTTACGTTCTCTTTTCATAACAATGCAGATAAATAGCTTGTTGGGCACCAAGGAGGCAAGAGTAAAAGTCCAAGAGGCACACTTAGCTCAAGTATGGTTTTGAACTAATCGATAGTAATAAATTTTGCAATGTGCGGGTACCTTTATGATTTGGGAGATTATGTTGTGAACTCCCTGGTTTGTGACAAGTTTGTATTGTCTTATTGGTTTTGTAAATGGCCTTTAATGTTTAATTTGAGTTTTGATATGGTTTTTGGTGTTTGTCTTGGCTTGTAAATAGGGAGCATGCCTATAGATTTTCCCTTTTAGTATGTGATCATGCTTTGATATTGTTTCTGATGCTTTTGATTGAGGTTTGATCTTTGGATATGTTGTGGTTGCCTTAGAAGCATGTTAGAATGGTTTGAATATCTTTGAAGTGTGTTTAAACAACAAATTGAGACATTAAAGGCCCAAGCGTATCAGTACACGGGGTACTGTATCAATACGGGTAGGCCAAATCAGGCTTAGCGCATCGGTACAGATAGACCTGTATTAATACGGTTTTAGAGGGAAAAGACTGACGTATTGGTACACGGGGCCGCATCGATACGACTTAGTGCAACATGGAATTTTGGTATAATTCGTACCGATACGGGGAACAGGTGTACCGATACGGTGTCAGGTAAGTTGGTTATTTGGAATCTTATGATGTTTCGTTTTCTTACGTTTTAGTCCCTAAAAATTGTGAATGCAATTGAGCGTGTTTGGATGATCAAATTAAGTTGAAATTTGACATGTGAGTATGAAACCTAACTAATTGAATATTGGTATCCTTAATCTCACAATAAGTTCCTGTAATTTGTCAGTTTTACAAAATGGTCCCCAAATGATAACCGGAGCAATTAGATGTCGAATTGACGCCCGATTGAGTTGTAAATTCACCCACTGCTATCTTGTACACATAGGTTAATAATGTTGCATCTAGAAAATATAAAAAAGGTCGTTTATTGAAGGAAACTTTCAGGTTCTTCTTCAATACTCCTTGTGTAATTGCTCAGTCCGATCTTGCGACTAGGCCGGGTCGAGGGGGTTACATGGCCCTTTTTAGCTCATCCTTTAGAATATCAGCTTCGGATGGGACCACCTTCAAGTGTTCTTCTAAGTATTTAACTTGTCTGGGGTAGGAGGCAATTTTTTTTCATTCACCCTCACATTCATCCATATATCATAGTCGGGGGTGAACATGCACTCATTTTCATGCTCCACCTCCCTGAGGTAGCAGTGTTTCCATGAGTCATTGATAGTCTAGACTTTTTCCCTGAAGTCCCCTTGGAACTCAAACTTAGACTTGTCCAGACTAGTAGTGAAGGGGACAAATTGCCGAGAGCCATATTTTCGTGACACTAGTAAGGGAGCACATCCGATTCCACCCCATAGGCCTAGCAGCATCAGATTATTACAATCCCCGTACTTATACAAAACCTTGGTGTGGCCCATCCATGGAACTCTCTATACGATGTCTTGATCACGACGGTCTCTGAAAATGTCTGCCCACTTGCTCCTTTTGGCTATTGGCCATTTTTTTCCAGAAACTCCAGGAGCGGAGAGAAGTTAAGAGAGAACACATTAGACAGAGCCAGAGTCGGACACTTCCAAAAATGACTAAGGGCCCAAACCTGAAGCAAAGGAGCACACCCTCTGAAACACACTCCCTCTAGCTTTCGCCATGCATTCAAAGAGATGAAGGTTTCTACTAGTACAGCTGGCATCATATTGACTTCCCTCTTCAACTGCTCAAAGAGGTCTAACATAGCCACATTGATATTATCCAGCACCCTCGAAAAGATAACTAGGTCGTAGATTGCTATAGCTAAGAGATCCATTTTCTTTTCCTTATCTAGATGAGTAGGGATTATGTCACAGATGTTTGACCAAGGAAAGGAAAAGGTGCCCCCTCTATTCTGTATCATGCCTTTAACCCATCCATCGCTCATGCCAGCAAAGAATTTGAGCCCAGAGTAAGCATTCTTGTTCTTAGGAAGTTTAGCATAAACACAATTCTTCTTCACCTTGCGTAGATTGAACAATGCAAAATATTATTCGAAGGTGGGCATCATGTCTTACCTGTTAAAGGTGAAACAACAATATCCTGGGTTTCAGAACTGAATCAAGGCTTTGAGAAACGACTTATCAACCTTTACACACAGCAGATAGGCTATGTCGCCATAGGTGTCATAAAATAACTACTTAGTTGCATAGTCAAAATGGTTCCAAATCTCTTGCAGCTCATGCACACTATTTTGTTTCACACTGATGTGGGCATACTCCAACGTCTCTTTCACATGATCGACTGTCAAACTATCCTCAAGTGCCCGTTGGTTGACCTCAGACCAGTGATCTACATCCGCATTGTCTTCCTCTTTTTTTAGGTACCTTCCATACATGACAAAAGTTGTTTTCTAATTGTGCAACGGACCTGAGAACCAACCCCTTCTAACTATGAAATGATGATGCAAGAAACAAATATGCAAAATAACTAAATAAGAAAAAGAAAGGATTAGTACTCTTGAAAAAAACAGAAATAAGACATAAAAGGTCCAAAATAATTTCATTGTATGAATAATAACTGGGCAACACATTCCAACATTTCTTAACATGTCTCCACGGATTATCCTTACGAAATAATTTTAACCAAATTCTAACTCTAAGGCTTTACATATGGCTCCATTGGGGTAGGCTCCTAGATACACACAATGGTTTGGTTCTGTAACACCCTGAACTCGGCTTAGTAGTAAACCGAGCCTAGAGTGTTAAAAAGCAAACATTCATGACTAACTTGTCTTACAAGTTAGGACTCGATCAAGAAATTGGGCAATAATTTTAAACCTTTTTGAAAATATTATTAATCCATTTAATTTCAAGCACAGGCTATGCCTACTCAACTATATTTAAAAGTCAAAACACTTTATGAGCTAACACCATGATAGACTTTTTTCATGCTAACACCGAGAATATTTATCTTTTGATTACCAGTAATGGTTATAAACCGATTACAATTCAAAGAGGGTTAGAAGGTACTTCCATAATTACCAGTAGTGTGAACAAATTATATGTGATATTCAAATGCTTATTTATAAGCTATATATATCTTATTGATTAGAAGAGTGAATCATTATTAAATCAATTTTAAGAAGTGACCATTTTACCCCTGATATATTAGGGGGTCGATCCCTCTTCTTTAAGGGGATCGATCCTTCTGATACTATATCCATAATACCTTTTAGAAATCTTGAGACAAGCCTTATCTGGTTATGACAATTGTTCCACTTCGGTTAAGCAAGCCATCTTTCAAAACAATACACATGCCTGACAAGTCAATTATCAATCGATTAAGACATTACCTTAGACTTTCATTTACCAATTAGTACAAACCAACTTAATATCCATTTAGTTCCACCCATTACTAATCATACTTCTTTTATCCATATTTACATACCACAAGACCATTCTATCACTTTTCAAGCATAACTTATATAACAAGGAATCAAATATAAAAGTGATAATCCCCCATTATCTTGTATATAGAATGAGCTTTACTATCACGTATTAATTAATCTTATTTTTCCTATAACTTCTCTGCCAGCTACGCATTCTTTCGAAACTCATACTTTAATATGTTATGATTAACCGGCAATTGCAAATATAACAGGTCACTATTACCATGAATCATCATGTAATTTAAGCTAGAAGAAGTAAATGACTAATTCGAGCAGTTCCTTTGTTACTTAAACATTGTTCAATTATGAGCATTCGAGTCACAAACCAATAATTGAATTATAATCCAATGTAAATTGGTAAACAAGAAACTATTTGAACCTAACTGCATGTATAATTTATCAATCAAATTCTCTAATCATCATGTTTAAAATCATTCATTAATCATTTAATCGAATGTTCTACAAACCATCATAAACATTTAAACTAGCATTCGAATCATGAGTTCCTATAAACATTCATCTTCTATATAAATAGCTCAAATATATTAGGTACTCATCAACCTAGCTGAGTTAAACCAAGATAACATTCCTGTATAACATTTACAAATCAATTAGATAAACTAGATTCTTAGACAACGACAAAGTGCCATCATCCTAGGAGTTGATTAAAAGAACAAGACAACAAACAAGTCTTGGAGCATCACCCTCGAACCCGATCAGTTACAACTTCTAAAATGACCTGTAGTGCATGATAATGAATGCATTAGGCTTATATAGCTTAAGTGAGGTAGTGACATAAGATATTGACAAAGCATTAATACATGAATTTCAATGAAGCATACATCCAGATAAACAGTCAAATGATAGCATTAGTTATTTGTATCTTGGTTTGACTTTTGTAAGTTTTATGGTGTTCAATAGCTTATCCAAGCTTTATCATCTTCATATCGATCAAAGATTGACTTGTCACATTGAAGTCTTCTTGAGACTTAACGATTACTCGTTAACCTTTGAACTTACTAACTTCTTATCAATATTTATCAATGGATCAATTCTTTGTTTGCTGCCTCATATAATCGGGGCACTTATTCATCTCTTGTAAAACTTAAATCATATGCTCACCAAGAGCCAATTATCATATCATAGAATTCACATCTTTTTAGAATTCTTATTTAGCCTCATTTAGAGTTCATGTCTTGCATAAGGTTTGCCTTGGATTACATTTGGTCATGAATGACATTGGTCCGAGTTTGACCATATAGGTCCAAGTGATACTTTGCTCAAAGCACATAGCAATGGCTAATATCGAAAACATATCAATCCTATGCTTCTCACTATCCAACCAAATTGTCGTCAATCTCCGTACAACTCCCTTATTACCTCCTACTGTCGCCAATAAACATATCACATATAATGGGGCCTCCCCCAAGCCGTAGCTCATGGACCATAGTCCCAATATACCATGCATCATACCAATGTATCCAAGGACTTCCATTCTAGGAAACCTAAGTATTTTATCTTATAATTGATATTGGGGAAGTATCTTATTGTACAAGTAATCTTACTTACTTCTTCTTTCAATAACTTATAGAACAAATTGAGCTTCTTGTTCCTTTAGAACTTTAGAGTTTAGTGACTTATAAATTGCTATTCAATCTTCCATCGGAATTCTTATTATCTCATTGATTAGTAGTTATTTTCAAGCTTTGTAACAATGTACACATTTCATCCCTTTCAATCATGACATAGCAAAGCATAGAATATTTATGTAATGTATACATAACTAAAACACTTATCAATGATGCCATGCCATGAATGCTCTTACATGATATGCTCTATGTGAGCCATATGCTTATGCTTGTAATATAATGAGTCATAACATCATTTAAAACAAGGTTCGGAATGACACCGTGTCACCCGAGACAAACTAACTACACTCACCTCTTATCTCGACATTACGAGATACCTGAACCACAATCACTTCTAGCTTCTATCCAACTCCTTCTATTCTTCTTCATCATAGTAAGTACCTCAGGCAAAATGATCAATCATTAATCTAGATTGCAAAACTGCCCAATAAGTACATATTTTCTGGACCAAAACAGCTTACAAAATAATACATTCGAACACCATAAAACTGTTATTTAGCAACCCAAAACTATTTTACTACACATTGATTCTGCATCACTTCCTTTCTAATATACAGATACATCCATAAAATTAGCACAAACTGCATTCTATACACTGTATATTTACTCATAACAAAACTGCACATTAAGCATTAAGGCTGCATTTTTATACATGACTAAACTGCACATTCAAGCCTTCTTTTAAAGTAGTCAAATTGTTTTTAAAACTGCATTATTTAACATTCACAACTGCATTGTTTTAAACCTCTATTCTGCCCAGTTTTAAACCTAAAAATCTGCACTGTTTTACTACAAAACTGCACTGCAATGTAACCATGAAAACTGCATTATTAAACTTTTATTTTAACACAGTTTAAAGCTTTATTTCTGCACATTTTCAACTTACAAATCTGCACAACTTAGTTAAAAACTGCACAATTTACAAACTATTCTGCACAGTTTAATCTTTAAAAACTGCACATCTTACAAACTGTTCTTATTGCATTATTACAACTTAATTTTACACTGTTTTTAACTGAATTTTGCATACACAAACTGCATTATTTAACCAACATTTCTGCATATACAATCTTAATTATAATAACACAATCGAGTCTAAGTATACTTTTATTTAAATTCCTATGTGACTCCAAAACAGTCCATTGCGCTAATAAGGCAAAATTCTCTATTCTGATTACCAATTCAGCTCATATATTCATAAGTAGACTGCTCTATTTTTTTATTCTTAATCTAGACTGCACAATCTTAACTAAATATTGCATATCCAAAATAGTGTATAATTTGCATCGAGACAGTCCATATATATCATCAATTTCATTGTACCCAAATTGTTTCAAATATACACAAATCTATCCAGACTCTTGTGATCAAATACTTATCCATTTTCTCTTCTTTATGCAACGAAATAATCCCCTAAAAATTCTGATAACAGTCATGTTTTTGTACATATCAATATATTTACTGTCCTGTTTTCATATTCACATGTTTGGACACTTAGTAACATAAATTTAAGCCAAACAGCTCACTAACTTGATAAAACAGTCCTCAATTACATTTTTATAAAACAGATCAGCTCTCATACTAAATTACATCTAAGCTTAACAGCCCCTAAATGATCTTAAGCATTCACAATATAATCCTAACCATTTACATGTTTACTTCACCCCTTGAAACAGAGCAGCATTCATCTTTGGCATAAATTTTTCATTAATCGCCTAGCTTTCAATCATACACATACATCTTTGCATCCAATTAAAGTTCTAAACAAATATATACTTCATCTATTAAACCATGATCATTAAACAAGATCACAATTTGTAATCTACTCTTTTCAAATTCTATTCGAAGATCCCCAATTATTTCTTTAAAATCTTTCACCAAATTCTCATGCATGCACAATATCTTCCATGGTTACAATCCATACATATATCATTCAAAACATGCACACAAGGATTCAAATAAACAACCAAGTTACAAACAATGAAGCTTACCCAATTCTTGGTTAGACCGATTACGTCCTTTAGCACTAGTTTCTCATCTACCATCTCCATTGATTTCGTCTCAAAACTCTCTCTCCCTTACCCTCTATCTTATGTTTCGGTCCCCTTTTTTCAACAAGAAGATGACAAATCTTCTTAATCAATTCTCTCATAGCCGAGAGAGCTTTCCCACATGGTCTCATTTCATGGAGACACATGTACAAGTCCTTGTACTCCATTAAATTTTACATGCATCACACCAAATTATTAAAACTTTTATTCTAATCATTCTCACTTGAACCATTATACTTTACAATCTTACGAATAGGTCCTAGTTTTAATTTAACATTTTATTTAAAGAGTACCTTTAATAATTCAATTTAAGGATCTAATTTACCTTGAAATATATATTAAAAGTATCCACATACTCTTAGATCGTATTTTGAGGTATTACATGTTCTAGAAAAGTCCCCGAGCTGTCCTTGTTGTCCCCTAAAAAGGTAGCAAGGCCCTTTATCCTCACCCATTATAGGTTCTTATGAATCAAGTTCAACTCAAGGGGACCCATTTTCCTGTGTCTATACGGAGAATCAATATTCTCACAAAGACATAGGGCATATGAGCCCCAATGGTTCTTGCTAGGCCCATACGGAGAATCAATATTTCCAGGAGAACAATAGCGTTTTCCACTAACTCAAACGGACGAGACAAAGCTCAGGTATAGAGCTTATCATGCCAAATTTTAAATGCGTAAAATAAAATCATATTCTTAAATGGATAATTAAATTAAATTTTACACAAACTTATCAAATTCCGACATTAAGATAGAGTGTAATCGGCTTGTGGCTAGACTCTCTTTTTTTGTAAAAAAAAACAAAAACCTCCCCAGCGGAGTCGCCAAGTTTTCGTAGCCTTTTTCGAGCTCAACGTAAAAAAACAATAGAGTCGACACCAATCTTTTTTCGAGGTGTGATTGGATCACCTAAAAAATGTCATTTTAATAAAAGCAATTTGTTCAATTAAAACAATAATTTTGGTCTGTGAAAACACAAAAAAGGGTTTGGGAGTCGGTTACGCGTGAGGAAGAGTGAGTACCCCCACAGTGCTCAAAAATTGGTACCTAGCCAATTACAACTTGTCTTTTTGTTAGAATGTACAAGTTCATGTGAAATTTAATTTATTTTCCATTTATGAATATGAGTTCATTTTAACGGTCTCACCATTCAAGAAATAAACAATAATCACCACCAACATGTCTGACACTAACACGTTACCCCCTTTTAGTAAGACACCGCATTGCAAATTAAATATCGCGTTATTAAACATGGCATAAAAGAAAAAGATTTAAAATTAGAAGTTGAGGTACTTTATTATTCTATGTTAATTATTAAACTGAATTAATATTTAACCTAAAAAAGCCTAAGTGAATTTTATTTACAAGGGGTTCAAGTACAATTAAGTGTTAATTCTATAATGAAGAAAGATTTATTTTAAAGTGATCAAATTTAAAAGCTCTAACTAAATTAAGGCTAAAATTAAAGAACCTAATGCTAGGGGTTTACATATAAACTAAAGATTTAATTTAAAAAGACTAGTCTTTAAAGCTTTTTAGGAAAATGGATTGAATTAATGAAATATAAAAAAATAAATTTAAATTGAAAAAATAAATAAATACAAAAGTTAACAAATTATTTAAGAAAAGGGATAAATGAAATAATTTTAAAAAAATGTGTATCCTTCCCTAAATAGAGTCAACACCATGTGCGAGCCGGATTTGTAAAAACAAGAGTCTTTATAAAAATTAAAAGGTTTATTAAAAACGGGATGTAATGAATTTAGAAGACAGAGTTATTAATTAAGATAAATAAAAGAAAGAAGGTTAATAAAAAATGGCAATGAATTTAAAAGGAGAAGTTATTAATTAGGATAATTTAAAAAAATAAAAAGGTTAAATTGAATTAAAAAATGATAGCTGGACATAAAAAAAACTAAATTTAACAAGCTAAATTGAAAGAAAAAGGGACCTAACTGCATAAATTTAAAATAGTGGGGCTTGTGGCATGAGAACAAATGGGGCGGAGGGATTTAATGAGCCGGACAAACTCTTTTTATTTTTAAAAAATATGGGTATAGAATCTAATTTTATAAACATCCCCTATAATCCATCATTCAAGATATTTCGATCAAAATTAATCTCATATTTTCTCTAAACACATTCAAGTGTTCTTCACGGGGAAGAAGAACACGGCGGCAGTCCGTCGCACCGGCCGCCCTCCAACGGTGTCGATGGCTGTTCACCAGCGGCGCAGATTTCAAAAAATGTCCCCTTTCCATTTCTTTTTAAAACCCGAACTCAAATCCACTTTCTAAATCAACCAAAAAGCTTTAAAAATACCCCAAATCATATAGAAATAATTCAAATCTTAAAAAAAAAACAAAGAATTTCGGTGACTCCAAAAAATGGGTAAGAATATCCATTTCCCTTCTTTTAAATTCGAAATAAAATAAATGAAGAAGGAAAATAAAGAAAAAGATGAAATACACCGAAAGTTGCTTGCTTGCTTCTTGTATTTTCAGAATAATTTGTGTGTTACAATTCGTAGTGGGATCTCTCTCCTCCATTACAAGGGCTTGAATTGAATTTATATAGGCTTTTCTATACCATATTTACAAAGAATAAATCCCCCCATTCCAGGTAAACACATCCCATTTGGTTTGATTCAGATTGATTTTTTCCTTTTTTTCTTGGTCTGATTTGCTCAAATATTGGGACTGATTTCCCCTTATTTTTTCCATATTCGAATCAGCACTGATTTCTTGCTTTGTTTCCCATGTTCTGCATTTTTTGATGGCTGTAATCGGTGAGGGAGCTACTGCGCGGCGGTCATTGGTGAACTGTAGCTAGGGAGTCAAGTGGGTGACTTTGTGTGGCGGCCGGCGGTGGCAAAGTGCTGCAGGTGCGGGAGCCGAGCGATCTAGAATCTAGTAGCGGGCGCGTGTTCCTCACGCGCACAGGAGAGTCGGCTGTCCTTTTTCCATATCCAATATGGATTGTTGGATCTTGCACAGATCCAACAAATGAGATTAAGATGCGCATGGGAACAATAAGGGATCAGCTAAGGTTTTTTGGTTCCTACTTTTAAGGCCAAATGGGCCCACCCTTGTAATATGGATCTTTATTTAATTTTAAATAGACTCTTGTGGACTCTTTTGTTTCTTTTTTTAGTTTTGTATATAATATTAAGACTAGTATTATGTTATAATAATAATAATAATAATAATTAAAAAGATAAGTAAAAATCCAGTGACAACCCACAGGCCATTGAGAATCGCAACTCTAGAGGGGTTGTAATTATACCGTTACACTCGAGTCGGTGGATATAAAAGGGTAGGTTAAAGGAACCACCACAGAAATCTGTGTATCCGATGTATTTTAAAATTATGTTATAGAATCGTTTTGGGTCACTCTATTGCCAATATATGAACTAATGCATCATGATGGATATGAAAAGGATCTGCGTATTGTGACATATGCGTATAATGTTCTTTGAGCCTTACAACTTATTGTGGTTTAAACTTGGTTTTTCTTTAACGGTTTTTAAATGCATTGATGAATGTTTTTAGCATACCTCACTAAGCATAATTTGCTTACGCTCCTTTCTCATTATTGTAGATAAATAGGCTTTTGGAGGCAGCATTTCGAGTGAGAGGATATCCAAGAACTTTACTTTTGCAAGTATGACTTTTATAGACGATTTGATAGTAATAAAGGGGCAATGTAACCTTAGGGATTTGGAGAACTTGTAATGAGTTGTTTCTTTCTTTGGACATGTTCTTTTACTTGCTTTGTACTTGCTTATTGTTGTGTGAGGGTGAAATTGTGTTCGGAGAGGATTATATATGTTTGGGAAGAAACCGTGTCTATAAGACAATCTTGGTGTTTTCCATTAATGATTGACGACCATGCATAAGTGAAGTGGTAGATATTTGTTTATAAATAATTTGTATGGTGTTTACTTGTTGCTTAGGCGGTGTTAGATTGAACCTAGATGTCACATGTCCAGTGGTACTGATACGGGTCCTTTAGTTTTGGTACGTAAGTCTGTAAAAGGCTCCGAAATTTGGAAATTATGAACAGGGTGTCGGTACGGGTAGCCACCGTATTAATACGCCCTTGTGTATTTTATACCAGGTTGCGGTACATGGGCAACCGTACCGGTACACGATTTAGCTACTAAAATTCCCTGTTTTTAAATAAATGCTAATAGGATCGATACAGGGTATACCGTATCGGTACGCCTTTTTGAAGAAGGTAGTACCAATACGGGCATGAGCAGCATCGGTACGGTGACCTGTATTTCTAGTAAATGTTTGTTGAAGTTTGTTTCTTTGCAAAATGGTCACTGGTTATCTATTGCTTGATTCATGATGTTTTTGATGTCAGATCTAGGTGAAATTTTACATTGAGGCATGAAATGAACTTAATTAAATATTGGTAACTTTGAATTGGTATTTAACCCTAAAGATCTAACAATTTGTAAATGGGTCTCCAAATGTTTAGATGTTTCCATCAAGTGCTTGGCTGAGTTCAATTGGTTGACACTTGTTCCGCTGCTGTTTCATACACCATGGGATCTAACAAGCATATAGACACGATAAAAGAAAAAATGGACTGGTTTAGGTGGGTTAGTTCAGCTTTGCTTCGGCAAACCTAATATGACTTCCATAACTTAGTGTTAACAGTTAGGCTGGGTTACGGAGGTTACAGTTTTTCTATCTCATCCTTTTGATGAGTTGCATATCAGTAAGGCTTGATTTTCACCATAACCCTCTCATCCAATAAAAAAATCTTATGGTCTTTTCCTCTCTCTGGCGGTAGTCTTTTTGACTCCTCAAAAATATCACTGTAATCTGCCAACAATAACTATTAACTGACCCAAGCTTCTTCTCCAATTTAACTTCCATATGGGAATTCAACAACAAAAAGCATGCATTCTAGGGTCCTACACAATTATTTAGAGCTTTTAAACAAGATTTAGGCTCTATAAAACTCAAAAGTTCGGGGTTAATTTCCTCCAACTTCACCATCTTTTGTTGACACTGAATTTAATAGTTAAGGCTGCAAAATCTTATTGTATATCTCATAGAGTAGAATACCAATGTACTCCCAAAACAACATCACTCCCTTTCATGGGTAGTAGGGATGATTGTTGCGCGTATTGAGTGCTACGCAAACGGTGCACGTATACACTTCGCAAGTAATAAAGTGATACGAGTATCGAGTATCGTCTCCACAGAGATTGGTTTGGGCCACTTTGCTTAAGTCACTGCAAATGTTTCAAGAATTAAATAATAATGATGAATTAACAATTAAAATAAAATAACAAAGAAATAAAGATAGGATGAGAGATTAGGTTGGATTATCGTGAGTTGTGGAGTGATGATCGAATGGTTCGTCGTGGTGATTGAGTAGCAGCCGGATTGCTAGGGCAATTCTGTTACGATTGCCTAGTCGATTGCCAGGGCAATTGGGTTGCAATTGCCTGGTTGATTGCCAGGGCAATTCCCCCGCGTTGTCTGATCAGATTGCCTGGGCAATACTCCCACGATTGCCTGGGCAATTAAGAATGGGTTGATTGCATGGGCAATTGAGCATTCACTTCCAAAGTTCGGCGAAGCGTTCTTCAATGATTCCTCGTTATCCCTAACACAAAATATTGTTAATTGCACACGTCTTGATAATACATCCCTGCGTGAACCAAGGGTGAACAGCAAACAATCTTGCGCTGCTCTTAGCCGTTGAAATTTGTAACTTATCCCTAAGCCAAATTGGTCTTTACCAACTTCTGTTTGTATGAAATCCATGCTCATTCGTTTCTTGAATCTAACTCTCCTGATATTAGATAAATGTATGATTGAATTCCGAGATCCTCTCCCAATTCGCTCACAACCAATGTTAAGAACCAAGAATAAACAAACTTTGAAAATTGAATTGCAACTGAAAAACCTAAACAAAATCCAAAAGATTTTACAACCACAAAAACACAATAACCCCAACCGGTCAAGTTAGTTCATGGTTGGGTTCAAAAGATATACAAAGAATAATCCCCAAACCATGAATCTAATGGAAACAAAGAAGAAGAAGAAGAAATCGATCAGCCCTCTTTGGAAACTCTCTCAATCGAACTCTCCTTCCAAGCTTTCTCCCAATCGAACTCTCTCCCCTTGCTCTCTCTTTGAGTTTGACGGCTTGGTCTCCTTTAAATAGGAGATGGCTAGGTCAAAGTCCTTCTTGAGGAGGAAGTTAAGTTGGAATTAAATACTTTAAAAGAATATAATTCTTTATTATATTTAAATTCCTTCTAGATCTTCTCCTATCTTTTTGGGATTTAATTTCTCTTTGACCTCTTCATGGAAATCAAACTCCTTTGGGATTTAACTTTGCTCCACGTCATCTTGGGCTTATCTAGTCATCAATTTTGACTGCCATATCATCTTATCCCTTATCGACAATTGCCCTGGCAACTAGCTCGGCATAACCTTCATGCACTGCCCTGGCAACTGCGTCGGCATCTCCTTCTTGTATTGCCCTGGCAACTAGTTCCAACCTTGCTTTGGCAACTGATTCTGCACACACAAAAACACGCCAAAGCAGTATCTTTTTCCACAAAAATCGCCAAGTTATGTAATCAAGCTCAACGGTGGAAAGAAACATGAATTAATGCATGAATGACTAATTATACAACTAATATGAGCCTAAGTCTAACAATAATATGAGAAAAAGGGTAATAAAAATAGTACTTTTGAACACTTAACAATGATAACGGTGTGGGGCGAGTTTTTTTCCACCCCGAACCCGTTTCGATCTATATATTTTTAAAATCAACCCCGACCCAGATATAAATATTAATTTACCCGCCCTACCCTAGCCCAATATATTAGCTTATAAACTCGATTCTGACTCGACCTGACACTAAAATTTAAAAATATTAATCTTCATTGACGATAAATGTTAGATTCGATCAAACCACCATCACAGTCACGGAATATAGGTTTCAAGGGACTTTAAACTTATATAAAAAATAAAATAAAACTAATTAAATTACCCACATGAAAAAAATATATATTTTAAAAAATAAACTTGGACCATTGGTTGTCAGAATCATATATGTTAAAACTCGAACAACATCTAATAAAAATTTATGATAAGCATAAACTAAAAAAAGCTTAAAACTCCTTAAAGTGTTTATAAATAGTGGTATTTTCATAAATATGATAAAAGATATAAATATATAATTAAAAATATAATGGGATGGCGCAGAGAATTTCTATATAATACTCGAATCTGGCCCTCCCCGATTCATTGCTTTCCAAAACCCGTCCAGCCCCTCTCCGATCTCCAAAATTCAAGAAAAAAAACCCAATCAAATCGGGCACATTAGATCGGGTTGGGTAATTTTTCCACCCCTAATGGTTAGTACTAAGAAATTAATTATAAACTGATAACCTTGTGTTTCTCATTGTAACTCTTTTCACCACCCCAAAGTTTTTAAACACCTTCATCAACCATTGTCACTTGCAAACTGCACCTCCTTTTGATCCTCAAATCTAATCTTTTGGCCACTGACAAACTAACAAAGTTATGTGTGCTCCCCGAGTCCACTAATACTATGAGTTCTGATCTACCCATAGATATCCTCAACCTCATAATTTTTCAGTTAGACATAACCCACATAGCTTGTAGAGATAAAATAAGCCCCTTACCTTGAAAACTCTCTATTGGTTTCCCTGTCTCTTCACAATCTTAGAACACATCTTGGTCTGCTTCCTCTTCCACTCCCTCAATGTCTATTTGAAACACTTGGGACTTGGCACATTTGTATTCAGGTGTGTACTTGGCTGCACACCAAAAACACAACCTTTTTCCCCTTTTATCCTCGATTTTAACAACAATCAAACTCTCTATTGGTTTCCTTGTCTCTTCACAACCTTTTTTTTCCTTTTTATCCTCTATTTCATCTACATAATGGCCAAAGAAGCCCTAATTTACCCGTGCTCACGTAGCCATCGGGTTACACGTGTTCACTCAACCTATCATGTTACTCGAGCTCACTCAGTCTATTGAGTTAATTATCTTATCAGACCACCATAGCCACGAATAGGTTTCTAACCGCCCCTAGATCACTTAGCCCGTGAGTACGTCGGATGTACTTGGTCACTTAGCCCGAAGTACGCATCCCCTTATACAAGTACCGTAGTACCGACTCTAGGACATCCATATTCCTTTATAACAATCACAAGATAATACATGCTCTTTGAGCATTCATATACCTCACTAAAAGGTAAGTGACACCAAGCTAAGCTATCAAGCAAATGCTCTAAGGGCATAACACTAACCATCATAGTTGTACACGTTACACTCATCCATGAGGGTTAAATCTCGGTTTCTCAGTTTTACAATTCATTTTACTACATTATAAGTCTCTTGGACCATAGTCCTCGACTTATCAACCCCCCAAACTCAATTTCAACTTTTACGGGCAGATTGCCTAGTGTGTACTAAATCCACCTACGAGTGCTGAATATTGCTCTCTGGGTACTGATACCCAACCAAACGTACCGATACTCAAGCGTCATAGAGGAGGGGGTTGACCGTTAACCCCATACCAATACACGAACCCCGTGTATTGATACCCCTTTGGTACCGATATGCCCTCAAACGTACTGGTACGAAACCTTGCTACTAGAATCTTGATGAAATAGAGGGTACCAATGCCCACCTTAGGTGTATCAATACGCCCTTCAAGAATTGCATGTGTTCATCCTTTAGAACACATGGTATCGATACAGGCTTCCCGTGTATCAGTACTGAAGCCCAAAAATGGCTTTCAAGGTTCGAGAAATCAATTGCCAAGCCACCAAAACGTAACCTTTAACCCAATAACTCGATTCTACATCTTATAGAACTTGTTTAGGGTAGTTTACTACTATTTTTACACCTCACTAACATTTAATTTAGGATTTACCATTAACAAACCTTTAAGTTACCTTAACACCAAAACTAACAATCTTAAACCATAAAACCAAGTAAAGCAATCACTTTATGATCCTCAAGAAGAGTAAGAGTCAAAAATGTACTGACCTTAGCAAAAAATCTCGAATTTAAGCTCTCAAGTAAGAACCCTTCAACTTTCTCCTTTGCCTAAAGCTTGAAGAACCCCAAAACACCTTCTTTATACCACACAGACAAGGAAACAGATCAAGAGTTAAACCAAATACTAGAGAAAGGTTTGGCTATAGATTGACAACCTTGAAAACATGGGAAAAGCCCCAAAAGCTTTATCCTCTTCAAAAACCCATAAATGGAGAACTCAGTTTTATACCTCAAGAGTATACATTTCTTGAAGCCCTTGAATAGAAGATTAACATATATGAATCTTGAATCTCAGATGAAAGGATTGATGAAGAAAGTTTAGACCTTTAAGATTTGGAAAGATATGGTATCTTGGAAGAAAGATGGGGAAGAGAGGGGAGAGAAAAAAGATGAGGAAGATGATGCAATGTTGTCTCCCCTCCCCCAACTCACGTAAAGACCAACCAAAAGGAGGGGATATCATCCAACTAATTTCACAAGGGTAAAATCGCATTATAAAGCCCCCAACTTTCTCTTTTTTTACAAATCGATCACTTCTTAAGCCCAAACAATCCATTTCTCATCAATTAAAGCCCAAATTCGGCCCAAGGGGTCCAATTATCCAATCTAACACGAAGGTCCATAACCAGGATTAAACGCCCATTTGTTGACTTAGAAATTTGGGTCATTACAGCCACTCAAAATGGCGATTCTTATGTCATTCAATCAACCCTCCATTTTTTCTTTCTAGATGAAAAATATCGAGTTTCAACTGCGAGAACTCTCGATTCATCTCGTTCTACAATTATTTCATCTCGTGTTACCACTAAGGTAGTTGGGTTGGTTTCGTCTGTGTTGTTTGTGCCTCTAACGCAAGTTGTGTCGCCTAGTTAAGGGTGAGTACACCATCAACCATCGTGCAACATACTTCAAGTTCTGATACCTTTGTAATTACTCCAAACAGGAAACAAAGTTTTTAGGAGAGAAAGAACATATGAGAAAGGGTAGAAGAAGAACAAGAGAAATTGGGAGAGATAATACTAAATTCATTTTATCGATAATGCAAGAGTTTAGCTTGTTAAAACCCTACGAGTCCAAACGACCACGTGTTGGTGTCTTACAAAACACCATGAAACTCAACATTTCATTAAACATCATTAACGGTACTAAAATAAAACATAACAGTTGGTTTATTTAATGGATTATTATCTTATACACTAGGGGTGAAAATTGAAAGTTTCCATAAGCGCCTTAGTTTTATGGTTTAGGGTCTGAGTTTAGGATGTAAGGTTTAGGAGTTTGGAATTTAGAGATAGTGGTTAGAATTTAGAGTTTAGGATTATAATTCAGGGTTTATAAGTTAAAACCTAAATCCTAACCATATTACCCTAAAAACAAAACTCCAACCTCTAAACCCTAAATTCTAACCACTATCCCTAAAATTTAAATCCCTACACCTAAACTATACACCCTAAACTCTAAAACTAAGGCGCTTGTGAAAGCTTTCAATTTCTGCAAGTGTATAAGATATAAATCCTTATTTAAATACACTACTGACAGATATAAACTCTAAACTATAAATAACTGTAAGTTGTAGGTAACTATACTAACTAATTAATATTATTTTATGAAATATAGGATTGTTTTGTTAGCCAGAAAAGAATTACACAATCATTTTCTTCATACAAAATATGGTATTTATTTCAGAGGGAAGATGTACAATTTTACCCTCAAACAAGACAAACGGTACCAATTATGAATAACACATTATGGATAAATGAAACAATCTCTCTCTCCCCCCCCCCTCTCTCTCTCCCTCTCCCTCTCCCTCTCCCTCTCCCTCTCCCTCTCTCTCTATATATATATTGATTAAGCTTGCTAATCAAAACACCATTAGAGGAGGCATCTGAGAACTCCCCTTACTACATTTCCTATAATCTATTAACACCAAATCTTGTATATTCTTTGCTTCTTAATCTCATTTTCCTTTCAAATCCCATTTCCTTTGGATTTGATCTCTTCTTTTGTTGCACCAATGGCATTAGTTAGAGGAACAGGAAAGAGTGTACAAATGCGCCATCCCTGTATGTGTCATGGTCTGCGCTGGACATGTGCCCGAGGCTGCTCATGACAGATGTAGGGGAAGCTAGCATCCCGGTTACAGATTTCGCGGCAAATATTACAGAAATAAGCATATATTAGATTCCAGTACCTAAAAGGTATGGAGGCCAATCAAAGGATAGATCTGAAGTTTTCAACAGGGTCCGACTCTTCAAGCATCGATGCTGCCTGGAGGTAATCTACAGCTTCTGCAAGGCGACCATCATCCTTATGTACCATACCTAGGTGGTACCAAGCCTTACGATTGGTAGGTTCAATCCTCAATGCATCCGAGAGTACTGTTCTCGCCACAGGCATTGCAATCGACCCCATCTTGGCCAACAATGCACCAATATGTACCTTGGACGGTACAAAAAGTGGGTCTAGCAGACCAGCATTTATATGTGAAGACAATGCTTCTTGGAATTCTCCACGTTCTTCATGCATAAAACCTGGAATATTGTTAAACAAACTATTAATACCATTATAATACCTGGATTCTGGAATTTCTCCCATTTAGTTCTCGCTAAAACTCTATGCAAGTGTTCCTTCTTAACATTCAAGTAAGTAACCAATTCATAAACTTTTTTTTTGCTAAAATTCACAACAAATTTAATACTAATTTCAATAATTTATTTCCTTCGTAAACAATAGTGATAAAAATTAACCATTAAAAAAAAATCCTATTTAGAAAATGAACATTGCACAATCTCCACTCTGTTTCATTATATTAGAAATGATGCTCATTGTGCTTGGACAAAATGAAAAACTGCTCAATCTGACCGCAAACAATTTGGATTAAAATAACTATATATGCATCAAGTTTTCTTTAAATGATAATTATATACAAAGCCTGAAATTCACTGGCGTTCCATCTTGCTTGGTAAGCCATGCAATTAAAATCCTTCATGGTAATTCCAAAAAAAATTGAGACCAAGACAATGTCGATCAATGCTATGCAGACTGCAAACTACAAAAAACTTTCCTAAATCGTCGGCTTCACCATTCAATGATATGTTCTCACTCAGAGCTCTGAGAAAACCTTTAAGAACTATCTGAGATTTGCAGCCTATTGTGCAACAAGAGTTGATAGCTGGAAAGAATGTTCAGATTAGAGTCGAACTATGTTTCAAATATGCTTTCTTCAATTTCTAAACAATGATGGCTTGAGTTTTAAAATGCAATAACAAAGAAAGAAACGAATGAAACAAAATACAATGCAATTTACGATTCTATTTTGTTAGGAAAAGAAAAAAGAAAAGAAGTTATATAGGATTTAAAGAAAAAATCCCCTCAACTTTGTCAAAGGCACGTGTATCAAGGTTCAATTAAACTTGATGCCTGAGGAACTCATGTCCCAAAACGCTCGACTTCCATGAAATAATAAAATACAAAGTGTGAAACTTATTCTGATCTAGTCATATACCCAACAAGTTCCATGAAATAATAAAATGATATTATAGAAATAAAATCAAAGATCATAAAACAAATAATACCAAAACATAATGACATAATGCATAAGCAAACAAACATCAGATCTCTTTCTTAAATTCTTTAGTTAGCCTTTTGAACATTAAGGACAGTAAACCTCAATTGCACCAAAGTAGGAAGCCAAATTAACCAAATGGAGTCTTAGTTTGTGTATGCATTAGCAAACAAACATCAGATCAGAATAAGTTTCATAAAACAAATAATACCCAAACATAATGCACAAGCAAACAAACATCAGATCTCTTTCTTAAATTCTTTAGTTAGCCTTTTGAACATTAAGGACTGTAAACCTCAATTGCACCAAAGTAGGAAGCCAAATTAACCAAATGTAGTCTTAGTTTAGCCAAGAGAAGTTTGCTTATATTAGCCATGTTAGCCACAATCTCAAAGATAAAGAGAGTGAAAACAAGTAGGAAAAGAGTTTCATTCATTGATGTGGTAACTGCTAACCCTCCTATAGTCAGTATTGACCAATATTATATTGCAGTGCAAGCATGCCAACCACATGATATGTCTTAAGCTAGGATATAATTAGGCACATAATCAAAAATTGATCATGATAATTTGAATATTGAGAGATAATAAGTTGAGAAAACCTTTGCAATATACAAAATAGGATAAGTTAAGCCTAAGCAGTTCTCTAACCTAAAATAATGGCTCATCAAGATTGAAAGACCCAAAGTAAGTCTTAACATTATTTCCCCAACATTCTAGAAAAGATGGAACTATTGAAGCTCTTTTGAGTTAATTACTTTAGCATTTTACGTTTTGCCTTTTATCATTTACAAGCAAAAAGGAAAATGTTGCACTTGGGATACAAAAACAAAGCAATACTTCTGAAGAATTAAGAACATCTTGTCCATGGATATAGATGCAAATTGTATTCGATTAGTAGAATTAGAATAGAGTTAGAATCTGTTATGTAATTGTAAAGAGTGCTGTAGTTAAAGTCTCATTTTTGTATCTAGTTAGAACTCCTAGTTGTAATTAAACTCTTGTACTAAAGTCTTTAAAGACTGTAAAATTTTATTTTTAAGAGAAATATATTCACTGAGAAAACACATTGTTTTCATCAGATTCTTCATGATATCAGTCTAGGAATTAATCCTAAATTCTAATCGATGGGTTCCAATTCGGCATCTTCTGAATTTAATTCTTTAGCAGATCAGAATAATGCTGTTGCTGATGATTTTCCAGAAATTTCTGGATCAGCAGTTCCCATCAATTTGTAGGCCACAACTATCTTTAGTGGTTCCAATCAGTCAAGATTTTCCTTGCTGAGCGAGGGACACTTGGATACATCTCAGAAGAAATTAAGAAACCTCTTGCTACTGACCCCGGATATGAAAAATGGATGTGTGAGAATAGGAGAGTTATGTCATGGTTGGTGAACACCAAGTCTCCTGAAGTTGGTACAAATTTCCTCCTGTATCAAACTACAGCTGATATTGGGGTGCTGTCAAGGAAAGTTATTCAAGTACATACAAACATCTCTGAGCTATTTCGCATTGAGAGTAGGGCATCTAATTTAAAGCATGAGGGCATGAGTGTTACTGTGTATTATAACACTTTAACTGGTTTTTGGCAACAGATTGACTTGTATGAAGTCAATGATTGGGAGACTCCAAATGATGCAACTTTGTATAGGAAGATAATAGCACAAAGGAGGGTGTTCCAGTTTCTCAATGGTCTGAACAGAGAATGGGATGCAGTGAAGGCCAGAATTCTTGGCAGCACGCCTCTCTTTTCCATTAGAGAAGTCTTTTCAGAGGTGCAAAGAGGGAAACATGTTTGTGACTACTGTAAAAAGGTGGGTCACCTTAGAGAACAATGTTGGGAACTCCATTGTAAGTCGGGAGATTGGAAGCTTTCTCCACATAGAGCATCTAAAGAGTCCCAGTCAAATGCAGTCAGCAGTGTGGGGGTTAGCAATTTTACCAGAGAGCCAGTGTTTAAAGAGGCGCCAGTGAGGCGCACCTAGGCCCTAAGGTGATGCGAGACCAAAATGCCTAATTGTATCTAGGCGAGGCGAGTTCAATGAAGCACAACAAGGCGCAAAGGCAATGAGGCGATGAGGCGCTAAAAGGCGACGCCTTGCTAAATTGTTCTCTTTTTTTGTATTTATTTTCTTTTACATACTAAAGTAGATCATATCTGGGTTACACAAAAACCATTAATCAAATTAAATTTAAAATTTGTCTAATGAAATTTAAATTAACTTGGTTGAATTTTCAAGTTTAAATTAATATTGATTGTTTGATACACTAGAAAGTTATTTCAAGTTTGAGTTTTGAGTTATTTAAATTCAGATGAATCTGGTTAAGTTATTTTCATCATGATTTGTTCAATGATATTACAACATAATGTGTAGTTTGAAAAGCATAACACACAGTATATACAAATATTAATTAAATTGGATCCAAATTAAATTTAAATTAGTTTGGTTGAGTTTTCAAATTTACTTGATACAATAAAACATTATTGCGAATTTGAGTCACTTTAAGTTTAAATTAATCTTAAATCGAGTTATTTCTATCGCGGTTTAATTTAAACCATTACACCTTTTTTGAGAATATAATGTATTGTTTCTAAGTACTCAAAAGCTTATCAAGGTTTTATTAGTTTCAAGTATGCTTTTAAATATTTTTTTGGTTGCCCTCCTAGTTCCCAAGGTTTTTCTCTAACTAATCCAAATCGACCCGCATCGCACCAAAGCTTTCGTTGGGAGTTTCTGCATACACAAGGCTCTGCTTACCACTTGGATCATCCTTGTTGATTATGTTTTTAAATATTTAAACTTAAACTATAACTCTAAATAAATCGAATTTAGAATTAAATTAATTTATCCGAATCTTCAAATTTAAAATAAAGTTATTGTTGGAAACCCTAAATATCAATGGCATGAATTAATTAAATGGAGTTAAAAAAATTGGATAAAGAGTCCATATCAAGAGAAAAAATGGGGGAAAAGAAAATACTTGTTGAGGAAGGAAACATGGCAGCCGCTGACCTCTCCCGTTCTAACTCTTGCTAAGAAACAAAACAAGAAAATTGCATACAACTCCAGCTCTTGCTAAGGAAGAAGATATTAAGCTCATGGTACTCCTCTCTCTCTTTCTATCTCTCTCTCCTCTGTAATTTCATAATTTTTTCATGTTACAGACCCATTTAAGGGTTTGTTACACAAGGAACATACGGCTAAGGTGCAACCTATAGTTTGGAATAAAATGCTTATCATGCCATTTTAACTATTGGTAGCTTTAGATATGGATTATTAAGCACTAAAATATTTAATCTTAAGATTTCCCTCTCCCCTGGTTCCATCTATTTCTCTCCCCATAAATTCCTCTATCACTTATTTTCATTTGGAGCATATTTATTTGGCTTTCATTCAACTAGTACTTACTTTTATTGATAAATTGAAGCTAAATTTCTTTCTTTCCAGCTTATAAGCCAAACTCGAGCATGATTGAATATTCTATTTCTTGTGCAATTTGGAATAAAATACTTATCATGCTGTTAGAAGCAAGTATTGTAAACCAAGTTATCTCATTTTTTATACGATGATATTATAATTTCTCTTGTTTATTGTGTTGATACTTGATAGGGTTCTTATATTGACAGACATGGAAAAGGAGACTACTAGAAGGACTGATTTGGGTTGGAATCATGGTTATTTGGCTGATCCTAAGGTCACGAATGATGTCACTTGCAAATATTGTTCAATAGTTTCCAAAGGTAGAATTCATAGGTTTAAACAACGTCTAGCTGGTGGATATCAAAATATAAGAGCTTGTATCAAGTGCCCTGCCCATGTGAGAGAAGCAATGATTGATCACTTCGACAAGAAAAAAAAAAGAACGAGAAGATGAAATTGGTGCATGAGTATGGCTATGACAAATGACTGAATTTGATGACGAAGATGAAATGCAAGTGCTAGAAGCCAACCCAAAAGGAAAAAAAGTCAAGAGAACAATGAATCCCAATGTGAAAAGGTCGAGGCAAGTTGGTCCAATGGATGCTTTTATCAAATCTCCTACACCAACAATGGGCAAACAGAGAACCATTAATGAGACCTATAAGAAAGAAAAAAAGTAGAAGGCATGTGCTGATTTTGCTAAATGGATGTATGATGCTGCAATTCCTTTTAATGCTCTCACTTATCATAGCTTTAAAGTTGCTATTGATTCAATCACTAGAGTTGGAATTGGAATGAAGCCGCTAAGTGCTTATGAAGTATGAGTCCCTTTCTTGAATAAAAAAGTTGCAAATACTAATGAGAATATGAGAAATCACAGAGAATAATAGGCCAAAACATGATGTTCTATTATGTCAGACGGATGGACTGATCAGTGTGGAAGGACAATCATTAATTTTTTAGTTAATTGTTCGAGAGGAAGCATGTTTCTAAAGTCCGTTGATGCGTCAAGCAATTCAAAGACTGATGATAAGCTATATGGCCTACTAAGTAGAATTGTGGATGAAGTAGGTGAAAGCAATGTTGTACAAGTTATAACAGACAATGAAAGCAACTTCGTGGTTGTCGGTGCACTCTTGATGGCAAAGTATCCACATTTGTATTGGACTCCTTGTGCGGCCCATTGTATTGATCTGATTCTTGAAGATATTGGAGCAATTCCTATTATTGATAAAGTCTTACAGAGGGCAATTCAGATTAATTTTTTTATTTATCAATGCCTAGGTCTTTTGAATATGATGAGACGATTCACCAAACAGAGGAACTTGCTAAGGCCAGCGAAGACAAGATTTATATGTATTGCCAAAGTGTGAGTTCGATCTAGTGTTATGACTAGATTGGTTAAGCAAACATGAAGCCCGGATAGATTGTCAAAATAGGAGACTGTATCTCCGGGGTTTAGGAAAAGAATCAATCCTCCTAATTGATAGAAAACTGACCTCAATCTTTGCTGCCATGACTATGCAAGATGAATTTGAATTTTGCTTACCTAGTATGCCAATTGTGTCTGAATTCATTGATGTTTTTCCCGAGGAACTCCCTGGTCTCCCTCCAACCAGAGAAGTAGAGTTCGGGATTGAAGTTCAACCTGGAACAACTCTGGTGTCCATCACACCCTATCGAATGGCACATGTTGAATTGAAAGTACTTAAGAAGCAACTCCAAGAGCTACAAGTTAAAGGCTTTATTCGGCCTAGCTCATCTCCCTGGGGTGCTCCAGTCTTGTTTGTGAAAAAAAAGATGGGACTATGAGACTCTATATTGATTACAGACAATTGAACAAGCTTACTATCAAGAATCGATATCCTCTCCTAAGGATAGAAGATCTCTTCGATCGACTCAATGATGCTTCGATGTTCTCAAAGATCGATCTTCGATTGGGATACTATCAAATGAGGGTAAAAGAAGAAGATGTACCCAAGACAGCCTTTCGTACTCGATATGGCCACTTTGAATTCCTTGTAATGCAATTCGGGTTAACGAATGCTCCGGCTGCTTTCATGGATCTCATGAACCGTGTATTCAAGCCCTATCTTGACAAGTTTGTGGTCGTCTTCATTGATGACATCCTGGTGTATTCTCGGAATAAGGAAGAACACTCTGAACACCTTCGAATTGTATTGCAAACTCTCTAAGAACGTCAATTGTTCGTAAAGTTATCTAAGTATGAATTTTGGCTATCGGAAGTCTCGTTCCTTGGCCATGACAACTCGGCAGAAGGAATTAAAGTAGACCCGAGAAAAATTTGATCCATCATGGATTGGAGACCTCTGAGGAATGTTGGCGAGGTCAGAAGCTTTCTCAGTTTAACCGGGTATTATCGATGATTTATCAAGGGATTTTCATCTATTTCCACAAGCTTGACTAAGCTAACCCGTAAAGATATGCCCTTTGTTTGGTCGGAGAAACAACAACGAAGCTTCGATCAACTTAAACAAGCCCTGACTCATGCTCTGGATCTTATCCAACCAGAATTGGGCAAAGAATTCACTGTCTATAGTGATGCATCTCATTTAGGACTAGGATGTGTCCTAATGCAGCTTACGCTTCAAGGCAACTAAAACCACATGAGTCAAACTACCCTACACACGATCTAGAATTAGCAGCTATCGTGTTTGCTTTCAAAATATGGAGACGTTACTCGTACAGAGAGAAATATAACCTGTTCACAGACCACAAGAGTCTCAAATACCTTCTAACTCAGAAAGATTTGAATTTGAGACAAAGAAGATGGCTTGAATTACTTAAAGACTACAATTTGGTTATCGGCTACCATCCGGGGAAAGCAAACATGGTTGTTGATGCCCTTAGTCGCAGACCATACTCGGGTAAACTCTTAAATCTAAATTCTAGAATAATTTAATCGAATTTAAACTTACTTGGATCACAAGTAAGCTATTCGAATACCTTTCTTGTTTTACAAGTAACTATTCAAAATTTTACCTTAATGATCTTGTTCATCCGTTTGTAGCTTCCTTGGCTGTCAATGCTCATTTCCTTTTATCCAAAGGACTGAAATTCTTATCTGAACTTCAAGTTCAATCTAGCTTAATCTTAAGAATAAAAAACTCCAACAAACTGATCCAGATCTTCAGAAGATCATATCCAAGCTAGACTCTGAGTCTAATTCTGACTTTTCTCTCAAGTCGAATGGACTCCTCTATTTCAAGGATAGAGTATGCGTTCCTAACAAAGAGGAATTAAGACAAGAAATGCTACAATAAGCTCACCAAATCTCTTTCTCGATTCATCCGGGATCAGTTAAGATGTACAAGGATCTAAAGCCACTATACTGGTGGTCGGGCATGAAATCGGCTATCACAGACGTTGTCTTGAAGTGTCTAACTTGTCAAATGGTTAAAACTGAACATCAAGTCCCTACTAGATTGCTCCAACCTATCGAATTACCTTAGTGGAAATGGGATCGGATTATAATGGATTTCGTTACTGGTCTTCCTTCCACTCCAAGAAAGAATGATGTTGTATGGGTGATTGTTGATAGATTCACAAAGTCTACTCACTTCATCCTTGTTCGAATGAACATGAGCTTGGAAACCTTAGCTGAGCTATACATCCATGAAGTGATTCGATTACACGATGTACCTACAGCTATAATCTCTGATCGTGATCCCAGATTTGCTTCTCGATTCTGGAATTCCTTGTAGAAGGCTCTAAGAGCTAAAGTGCATCTTAGTACAGCCTTTCATCCTCAATCAGATGGACAATCTGAAAGAATCATTCAAGTACTTGAAGACATGCTATGTGCTTGTGTTATAGACTTTGGAAAGAATTGGGAGAAATCTCTACCCATAGTAGAGTTTGCTTACAACAATAGCTACCAGACATCTATTCAGATGGCTCCCTTCGAAGCTCTATATAGAAGAAGATGTATAACTCCCTTGTGCTGGTTTGAATTGGGAGAAAGCAAGGTTTTAGGACCTCAATTGCTCAGAGAAACTGAAGAACAAGTGAAGATCATTCATGATCGACTAAAGGCAGCTTTCGATAGGAAAAAAGCTTATGTTGACTTGAAAATGAGAGACATCCAATACAATGTTGGAGACAAGGTCTTCCTTAAAGTATCTCCTTGGAAGAAAGTCTTCAGATTTGGAAAAAAGGAAAGCTTAGCCCTCGATTTATCGGACCATTTGAAATAATTGAAAGGATTGGTCCTGTGGCTTATCGATTGCCACTTCCTAGTGAATTTGATAAGATCCACAATGTCTTCCATGTCTCTATGCTCATAAGATATAGGTATAATCCATCTCATGTTCTTGAACCGAAGATGTGGAATTGAATACCGATTTATCGTATGAAGAAGAGCCTATTCAAATACTTGATAAGGAATTCAGAAGACTTCAAAATAAGAATGTTCCTCTTGTCAAAGTCTTGTGGAGAAATCACAAGGTTGAAGAGGCAACATGGGAATCTGAAGAGGTCATGAAGAAGCAATATCCTCACCTATTCAATTCAGGTAAATTTGAGGACGAATTTATTTTAAGGGGAGGAGAATTGCAACACCTTAAAATTGGCCTATAAATGTTACTACAATCTAAGCTATAAGCTAATCGAATTCATAAGCTAATCAACTTAAAAGAAGAATGAACATTGGCCATCCTTAGGATCAAATAAGTGAAATTGAACCAAATTGAATTGACATTAAACCTAGAAGGCACAAATAGAATGATGGAATTGTGATCATGCAAAACTCTATGGTTTGCATGCAAATACAATAAAATTTAGGGCCTTGACACATGTTCTCAATTAAAGAGGACATGTGCTAAAGTGATGCATGACTCACGGCTAGGTGGAGGAAAGATGAACAAAAATAGAATCATCTCCTTCCTCCCAAAACATCCATGGCCGAAACACTAGAGAGAGAAAGAGGAGAGAAAATTTTCATGCAAACACCTTCAATTCAAGCTTCTTGATTCATCCATTGATCAAATTTAGCTTGGAGAAGGTATAATACTTGATTCTAACTTGTTATAGATATGCAAATGATGATGTTCTTATTGCCTTGATGAAATTGGATGATTGTTATGCATGTTAGGGCCATGCTAACTTCAATTAGAGCTTGGAAATTGAATGCTAGAAACTAAATTGCTAATGAGATATATCTATAGTTGCTGGAAAATTGAGAAATATGTGATTGATTGAAAACAGTCTTGATTAGGGACTGTTTTGATGGAGAAATTGTGTAAACATGCCAATTGAACATAGAACCCTATTTTGATCATGTTGCTAGATAAAAAGAAGATTGAATTGAGTAAATATGTTGCTGGAAATGTGAAAGCACCTAACTGGATTAGTTAAACTAGGTAATGGACTGTCTAATTGATGAAATGGATGTACAGTGTTGATCAAATAGATCAAACTAGGTTCAACATGATTATGCCCTGTTTTAAGCTCATTGCTAGGTGAAGTATAATGGCCTAGACATGTAAGAACATGAACATGAATTGAATTGCCTTTTTAGAACATTGCTTAGGTGAATTAAGAAGCTGGAAATTTAACGTAGTGTAATCTGCCCAGAAAGCTCTATTCTGGGCAGTAATTAAAAAAAATCACTATAAATTTTATACAATGAATTTAAGGCTGAAATGTTAATGGAAAGCACCTTAGTATGTCTAAATTCATTAGGATAAAACAGAACTGAACTCTGGGTTATATGCTGAATTGTAGAGAAGAAACACTAGGGACAATGCAAACTGTCTAGTGTAGCAAAATGGCCTGTGTTTAAGTTAAAAACTGTATTAATTGGAAAAGAACTAAAATTCAAGCCTTATATGGTCATAAATTCAATTTTGTTAGCTTTCCAACAGTTTAAACCAATTGAAATTCTGACGTACGGAATGAAAGTTTGCATGATTAAGAGACTAGAGTGTAAGCTGCCTGGCAGCAGCAATATAGGCAATTGCACACTGTTTTGTAGCATTTTTATAAACTGTCTTGTAACAGTTTTAGGCCTTTGATTATGCCTTGTTTTACATGAACTAGAATATAGAAAAGTGTAGTTAAGTGTGATGGAAAATATATAAGAGCATGCTGCCAAATTTGTGAATGTTGTGTGCTTATAACTTTGTCTTGATTTGGTGATCATATGATCATTATTTTGACATGTGTTTGTACTTGTAATGTGATAGAACCAGGAGTAAACTTGGTGGAAGAAGATAGAGTGGATCATCCTAAAGCCAAGAACAAAGGAGTGTGGATCCAAGACTAGCTAGCTTGGAGTATTGTGAGTGTAATTACCTTTAAGGTTAGGACTAGGTCCTAACCAATGCATATTTGTTTATACTCTTGAAATGCTTAAATGAACCTAATTATGGACTTAACCTAATAAGGGAAAATGACTTGTAATGCATGAAATTTGATCACATCTTTGGATGCATGATTGATTCGAATGATTAAGCATGAATAAGTGACAATATGGATGCTTGTATATGCCATGTTACATTTGATCAAATGTTAAAGACTTGCTTGAGATATCATCCCATCTTGATGAAACATGAAAACTACTTGATATGTGAGCTATGGCTCAATGGCCTAAGGGCCTAATATGAAATGAACTTGCTTGACATGATCTTGATCTTGAAACACTTGAATAAATGGTAAATCGAACAACCTTGGTAGCTAGTTGGACTAGGTAGAAGGGCATTCCTTAGAGTCTAGAGCTCATTGTGTTAGGGTGAACTATGGTCCAGGGCTAAGGCCCCTATTTGGCGACAGACGGAGGGTACGTATGTGGTCTTTGGCGACAGTAGGAGGGTTGACTAGCACTATGGTGCATCTTGTGGCGACAGTTGGTTAGAGACTCGATTACCTATACAAACTAAGTACCAAGGGGGTTGTTTAATTGATAACACATGAAATAACAATTCTACATCATATGTTACTTGTCTTGAATGCCATGAATTTGTATGTTACTTGACTTGAAAGCATGACTTCTTGATTTCTTGTTTTGCAAGCATGATGTGCTTGATTCATGATATGAATTCTTGATTCTTGTTCTTGATTGCCGAATGTTATGGTCCTTAGCTAGGATCCTTCAAATGCTTGAAGCCTTAGCTAAGATCGCTCTAATGCTTGAGGCCTTAGCTAATATTACTCTATTGCTTGAAAGCCTTAGCTAGGTGTATACTTGATTAAATGAAACATAAAACTTGAAATAACAAATGGTTAGATCTAGTTACTACCTCACTAATTACATTATTGTACTTATCACTCTCTTTTTCATTCTTCCCAACTACAGGATAAAGGATTCAATCGTTGCTTGATCTTGAAGCCTGTTACCTTGAGCTAGGAGCAACTCACACAAGCTTTGCCTAAGTATAGTTTCATACTTGTTTTGTATATCTCCTAGAATGGTGGCACTAGATTGTATACAGTTAGCTTGATCATGCATTTTGGTACATTCAAAGCTTGTATATAATGTCTTGATGGGCCTACTATGTTATGAACCAATAGCATATATATAATGATCTTAAAATACTTGTAATGTAAAGAATGTTGATGCGCATTTGATGATGGAATGAAATGATCATATGTTGATCTAGTTTGCTATGAAACAATTCAAAAGTCTTGTCATGTTCATGTGTATGCTTGAATTAAAAGTAGAGTGTGTTGAACCATGTTATTTGATCTAGTTTACCTTGATGAGATTCGAATGACATGTTCATATATATGTGTTTGCTTGAATTGATGGAAGGATGATCGATCCATTCTTGCTTGAATTCCATTCGATTGTCTTGGGAAATATATATGGTTGTGTGTTTGATTGGTAAGGCCGAATGGTCTAATGTGAGTATGTGATGATTGCCGAATGCATAGGGATAGAGTAAGGCTTGAAAAGAACTATTTTCATGCTATTGAATATTTAGATAATCATGTTTAATAAGTATAGGATTGAAATGTTAAAATGTGTACAAACTAAGGAACCTTGAAATAAAAAAGAATTATGTTACAAGCTTAGGGCCATTCGAATGATAAGGATAAAAAGGAAGTAAATTGTACATGATAATGTAGTAACTTATAATGTAAATATAAAAAGGAAACAACAATATGCCTAGTTCGAATAACTTAGGATGATTTGAAATCAAATATGAAGTTGCTTGTATGATAAGTAAGTATGTTTGGTTGCTTGCTTGTTCAAGTATGAATGTATTGCTTGTCCTTGTCCTTGATCATTGCCATTGCTTGCTTGTTAAGTAATGCTCCCGAGCCAGTTTGCTACTAGCCGGGGTAGGGGGTGTTACAGTACATTTCCTTACCCTCTTTCTAATAGCAATAGGAAAATCATCTAAATTAACAATAGTAGAATCTTGAGTGATACTATTACCTCATGTCTCCACAGCAACAAGACTCAGAACTAGCTCTTGGCAAGTGTTAGGCTGACTAATAGCTTCAGGGAGAGTTCTTTTCTTCCTTGTATAAACACTAAGTTGTTTGTCTGCAAGTTGATGAGTCATAAGGTTTGGGGATATATGTGGTACGGCTTTAAGAGTTGGAAGAGGTGTTGTATAAGGGCCGGACATTTTTGACTAAGGAGAAGGTATATCTAGTGGATTATTAGGGGTAACAATCACAGCTTCATTCGAAGGGCCAGGATGTTGTGGAGCAACAGTGGTTTCATCATCAAGGATAGGCAAGATAGTAAGGGATTGTAGATCGGGCAAGGACTAAAATTCCCTGTATGTCTCCCCCTGAATAGCAGCCCCTACAAAATAAGGTTGATGTTCAAAGAAAGTAACATCAAAAGATATATAGGTTTTCTTTGTAGTGGTAGAGTAACATTTGTAACCCTTCTGACTCGATGAGTACCCTATAAAAGTACACCTTAAGGACCTAGGATCAAGTTTACCTCTATTGTTACTGTGCACATGAACAAAGGCTGTGCAGCCAAAGACTCGAAGAGGAGGATCAGAGGATAATGGTTTAAAGTGGGGAAAATGATGCAAAAGAGATTTTGTAGGAACCTTGAACCCCAGAGTTTTGCTTGGCATCCTATTGATGAGGTAGGTTGCAGTAAGAAAAGCATCCCAAAGATACTTAGAAGCAGAAAACAAAAGAGATCGTGTGACTTCTAGGAGGTGTATATTTTTTTTAGCCACACCATTTTGCCAAGGGGTGTTGACACAAGAGGTGAGATAAAAAATTCCTTTCTCCCTAAAAAAATACCCAAGAGACTTGCTAAGATACTCACTCCCATTATCACTCAAAATTTTAATTTGAGTGGAAAATTGAGTTTGGATCATCTTATAAAAAATTTAAAAATTTGGTCAATTTCAAATTTTTCTTTCATTAAAAATGTTCAAGTTGTCCTAGAGTAATCATCTATGAAGGAAACAAACCACCTAGATCCTGAAATGCTCTTAACCTTAGAAGGGCTCCAAATGTCACTATGTATTATCAAAAATGGGGAAGTAGGTTTAAATGGGAAAGACACATATGGTTGTCGGGTATGTTTAGCCATGACACACTTCACAGGTAAAAGAAGAAGGATTTTTATTGATAAATAGCTTGGGAAACAACTTTTTAAGATAAGAGAAATTGGGATGCCCCAATCGAAAATGCCACATCATCATATCATTGGAAAGCAAACTGGAAGATAAAACTTAAGTATGAAGGCCACTGGAACAAGGAGAATTCGAAGAGGGTAAAGCATCAAGGATATATAAGCCATTACACAGCCTAGCACTGCCAATCACCATTCTCGAGCCCTGTTCCTGAAACACACAACCAGCAGCCCCAAAGTGAACATCACAGTTAACATCCTTAACCAATTTACTGACAGACAACAAATTGCAAGTCAGGTTAGGAACATAGAGGAGATTAGAAAGTACTATTTTTCCACTTAATCGAATTAAACCTCTTCCTATCACTTTGGATAGGGAACCGTCAGCAATCTTGATTGAGGAAGTAGAACTGTGGCTGGAAAAAGAATAGAAGAAACTAGGATTCCTTGTCATATGGTCAGAAGCACCAAAATTTACTATCCACTTGAAGGAATTGACTGGTTGCAAAGAGGAAATGCTACCTTCAATTGTTGTCAAGGCAGTAGTGGTAGGTGTAGATGATAGGCGACTAACAAGTTGTTGGAATTCTTCAATCTGTTGTTGGCTAAAGTTGCTGGATGAACTTTCAGAAGAAGCAAGATGGGCCTCTTTTTGAAATTTGGATTTAGGAGGCTTCCAATCTACTGGTTTCCCATGCAGATTCCAAAAATTTTCCATCACATGTCCAACCTTTTGCAGTGCGTACACCAAGGTCTCCCCTTTTAGTAAGCCTCTAGAGGTTGAGTTGATAAGAAGAGCAGAAACATCTGTTTGAGATACTGGTGGCACCATCAGGAAACGCCTGCTTTCCTCCCTCCTAATTTCTGAAAAAGCTTCTTGAACAAGAGAAAGTGGTTTAGTGGACAAAATTCTGCCTCTGGCTCTATCAAATTCTCCATTCAGTCCAAAAAGAAATTGGAATAGTCTTCTCTAATTTTTAAACTTATTGTAGAAACTAATGTCATCAGTATATTTCCATTCATTTGCCTCATATAGATCAATCTGCTGCCAACACTTAGTGAGAACACCAAAATATTGGGCAACATTCAGATCTCCTTGTTTGAGATCTTTGATCTGATTCTCAACGCCAAAAAGTTCTGATGTGTTACCAACATTGGAGTATGTGTCTCGGGCTGCACTCTAGATTTCAGCTGCAGTCTTGTAGAGCATAAAATTTTCTCCAATCTCAGGGACCATGGAGTTGATTAACCAGGAAATGATCATGGTGTTTTCACTCAACCAATTAGAGTAGGCTGAATCAGACTCATCAGAAATAGACTCTGAGTCTGAGAGATAGGAAGCTTTTCTTCTTCCTATAATATACAGTTGGGCTGATTGGGACCAAGGAAGGTAATTATTGTCGTTGAGTTTATAGGATGTGATTGTGGAAAGAGAGGTATTTGATAGTGGGAAATCAGAAGAACGATGGTTGTTTTGAGAACTAACTTATGAAGTATCGGGTTCCATAGAGAATGATTAAATCGATCGATGGAAGAAAAAACTAGAAAAGGGAGAGAGGATCGACCTAAACTGATACCATGTAGAATTTTAAGAAATTATCTCTTACTTTTATTCATAAGAAATATAGGAATATATATACATAGTATCATTTTGTATTCTAGGTAACTAAACATCCTATAATAAACACAATAGATACAGCCCTAAAGAATATCTCTAAAAGTATCCTACTAAAAGATAACTTACCCTAATTAACAGATACAGACTTTAATACATAATATATTCCCACTCTAATACGTATTAACCTACATTTCTCCTAGCTCAAGAATTGGAGGAAGCTAGCTCATCATCTCCAAAACAAGCTAGGAATAAATGGATCATTATTCGAGAGCCGTAAGAGCTTCAAAAGTAAGGTGAGTGTAGTCAGAGTCTCGAGAGTTAGCTAGGTGCCATCTCGAATCATTGATTATTGCTTATTGTATTGCTAACCATTGTATTGAAGTTTTTTGTATAAAATCCTATTGAAAGTCACATAGGTAAGAATGGGTAAGTATTGCATTGAAATCATGTCCGAAACATCGTTATTGTTGCCATGGAAAGCATTGAAGCATTGCCATATTAAGCTATAGAATATTGAACATTGATTATTACATATTGCCATTGAGACATTGATATATGTTATTGCTATCGAGTTACTGCATTGAAACATTGTTATCGAATCATTGCTATTGATTTATTGGCATGAATCATTGCTATTGAACTATTGTTATTGAATCATTGCTATTGATACATTGACATTGAATCATTGATTATCGAACCTTGGGATCGAAAGTATTGGATACAATTGGCATGCCATAGAATTCATGAGCTCATTGGTACGGGTATAGGCTACGACCTTTATTGTGGTGCGACGGAAGAATGTTGATGTGTATTGGTCAAATTGGTGCACCGGAGGAATATGACTAGACTATTATTGTAATTGGCGCAGAGGTAGAATTCGTGTATCCATATACCATGAAATCGATCCAAGGAAACCATTTATTATTGCTATTGACCATTGATGTGAAATAATGCTATTGACTATTGTTGTGAAACATTGTCTTTGATTATTGTTACCATGTTGATCATAGATGTCATGTTATATGTTGAGCATGATAATTATGCCATGTTGAATCATATGCCTTTTGTTAGCATGGTTAGACTTGCTATTGAAGCATGTTGGAATGCATATCATGCTCATTCATTGTTTATGGCTACCTCATTCAGACTATGTAAGTCTAATGCATTCATCTTCCATATTTCAGGTTAAGAAAGTGTACTGGATCGAGATCGAAGTTAGTTGGAAATTCGGCAAGTCACCACAAGCTTAAAGTAATGTGTTTTATCCTTATGAACTCCTAGTAAAGTACTAAAATTCAGAACTCCTAGGTCTATATTTCTAGACAGTTATTCAAACTTTAAACCAATGTCTTCTATGCTTCCTTTAAACCAATGTCTTCTATTTGTGGGGTGCATTATTTTTGTGCAGGATGCATATCCTTCTTGATCAAAATTGCATCCTAGATCCTTAATGTGTTCTACTAGGCTATTCTTCACTTAAAAATGGTTATAAATGTTACTATCCACCCACTAAATTATTTTTGTTTTTATGGATGTAATCTTCTTCGAACAAGAACCCTATTTTACCAAGGCTACAATTCAGGGGAGATTGAGAAGAATTGTAGACTCTCAAATAGCATCAGGTTTATCCTCTCTTATTTCCTTCTATACCTTCAAAAATCTTTCCTACTAGTATATCATCATCCAAACAAAACACACCTATAAATTCCTCTATCCCACCACCTATTATTTCACCTGAAGCTTCCCCAAACTCACCTCAAACATCTCCTATAAACACTCATACTCCTAAACAACTCACTGTATGCACTACAAAAAGAAAATCATTCCCGAGACCATCTTACAGTCTAGCACTTGCCGAGAGTTGGAAATGAGTCCAGGACAATGGAGGTAATGAGATCTCTTCACCTTTGATTAATTTTGAGGACCTACATATTGCTAAAAGAAATAGGGTAAAGCAGTGCACAAGCATCATATTCAGAAATTTGTTGCTTATGAAAATGTAATGCCATTTTTTAAGGCTTTTACAGCTTGCCTTGATAAGGAAGAGCTTCTTACAACTATTGAAAATGCTATGAAATATCCTAGATGGAGGAGAGTTGCTGAAGAAGAAATGGATGCACTAGAGAATAATGATACCTGGACCATTACAAATTCACCACAAGGCAAGAAACTTGTTAGCTGTAAATAGGTTTTTGCAATAAAGTATAGCCCAGATGGGTGCATAGAAAGCCATAAGGCACACATGTGGCTAGAGGCTTTTGTCACGGCCCGCGAGTTCCCAACTGAGACACATGCGCAACAAGCTGCCCAATAGGTAATTTACTAAATCTTGGGCTTGCCTAGAAGACTACCTGACTTGGCCCGACCATTAGAGACTGAGAGAAGACCCGATCACATTGAAGCTGGTAATTTAATTGATGGCATCTTACCATGGCGTATTCCAAGGGAAAGGAATGTCCAACATTGTCAACATCCATGTGAACGCAGACCTAAAAAAAGTATTCCAAGGTGATAGACTTTCCATAATTAGCTAGGATATAGTTAGTAGCTTTCGATCTGAACCGCTGATGTAAAACGATCTCAACCATTCATTGTATGGGGATTCAACTATAAATAGAGGCTCCCCATGTAATTTGTAAATCATTCATCTCTTTAGTAAAAGCCATTTACTCTAAAATCTTTTTTGTGTTCTTAAGCATTCTTGAATTTTTTTCGTTCTTGAGTTGCCTTCTCATTTGTTTACTTTTGCTTATAATGATTCAGTGTTTTGAGCACCTAAGAAGAGTTTAATCATTCGAAGAAAGTTTCAAGGCTAACTTAGTCATTTGTCTCAAAAACATCAACTAAGGCCGCACAATTCAATAAGTCAAAAATCTAGCCTCATGACAAGTAATATCAGAGCGAGTGATCGAGTAAGGCACTAATTGAGATGACACATGAAAAACAACACAAGATGAAAGTGGTGGGAGACCCCTACTAGGCAAACCAAGAGAGCGAGTTATGGGGACACTGTGGCTACGCTGGAGAAAAGAGTTGACAGACTCAACCAGGTTACCGACAGTGCGAATCTGAGGAGTGATGCGCTTGAAGCCGAGGTAAAGGCATTGAAGTTGAAAGTGGTGGGTCTTAAGGTGGACCTGTTCATGTACAAGATTGCCATGACGAGTAGAGTGGAACTCATAGTTTGCAAGCTCATGAAAGACGTCCCAAAGTCAAAGCAGTTTGAGAGGGCTCAATCGACATAAGATGCGGTCTTCTTGTGTGGCATGGAGTAGTAGTTTTGACTCACGGGCATCATCAATGACTACAAGGTAAATACTGCGAGTATTGAACTAATGCGGCTCTATTATGGTGGAGTCATAGGTGCTCTGATGCAATGCGAGGGGCACTATCGTTGGAACTTGGGAAGAGTTCAAAGCTGAGTTGAAACAACAATTTTAATTGTAGAATGCTGAGGATGAGGCACGATCCAAGCATAGGAAGCTTAAGCATGATGAATCGATTCAGGATTATGTTCGAAAGTTCAGTGAATTACAACTCCAAATCCTTGAGATGAGCATGTTTGCTCTGTTCAACTTCCTAGATAGGTTAAAGCCATGAGCCAAGGTCGAGCTACAGTGGAAGAATTTGCAGGAACTTTCCAAAGCTCTAGCAGCTGTAGAGTCCTTGACCAAGTACATTGAAAACAAGTTTGAGAGGTCGAATTCTTTCAAGCCTCGAAGCAAGCCTAAGGGTGGAATAGACGAAGTAGAGCATCAGTGGAGTGAGAAGGTGTAACACCCCTAAACCCTACACCGAAAAGGTGTAAATATTGCATTGCCTTAGGTTGTGTAGCCAATTATACTGATATTGGACTCTAGTTAAGTCAATTCATTAAGGACCTTATTGAATTTATTGAAATATTGTTTAGTGACCTAGTTGTGAGAATTGGAAGTTTGAGAGCAATAGTGCAAGGTATAAGAAGATGAGGGACTACCCTTATAATTCTCTCATTTCAAAGATGATTCACCTACTTGCCTTTTCCATCTTCACGTGTTATGGTCATCCTTTGTCATTAAAGGATGACAATATTGATGTGAGCAGTTATTGTCGTTTAGTATGTGTAAAGTAGGAAAAGGTGGATATCAATATTATAAGCTTACCCTTCACTGAGGGAAACCTCATCAGTTAAGTCTCCAAGTTTTGATAGAGTGTTTAAAACACTTGGAACATTATTGTGTAGTAAAAAGGCTTCTAGAGAAACTCTCATCTTTTGTTGCCTTCACCCTTTTTAAGTTAAGCTCACACCACCATTGTTGTCCTCTCCCTCAAGCTTAAGCTAACACCTCTCTTATTAAGCATCCAAAAGTTATGCTTCCTTTGATCCATTGATATTATTAGATAGCCATTGGTTAGGTAAGAGTAAACCCTCTATCAATTGTCAATTCCCATGGATTATAGATGTTTAATTTCAAGCTATACTTATTGAATATTTATATTAAATCTAAAAGCCAATAGCTATTTGAATTTGGAGATCAAATTCGATATCGATGTATCGATATTAACATGTTCTCTTGTTGTACCTAGCTCAAGAATTGGAGAAGAAAAATCAATGAGCAAGGGAGTCGTCATCCGAGAGCCGTAGGAACTTCAAAAATCAAGGTGAGTGTGGTTGAAGTCTCGGGAATAGGCTAGGAGCCTTCTCTCGATTTTATTGATATTAATTTTAGCATAGCTAACTCTTTGTCAAAGGATCCTTGCATCGAACCCGTTGGAGGGCTTATTGGTAAACACCGGTAAGTTATAGCATTGAACATAGTATCGTTGTTATTGCCATTGTTAATATTGAGATATTAGAACATAGAAATACTGATCATTGGATATTGTTAGTATCATTGCTATAGGCATTATATATGAAATAGGCATTGTTATAGATATCGAACATTGATATTGTCATATCATCAAAATATCGCTATTGAAACATTGATTATTGTTATTGATATTGATATTAAAAATATTGATCACCAGCATTTCTATTGAACCATTAACATTGATATTGAAAATTGAACCTTAGATTCGAAAGGACAACGGATACAATTGGCATGCCATAGAATTTATGAGCTTATTGGTACGAGTGGACCACGGTCCTTGGCTACAGCCTTTATTGTGGCGAGGCAAATGGATGTTGTGATATTGGCCAATTTGGCGAGGCAGAAGGACTAGACCGTTTATTGATTTGGTGAAGCGTAAAAATTCGCGTATCCACTACCTTGATTCAATCCAAAAAATAATATTAGAACATGTTATATAATTGACATTGAACTTGAATCATTGCATTGTTATTGTTAAAACATGATTTGGAGTGCATCTCGTTGATTTTGCTATTGTTTATGACTACCTCACTAGGCAAAGTATGTCTAATGCATTTCATCTCTTGTGCATCAGATCATATAATAGGGAATCTTCGTGTTTTTTGCAAACTCAACAAAATGCAAACCACATCCTCGGTTAGAACAATAGATGGCTCACTGTTAGTTATTACAGGGAGTGGTTTAGTTAATGAAACTGTTTTCTTGCATAATGTTCTTTATGTCCCTAATTTGCTTGCAATCTTCTGCCTGTTAGCAAATTCTCTACTAATCTGCATTGTGAAATCAAGTTTTCTTTGGATGTTTGTGAATTTCAGGCATAGGGTTTGGGGACTGTGATGGGTAGTGCTAGGCTTAGTAATAGACTCTACATGTTTTCAAGGTGTTCTCTAAATAAACAAATCTCTTCAAGCTATTGCCTTCAATCTACCCTGTCAAATACAATCTCTTCTACTAATATAATGTTATGGCATTTTAGGTTAGGTCATCACAACTTTCATTGCATGGCCAAGCTCTTTCCTAATTTATTTGGGAACAAAAATCCAAAATCTCTTGTTTGTGATATATGTCAGCTTGCTAAACACACTAGACAATCTTATCCTCCCTTAAGATTTAAACCCTCTTCACCCTTTTCAACATTACATAATGACATTTGGGGTCCTTCTAAGGTTAAAACTATATTGGCTCAAGGTGGTTCATTTATTTTATTGATGACCACTCTAGACAATCTTATCCTCAAGATTGCTAAATACACTAGACAATCTTATCCTCCCTCATGATTTAAACCCTCTTCACCCTTTTCAATATTACATAGTGACATTTGGGGTCTTTCTAAGGTTAAAACTATATTGGCTTAAGGTGGTTCTTTTCTTTTATCGATGACCAATCTAGGACAATTTGGACTTTTTTGTTAAAAGAAAAATCTAAAATATAGAGCGCCTTTAAAACATTCCAAAAGATGATAGAAAACCAATTTTAGAGTACTATTAAAATTCTAAAGATCGACAATGGTAGTGAGTATTTCACTAAGAATTTAGGTTCCTATTTCAAGGGAAGGGGAATTTACAAATTACTTCATGTGTTAGTACTGTAGAAACTGAATATTTAGAGGCAGAGTTCAATGAGATACTCTGTTCGGTTTTTCCTTGATGTCAAATAACACGGGTACAAGGCCTTTTATAAGCTAATTTACAAAGAGATAAGAATCCTAGGATAAGGGATAAATATTTACAATAATTCAAACTCTATAATCTGCCATGTATAATCTACATTCTCCCTTCAAGCTGGAGAGTATATGTTGTAGATTCCCAGCTTGGATGAAAATTCTTCAAGTATGGTTCTTGGTAATGCCTTGGTGAGAATATCAGCTAGTTGGTGCTTTATAGGAACATAGTCGAGTTTTATAACTCCATTATTGACCTTTTCAGAGATGAAATGTCTATCTATCTCCACATGTTTCATCCGATTATGTTAGACAAGATTTTTCGCAATACTTATTTGCATATTGATTATCAGTTTTCATTTCAAACTGCTTGTGGTCACCTAGCCCTAGTTCAGTCATCATACTTTGCAACCACATGCCTTCACAAATTCCTAAGGCAACAGCTCAATACTCGGCCTCTGCACTGCAACGTGAAACAACAACTTGTTTCTTACTTCTCTAAGTAACTAAATTTTCCCAAACAAAAGAACAGTACCCACTGGTTGATCTGTCTGTTAATAATGGATAACAAGACTCTCACTGTGTTTAGTTTTGCAATTGCAGCAAATGTCTCTTGGTAATCTATACCATAAGACAATGTAAACCTCTTTGCTACTAACCTTGCTTTGAATCTTTCAATACTACCATCAGAGTTGTATTTCATTGCAAAAATCCATTTGTAGCCCACTGGTTTCTTCCCTTGAGGTAGATCGGTCAAGGTCCAAGTCTCATTTTTCTCGAGAGCTTTGATCTCTTCTTCAACTGCCTTCCTCCACTTATGATCTTTTAGAGCCTCCTCCACTATTCTAGGAATTTGTACTTTATCAACATTTGTTGTAAAAGCCATGAATGAAGGCATTAATCTGTTATATGCCACATATTTCTGTATAGGATGTGTTGCACACCTACTCACACCTTTCCTTTGAGCAATCGGCAATTCGTTAGTATAAATAATAGGAACAGGATTTTCATTATGAGGAGATTCCATACCTTACAAACTTTCCATGGTAATTGGATTTAGTTCCAACTCTTGGCAACGTCCAATTTGTATGGTAGACTTTTCTCTTCTTTTATAAACACTTAGTTCCCTTCTTTCTGTTTATGGAGTTTTGGAAGGTAAAGTATGATCTCTTTGTGGGGTTATAGGTGGACTAGAATTTGGTGGAGGAGAAGTGGGTGGTAAAGGCGAAAAAGGTAATGGTTGTAAGGGTAAAAATACTTGTGGATTTGATGTAGGTTGGGAATACAAGGGTAAACTAGCCGAATTCTGATAGCTATCAAAGAATAGAGACTGAAATTCAATCTGAACCTCCCCCTAAATTTCAGTTTTGGGGGAAATGGTTGATGTTCAAGGAAGGTGACATCCATAGAGGTATAATTTTTTTTGGTGATTAGGGAATAGCATTTGTAGCCCTTCTTATTGGACGAGTATTTTAGAAAAAAACACTTTAGGGACCTAGGATCCAATTTAGACCGATGTTGCTCATGAATGTGAACAAAAGTTAAACACCCAAAAACTTTTAATAGAAAGTTACAAGATAGGTTTAAAAAAAGGAAACTTGGCAAGTAGAAAATCCCTGGGTGACAGGAATTTAACGGTTTGACTGGGCATTCTATTAATTAAATGTGTTGCAGTAAGGACAACTTCCCCCCAAAGGTATTTAGGAACATTGGAAGATAACGAAAGAGACATAGCTACTTCCAAAAGATGTCTATTTTGCATTCGACAATCCCATTTTGTTGGGGACTATCAACACAAGAGCTAATGTGAATTATCCCCTTTTCCCGAAAGAAAGACTAAATTTTTGGAAAAATACTCACTGCCATTATCTGTTTGAAGGATTTGAATATGACTTTGAAATTGATTTTCGACCATACGAAAAAAGTCTTTAAAAAGCCCACTAGCTTCGGATTTGTCTTTCATTAGGAAGGTCCAGGTTACTCTAGTGTGGTCATCTATAAAAGTAACAAACCAACGAGATCCACTGACATTTGATATTTTAGGTCCCCAAATATCACTATGGATGAGAGAAAATTGTTTTGACGGTTTGTAGGTAGATAAAGGAAAAGATGTTCTGTGATGTTTAGCAAACTGGCAAATGTCACAATGAAAGGTCATTATGTTTTTGTGGAGAAACAAATCTGAGTACATTTTTGCAAGGTAAAAGAAACTTGAATGACCTAGTCGAAAATGCAATAACATAATTTTACTGTGATCTAGCATGAAAAGAGGTTATGAGATGCAACTGGCGTAGGCTTGTGGTCGTGGAGGAAGAGAACTCTTAAGCATGTAAAGTCCACCATACAAGCTAGCATTGCCAATTATTTTCCCCAAATCCATTAACTAAAAAACACAGCCATTTAGATCAAACTTAACACAACATCCCAGATCAAGAGATAATTTACTAACAAACAACAAGTTGCATGCAAGGTGTGGAACATAAAGAACTAAATTTACAATGTCCTGGTTAACTTGAATAGTCCCACTCCCTTCAATGGCTACCAAAGAACCATATGTTGTCTTGACGATGGCTTTGGTACTAATTATGGTAAACTCTTTGAACAAACTCAAATCCCCTGTTATATGGTCAGAGGCCCCAGAATCCACAATCCAAGTTGTAAAATGCTTTTTATCAACAACATTAGCGAATGAAATACTACCATCATGTGCAATAAAGGCAGCCTGAGAATCAGAGGATGTGGTCATCTTAGCAATTTGGTGTGGCAATTCTTCAAGTTGCATCGTGCTGAATCGGCCACCAGTGTTGCTCTCGGATGCGGCCAAATTAGCAGGCTTACCATGAATTTTCAAGCATTCGCCAGCCATTGGAATTCGAAGATTGGATCGAGAATCCTAGATTGATATCATGTAGAAACTAAATATTTAGAGGCAGAATTCAATGAGATACTCTGTTCAGTTTTTCCTTGATGTCAAATAACACAGGTACAAGGCCTTTTATAGGCTAATTTACAAAGAGTTATGTTACAAATACACTACTCCAAATTGAAATTAAATTCTACCTAGGAGATAAGACAAGAGATAAGATAAAGAGATAAGAATCCTTGGATAAGGGATAAATATTTACAATAATTCAAACTCTATAATCTACCGTGTATAATCTACAAGTACCCCTCAACAGAATGAAATGGCTAAGAGAAAAAATAGGCACCTTTTAGAGGTTACTAGTTCCTTACTTTTTTTTTCTTCTGGTGTACCTAAACACTTTTGGGGGGAAGCTTTACTTAGTGCTACTATTTAATAAATAGAATACCTAATAAAACACTGAGTTTTAGGGTTCCGAGAGATGTTCTACTTAGTGTTTTTCCTCATTATAAGCCATTGTCATCTACTCTTCCTTTTTGAGTGTTTGGTTGTACTTCATTTGTTCATATCCATAATCAGTCCCGTGGTAAACTTGATCCTAGAGCTATTAAGTGTATCTTCCTAGGTTATTCCTCAAGTCAGAAAGGCTACAAATGTTACTCCTTTATTACAAAAAGAATCTACACCTCCATGGATGTCACATTTTTTGAAAACAAACCATACTTTGTTGTTTATGAATTCATAGGAGACTTTACAAGAATTTCAGCCACTAAAATTTATCCAGACTATTACTATGTTACCTCTTGACCTCACTAAAATTCAACCACAATAGATTTTTCAACCCTCTTTCTTACTTCCACAACCTGACCGTACTGAAATTCAACCACAACAAGACATTCAACCTTCTTTCCAGCCTATACACTCTCCAAATCCAAAAAACACATCTTTACCTAGTCCTAAAGCTCCCATGATCTCACTACTCCAATTCAATCACCTACATCCTAACCAAAAACACTACAAAGAACCTTACATCCACAGCTTGAAAATAAACAATTGAGTATTTACAAACAAAAAATAAGGCCACTTCCAAAAAACATTACTCAGCCTAGCATTTGTCGAGAACTGTAACTGAATTTTGCAACCCTAAAAGGTAATGATGTTCCCCAAAATTTTGCTCCTATTATTGACACTATAAACCTTCCTGTTCCCAAACAAAAGGTGTTCGAAAATGCACATCTCATCCCATTGAAAGGTTTATAACCTATGGGAAATTAATGTCTGGTTTCAAAGCCTTTACAGCTAAATTGAACAACGTTGATATTCCAAAGACAGTGGATGAAGCGCTAAGGACCCCAAGTGGAAAAAGATAGTAGAGGAAGAAATCAAAGCTCTTCAACTCAACCAAACACGGAGCTTGACTGAATTACCTAAAGGGGAGAAGGTAGTTGGCTGCAAGTGGGTATTTATTGTTTGTTAAGTACAATCCATATGGCAATATAGAGAGATTTAAAGCGTTGTTGGTGGCAAAAGGATTCACATAGTCCTATGGGTTAGACTAATAGGAAACCTTTGTAGTGGCAAAGTTAAATACCACTAGAGTGCTACCATCCTTAGTTGCAAATGAGGATTGGAAACTACATCAGTTAGACATCAAGAATGCATTCTTAATTAGAATTCTTGAAGAGGAGGTGTACATGCCAATTCCTTCAGGAGTTGATAATTCGACAGAATAGCAAATATGCAATCTAAATAAGTCCCTATATGGTTTAAAACAGTCTCCAAGATCCTGGTTTAACAGGTTTTTCAAAGCTGTGGTGAAGTATGGCTATAGACAATGCCAAGCAGACAACACTCTTTGCTAGAATCACGAGATAAGAGGAAAACTTTCTTGATTGTTTATGCCGATGACATAATAATCACAAGGGTCAACAATGAAAATATTGAACATTTAAAAAGGCACTTAGCAAAGGAATTTGAAACTAAAGATCTTGGGAGTCTGAGATACTTTCTTGGAAAAGAGGTTGCAAGGGCAACTGATGGGATCATCATTAACCATAGGAAATACATAATGGATTTGCTTTCTAAAACTAGAATGCTTGGCTGCAAACCAGCAGACACTCCTATGGAAACAAACTTGAAGTTAAGAAGAGATTACATGGGAAGTCTTGTTAATCGAGAATCATATCAAAGGCTTGTGGGTAAATTGATCTACTTATCTTAACTCGACTAGACATAGCCTACTCAGTCACCGTAGTTAGCCAGTACATGAGTGACCCTAGGGAAGAACACTTGGAGGCAGTGTATAGAATCCTAAGGTATCCCCTAGTTATGGTCTGTTTTTCAAGAAAAATAAGGACAAGTCAGTTAAAATTTATACTGATGCTAGTTGGGCAAGCGAGTTAACAGATAGAAAATCTACCAATGGATATTGTTTCTTTGTATGTGGTTAAAAAAGACTCTTTCAAAATTGGAATTAGATGATAGTCAAATTTTTGAACTATTTAGTGACAACCGAAGTTTTAAACTATTTAGTGGCAGTCAACCGGCAATTAGCATTGCCAAAAATCTAGTGCATCATTATCGGACCAAGCACATGGAGATTGACAAACATTTTATATCTGAGAAGGTTAATAATAGAGTTGTAAAACTTCAGTTTATCTGAATCAAAGATCAACTTACAGATGTTCTCAGTAAGGCACTGTCGAGAGTAAACTTTGATGAGTTAACATCCAAGCTAGGAGTTTATAATATATACTCACCAACTTGAGGGGGAGTGTTGGTTAGAGATGTGTAAACTATTGTAAATATTATCTTATCAAGTAGTTTAAATGTATAGTAATTCTATCCTTAGTTTAGATAAGGATTAACACTAGAGGTAGACTACTTAGAATTAAACTCTATGTAATCAGTCTATTAAAAAGACTTCTTGTGTAAATCAAAAGTTTTTATGGAAACAGAAATCTACAGAGAATACTCTTCTCTTCTTTGCAAATACCTATTATTCACAAATAGAGTTAGACTCTGTTATGTAATTGTAGAGAGTGTTTTAGTTAAAGTCTCATTCTAAAACTAGAAGATAAGAGTTAGAAGTTGTATCTAGTTAGAACTCCTAGACTCCTAGTTGTAATTAAACTCTTGTACATAAGTCTTTAAAGACTGTAAAATTTTATTTTTAAGAGAAATATATTCACTGAGAAAACACATTGTATTCATAAGATACTTCAATAGAAACACATGATTCGGTTTCATATGATTTTATTCTAAGTGGAGCCATTATGTTTGATTTTTTTCTTCCATTTTTTTCATTTAAATCATAAATATGAATTTTATTTTTATTATTTGCTTGATTTAACTTCTAAGGATACAAATAGCAAATAGAAAAAGAATTGCATCTTAAAATGTCTGATTTCTAAAGTTTGGACAGCTAGAGATCAAAGCCCCCTTCAATCAAGTGCCTTAATATGGTTATTTTAACTTACCTGAGATCTAAAGAAGGCCAACATTACTTAACTTAGAAATTTTTTCCTGACATCATCCGTCAAGAGGATTAGTTTTCTCCCTAGTAGAAGAAAAGACAAATATTTTACATGGTTGGTAAATGTAGCGACCTTTTTTTCTTCCCTTTTTTTTAAAAAGAAATTTTGACGTGTTAAAGGCGTCTGTTTAGAAAATAAGTCGTCTACTAATTATCCCCTGAATTGTTAATGAAAATCCTTTGAAGAATTGGGATTTCTTTTGAAGACTTTAAATTTTCCAAGACGATTAAAATTGGGAGTCGCCACCGACCACTTGGGTAAGGTGGATCGGATACCATAAAACCAGATATTCGTTGCGAAAGGGTCCGAGAGTTGGTTACGTTTGGGGAAGGATTAGCACCCCCATCACGCCCGAGGATCGGTACCTGAAAATTTATTGCTCTTAAAAGAATGAAAGTTATTAAAATTTAAATTGAATTTAATTTGAAGTTTTTAGATAAAAATTAACCTTGATTGCATGGGCCTTATCGATTGGTAGACTCAAATTAATTAAACATTTAATTAATAAGGTTGACGATATATCAGACCATAAATTAAATCGACATCGAATAAGCCCGACTGTCATGTTAATTTATGGTTCAACCTCCGTGCGTCACCTTTATGCATGATGCAAACAATTTAAATATGATGTAATGACATTGTTAATTTTTAGTCCGTTTACCTCGGAACGGAAAAAATTAATTCAAATATATGGTTAACATCCTTTAAGCTCGGACTGTTATGACAAAAATATTAGAATTAATAAATACCTCCCTTTTTCATGATTTAAGTTGATTAACGCCGTTATTAAGATTTAAGATTACATGAATGTGGTTAATGTATGACAAGCAAGGGCATAAATGTAAACACCAAAAAAAAAGAAGGCCCAATTTAAAATGTAGCACAATTATATATTTAGCCCTAGAAGATTAAGAAACCTATTTTATGGTGACTAAATTGTAATTTAATGCTAGATTAGATTTTAAAATTGATATTATTATTTTTAGTAATTGAAGATTGTTCAATTAATTTAAAGAATTTAACATTTACCTCAATAAGCCAAGGATAAATTTAAATTCACCAAATTAATCCAAACACTAATCTAATTAATATTCTAAAAACTAAGACTAATCTGATAAATTTTATGATCATGTCCCTATAATACGGTTATTCCCAACCTAAGCCCAAAAGCTTGAAACTATTAAAATTAGGCCCAAAGTTAAAAGCTCAAACTATTACAACCAAACCTAAAGGCTTAGAGCCCATAAACTAAAGAAAGGCCCAACGAATCTAATTTAGAAAACTAACCCCAAGATGTATTAAAAAAGAGGTCTAACACAAGAGCAAGTATATATGTAAAGACATAAATAACATATATTATAAAGAAACGTCTCGTTAATTCATGAAGTAATATATACCAATATTATATTTTAAATAAGTAAATTATATATAATACTCTACAAACCACTTATACTTATATACATGCATATGTCACATGCCCTTTTTTTAAAAAAATAAAAATAAAAACGAAAAATTAAAAATTAAAAATTAAAAAAATAAAAAATACAAACCACCCTTTTTTCATATATATAAATAAAAATTACATTTAAAGGTAGTGTATTTTTTAGTTGCAAATAAAATTTTCTCTTTTCTTTTTCTTAAATTTTCTTTTTAAAAATATATATTACATGCTAAAAACAAATTGTATACATATATGTTCATGAAAAAACATTATATACATATATTTAAAGTCGTATATGTATATTGTTTACATTCTACATGCTATGTATCATAAAACCATGTATTATATACAAAAAAAACTATGTGGTACATATTATATAAAAGAGATATTATTGTGTTAATGGGTCACATATCATCCAAATTAGGCACAAAATCTGCCACATAATATATATATGATATTTACCATGACCACTATTTTATATTTTAATATATATATATGCACAAATAAAAAAAACTAAACATATTTAACATTATATTTGGGCTAAAAAAACAAAGGGACAGAAGATACCCAAGGCCCAGGAATGTGGACTCAATATATTGGGTCAGACCGGTCCGCGGGTCGGTTCGTCGGGTGGAAGAATGACCGGGTCGGATGGTGATCGGTTTAGCCGGTTGAGTGATTGGTTCTACCGGTTACATTGGTTTGAATAAAAGAAGGGATTATAACCCTAATTTTATTCTCCCCTCTTATAATTTTCTCATTCCCAGCCGCAAAGCAAAGGGGGGAATAACACAAGGCGACCGTTTAGCTACCGCTCGGCCTCCGCTGGGTGCATCGTCACCTCCAGTCGGTGTCTCACAGCCCATCCTTCCTTTCCGCCATCGTTGATCCTCCAAAAGATGAGATGTTCGTCTCAAAACTAGTCGAAGCTTCTTCGGCTTCCTCGCGTCGAATCTCCGCTGGCAACCATTAGATCGACGCAATCTCGAAGTATATGACTCTCCTCATTGCGTCCTTGCTCCTCACCGTTGAGATTCACCGATAAAGTCTTCGTTCGCCAGGAAGCGTCATCACCGAGAGGTAAACTCTCCCCTTTTCTGTTCTTATTTTCCCTTTTTTATATATATGTTCGAACTCAAAAGATTAATATGATAATGAAGGATCGAATATGCATGATTGATTGTCATTTTGTTGTTTGCTGTGATTATATTTGAAAGAGACAAGGAAAAATAAAGGGGGAAATCAGAATGTATTTTTTATTTCTTGAAATCTAAAAACAGCCGATTACAAACCGATTACATCTTTTTATCCCCCCAGTCTTTGTTCATACTTCCAAGCAAACTTTAATGGAATAACTGTGGCTGATTATACCTAAAATTAGGTTCTGCTAACCCTAAATTTTTTTATTGTTTTCGCCCATGCTGGTGGTTGGGAACCGGTGAAAACATCCGAGATTGCAGGCGACGATGCCACATGGCCGGGGGACAAATCGGCAGCAGGGCATGGATGATAACGCAACCGCGCGTGGAGGACAGTGCGTGGGGAGATCGGTAAACCTGGACAGTCGGCTCCGGTGCCATCTGAACCGTTGGATCAAATCTGATCCAACGACCAGATTGAGGTGACTGCAAAAAATATGATAAAAAATTAGATTTTTAGGGTTTTTGGTTTATATTGGATATGGGCGAGGAATGTGTATTTATATTTTTTTGAATTTTTTAATATGTATGGACTTGGACTTTTTATAACTACTTGGGCTTGAATTATATATAAACATTTAATCTGTTTACACATATTTATACATTTATATTTATACATTTTATTTTTATTATACATTTTTTAATTAATTAACAACCAACATTATAGTAATCATAGCAAACACATATACATTCGAATGTTACTACACACGTACGTGAAATTATACATACAATATATATTCTAACAAAAACACACATATGCACACTCACATCAAAAATTAGTAAACACACATAATACTAATAACACACACATATATATATATATCACATGCAATTTGGACAAACAACACATGTACATTCATGTTTTAAATAGACACTCATAATGAAAATACACTTATGATATACACTTTATATGTATATAAGCCCATTTTATAATCACCTAATAAGAAGATAAACATATATAAACCCATTATTGAAAAATAAAAATAAAAAGTTAACCCCGGACAAAATTAGTGATTACAGTTGCCCCTCTTTGCTCATACTCGTGGAACAAGAATAAAGCAAAGACCATAAGCACTAATTTTGTCCTACTTTCCTGTCGGATGATTTGATCTTCCGAAACGACAACGAGCAAATTGAGATAACTTGTTTCCCCAGAACAGCAAAAAACAAGTGGGTAACGCTAACATGCCTTTCCTGATCGGCATTGGATAAACCAGTTACCGAATGACTCATTCCTCCAAAGCGGCAACAAACGAATCCAAATATCTTTCGAACGGCTCATTCTTCCGAAGCGGTAGCAAATGAATCTAAGTGACTTTGCTTTCCCGAAGCGGTCAAAAGCAATCTTAGTGACGCCAGGATGTCCTTCCGAAACGGCAGCAGACATAACCCGACCAAGACAGCACGTTCCTCTAAAGCGGCAACGGACAAATAGAAGTTCTTCAAATGAGGATTCCATAAAGGCTTCCCCTCTTTGTGAGCCTAAACGGGTAGGCTAACTCCTTCTTCCCCTTTTTTGAAAGGTTTTATTGTCTAGCCTCTTTCACCGGGAAGTGGTGTTTTCAAAATCCCTTGCTTGGAAATTTTCTCCAAATTTCCACTCTGATGTTTATCTCTCCTCTTAAGAGGTCTCCCCTTTTATCCTGTAAAAAGAGGCGAAATGATGCGATGGTATGAGTTAGCATGCTCCTAACCTAGGAATGTCTAACTAAATATGATACATGGATAACAATAATTCACTCGAACATTTCTTCTTCTTGGTCCCTTGATTTTGACTTTCCTTTACTTTTTTCCTCTCTCTCTCGTGACGGCGGTGCCCCACTTGTCACTCGGGTTCACCCTTCATGCCCCTTCTTGATTCCTTTGTTCTATAATGCCTTTTCAAGTTTTCCCTTTTAAACTTGTACTTCCAAAGTGCCATCTACGGATTTTCACTTCAGTTTTGTTTTTTTTCTTTTTTCTTTTTTCTGCTTTCTTTTTTTCTCTTTTTTTGTCTTTTCTTTCTTCTTTCTTTTGTTCGGCGCCCTTCTGGGTTCTCGCTTCTAGTTCCCTCAATTATAAGTGAGGTACTCACTATCTTCCTTTGGTAAATTTCGTCAATTTCACCTCAATGATCTTTTTGCATTAACCTCGGCAGATCCCCCCCTTTATCCTAGAATAACCTGCACTCAATAGGTTAACTCATAGTAATACCAAGAAATCTTTTGCTTTTCGTGACCTATGTTAATTCATCTGCGAGATGATGATGAGACGAATAACAGAGATAATATTTGATTAATACTTAGAGAAACATTAACAAAATTTTGAAAGTTATGGCAAACATGAAAAAGAAAAGTTGCCAATAACGTTGACTGCATGAACAATAAGAACCCATCGACCACAGTAAACATTTTACTCGCCATTCTTGGATTACATCTTTTTACGACCTAAGGATTGAATTATTGTCCTTTGATGAAGTCTGTCAATCGTATGCCAAAATTTATGCATGTCTGAACCGTCATGTTCAGATTTTCAATTCAGATCACCCCCTAGTTTTAGGACGCCTATTTTAGGGTTCTCGCCCTAAACCTTCCTTCTTCTTCTTTTTCTTTTTTTCTTTTTCTTTCTCTTTTTTTTCTTTTTTCTTTCTTTATTTTTTTTCTTTTTTTCTTCTTTTTTTTTTCAGGCATAATACTTTTTTACCGAGTCAGAGTTTATTGGGTTGCTTAACTCTTTCTTGTCCATCTCGGCTAGGATCAATGCTCCTCCGAATAAGGCCTTCTTCACAACATAAGGCCCTTCCCAATTAGGCATCCACTTCCCTCGAAAGTCCTTTTGGTTAAGTAACATCTTTTTTAGCACTAGATCCCTCTCTTGAAACTCTCTAGGATGAACTTTCTTGTTATAGGCCCACATCATCCTTTTCTGATACATTTGGCTATGACAGATAGCCTTCAACCTTTTCTCTTCGATGAGGTTCAATTGATCAATTCTGGCTTGTATCCATTTAGCCTCGTCCAACTTTACTTCGTTCAAAATTCAGAGTGACAAAATCTCCACCTCGATGGGTAATACCACCTCTGTGCCATATACCAAAGAGTATAGCGTTGCCCTAGTGGAGGTCCTCACAGAGGTCCGATAAGCAAACGGGGCAAAAGGTAGCTTTTTATGCCAATCCTTGTAATTTTTCGTGGTTTTTTCTATGATCTTCTTTATACTTTTATTTGCTGCCTCCACTGCTCCGTTCATCTTGGGGTGATAAACAGTAGAATTATGATGTATAATTATGAAATGTTCACACACCTCAGTCATCATTTTGTTATTCAAGCTGGAGGCATTGTCGGTGATGATCTTTTTGGGTAGACCATAATGACATATAATTTCTTTTTTGAGGAACTTGCAAACTGTCGCCCTTGTGATTTGGCGTACGAAGCAACTTCTACCCATTTTGTGAAGTAATCAATAGCTACTAAGATGAAATGATGCCCATTACAAGCTTTTGCGTGTATCTGTCCAATGACGTCTATTCCTCAGACAGCAAAAAGGCCACAGTGAGTTCATGACGTGAAGTGGTATTGGCGGGGAATGTATATTATCAGCGTAGATTTGGCATTTATGGCACTTCTTCGCATAATTGATGCAATCTCCTTCCATTGTTGACCAGAAGTAGCCGTATCTCATGATTTTTCTAGCCATCGAGAAGTCGCTAGCGTGGGTTCCGCATAAACCTCCATACACCTCTGCTAAAATAGTTTTGGCCTCCCGGGCATTGACACACCTCAAAAGTATCTGATCTTTGCTTCTTTTATATAAAACTTCTCCATCAAGAACGTACCATGATGCCATCTTTCTGATAGTTCTTTTTTCATTATTGTTGACTTCTTTTGGGTAAGTTTGGTATTTGAGGTATTGGAGGATGTCGTAATACCATAGATTGCCATTCTTTTCCTCCTCCAAACTATAGCAGTGGGATGACACTTCAAAAGTTTGCATCTCGACGGGCTTCATTTCGGCCGTCCCATTTACTTTGAACACGGCGGCCAAGGTGGCTAGAGCGTCAGCCACTTGGTTGCCCTCTCTTGGTAAGTAGGTGAAACTGACTTCTTCAAAATTTCTGACCAAATCTTGGATCAATTCTTAATACTTGATCAACTTCGGATCTCTGGTCTCCCACTCTTTTTGAAGTTGGTACACTACCAAAGAAGAATCTCTGAAAACTTGGAGCACCTTGATCTTCTTCTCAATGGCCGCTCGGAGTCCCATGACACAAGCTTCGTACTCGGCTATATTGTTGGTGTAGAAGAACTCATGCCTACTAGTGAAAGGGTAGTTGTCCTCCTCAGGGGAAATTAATACTGCCCCTATTCCATGGCCTAGGGCATTCGACTGCCCATCGAAATAGAGCCTCCATCCCTCCTTCTCGGTAACAGATTTCCCTTCCATTACACTGCAAATCAAATATTCGTCTGGAAAATGGAAATCCAACGGTTCATAGTCATCTGAGGCGCGACTTGCCAGAAGATCTGCCACGACACTTCCTTTTACCGCTTTTTGGTTCACGTAAACGATGTCAAACTCCGACAAGAGCATTTGCCAACGGGCCATCTTCCTTGTCAATGTTGGGGCTTCCATTAAAAATTTCAGCAGATCCATTCAGGAAATTAGACAGGTGGTATGATACAACATGTATTGTCGTAACCGCTTAGTGGCCCATACCAAGGCACAACATAACTTCTGAATTGGCGGGTATCTCGTTTCACAATCGGTGAATTTCTTGCTCAAATAGTAGATGGCCCTTTCCTTCTTGCATGAGTCATCGTGTTGTCCAAGTACACACCCCATAGAGTTTTCAAAGACTGTGAGGTACATGATCAATGGCCTATCCGGTACTGGTGCTACTAAGATTGGGGGATCAGTCAGGTACTTCTTGATCCTTTCTAATGCCTCTTGGAAATCTTCATCCCAGACTCTCAGGTTATTCTTTCGAAGGAGTCTGAAAACGGGGTCACACTTATTTGTCAATTGTGATATGAATCGGAGATGTAGTTTAACCTTCCTAAGAAACCTCGGACCTTCTTTTGTGTTCGCGGTGGTGGGAGATCTTGAATCGCTTTCACCTTGACGGGATCAATCTCGATGCCTCTATGACTTACCACAAAGCCCAAAAGCTTCCCTGATGTAACTGGGAAGGTGCACTTGGCCGGGTTGAGCTTTAATTGATACTTTCTTAGCCTTCGGAAGAGTTTCTGCAAATTTTGGATGTAATCCTCCTCGGTCTTAGACTTAGCTATCATGTCATCCACGTACACCTTAATTTCCTTATGCATCATGTCATTAAACAGGGTTACCATGGCTCTTTGGTATGTTGCCCCTAGTATTTTTCAATCCGAAGGGCATCACCTTATAACAAAATGTGCCCACATGGTTACAAAAGTGGTTTTCTCCATGTCTTCAAGGTGCATTTTGATTTGGATGTACCCCGAGAAGCCATCCATGAGTGAGAACCAAGCATGCCCCGCGGTATTTTCCACTAAAGTATCAATATGGGGCAAAGGAAAGCTGTCCTTAAGGCTTGCATTATTAAGGTCTCTATAATTAACGCACTTTCGCACCTTCTCATCCTTCTTTGGTACTGGCACGATATTGGCCACCCATTCTGGGTACTTAGAGACTTCCAGAAACCCAGCCTCAAACTATTTCTTAACCTCTTCCCTAATTTTCAGTAACATGTTTGTTCTTATTCTTCGAAGCTTTTGCTGAATGGGCTTGCATCTTGGCCTAATAGGAAGCTTGTGTGTTACAATGTCCGTGTTTAAGCCTAGCATGTCTTGGTATGACCATGCGAATACGTCTCTAAATTCCACAAGCAATTCCACTAACCCTTGTCTGATTTCTGGTGATAGGGTGCTCCCGATCTTTACTTCTTTCTTTTCTTCGTTGGTCCCCAAATTCAGGATCTCTAGCTTCTCTTGGTGCGGAAGGATTTGTTTTTCTTCCATGACCATCATTCTTAGCAGCTCTTTAGGAATCTCATCATTTTCTTCTTCTACCTCCGCCAAGTACATGGGTCGTTCGAAGTCTACTTTGGGATTAGGTTCCACATTGTTCGTACAGTTTATATTAAGGGGCCTGCACGATTTTAAAAGTGCGTATTGAAAGAGAATGGTGTAGTTTATGACGTAAATAAATTAACTAATAGAATGAATGAGTAAGTAAATAAATAAATGGAATGAATGTCATGTTTGCCATTTGAGAAAAAGAAAAGGTAGATATATTTTATTGCAGATAAACAGGACATAGTTTCCCCTTTTTACAAAAAATGTTTGTTACTTTCGGGCTAAAGTAACGGAGTGGTTCTAGGCATTACTTTGATTGGTTCCTATTGAGCGTTGGCACGACCCTGAAGGTCCAGTTGTTGAGCTTTTCCCCTGGGAGGCACTGGCGAATTTTGGCCGAAAACCAGTTAGGCTTGCTCTTGTCACCAATCATGTTTACATTCATTTCTTCTAAAGCCTCACTCATCAGCTCTTCTTGGAGGCGCCTTTCACCCTCCTGGTTTGCCTTCTGGATATCCTCCTCCAGGTTTCAGATCCCCCCAGATATGAAGATACCTTTGAAGTTTGAGTAGGTTATGGGAGCCCAGGGAATATCTTCCCCCTCAACCTGGCTTTCCTTTGTTCTTGTCTCTTTTTTCGCTCTTGCTTCTTTTGCAGCAAATTGGGCTTATAGTCGAGTCCAAAGTGGTTCACCTTGTGAATCACACTAACAGGACGAAGACGCCCTAGTAAATTCCTCCCTAAACCTTTATTCTTTCTTGCTCCTCTTCCCAGGGTTTCGAACACCGTCATTTTAGTGCAGTTTGACAACTTTGGGCATGGAACTTTACTTCTTTCAGTAAAAAAAGTAGCATTGATAAGTTCCAAGGCTCTGAAGGCACACTCCATCGCTTCTCCATCAGTAGGGATGTATGGTGTATCCGGAGTCACTGAAGCGATGATGTCCTCTTCTGTATTTACTGTTACTAATTTCTCATCGGTGACAAATTTCAACTTTTGATGGAGTGAGGACGGAACGGCACCGGCCGAGTGTATCCAAGGCCTTCCTAGCAAGCAATTGTAAGATGGCTAGATATCCATGACCACAAAGTCGACCACGTATTCAGTGGGACCAATGAGTAGGGGTACTTCTATTTTCCCGACCATATCTCTCTGAGTCCCGTCGAAAGCTCGTACCGTATTATGACATGGCTTCATATGCGAGCTATCAATCGGTAGTCGTTGTAACGTGGCCAATGGCATGACATTCAATGTAGAGCCATTATCAATTAACACACCCGACAGCACATAACCTTTATAGTGGGTAGTGATGTTCAAGGTCTTGACGGACCCTGCACCTTCTCTAGGATTCTCGTTATCGCTAAAGGTAATGTGACCTATGATCTGATCTAATCTCCCAACAGAAATGTCTTTTGCAACGAAGGTTTTTTTCAAAACCTTCAACAATGTTTCTCGATGCTTTTCTAAATTCAGTAACAAATCAAGCACTGAAATGTGAGCTAGTTGTTTTCGAAGTTGATCGACAACATTATACTCACTATGCTTCAAAAATTTCAGAAACTCTTGTGCTTGTGCTTATGTGATGGGTTCCTTGATCTTTGCAGGTGGGTCTTCTCCGAACAACCTTTCAGATCCTACTCCAATTTCTTGGACTTTCTCCTTTGGATCCCTCAAGTTTTATGGAATGTAGCATCGACCACTTCTTGTTAGATGCCCCACGTCGTTTGCTTCTCTGCTACTTGGTTGAGCAAGTTCTGTTTCCATCATCCTCTTCTCCTCTTGTGCATTATACGATCCCTGAATCGTGACGCTCGCAGCGTAATTCCATTGAACCATCTTGGTGTCTTTGAAAGGAAAAGACTTTGGAGTAGCAATTATGATTTTGGGAGCCACTTTAGGTTCACTCGCCTCATTCGTCCTGAGACCGAGGACAAGTGGTCTCTTGGCACTGTATCTGGTTTCTTGACTCTTTGATGCACAGACTTCAAACTCTTTCACTCTTTTCCCATTCTCAAAAAACTCTATCTCCTTGTTATCCATCATAGCTTGAAGCAAATGACGGAATTCTTCACAATGTTGTATATCATGATCTTCTAACCGATGGTACTCACAACACATGCCACATCCTTCATTGACCAACACCATCCCCCAATTGATGAGACATGCCATACACAACTATTGAAAGACCCACCTCAAAGGATACTGGACTTCGGACACGCTCTTTTTGGCTTTCTCAACGCACTCGTCTTCAATGGCATTTACACCCTGTCCCCCGTGGTTCGACAACGGATTATTGGCCGTACTGGGCTCCCCTAGTTGTAACACCCTAGTTCGAATCAAATTCTAAACTAACTTTTTGAAAGCTATATAATTCTCTATTGAGTTCCCCGGGACATCAGCATGGTACTCGCAGTGCTTCTTAGGGTTATACCAAGCCGGGTACGGTAGATTATAAGGGGTAACGTGGTACGATCGGACCAGATCAGCCTTGTATAGCTGTGAGTATAGTTTCTTATAAGTAATTGGCAAAGGGGTGAAAGACCTATCATCCATTTCCTTCTTAGGTCTTTTATCTTCTCTCTTGTTAAAGTTTTTGGAATTCCCTGTTAGAGTCTGCGGCTGGGAAATGGTGAAGTTCTTGGTCTTTTTAAAAGCGTTGGTGTTATTCACTTCATGATCCTTCTTCTTGAATTGCTTACGTGAATGATCTCCTCCATCGATCCTTCCGCTCTTGATGGTCGCTTCAATGCGTTCGCCAGTCATGACCATCTCTGCAAAGTTACTGATAGGGTTACTAATCAGCCAATCATAAAGTGCCCCTTTTAACGTGTCTACAAACATAGGGGAGATCTCATGTTCATGAAGCGGTGGTTGGACTTGGGGTGCCACATCACGCCACCTTTGAGCATATTCACGAAGAGTCTCATTGCGCTTCTGTTCCATGCCTTATAACAATAGTCGGTTGGGAACCATATCAGTTACATGCTTATAATGATCGTTGAAAGCTTTCGCCAGATCTCTCCACAACTTAACTTGAGCCCTGGTTAGTTGGTTATATCACCTCATAGCAGATCCTACTAAGCTATCTTGAAAACAGTGAATCAACAGCTTCTCGTTGCTGGTAAAATCGACCATCTTCATTGAATCAACAGTGAGTCAGCAGCTTCTCGTTGCTGGTAAAATAGTGAATCAACAGCTTCTCGTTGCTGCTGAAACAATGAATCAACAGCTTCTCGTTGCTAGTAAAATAGTGAATCACTATATGAGCGGACGAACAGGTACTTCCATCAAACTTCTCAAAGTTTGGAGCCTTGAACTTGTATGGGATCTCCACGTCTGGGACCAGGCTGAGTTCTCTAGCACTTAACCCATAAGGGTCATCCTCATCTTCTTTCACTCGGAGCTTCTCTTCTAGGTCCTTCCGGGTGTCTTCTAGTTGCTTGGTGAACTCCGCTTTCATTTTGTTCAGCTTTTCTAATTCATTAAAATTTGGCATACCATCTCCGATAACCTCAGGATTCTCGAAGGTCACCCCTGGTTGGGTTTGAGCTGCAGTGCCAGCATGAGAAGCATATGCGCCTTGTGTAGGGTTTGACGAAAGATCGATGAGCAAAGGATTCTTGGCGATTTGGGCATAAAGGTAATCCCCTGAGTTCTGGGAAAAGCTCTCGATGGTACCCTTATCTCTTGACTCTTGCCTTAGCTGGGCTTGCAATAGCTGCGATATCTCTCTCATCATGTTATGCTGGGACGTGAGAATGGTTTCCCTCAATTCTTATTGGGTTCGTTCCATTTGACTACGTAGATCGGCTTCCAGCTTCGCAAAACCTTCCTCCATTTGTTTCATTCGTAAACGGGTGTGATATGGAGGTGGAATGATGGTAATTTTAAAGAACCAAAATGCAATCTTTTTTTGTTTTTGAAACAGAAAGCTTTTTATTCAATTATTTGTTAACAAAGCAAAGAATGCAAATAAATGAATTATGCATGGATGTAATGAGCAACACTAAGTCTGGCAAATATCATCGTTAAACAACTTTTATTAACAGAAACATAGTCTCGGTACAATAACTAAAGAAAGCCAACTAAACATATGACTTTAGGGTGGTATCGAGGTTGATGATCTCTCTCAAAATCCAAGCAATCCTCTCTCCTTCTTCAGAGTCATCATCGACACAATCATGAAGTTCAGTAGCGTCTTCTGCTAAGAGTTGTATCTTCTAGGAAACTTCCTGCATCCGAACCATCCACTACACTAACTCATGTTCTTGTCTCCAAATAGTGTAGGCAGCGAACTGTAGTTGTTCCAAACTCGGCGTCGGGCGTACTTGAATTACTCCCCTAAAGCTTGCCACATGATCCTTGAGCTGTTGAACCTCAGCTTTCAATTCTTCAATGCGAGCCTCTAAAGCCTGGTTTTCCGTCTTGCTTTCCTTTAACTTGCTAGTCAAACCTTTGTGCTTGAGAGAGACTTCTCCAGACACTTAAAATGATCCTTCAAGGCTTCATTTTGGCGATGTTCTTTCTCGAGCTGCTTAGAGTGAGAAGTATGCAAGTTCTTCATTTCTTGGGTTAAAGTGAGCACATGGTCTATTCTCACAATACATCTTTTTTATAATTCTCGACTATCGCTTTCTCCTCCCTGAATCGGAGCTCTATCTCTTCGCTTGATCCACCTTCTACAACTTTCTTGCTTTTGCTTAGCCTCTTGAGTTTCTGGATCTCTTCCCTTTCTAACTTGAGCTCGAGTTCCAATTCATCCTTTCGCTTTTGTAAACCTTTAACCATTCCTTCAAACCGTATCTTTTCCAAATCGAAGTCGAATTTTTCTTGGCGATCTTTCTCCTCGAGCTTGAGATACCTTTTGCTCTTCTTCAAGTTTCTTCCTCATCAACTCGGCTTCGGTAGGAAGTGTAGCTAACATCTCTTCTATATTCTTTTTTCTATTGGGGTTGAATTAGGGAACGTTGTCATTGGTACGACTGAATCTCCATGCCTCGCACTCGGGAGTGGTCATGTGGGTAGCACTCATAACTTTGACCCGTCTCACGTTGTTCCAGGATGAAGAAACATTATACACCACTGCCTTGTAGCCTTTTTCCTTCTCATAATTCATGTTGAACTCATTCAAGCCCTTGGTAGCCAAAACAAACTGCTTCTAACCAAACTGTCTCAAAACCATGAGAGGAGCATAAGCAGTGTGCCCCCAAAGTCCAAGTAATGGCACCTAAGAGTGTATCCCACACCTGTAGAGGATACTTCTTGTAGAAAGCCACGGAGCCCTCCAAACTATATCTTCTTCCTTCAGGTTGTTGAGAACATCTTCCCAAACTTCCTCAAATCTTCTGGTGGGCCAATATTCCTTTCGCAGAAATTCTTCTAAAGGTGAGAAACTGCCATTGTAGAGAGGCTTTGAGAAATTAGCATCTGACCACAAGTGACTGTAGAACCAGGCTGTCAAAAGCTGTGAGCAACCATGAAACGACCCCCACCATGCTCCCTGCAAAACCTTAGAGATCAAAAAGTTTCGGCTAAAATCACGGGCACCGGATTGGTTCCACCACTCAAACGGTCAAACAGGTCTAACACTACCGAGTCAATTAGCCCTCATGCCCGGGGGAAAAGCACTAACCCATAAATTAACAACGCGAAGAGATCCCGTTGAACTCGGCCTACCGGATGTACAGAAGCCAGGGCTAGAATCGCATCCAATCTGCGATACTCCTTACCATTCCATGTAATGACTCGATACTCGACCCAAGATTCCAACATATCTGAGAATCTCTTGAGCATGCCCCGGAAGGCTTTGTTCTTACTAGGCTTCGAATATACCCGAGTTTCGTCGATCTTCTCACAGTTTAAAAGGTCCTGATATTCTTTAATCTTAGGAGTCAAGTCGAAATTACCGATCGTGAAACAACTATAGGTGGGGTTCTAGAATCTCACCAAAGCTTGTAGCAATGCCTGATCCGCCGGAGCATCTAACAAAATACGCAATGTCACCATATTCCCTTCTAAAAATGTACCTTATTTCCAAGTCCCAACTATTCCACACTGTCTTCAGCCTGGAAGTATCATTGTATTATGTATTCATGAATGTTTCTGCTACCAACGTTGACCTAAACCCGGCAGGAATACTGTCTCCCTCATGCAACTGTTCCCCTTCGGACCATATCTGTACGTCGGAGTTCTTTTCATCATTGCTACAAACTAGGTCTCCCATCAATCTAGCATTTAACTTCAGACTATTTCCAACTCAATGTGCTCTTTATGATATGACGATAATATGCAAAACGAAAGAACACCAATGAAAAAAAAAGAAAGAAAAGAGTTACATGAGATAAAAACACGAAAGTAAGAAAGGATAAACACAAACAATTTACACAAGAAAAGATACTTAACCACATGAATTCTAGTTCACTAAGGTTGTCCGCATGGCTCTAACAGGGGTGGGCTTCTTAAATTCTCACACATGGGTTTGGTTCTAATTAAGGGTACCTGAACGTATCTTATTGCCTACTAAGGCAACAAGAACCCAATTCTGGCCCATTACAAGCTTGCGAATTGGTTTCGATTCGAGGGAAAGCACGGCCTGATGACGTGGAGGGATGCTCATGTATCAAAAGGCTTGGATTTTGGAAGTGAATTACCGACCCGTGGAGGGCTACTCACGTGGGTATGTGGCGTTTCACTCCCACTTAAGGGAAGAAGCTCGGGTATAGAGCCTAATGACATGATGCAAAAGATGTCAGTGACTCCTCAGAAATTAAATGAAGAGTTAATTTGAGGACCACCGATTACAAAGCCCATGCAATCCTGATCACATTTTCAAGGAAGAATTATCCTAGTTAAAATCAACTAAAATCCCAATAATTTTCATTATTTAGGAGCAATAATTTTTCTTTGGCCTAACTCTCTTTTTTTAAAAACAAAAAACGTCCCCAACAGAGTCGCCAAGCTGTAGCGACCTTTTTTTCCTTTTTTTTAAAAAAATGACGTGTTAAAGGCATCTGTTTAGAAAATAAGTCGGCTACTAATTATCCCCTGAATTGTTAATGAAAATCCTTTGAAGAATTGAGATTTCTTTTGAAGACTTTAAATTTTCCAAGACGATTAAAATCGGGAGTCGCCTCCGGCCACTTGGGTAAGGTGGACCGTACACCATAAAACCAGAGATTCGTTGTGAAAGGGTCCGGGAGTTGGTTACGTGTGGGGAAGGATTAGCACCCCCATCACGCCTGGGGATTGGTACCTGAAAATTTGTTGCTCTTAAAAGAATGAAAGTTATTAAAATTTAAATTGAATTTAATTTGAAGTTCTTATATAAAAATTAACCTTGATTGCATGGGCCTTATCGATTGGTAGACTTAAATTAATTAAATATTTAATTAATAAGGTTGACGTTATATCGGACTATAAATTAAACCGACATCGAATAAGCCCGACTGCCGTGTTAATTTATGGTTCAACCTCGATACGTCACCTTTATGCATGATGCAAACATTTAAATATGATGTAATGGCATTGTTAATTTTTAGTCCGTTTACCTCGGGACGAAAAAAAATAATTCGAATATTTGGTTAACATCTTTTAAGCTCGGACTGTTATGACACAAATATTAGAATTAATAAATACCTCCCTTTTTCATGATTTAAGTTGATTAACGTTGTTATTAAGATATAAGATTACATGAATGTGGTTAATGTATGACAAGCAATGGCATAAATGTAAACACCAAAAAAAAAGAAGGCCCAATTTAAAATATAGCTCAATCATATATTTAGCCCTAGAAGATTAAGAAACCTAATTTATGGTGACTAAATTGTAATTTAATGCTAGATTAGATTTTAAAATTGATATTATTATTTTTTAGTAATTGAAGATTGTTCAATTAATTTAAAGAATTTAACATTTACCCCAATAAGCCAAGGATAAATTTAAATTCACTAAATTAATCCAAACACTAATCTAATTAATATTCTAAAAACTAAGACTAATTTGATAAATTTTAGGATCATGTCCCTATAATACGGGCACACGATTTGTTCGAATTAATTTGGTTATTCCCAACCTAAGCCCAAAAGCTTGAAACTATTAAAATTAGCCCAAAGTTAAAAGCCCAAACTATTACAATCAAACCTAAAGGCTTAGAGCCCATAAACTAAAGAAAGGCCCAACGAATCTAATTTAGAAAACTAACCCCAAAATGTATTAAAAAAGGGGTCTAACACAAGAGCAAATATATATGTAAAAACATAAATAACATATATTATAAAGAAACGTCTCGTGAATTCATGAAGTAATATATACCTATATTATATTTTAAATAAGTAAATTATATATAATACTTTACAAACCACTTATACTTATATACATGCATATGTCACATGCCCTTTTTTTAAAAAAAATAAAAATAGAAACAAAAAATAAAAAATACAAACCACCTTTTTTCATATATATAAATAAAAATTACATTTAAAGGTAGTGTATTTTTTAGTTGCAAATAAAATTTTTTATTTTCTTTTTTAAAATATATATTACATGCTAAAAACAAATCGTATACATATATGTTCATGAAAAAACATTATATACATATATTTAAAGTCATATATGTATATTGTTTACATTCTACATGCTATGTATCATAAAACCATGTATTATATACAAAAAAACTGTGGTACATATTATATAAAAGAGACATTATTGTGTTAATGGGTCACATATCGTCCAAATTAGGCACAAAATATGTCATATAATATATATATATATATATATATATATGATATTTACTATGGCCACTATTTTATATTTTAATATATATATATATATATGCACAAATAAAAAAACTAAACATATTTAACATTATATTTGGGCTAAAAAAAACAAAGGGATAGAAGATACCCCAAGGCCCAGCAATGTAGACTTCGCGGGTCGGTTCGTCGGGTGGAAGAATGACCGGGTCGGACGGTGACCGATTTAGCCGGTTGAGTGATCGGTTCTACCGGTTACGTTGGTTTGAATAAAAGAAGGGATTATAACCCTAATTTTATTCTCCCCTCTTATAATTTTCTCCTACCCAGCCGCACAGCAAAGGGGGAAATAACACACGGCGGCCATTTAGCCACCGCTCGGCATCCGTTGGGCGCGTCGTCACCTCCGGTCGGCGTCTTACAGCCCCTCCTTCCTTTCCGCCGGTGTTGATCCTCTAGAAGATGAGTCGTTCGTCTCGAAACTGGCCGAAGCTCCTTTGGCTTCCTCGCATTGAATCTCCGTCGGCAACCGTTAGATCGACACGATCTCGAAGTATATGACTCTCCTCGTTGTGGCCCTGCTCCTCACCGTTGAGATTCACCGATAAAGTCTCCGTTCGCCGGGAAGCGTCGCCGCCGAGAGGTAAACTCTCCCCTTCTCTGTTCTTATTTTCCCCTTTATATATATGTTCGAACTCAAAAGATTAATACGATAATGAAGGATCGAATATGCATGATTGATCGTCCTTTTGTTGTTTTCTATGATTATATTTGAAAAAGATAAGGAAAAATAAAGGGAAATCAGAATGTATTTTTTATTTCTTGAAATCTAAAAATTGCCGATTACATCTTTTTATCCCCCAGTCTTTGTTTATACTTCCAAGCAAACTTTAATGGAATAATTGTGGCTAATTATACCTAAAATTAGGTTCTGCTAACCCTGAAATTTTTTTATTGTTTTTGCCCATGTTGGTGGTTGGGAGCCGGTAAAAACATCCGAGATTGCCGGCGACGAAGCAACGTGGCCGGGGGACAAATCGACAGCAGCACGTGGATGATAACGCAACCGCACGTGGAGGATGGCGCGTCAGCGCGTGGGGAGATCGGTAAACCTGGATGGTCGGCTCCGGTGCCATCTGAACCATTGGATCAAATCTGATCCAACGGCCAGATTGAGCTGGCTGTAAAAAAAAGATGATAAGTAATTAAATTTTTAAGGTTTTTGGTTTATATTGGATATGGGCCAGGAATATGTATTTATATTTTTTGAATTTTTTAATATGTATAGGCTTGGACTTTTTATAACTACTTGGGCTTGAATTATATATACACTTAATCTGTTTACACATATTTATACATTTATATTTATACATTTTATTTTTATTTTTATTATACATTTTTAATTAATTAACAGCCAGCATCATAGTAATCCTAGCAAACACATACATTCGAATGTTACTACACACGTACGTGCAATTATACATACAATATATATTCTAACAAATACACACATATGCACACTCACATCAAAAAATAGTAAACACACATAATACTAATAACACACATATATCACATGCAATTTGGACAAACAACACATGTACATTCATGTTTTAAATAGACACTCATAATGAAAATACACTTATGATATACATTTTATATGTATATAAGCCCATTTTATAATCACCTAATAATAAGATAAACATGTATAAACCCATTATTGAAAAATAAAAATAAAAAATTAACCCTGGACAAAATTAGTGATTACAGTAATCATGCCGAAGAAACATCCTGAAAAAAGCTGTAGCTTTACATTCTTTATTTCTATTTGTTTGGGACATTTCAGCCTAATATATCATCACCAAAGCATTTATGATATTTACCAAATCTACTAGGATTAAATGAGAACTGTTAGTTTGACTTGAATGTATAGATCTACTCCAATAACTAGGCAAGCAAATAATTTAATTATAAGCTTAACAAGTCGTAAGTAGAGGTAAAAAAAAGAAGGCTCATTCAGTAAAATAAGGTTTCAAATCTTGCCTTCTGTATACAGCAGTTCCGCAGAATACTGTTTCATTTCTCTGGCTTTTTGCAAACATACTTCTACATCCTTCCAGTGTGAAAGACGAGAGTACAGAGTAGCAAGGCCGTACCAAACTTCAAATTCTTTTACTTTATCATCAACCTATCAGTAAAAATAATAAAGCTTAATTTAGAAGCCATGACAACCAAAATATCAAACATTTATAACACTCAACAGAACACAACTAAGCCTCTCAAGGGCTAGGCCTAACCCAAAATTGTCATGAAGGAGAAAAGAGAACAAAATATCAATGTAATAAAAATAGCAAGGTATTTGAAACAGTAAAAAATTGTAAGTACAACTAATATAGAAAAGAGCAATGTCACCAAATTCCGATATAGAGCTTTTTAACTAAAAACAACAGTGACAAACTAAGCCTTTTCCCATTAAATGGATCCATATTTAATGATATTGCGCTGGTTGGATCTCATGCTTTTCCCATTGTGCTCTGTTTGGATCCATATTTTTTTCATAAGTAAAAACATGGGCCTTTTCTGGTAGTTTCTTGCAATCCTCTATGGCCATTCCCTCCCCCTTTCAGTAAGGCATCCTGAATTAAGTCAGAACTTAATTCTTAGAATAGGACTGTCTCACATATCGAGCAAAAGTAAACCATCCTCATTTCTAGGCGTGCTAGACATATAATGCATCGCAATTTCATGATTGTATAACCGTGACATAGAACAACTAGGAGGCTGAGATAGAAAGTAGAAAATTTGATGGAAAATAGAAAACAGGCAAACAATTGGTAAGTAACAGAGAAAATTAGGGAAGAAACAGAAGAACTAGGAAAGGAAAACCACAAAGAATCAATAGAGAAAGAAAACCGCAAAGATCAGGGAAGAATGCCATAATGAATCAATAGAGGAGAAAGTCTCAGTAATCAATATCTCAAAATGTTCATCGTGCAAAACCTAAACAAAACTAAAATAAGACATGATTTGTAAGATAATTAGACCCACAAATATCAAATATAACACTAAAAACCTAAAACTTAGAAACTAAATAAAAGACTAATACAAATAAATTAAAACTAGCCTAAATTTCTGTAGAAGTTACAACCAAGCTCGTAAAACTTAAAAGAAAGTCCCACGTGAATTTATCCCTCAACTAGCATATTTCTATTCTCTATCAAACCATGTCACTGTCCCTCACATATCATGCACAACTGCCCGACAAGTCTAAAAGGGACACTAGTTCTGATATCTGCTATAGGAAAACATCTTCCATGAGACAATTATGTGAACTCACTTTCACTATTATTTCAAGGGAGATCTTTACGATTAACAACTTAATGCAAGCCTCTGATGTTTGAAACTCAAAACCAACATAAATTTCAATCAGTAACACAATTAAAGCACAATGAATTCATAATTAGGCATATTTTTTCCTTAAAATAAGAATCTTGCTTCATCATTCAAGCAACAGAAAGTGATTTACTGAGCTCAGATTTTTATGGAAATACTGCAATGTAACAGCCTATGCCACATGGTACTACTAGTGCTGACATATTGCATGAGGGACGTTTAAACGTGGCTAAAACAGCCATAAAACATTCAAAAGAAACATTATTATGAAAAAAATTAGCAAATTAAGAAATAAAATATTCGATTTGAACCTGAGAATCTGGTTTCACAGGACCAAATGATTTTCTTTGGGCCTGAACCAATGCAAGGAGGTGGCGATAAGTATCTATAGCTTCCATGGGTCGTGACTGGGAGACCTTCAATTTTGCTTTCAGTCTGAGCAGTGGTCCTTGCTCCCATTTGCCAGTCTCATCCAATGCAGCATCAGTGACTATCTCAGCCTCTGGGAATCTCTGTTGAGCTGACAAAATTAGAGCAAGCAATCTCCAGCCCTTTAATACAGAACCACCGGTCATATCAATGTACTTTTTTGCAAAACGCAAAGCAGTATTCAAATTCCTCTGCTCTGCATAATGAACTCCCAATTCAAATATTACATCAGGATTATCCTGCTCAAGGGAAAGTGCTGAATGTAAAGATTTAAGTGCTTCATTCTGGAGACGGGACCTTTCAAAGTCAGAGGAAGAAACTTTAGCTTGCTTTCCCAAACAAAGACCTAACATACGAAGACAGACACCCTGCAGATGTTCATCCACCCCTTTTGCATTATCGACTGCTGTCTGCGCATATCCTGCTCCCTCAGCTGCAAGATGAGGATCCTCACTACAGATCTTGGCAGCCAACAATACTGCTGTGAGATCATTAGGCTTTTCGTTTATATGCAGAGAGACTTTCTCAACACATTCAAGGCAGCTTTGTTCTGTCCTACACCACTGCAACAAAGAGCTAAGAAATTCCAACGTTCAGTACGATGGAATACTCCGGGCTTGAGCTCTTCAAATTGCTTTGATAAAGCGGGATTTTGGCTGCACAAAGAAAACACATACATTAAGTGATCCATAACAGATGGATCCCACTGGATAACGCCCTGGTGAATTTTTTGCATAAGAACCAACAAAAGCAGAATAGCCTCTTCCAAATTATTTTTGGGTACATAAGCACCATCAGCTTGAGCACCTAAGCTAGGAGGACAGGCCTCCAACCCACTATGCAAGAGAAAAACTGCAAATGCTTTCTGAATTCTCGCACAACAATCGTTGTCTAAGTTCCAAGGATTGAGCAGTACACGTCTATAAGCAGCCATTGCTTCTTGATATTTACCAGCCTGCTTCAAAAGTTCTGGAAGTAGCTCAACCGCTTTACTAACCATCTCCTGCAATCGACTCTCAACTTGGGCATCAGATATTCCTTGAGGAAATATCTTCCCCACAGCATCAAGCACATTTGTACAATCCTTGGCAGCCTCTACAAAATCAATGAAAACAACATTCAACTTTCTTTTCCTGAGGTATAAAAGAAGAGGAGAGGTAACTCTCTTTTGCATTCTAAGTAAGATTCAAACATAAAAGAAAGGTGAAATGTGAATGTTTTCCGGTACCTGTAAATTTTCCAAGCTTTTGAAGCGACTTGGCCTTTAAGTAAACCCCTTCAAGAACGAGCTTGGCAGCTTGTTGGTTCTGCGAATCACGATTAGCACCAGCATTGTGAAAAGAAGAAAAAATATTTAGAAGAAGAAGAAAGAGAAGAGGAATTAGAATAAGAATTCTCATTACGGAAGGTTGCAGCCCTTGGATTGCAGCTTGCAGATCAACCCCATCTAACACCCGAAGTGCCGCTTCTACATTTCCTCTTTGATACTCTAATCTTCCCAAAAGTGTCCTCGCTTCCTTCAAAACCAAAAAAAAAAAAAAATCAAAACCCAAATAGTCCCAATACCCATATCTCCCAAAACCAAAATTAAAAAACAAACCTCAGAATTGAGAGACAAGCGTTCGCGTAAAGAAGATTCAGCTTCTTGAATATTGCCTCGGTCGAGTTTGGCTTCGACATCTGCTGTACTCATGGAAGTCCCATTGGCAGAAAACTCTCGTCCCTTAGGACCTTCTACTGGGGTTTCATCATCGGCCATTGATTAAGATTTCCGAATTTGTTTTATTATTATAATGTGGATTATTTAGTAAGAGCATTGATTCGACATTGACGCATCTTTGTTGGTGTTGGCTTAAGGATCTGCAAAAGAAAGAAAGAGGAAGAAAGAAAGTCAAAGTGAATTAGGAATGGAGAGGAGAGCACTAGAGATTCGGATCTGTTTGCCGTCCACTCTCTGTTTATTCCTCTCATTTATTTTCAAGCGCCAAATAACACTTGTTCACAATTACAAATACAAAACAAATCCTTCTTCCTTTCCCTATACTTGTTATAGCTATTTCTAAAGGGTTGGATAACACTTTTACTCCCTATACTATATTAAATTTTTTTATTTTTTTAGATAGTTTAATTTCTGGCAATTGAGCTCAATTCGATTTGCATTGTTGTCGGCACAATATACAAGAGCATGTTTAATCAATATTCTCTGAGTTATAAGTGGGGAGAGATCTGCCTAGTATAGGCATTGTACAGGTCAAAATATCTTTGGTTAACAGTGCTAGACAAGCTGGTGCATTCATCGTTTAACCAACGATTTCTTGTGAGATGCTCGCAAGAAACTACCTTGCATATCCTTGGTGATTGTCTCTATCATTTGAGGCCTTTGCAACCGTCTTTTAAGAATATTGATGCTCTTTTCCAACAAAGCAAGACATGGGCTCGCCATTTTGTTGGCTCCGTGCAGGTACAAGTTGAGTAACTGTTGAGGAAATTCAATGGAAAGCTCCTCCATGGTTGGATTTGCCTCGACACTGACAAGAGATGGCTCAATCAGTGGATGGTAATTGGATCTTAGGCTTCAATAAAGACATCAAGATTTTACGGGAATCCTTGAAGGGCTCACACTCGCTTAGCTCAATGCCTTTGAGCGACTCATAGTTTCCAAGCTTATTCGCTTATTAACGATGCAGGTGCTGTCACTAGTCCTCATGCCTTGGTGCACTCCATCGATGCGCTTTGTATTTAACTAAAAAATAATATTGACAAATCACGTACCATTCCGCAGTGCACTAGCATACATGAATTCACATCTATTTTGTTATATAAACTTATTCAATTTACTCAAAACATACGTACCTAAGATGATTCAGTAAAACTAAAAGTAACAAAACATCTGGTTTAGTGCTACTGTGGATTGGAGGAACTGGAACAACTACAGAAAATGGCTATATTGTCCTTTTCGCCAATCGGATATCTTCGAAGAGGTGGCTGGCGTTTAAGGGACTCGAAACTTTAACTATGCGAATGACTTCTTCAAGTTGTCATTTAAACTCGGCATCTCTTAGCAAGGTAATCACATCCGCTATAGACCTCCAACCCCGGCTGGCCAAGTTGATCTTCGTTATAGCAGGCACACCGCTTGCTCATCTTTCCCGTCAATGCAATTTCTAAAGGTCTCTGGACCAACCTTGGGAAGCCATTATCGCACCAAACCTGATCAAAATCATACAAAATAAAGCACAAGGATACTTAGAGATGCTTCTAAATGTTTCACCATTTGGGTAACAGCTCAACTACCTGCTCATTGTTAGCAGATGCCATTAATAAAAGAAAAACATAAACTAGGGGGAGCGGATATTAGACCAACTCGTTAGGGAGAAAGGAATACAGAGAGGTCAAATATAACTGCATAACGGAGGACAATATGAACATGTAAACATAATAGTGTGCGTGTGTGATTTGAGGTATTTGTGTGAACAAGTGTGCTCTGACCATTTCTGGAACCTCAATAATAGCTTAAAATCATGTGACGATGCCAGTTGTGTAACTTGTATGCTCAAACCAAAAGTAAGAAGCATCCAGGAAATAATTACTTACAATATTATGAAATCAACAAACATATGTTAGCAGGCTCCATTATCTTTGTTTGACTTTGATACCTCTGATCATAATTTTTAGCTATATTTACTATATGTGAGAGGTCCAGGAAATTACTAGTTTTAAAAAAGGGCAAGGAGCCATTGGAGCTTTAGGGATATTAGCTTGCACGTTATTGATGCTTCTATGACATGCCTAGACAGAAGTTAGTTGGTTAACTCATTCATCTTTCCACTTTACATATGGTATAGAAGAAACAAAAAGGATTTTCAGGAGATTAACCATTTTGTTGGCAGGTAGGCGCAGGGTGCAACTTTCAGTAGGCTACTGAACTTTGCTAAAGTTAAATTGGAAGGTTTTCCAGCTCAATTTCAAAGCTGTGGTGGCACATACCTCTCCACCATCATCTTGACTCCACCTTGAATTGCAACTGGGTTGTTTAGCTTCAATTTCTTTTTGTTGCTCCATGAGCTGTGCTCCTCTAGCAGCCTTCGCTTCTGCTCCCTTCAGATACTTTGTTGGATTCCCTTGGCTATCATAGTAGCGACCCACAAGCCTTCCAACAAATCTGCAATCAAGAATCAAGCACATTACAAATCATTTTGATAATCTCTGATAAGTTGGTTAGTTTACTTTCACATAATAAAATACAAAATCTGGACCAGAAGTACTTACACAGGGAAAGAATATGAGGCGAATGAGAAGAAAAAAAAATGAATCTACACCAAATAAATCAAATGAACTAGAATCACATCCAATCCAAAATAGAAATAAGAAACTGATTTGCGCTATGTGCCTTGGTCAGCATTTTTGGCAGTGCACCTATGTAGTCATGACTTGACTCTAACAAGGGTATAAGGTTTGTGATTGATTCATCAGACACGAAACAAGGGTATAGGGTTTGTGACTGATTCATCAGACACGAAACAAGGGTATAGGGTTTGTGACTGATTCATCAGACACGGACATTCCATTCTTCCTCCTTTCGGTGTTTCTTTTCCCTGTGATTGTCCAGTACTGACCTTTATTTTTGGTTTCCCCTTCCTTCTGTGTTTTGGTTCTACAACGTTCCTCCATCTGTTATCTCAGCACTTTTCTTCTCTCTTTTCAGTTATCTTTTTTCACAATTTTTGAATTTCACTGCTGTAATTGTTCTTCCTAGTTCTTTAATAATATCTGGCAGCAATCAGTGTATGTATGAATTACTTGAATTATAGATAAAGATATAATTAATTGAGAAGGAAATTGGTGGGGTAAGGGGAGAAAGAAGGTGAAGAAAGCTTTCGGTTGGGGCATTAATTTCGTTCAATTGGATGCAAAGTTCCCCAATTCTATCCAACAAATCTGATTCAACTCCCATATCATTGTCAAAGTCTAGTTGTGTCAACATGGGGATGGCACTAAAATGTTAAGTCTAAGTAACATAGTCAAGTTCCTTAAAGTGTTTTGTATATTGCTCCCTGCATTAAAATACATAAGAGAAATAAATTCACCCACACCTAAAGCCCTAAACTGGATACTCAAAAATGAAGTAGAGAACACTAGTTCTTTAGTGGTTTTAGAACACAAGCATCCAAGGGACGTGTTAGACATGTGTTTCCTTCTTGATAGGTTTGAATTCAAAATTATCAATGTCCTAGAGTTTACAAAGAAATCAGGACAAAAAAGTGTTCATTGAAGAATTAATTTAACTCACTTGTAGCTTCTGAAGTAGAAGTCTCGCCATCCAACAACACTATGGACCTACAAACATGAATAATTGAATGAGACAGATTAACTTTAAGACTAATATATGGAATTAGACAAGAATCGTGTAAAAAACACCAAAGAGGCCACCCTGTAATTATATCTTTCAAAAGTACAAAAGTAGTTTTACAGAACTGAAAACAAAGTAATTTACTAGCATGATAACCAGTGAACTGTGAAGAAACATTAATCTATACGTGTAAATAAATAACTGTGCGACAAAGATGCCAGCTAAATGCATTTGTAAGAAAAAAAAATGGCAGGGTGAGGGGGGAAGCGTTGTTTCCCTTATGCTTCTGACTAATGGTTAACCTCCATTAACTTGCTGATAGATCAAAGGTAGGTTAAAGGAAAGGGCACCTCATACAACAGTATATCTCTAAAAGGGAAAAGGAAATACATCATTACCTCAGTGCTGGATAAACCTTGCAAAGAATCTGTAAGTCCATCTCCTGTTTGAAAAATGAAGAAACAAGAGACAAAATATATTAATAATGCTAAAAAAATGAAATGTTCTATAGCAGCTCTTAGATATTTAATATTTTCTAGAAGAAAATTACTTCATACATAATTTGTTTATTTTGACAATATGAGTACCAAAGGGATGCACTTGTATGCGCATACCTTCACTACTTCTCAAAACCTTACTGCTCTGTTGTATTTAGCATCAAAACCTGAGGTTAAACCTAGAAGTGAAGTTCATTCTATGTGGTATGAATGAAACATTTAAATTTGTCAACCGTACAGAACTTAACAAGAATTAAGAAGAAAATGGGCATATACCTAGCACGTGCTTAAATGCGCCCAATTTTCATATCTATTATATCATAACTCATAAATCAGTCTGATTTCTGATTTTCTTAGAATCCAATCCTGGCTTTTAATGACATCTTTTTAATTTGCATTAAAGGCTGTTGACTCTATATGACTGTAATCCTCTTATGTTTCTCATGACCCTAATGGAAGATGGTCAATGGCACAAGCATTATGAAAGCGACATTAATATCCTGAATATATTCTAGAGATGGTTGTAAATGTAGAGTTTATCGTTCTAGACTTTCTCCTCAGTTGAATATGCCTTGTTAGAATGTGAAAAGTAACCAACCGTCAAGCCTTCCATGACTGTCTAGCAAGAATATGTAAATATCAATTCCTTCAAATTGGTTTCTGTTTTATTTCATGGTGAAGCTAGGAATAAAAGTACATCGATTCAGCCATTTGATTCACTCAATGAAGAACCATAATTAGCCATTTCCCGACTTTCTATAGCTTGAGAAGAGATTTAAAATTCCGCACTTATATGATCAGAATTAGTTAACAAGATACAGTCAGTGACAGTGTACCACATTTTCTCTTGTTTACTCCACACTTTGATTTTCTAAACAACTTTTAAGTCATTTTCACTACAACTGAAAACCCTCAAAACCATCCTGAGTTCCTGACAATTAAGTCGAAGGAGCACAAAGCTTACCTGTAAAGTTTCCAGAAACAAATGCACGGGAGGCATCTCTGAATCATCAAGAATATACAGAAAAAGTGAAATCAGTTTGCAAGTTTGGAAATATAGTGAAAGCATGCAATTGGTATAGGAAGATAGCCCAACAATGAACAAACTACTTGAATCTGATACTATGTGTAAACATACATCTGAAAAGAAACAAGTACAGATAATTAATATAAACTACTTGAATCTCCCAAATTCCAATTAACGAAAACAAACCAACCTTCCAGCAAAATGATGGTAACCTCCTCCAACACCATAGTGAGACTTTCCCTTTGAAACATCAAATACGGATCTAACCAAAAAGTATTCAATCTGGATTAGCATTTCAGAACAATTTTTTTATATAATAATATGACAAATAAGGCAAAAGAAAGCACCCCAGAATTCCTAAGAGAATGGGTAATGATTCATCAGTTCCATTATACAGCGAAAGCTCTTCAGCAGAGAACAATTTCTGCATTAAAAAGGAGAAAATATTTTAAGTTTCCAAAGCAAAGAAAAAAAACGGGAAATGGGATGGAAGGGAAGACGGAGGACCTGTGAAGATTTAAACTTGAGGAGGAAAGCGATGAGAGCGACCAGAAGTGTCAACCCAAAGAAAGAAGAGGTTATGAATTTCTTCGCTGACGATGCCATTGTTTCCGGTGCCGAGCTTCCAATTGAACTTTTGGTTTAGGTGTAGCGGTTGAAGACGAGACGAATTTTGATGTTCTTTTGTTTTCAATTTTCTTCGATTTGGTCAAAGTTCCGAGTTTGATCCCAAACTGAGAATGAAACATGGAAGTGACAAACAATGTCACATTTAGTCCTTCATTTTGATAAAATACCGAATATGGTATTTATGTATTTTAATTTAAAATGAGTTTTGCAAAGTCTTAATATAGTCGATTTTTTAATTTAATTTTTTTATTTAAAAAGTCCTAATTTAAACACATTGTATAAGGTTCCCAACTTCTTCATCCTAACATCATCCATAATCATTTTATGTAATTATAATACAAATTAACACTATTAATCAGTCGACCAAGACTCCTTTTACTAAATATTTTTTTTAAATATCTCTGACGGTATATTTGGGCCTAGACAAGAAAGACAGCTATCCAGGGCTCATAATTTTTATGGTGCATTATACTTATAAAATGTTTTTGTATTAATTATAAGGCTCAATTATTTTTCAAATACTTATTATTATATGTCTAATTTTTCTTACTATTTATTATTATATGCCCAATTTTTTCTAATAATTATTTTTAGGAGCATACTCTTAAAATTTAGGGTAAATTACCTAAGTGACCACCTAACCATTAAGTCTGACCTATTTTGACTACTGAACTACAAAAATTCAAAATTCGACCACTCAACTATTTAATTGGACCTATTTTGACCATCAGCCGTTAAAATCTAACGAAAGGGTGATGTGGTTGTTAACAGAAATTTGTATAACTACACATTTGGTCATGTTAGTTACCTATTTAATCACTTTGATTTTAATTTTATATTTCTTTACCAAAAGGCTTGCCTAAAAATTTTAATAAAATCTTTCACTAATTCAAATACTTCACTCTTCAAGAGCATGTAATAATCTCTATAACACATGGAAACTCCCGCACTGTGTTTGCCATTCCATGAAGGTGAAATCTAGTGGAGAAAGCACATCCATCGGACAACAACAGTTTGTCATTCCTGGTGGACAGGCAAACTTGACCTTTTCGCAACTACCACACTGTGTTTTTGTTCCTATCCAGTTACCGGGTGCCAATGAAAACTCAGGAGAAGGGTCAGGGAGTAATCAGAATATTTCAGATTCCCAGTTGGAGGCTCAGAAGAAGATCATCCAGCACCAGATTGAGGTATTATATTTGTCGTGTAATAGTGCTACTCTTGCTTCCTCTATATAATTGTGTTTCAATATTTTAGAAAAAATTCTCTAATTTCTTGTGCCCTACCAACGATATACGCACTTTTCTAGCTCGGGACTTTAGCAAACTAAGTATATCCATAAAATTTTGGGATCAAGGTGAGAGACTTGGAGTGCATGGCATGCCATTTTGATATATCTTTCTTGACTAATTTCTAGATAGCCACCATCTAGTTGCAGTAGGACTGAGAGCTTCATTTTTTGTTGTTGTTTCTTTCCCTTGTATCCAGCTTCTTATTTTGTAGTCAAAATACTTTTAACATTTACCACTAAAAATTATAAATCAACTCACACTGTTCCAATTTATCGCTTTTGTTTTCAACTTCTTTTCCCTCAATAGGTGCTGCAACATCAGCTCCAAATACTGCAGGTGCATGAGCCAAAAATCGAGCAAAACTCGGACGTTGGTCTCACGGCCTCATCAGATTATAAAGGGAAGGCTGATGCATCTTCTTCTGAAGAGTGAAGAGGGTACAGAGTTCTTGCACAACTCCAGCTTATCTGAATTAGTAAAGTAGTGGTCTTAACCCAACACATAGAGATTATTACATGCTTCGGTCTACTAGATACTATTACATACAAATTATTACATAGAGATTATTACATGGAGATTATTACATGCTTTTTGAAGAGTGAAGTAGTGAAGATTTGATTAAAGTTTTCAAGCAAGCCATCTTGTAAAGAAATATAAAATTAGGATCAAATTGATAAAATAGGCATGTAACACTTTAAACTCGGATGCCACGTTTGGGCCTTAAGCCCAAACTTGTTACCATAAAATTTCTCAAACTTAGTTTAGCCCAACGAAGTATTTCTCAAAAACATTTGAAGCCAACAGTTGAAATTTATAGATAAATAATTAAAACGTTACGAATGAGCTCCAATTTCATTTAAAACATTTGAACATCCGATTTAATTAATTCAATTCAAAAATCAGAATTTACAGACTCCAACACGTAAGGTTCTATGGATACACATCCCACTAAACACAAGTACCGTACTCTAAAAATCACCACTTGCTTGAATCTCGTACTGATAGTGCTCCGCGATCCCGTTAATGGATTATGTGTACCAAATATTCCACCACAAGTACCCTAACAGTCGAGGGGTTATATGGTACCGAAAACTCCCGTAATGGATTATGCATCTAACCGATGAGAGGGGTTGTGATTGTACCCCGGTTGTAAGTGGTACCGTAATTTCTGTTAAGATGTCATGAAGTGTTGAGAGGACACTTGTTGAATCCGCGTATCCGATGTAATATTTTGGAAAGTGGAACTTGTTTTATGATCACTTCAAAGCCAATATAATTGTTAATGTATCATGTTGATGGATGTTGATGTATAATGCTGGTTTGTACATGTTTACTCTTTAAGCTTTGCATGTGGATTATTATGCATGGGGAAAACTTAAATTGAGGGTTAGAAAATGGGACTTGCTTTTGATCCATGATACATGTTGCATATGGTTTAATGCTGGTTTTTGAAAGTGATAAGTGCATGGTTTTCAAGACATGATGTTTAATACGATAATTGAAATGATGATTTCAATGTTATTTTGGAAAATGGTTTTAAATCGCATTGATGGTGTGTAGTTTGAGCACTCCTCACTAAGCCTAGTGTGCTTATGTTCTATTTGTCCATCAATGCAGATAATTAAAGGTTGCAAGGCAGCGAGTGTAACACCCATACCGGTATTTAATCTCGAATACTAGTTAGAGTGTCACATAATAAATTGCTAACAATCCATAATAATCATTTATTTAGAAAATACCATTAAACAATTTTTTAAACAGAATCGCTTTATCTAATTTTTATTCAACCAAATTAATTCCAATTCCAGGTAGCAACTTAACATTTTATAACTACATCCTATAAGCAATATAATTGTCTAAAAACTGCCTAATTTAAAATCTAATTAATAGTTTTATTTATTCTTTTTCAAAAAGTTATCCGATTTATATACTAGTAATCCATCTAACCCTTTTTAATTTTAATATAACTAATCACCCTTCATTATCAACATAAAACCAGTTTATAAGTTATTACAAACCATATTAAGACTAGATTAAAACCGACTAATATTAACATATACATGCCATCTAATAACATCAAAATACATCTAAAGATGTTATTATTGATACCGTAGTTATACTCCCCACTGATAAGATGCCAACTGCTCCTTACTCTGATTTCTTCCTTTTTCCTACTCGTGAAAATCATCACACGCTAAGTATACACTTAGTGAGGCAATAATAAAATCCAGTGCAATACTACATACTTATAAATATAAAGATGTAACTATAATCATGCATCAAGATCACTATATATGTATTACCATCATGTTAATCATATATTAACATAATGTAAAACGGATATAACTTTCTTACCAATATACTTGCCATTTACTTTGAGAGTTCATAAACACTTTTACCTGTTTATCATTTATTAATCAAGAAACCATAACCCAAATATAAGCCTATGAGGACCCTAGGTACACAAGTCAAATATGCACCAAAGTGTTAATACACATAAAGTCGTGCCCACCATAATACACATAAGGTCGTGCCCACCATATGCATTAAGTGTCCTTTATATACACTATAATGCTAAACCGAGTATGTAGCGTGCTGCTGGACTCTATAGCATGCCAACTATACCCTGTCCCTCAATGACATACTTGAGCATATATTCCATATTTATTTTATCCATGGCAATGTATATCAACATAATTTAACATTGGACAGTTCATACTCGAAATAACATTCATAATATAACATCATATATAACTAGTGATCCATGCATTTATATTCAACTTTTGACATATTTAGAACATGTTAAATATATAATTAATGACATAAATATCATGCTAATATAAAACAAGGTAGACTTATCTCAAGTCTTCCTAATATCCATGTATCATGTTATGTATGCATTGCACCCACCTTGACACTTTATATATGTCAAAATTTAAATCCTCACTAAGCTTTACTTTTGATCCTTTTTCTTTCCTTGGTTGCTAGCTTGATTCTAATTTTGATCACGATATATACGTGCATCATTTACAAACACATGTATATTTTAGAAAAAAAATACATGTTAGTATCATACTAACATAGGTACATAATAGGAAAAGAAATTCCTATAAATTCTTTCAAAGTTTATTCGATACTAATTCACTTCATACAATTCATACCAATCTCAATACTTCAAATTTCCTTTCATATCCAAATCAAAGAATGATTCATAAATCATTCTAACAATTATTCAAGCATGATACCTCAATTTAACCAACTTCCACTTTCAACCCCTTAATTTCCATACTATCCGATTTAATCCTTTAACCTTAACAAACTTTCAATTTGGTCTAAACAACATTCTAAAACTTGTAGAATAATCAACTCCACATATCTAACCTTAATAAAATTCTTCCATAATTTTCTCTAATCTCTTCACTTTGATTGAATATGAAAGGTCACTATAGACTTTATTTTCCAACTTGATTCAAGCATGAATTAAACTTCAAAACATCATTTCTAAGCATAATCAATCATTCCCTTATCAAAATTCAACATCATCTTCATCCTCTAATTTCAATAACTCAAGATTTAAGCATGAAAAGTATGAACAATTAATACCAACTGATAGAGAATTTCATGTAGATCAATTTCATGTTTCATACTTTCATCCAAAATCCTACTAGATTGGCTTGAAAAAATCAAAAAGAAAATGTCACATACCTTAGTTAGAGATTTCGGCACTTTGGAGAAACTATGAAGAAAAGTCTTTGTGACCACCCCCTTCCCGATCTGGTAGGGAACCGTATCGGAAAGTGTTATCGGAAAACATATTCAGAAATCGAAAGCTTTATCGGAGTCAGAAATTTATGCGGAAGTTCTAATATTCTTATTTAAGGCTTAGCGAGCCTAATTATCAATTACCGACTCAATAGGGGGTCAATTTTAAACTTTTACAAACTTAAGGGACTAAATCATAATTTTGCAAATTAGCGATCCTAATCAGAGTTCTTTATTACCAACTTGTAATTAAACTTACCAATTATTACTCTGTGAAGTTTCGTTATTATCGGATGTCATTAACCTAATCAATTAATCTGTATATTTATTAGTGACCAATTTGCAAACATCTTTTTATTCTTTATAACAGAATTAACTAACACCGTATCGATACTCGGTATATGGATACACGAATTCCACCTCATCACCAATAATAACAGTAGTGGTCTCTATGTATTCATCCTTCACCGCACCGATTTGACCAATACACAACACATCCCTCCGCCGCACCACAATAATCCTGTACTAATGAGCTCATGAATCCTATGGCATGCCAATTGTATCCAATACTTCGATCCCAAGGTTTCATGATCAATAGTTCAATATCAATAGTTTCATGATAATGGTTTAATAACAATAGCTCGATATTAATACATTAATAGGCAATAGCAAATGAACACATATCAAGGATTCAATGGCAATGAACAGATATCGATGCTTCAATGCAATGATCAATACTCCATACTATACTTATTCATGCATACCAACAAAGCTCTCATGAATTCATAATGCAAAACCCTTTCAACACAATGGTTAGTCACACAATAATCATAATCAATGATTCGAGATGGCACCTAGCCAACTCTCGCGACTCCGACTACACTCACCTTGATCCCGAAGCTCATAAGGTTCTCATATTGTAATTCCCTTGTTCCTAGCTTGCTTTAGAGATGATGGGCTAGCTTCCTCCAATACTTGAGCTAGGAAGAACAATAGAATGATGTTATAATCGATATTGTAAATCAAAGCTTAGAATAGCTATTTAGTTATTAAATCGATTCATGGATTTCAAGAGCAAGGCTTGGCTTAAAATCATATCTTGGAATTGGACATTCAATATTTCATGGAATCAACAATTGGTTGAGGGCTTTTACTTACCCAGGCAAAGGCTATAGAGTGATGCTTTTAAATAAAAGAAGACTTGAACTTAAGAGGCTTAGCAAGAGAGATGTGTGCTTAAGAGCTTGAGGTTGAAGATAATGAAGGTGCTTGCTTAGGTGAGGGATGATGAATAGCAAGGGTGGAGTTTGGTCTCGGTGAAGTAGAACAAAGAATAAATGTTTTCCTTTTAACCATGCCAAAATATCTAAAGACTATAGTTATTACCCACCTCTCTTAGGGCCAATCACAAGATTTCCTAGTACTAAGGGTTTGTTTAAACAATAGGTTTTATCCTTTCATAGCTTTTTAGCAAATCTAAGCCTTTGGTAGCTAATCATCAATTTTTTGAGACATCTACGTGAAGTGGGTGGCAAGCATACAGGTGAGTCACCACCAATGCTCTCCTTTCAATTTTGGCTTTCGACACAGACTTGAACAGAGGACCCGTATCAATACGCTCGTGATTGTATCGATACGCCTATACCAAAATGGGTAAGTTAGTTACTGACAATTAAGGCGTACCGATACAGTACCAACCATATCGATACCCTTAACCTAGATTCGATATTTTTGGATTTGTAAATAGGGTCCTTGGTTAAAGGTTGGACTTAACCAAAGTCCCACATAAATGAAAGGTTCATAAATTTAATATGGTATAATATTTAGGATTTTCGATGCAGGGTCTTCGATTTCCGGAACCCAATTTCGACTAAACTAGTTTTCGGGATATTACAGTCTTGAAACTTTCTCTTTATTCAATTTAGACCATTTGTCACCTATTTATAAAAGATTTCAAATAAAAATCTCCTTAATAGTTAAATGACTATTTTACCCTTGATATCCAATGCCACTCATATTGCCACTTATTAATTTATTCATCCAAGGGTTAAAAATAAACCATCAAGTTAGTAGTTACCAATTTTGCCCTTGTAATTTCCCAAAATTACAATCTTGCCATTTTTATCCAACAGCTCATATTTAACATGTAAAATCTAATCTAATCCAATGGTCCATATTAAATTCTTCTAAGATAAGACATGGAAAAGATATTCTTAAACTTGCCTTATCTTTTAACAAAATATCTCATTTATTCAATTCGAACTGATTATTTGAATTCTTCTCGAACTTTAACTCTTTATAGCTTTTAACACAAATTTCGTACCAAAAATCTGAGTAACACGAAAACGTCATTCTTGGGGGTAAACTATTCATTTACGAGACTAAAATACATAACTTTTGAAAATTACAATTTAGTCCTTGAACTTTTCCTAAGTTTATACTTTAGTCCTCAAACTTTCATTTTATTCATTTTGGTCACTACCCAAAATTTTGAGGTATTACAGTGAATGAACAAAGGAATACCAAGGACTTCGAACATTGAACGTATGGTTTCGAACTAGACTTGTAGTAATAAAGGCAATGGGGTTTCATTATTGTTTTGGGAAGGTTTTTGCTAAACCCTCTGTTTGAGCATGTTTGTAATGCTGCTTTGGATTTGTAATTGGCTTCTTATGTTGGTTGTGGCTTTGGATTTATGTGTTGAATGTTGAATGGTTTGGTTTCTAGGAAGTATGCCTCTAGATTACCTTTTAAAGCTTAATGCCATGTTCTAATAAGGTTTTTGTGACATATCGTTGATGATTGATCCTTAGTGTTGTTGTAGATGTTTCTATGGCATGTTAGAATACATTTGAATCTTGGAAAGAATGAAAAACCAGACTTTTGGGATATTTTTGGTCTAGGCATTTTGATACGCGTATCCCTGTACCGAAACGAGTATGCTTGAAATGCACATGCATTTTGATACGCAGGCTATCGTTCCAATATGGGTGTAGGAAAAAGTTGTATGTGTTTTGGTACTCAAGAAAGTATTTCGTACAGGTTTGAGCCATTGGAATCTGGGTTTTTGGAAATGTATAACTGTACCAATACACTTGCTCGTGTACCGATACGACCAACAATTCAGTTGGTTAAAGTGAAGTCTGATGTTTTAATATTCTTTCATTTTGACCCCTGTTTGATAAGTATTCAATTACGTGAGTTTGGATGATCGTTTTGAGCTAATTTTGACATGTGAGCATGAAACTTGATTAATTAAGGTTTGGTAACCTTGAAATTGTTTAAGTCCCTGTAATTTTCTAGATTTGCAATTTAGTCTTTAAATTGTAATCGCGTACAATTAGATGTCAATTCGACGCCTGATTAAGTTAATATTTCACCCGTTGTCAGTATGCACACCATAGGTTATAATGCCACATATAGATAAGATAAAAGAAAAAAATAGACGTAATCCGAGTTAAATCTTTACGGGTTTGTTTCAGCAAACCCAATATAGCTTGCTCGGTTCTATCTTGCATCTAGACTGGGTCAAGGGGTTACATTTGGTGGTATTAGATTTAGGTTTGCGGTAATTGAAATGAGGTTATGATTGGTTGATTTCCATTGTTTGTTGTGCACGATGATTGCTATATGCACGTTGGTTGCCATATGCCATGTTGGGGTATGTTTTGGGGAAACATTGCCTTATTACTACAGTATAAAATATTTTTATTTGAAAAGGAAGTCTTGGATCCATGCTTGAAGCTGACCTGATTATTTTGTTTTGGTGTATTATCATGCCTTAGATATTTTAGCACGATGGGATTGAGGAGAGAGTTGTGATCTGATACGATTGTTCCTGCTGTTGGGCAGGGAAATCAGGAGGATGTTGTACCTCCAAGAGGGTTGTCACCCCCTCTGCCTATTCCACCTGAGAATGTAGAGCAAGTATCACCTGCGCCAGTTGGGCCAGTGTTAAGTGTCATGACGCCTTTGATTCAGGCGATGATCGAAACTTTTCAAGCTGTTGTTGCTGGAGTGCATGTGCTTGTGCCAGCTATTGGGCAAATGAGATTGCCGTTGGAACGTATCTGAAGTTTGGGAGGAGTTGAGTATAGAGGGTTGGCACTCGAGGCATCCAAGGTGTGGATGGCTAGTCTTGTTCGGATTTTAGATCAAATTGGGTGTAATGATGCCCGTTAGTTGGGATGTGTTGTATCCATGCTGCAATTATTGTTGGTGGACAACTGTAACTAGGGGTATGGAACCCAATGATGTGGATTGGGAGTTCTTCCAAGCTGCCTCTAAGAAGAAGTATCTGGGAGTTAGATACTTCGATGAAAGGAAACGTGAGTTCATGGCTTTGGTTCAGGGCCATATGTCTATGGCTGAGTATGAGGTTTAGTTTGTTCAGTTGAGCTAGTATGCTCCTAAACTGGTATCGAATAAGAGACATCACTATGACTAATTTCGTTACGACTGGTACAAGATGTTAAGACATACATGTTGGCTTCCGATTACACTGATTTTGACGTGTTGGTTACACGGGCAAAGGACATTGAGCAGAACCTGGGTTTATTAGTTAGTGTGGGGGTTCTGGCTCGGGCAAAAGTGTTGCAGATTCTTGCTTCAGCATTGGTCATTATAAGAAGCATTATGATAAAAAGGTATCGTCCTGATCCGAGACGAGGTAAAGGTAGTGCTGGGTGAGGAACGCAGGGTTAGGGTACCCAGGTTAGATCAACTTCTAATACCTATTGGGTGTGTAGATCCCATGATCACATAAGGTGAGACTATCCTTGTTTGGCTCATGAGGGATAAGCTCATGCTGTTGTTGTTGATAACTCTTGTTAGAGTTGTGGATCGAGCGATCATCTGAGACGTGATTGTTTGTTTTTGGCTGGCGGTTGACAAGTAAGGGCATCTGCGGCTGCACCACAGAGGGGTAGTGATCGTGGCCGGGGATAGTTTTATCGTAAGGATGAGGGTCTAAAGACGGTGGCTCATACCGTTGCTATTCAACCTGAGGGTGGTGGTTTTGCGAGGGTGTATGCACATCACGAGGGACATAATGACACTAATGTGATTGTAGGTACATTTACTTTACAATATTTGCCGTTGTGTTCTTTGATTGATTCTAGTTCTATGCATTCATATATCTTGTCTTAACATGCGCATTTGCTTATTATACCTATTGAGGTGTTAGATGTGGAAATGCAAGTAACTAGTTCTTTCAGTGAAATGGTTATTACAAGAAGGTTGTTTAGGAGATATCATTTGATGGTTCAAGGTCATGTGTTTGCGGTTGATTTGATGGAGTTGTCGTTTCGTAGGTTTGATGTAATCTAGGGTATAGGTTGGTTGTCTAAATATAGAGCTGTGGTTGATTTTGAATCTAAGCGAGTTACCTTGAAACTTGCTGATGATTACGAGGTAGTAATTTTGGGTGAGAATGCTAAGTTATTGTCTAATGTTGTTTTAGTTCTAGAAGCGAGATGCTTGATAGATTCGGGATGTTAGGCATTCCTAGCCTATGTTATGAATCTGAGAGCAAAGGAGCTGCGTGTACATGACATACGTACGATATGTGAGTTTTCGGGTGTTTTTCTATAGGAGTTGCCTAGTTTGACGCTGAATAGAAGGGTTGAGTTTGGCATTGAGTTGTATGCAAATACAGCTCCAGTTTCTATTGCTCCCTATCGCATGGCTCTGAAGGAGTTAAAGATGTAACTTCAGGAGTTGCTTTATCAAGGGTTTATTAGGCCTAGTGTTTCTCCGTGGGGTGCACCGATGCTGTTTGTGAAGAAAAAGGGTGGCACGATGCAGATGTGCATTGATTATAGGCTGCTGAACAAGTTGACGATTAAGAATAAGTATCTTTTGTAGCAAATTGATGATTTTCTTGACCAATTTAAAGGTGCTTCAGTGTTTTCTAAGATTGATTTGAGGTTCGGGTATTATTAGTTGAAGGTGAAGGATGTGGATATGCCTAAGACTGCTTTTTGTACAAGGTACGAGCATTATGAGTTCTTGGTGATGCCGTTTGGTTTGACTAATGCCCCTACTACATTCATGGATATGATGAACCGGGTACTCCATGAGTTTTTGGATCAATTTGTGGTTGTTTTTATTGATGATATTCTTGTGCACTCTCGTACCGAGGAGGATCATGATAGACATTATCGGATTGTGCTTTAGGCGTTGTTGGATAATCAGTTGTATGCCAAGTTGAGAAAATGTGAGTTTTGGCTTAGGGAGGTTGTTTTCCTTGGTCATGTTGTGTCGGCCGAAGGAATTCAGGTTGATCCACACAAGATTGAGGCAGTGATGGGTTGGAAGCCTCTTAAGTCAGTGCCGGAGGTTCTTAGTTTCCTTGGGTTGGCCGGTTATTACTGTAGGTTTATGGATGGGTTTTCGAAGATTGCTACACCTTTAACCAAGTTGTTGCAAAAGAACATCCATTTTGAGTGGACAGAGGATAGACAGAGGGCCTTTGAAAAGTTGAATGAGGCTTTGGCGCAAACTCCTATCTTGATTCAACCTGAGTTGGGTAAGGAGTTTGTTTTTTATAGCGATGCATAATATGTAGGTTTGGGTTGTGTGTTGATGCAAGAAGGAAAGGTTGTGGCTTATGTATCTAGACAATTTAAGGTGCACAAGCGCAATTATCCTACCAACGATCTTGATCTTGTCGCGGTTGTGTTTGCGTTGAAAATTTGGAGACATTATCTCTACGGTGAGAAGTGTGTTGTGTACACGGATCATAAGAGTTTGAAATATTTTATGACTCAAAAGGATTTGAGTCTTAGGTAATGTAGATGGTTGGAGTTTCTTAAGGATTATGATTTGACGATTGAGTATCATCTAGGAAAGGCTAATGTTGTGGCATGTAACCCCATCAACCCGGCCTAGTCGCAAGACTGAATCTAGCGAGCTACATTGGGTTTGTCAAAACAAACCTGAAAAGATTAACCCAAAAAATGACCATTTTTTTCTTTTTATCTTATCTAGATGTAGCATATTAACCTATGGTGTGCATACTGGCAGCGGGTCAAAGCTCAACTCAATCGAGCGGCAAACTGACATCTAATTGCTCACAATTGTAATTTAGGGACCAAATTGCAATTTTAGAAAACTATAGGGACTTAACCCATTTTAAGTTTACCGATCCTTAATTAATAAGGTTTCATACTCATATGTTAAAAATCAACTCAAAACGATCATTCAAACTCATCCAATTGCATACATAACATTTAGGGACCAAAACATAAGGAATAGAAACTTCCAAACATCCCAATAACAGAATTAATAGCTACCCGTATCGGTACAAGAGCAAGTGTATCAGCACGCATTGGCTTTTTCTTTAAAATTAGATTCCAGTAGCTCAAAACTCTACCTACAATTTAAGCATATCGATACGCATTTCTATAATACTCTTGCCCGCACCGAATAGCTTCTTGCATACCGAAACGCTATGTATGAAATAGCTTACCTGTATCGATACGGGGACATGCATATCAATACGCTTGGACCTGAAATATCCAATTTTGCTTGTTTTACATGCTTTCTAGGCTACGATAACATTCCAACATGCTTCAAACATTAACATAACATCACTAAGGATCAATCCTTACCAAAACATCACAGAATTAACATCATAACATAGCTTTATGCTTCAATGAGTAAACTAGAGGCATGCTTCCTAAAACCAAGTCAATTAAAGCATAAATTGTAAATCCCAAAGAAATACAAACATTAAAGGCCATTTGCAACCTCCAAACAACATAGCAAACATGCTAAATCAGGAAGTTTATCAAAACATCTCCCAAACCAACAATGAACCTCATTGCCTTCATCACTACAAAGTCTAATTTGAAATCATACTTTCAAAACTGAAGCCTTCGGTATTCCCTTGCCCACATACTGCCTTGCAAGCTTTAATTTTCTTCATTGATGGACAAAAAGAACATAAGCACACAAGGCTTAGTGAGGAGTGCTCAAACAACACACCATCAATGCATTTTTAAATCATTTTTTTCAAAACCACATTGAAATCACCATTTCAATCATCATTTAAAACATAATTCCTTGAAAACTATGCGCTTAACACTTCCAAAAACCAACATATCAAACCAAATGCAACATGTATCATGGATCAACATGTCCCAATGCTAACCCTCAATTTAAGCCTTGCCATGCATAACAACCATATGTAAAGCTTAAAGAGTAAAACATGTGTAAACCAACATTATACATCAACATCCATCACATGATACATTAACAATTATATTGTCTTTCAAGTGATCATAAAACCAAGTTCCACTTTCCAAAATATTACATCAGATACATGGATTCAACAGTGTCCTCGCAACACTTCAAGCCATCTCAACCGGAATTACGGTACGATCACAACCGTGGTACACTCACAATCGAGTACAATCACAACCCTGGGGACACCAACCCCAATCATCGGTTAGACGCTTAATCTACTAACGAGAGTTTTCGGTACCATATAACCCTCAACCATTAGTGTAACACCCTTACCAGTATTTAATCCCCAATACTAGTTAGAGTGTCACATAATGAATTGCTAACAATCAATAATAATCATTGATTTAGAAACACTATTAAACTATATATTTTTTTATCCTAACATAATCACTTTATCTAATTTTTAATCAAACAATTTAATTCCAATTCTAGGCAGCAACTTAGCATTTTATAACTACATCCTATAAGCAATATAACTGTCTAAAAATTGTTTAATTTAAAAATCTAATTAATAGTTCTATTTATTCTTTTTCAAAAAGTTTTTTGATTTATATACTAGTAATCCATCTAACCCTTTTTAATTTTATCATAACTACTCACCATTCATTATCAACATAAACTAGTTTATAAGTTATTACAAAGCATATTAAGACTAGATTAAAATCGACTAATATTAACATATACATGCCAACTAGTAACATCAAAATACATCAAAGATGTTATTACTGATACCGTAGTTATACTCTCTGCTGATAAGATGCCAACTGCTCCTTACTCCGATTCCTTCTTTTTACCTACGTGTGAAAATCATCATACGCTAAGTATACACTTAGTGAGGAAATAATAAAATCCAGTGCAATACTACATACTTATAAATATAAAGATGTAACCATAAACATGCATCAAGATCACTAGATATGTATTACCATCCTGTTAATCATATATTAACATAATGTAAAACGGATATAACTTTCTTACCAATATACTTGCCATTTACTTTGAGAGTTCAAAAACTCTTTTACCTGTTTATCATTTATTAATCAATAAACCATAACCCAAATATAAGCCTATGAGAACCCTGGGTACACGAGTCAAATATGCACCGAAGTGCTAATACACATAAGGTCATGCCCACCATAATACACATAAGGTCGTGCCCACCATATGCATTAAGTGTCCTTTATATACACTATAGTGCTAAACCGAGTATACAGCGTGCTGTTGAACTCTATGGCATGCCAACTATACCCTGTCCCTCAATGACATACTTGGGCATTTATTCCATATTTATTTTATCCATGGCAATGTATATCAACATAATTTAACATTGGGCAGTTCATACCCGAAATAACATTCATAATCTAACATCATATATAACTAGTTATCCATGCATTTATATTCAACTTTTGACATATTTAGAGCATGTCAAATATATAATTAATGACATAAATATCATGCTAATATAAACAAGGTAGACTTATCGCATGTCTTCCTAATATCCATGTATCATGTTATGTATGCATTGCACTCACCTTGACACTTTATATATGTCAAAATTTAAATCCTCACTAAGCTTTACTTTTGATCCTTTTCCTTCCCTTGGTTTCTAGCTCGATTCTGATTTTGATCACGATCTATACGTACATCATTTACAACACGTGTATATTTTTAAAAAAATACATGTTAGTATCATACTAACATAGGTACGTAATTGGAAAAGAAATTCCTATAAATTCTTTCAAAGTTTATTCGATACTAATTCACTTCATACAATTCATATCAATCTCAATACTTCAAATTTCCTTTCATAACCAAATCAAAGAATGATTCATAAATCATTCCAACAATTATTCAAGCATGATACCTCAATTTAACCAACTTCCACTTTAAACCCCTTAATTTCCATACTATCTGATTTAATCCTTTAATCTTAGCGAACTTCCAAATTGGTCCTAACAACATTCTAAAACTTGTAGAATCATCAACTCCACATATCTAACCTCAATACAATTTTTCCATAATTTTTCCTAATTTCTTCACTTTGGCCGAATATGAGAGCTCACTAAAGGCTTTATTTCCAACTTGATTCAAACATGAATTAAAATTTAAAACATCATTTCCAAGCATTATCAATCATTCTAATATCAAAATCCAAAATCCTCTTCATCCATCAAATTCAATAGCTCAAGAATCAAGCATGGAAATCATGAACAATTAATACCAAATGATAGAGAATTTCATGTAGATCAATTTCATGTTTCATACTTTCATCCAAAATCCTACTAGATTGGCTTGAAAATCAAAAAGAAAATGTGTCCTTACCTTAGGAGAAGCTCACGACAAGATGAAGGGATATAAAGAAATTTCTATACTTTTCTATTTCTTTGATCTATGCCAAATGGCATTATATTAGTCTTATTTATAATAAAGGCCTTCTTAATAGTTAAATGACTATTTTACCCTTGATATCCAGTGCTCCAAAGCTTTCCTCATGTCACTTTATTCATCCAAGGGTAAAAAATAATCCAATAAGTTAGTAGTTACCAACTTTGCCCTTATAATTTTCCAAAATTACAATCTTGCCATTTTTCATCCAACGACTCATATTTAACATGGAAAATCTACTTCAATCTAATGGTCCATGTTAAACCCTTCCAATTTAAGGCATGGAAAAGATATTAGCAACCTTATCTTATCATATAACCAAGTATCTCAAATATTCGATTATCTGAATTTTCCAAAAGCTTAACTCTTTATAGCTCTTAACACAAATTCTATGTGAAAAATCTGGGTAACACAAAAACATCATTCTTGGGGGTAAACTATTCATTTACGGGACTAAAATACATAACTTTTGAAAATTACAATTTAATCTCTGAACTTTTCCAAAATTTATACTTTAGTCACTAAACTTTCTTTTTATTCATTTTGGTCACTAGCCAAAATTTTTGAGGTATTACAGTTAGGGTACTTGGATGGAGTATCCGGTACACCGTATAAACCCTTGACATCCAATGCGACTTTTTATAGTGCACTATCAATCCTATAGCCGGCAACTATATCCGATGAAATTTTAAACCACATCACTTGCCAATATAATTTATTATTAACCATGCACCTCGCTTTTTTAAAGCAACACATCAAAACCATTTTCAATACATTAACCTAATCACAAGTATTCCTTATACTTACATGGATCATTTACCAATGCATCCATCATCAAAATATGATAAAACAGAATATAACATACTTGAAAACATGCTTAATAGTAGGTACCATGTAATTCAAAACAAGTGCATAAAAACCATTTTCTTAAAATGCGACCGAGGGAGAAATCTCATCATACTTACTTTCGAGTTTAAACCAGTGTTTCAAGCTAAGTTTAAACTCCCAAAAAGCATCTTTAAACAATTTCAAAGCTGAAATCTACGTTCTCGCTCACCGACAATGCAAAGCTTTAATCGCCGATGTGAAAACAAGCGTCCGAAGCTTCACCAATGACCTTAGAATCACTCTCCCCTATTTTAAACACATACCAATAGATTATTAATGCATCATCATGCATTCATAATCCCAGCAACACAACTCCTCTACTTCACCTCACAACCATCTATCAAACGACTTCCGAAAACACCTTCCAACTTAACCTAAACTCAACCCAGCCACAATATATCATTTCAACCCATAAATTAACATCAATTGACATTAAAAAACAATACAAAACAATCCTTATACCTCCATCATACATTAAACCATCACAACTCCTTAAAAACACATAACTAGCAACCTAGGAAATTAGAGATTCACATAGCTTCGGGATTCCAATGTTAAAACCAATCAGTTAACATTATTAACCATCAAAATTTTGATTAAAACCAATCAATAACTCACCAAAATAGATCCAATTCGAAAAATCATATAATCATATGACTTAAACCTTGATTTAACCAATTTTCCATAATTAAATCATTAAAACTCATTAGAAAACATTTATAAAGGATCGATAACTTTTGAATTTCAGCAAAGAACCATACATTAGAGGAAAAGGATGAATCTCACCTCTAATGTTGACTTTCCTCCTTAATTGTATTGATTTACATGAAAAAATAAGATTAAAACAATAAGGTTTTGATAGGAAACAACTAAGAACTCTTTTGCCATTAAAAGATTAAAGAAATCAAGAAGTTACTTGAAGATTTTAAAGAAGAAAAGACTGTTTGGCTGGAGAAAATTTGAGAGAAATTCCTTTTAGAGAAAATTAGTTACGTGAAATTTGTTTAAGCAATTAATTATAAAATTAATTCTCCCAACCTATTTATATATTCCAATACCCTTTTTAAAATATCCAATTAAGGAGGAAAGTCTGATACTATACTTTGGAAAAATAGCTCCTTAAAGATTCAAAGTTCTGATCCTTTTACAAAACAATCACTAAAAATAGTTTTCATTTCTTACATTTTGGTCACTAACCCAAAATGTCACATTTCAAAATCACATTTTTCAAATTTGATTTACCAAAAATATCCACATAATAAATAATGATTTTTAGATATTTTCCCAAATATTTTCTCACTCAAAAATATTTAATTCAATTTTTATCCTGAATCTGACTCGAATCTCTAACCCGGTCCACCGGACTGTCTAATCAGCCTATAAACCTCTAGACCCAAAACCAGGGCATTATATGGCTGATGCTTTGAGTAGGAAAGTTACGGTGGAGTTGCGGGTGATGTTTGCATGGTTGAGTGTGACGCGAGATTGAGGTTTATTGGCCGAGTTACAAGTAAATCCACTTTGTTACAGTTGATTAAAGAAAAGTAACCTTATGATGATGCGTTGGTATCGCATCATGGAGTGTTGTGTTTTAAAGATCGGATAGTGGTGCCTAATGATAATGAGTTGAGGCATACCATTTTGACCGAGGCTCACGCCAGTCCTTTTGCTATACATCTTGGTACCAAGATGTATCAAGGCTTGAAAAGAGAGTACTATTGGGTGGGTTTAAAGAAAGAAGTGGCTGATTTTGTTGCTAGATGCATGGTATGTCAGCGTGTTAAGGTTGAGCATCAGTTTCCTTCCAGGTTGTTGCAACTATTGAAAATAGCGAAATGGAAGTGGGAGAGAATCATCATGGATTTTGTGTCTGGGTTTCCGTTGACGCCTACTAAAAAGGATTCCATTTAGGTGGTTGTTGATCGGTTTATGAAGTGTGCACATTTTGTGCTAGTGCATACGACGTATACTTTGGATAAGTTGACGGATTTGTATATTGTTGAGATTGTGTGTTTTCACGGTGTGCCTAAGTCCATAGTTTCGGATAGAGATCCACGGTTTACGATGAGGTTTTGGGAGTGTTTGCATCGAGCTTTGGGTACACGGTTGAATTTCAGTGCTTCGTATCATCCTCAGACGGATGGTCAGTCTGAACGTGTGATCCAATTTTTGGAAGATATGTTGAGATGTTGTATCATTGAGTTCCAAGGAACCTAGGAGAAACAATTGCCTTCGGTGGAGTTTGCCTATAATAACAGTTATCAGGCTAGTATACAAATGACACCGTATAAAGCTTTGTATGGAAGGAAGTGTTGTACACCTTTGTGTTGGGCTAAAGCTGGGGGAAAACATATTTCTTTGCCGGATGTGTTGAAAGATACAAATGAAAAAGTGACGCTCATTTGTGATCGCTTGAAAGTAGCTTCGGATCATTAGAAATCCTACACGAATTCGAAGCGTACAGAGATTGAATGTGCAGTTGGTGATCGCGTGTTCTTGAAAGTGTCGCCTTAAAAGAAGGTGATATGGTTCGGACGTAAGGGTAAGCTTAGTCTAAGATTTATTGGACCATATGAGGTTGTGGAGCATGTTGGTCTTGTGGCTTATCATTTGAGGTTACCTCCTGAGTTGAAGAAAATTCATGATGTGTTTCATGTATCGATGTTGAGGTATCGATCGGATCCATCGTAGGTTATGCTGGTTGAGGATATTGATTTTCAACCAGATTTATCCTATGATGAGGAACCATAGAGATCCTTGACTCTAGTAGTAAAGTTCTTCGTGGCAAGATGATTGAACTTGTAAAGGTGTTGTGGTGACATCGTGGAGTTGAGGAGGCCACATGAGAGAGTAAAGCGTACATGATGAAACAGTTTTCACATTTGTTTCCTTCAGGTAGAATTTTGAGGAAGAAATTTCCTAAGTGGGGGAGAGTTGTAACGCTCGAGTTTTGGGCCTAGAGGTTTATAACCTGATTAGATGGTCTGGTGGACCAGGTTAGAGATTCGAGTCAGATTCAGGATTTAAAATCAAATTAAAATTTTGAGTTTGGAAATATTTGGGAAAAATATCTAAAAATTATTATTTAATATATGGATATTTTTGGTAAAGTCAAATTTGAAAAATGGAATTACGAATTGGACATTTTGGGCTATTGAACAAAATGTAAAGAGTGAAAACTGTTTTTAGTGATTGTTTTGTAAAATGGTCAAAACTTTGAATCTTTAGGGAGCTAATCTACCAATTGGTTTAATTTGAGTTTCCTCTCAATTGTGATTATTTTAAATGAGTTTTAATTAAGGAAATTAAAAGGGATTTAGTTAAAAAAGGTAGTTATTTCCTAAAATCAATTTTGATGTAACTTTTCTCTAAAGACTTTTCTCTCAAAATCTTTTTAGCCAAACAGTCTCTTTTTCATCAAAGAGCCGAGGTAATACTCTTGATTTCTTAAGTCCTTGATTTTTAATGGATTCCTTAATCTTATTTTCCAAAATCTCATTGTCATCTTTTGCTTTTCAAGAGTAAAACATCCAATTGAGAGAAAATTCAGTCATTAGAGGCAAGTTTCATTCTCCTCCTCTAATGAATGGTTATTTATTGAAATTCCCAAGTTATTGATCCTTTATATATGTTTTCTAATGAGTTTTGATGATTTAATTATGGAAAGTTACTTTAATTAAAGTTTAATTAATGAAATTCTGTGATCCTCATTTTGGATCTGTTTTGCTAAATTCTTGATTGGTTTTAATCATGATTTAGATTATTGATAATTTTAATAAGTGGGTTTTAACATTAGAATCTCGAAACTATGTGAATCTCTAATCTTCTAGGTTGTTGGTTATGCGTTTTTGTGGAGTTGTGGTGGTTTTATGTATGCTGGAGGTATATGGATTGTTTGGATTGTTTTTGGATGTTAATTGAAGGTATTTAATGGATTGAATTGTTAGATTATGGTTGGTTTGAGTTTAGCTTAAGTTGGAAAGTGTTTTCAGTTGTTTTTGGAAGGCGTTTAATGGTTGTTAGTGAGGCAAAGTTGGGGAGTTGTGTTGCTGGGATTATGAATGCATAATGATGCATTAATACTCTATTGTTATATGGTTAAAATAGGGGAGATTGATCCTACAGCTGTTGGTGATGCTTTGGAGGCTTCAGACGTTTGAATTTGCATCGGTGAATGACGCTTTGCGTTGTCGTTGAGTGAGAACGTAGATTTCAGCTTTGAAATGGTTTAAAGGTAATTTTGAGAGTTTAAATTAAGCTTGAAACACTGTTTTAAACTCGTAAGTAAGTATAAAGAAATTTCTCCCTCGGTCATGTTTTTACGAAATGGATTTTATGCACTTGTTTTGAATTACATGGTACCTACTGTTCAAGCATGATTTAAAGTATGTTTAATACTATTTTTGATCATATAATGATAACGGATTCATTTGATAAATGATCCATGTAAGTATATGAGATACATGTTTAAAGAATGGTTTGTTGTTTTGGAAAGAGTTTTGATTTGATGCATAAGAAACAGTGAGGTACATGGTTTATAATGAATTATATTGGCAAGTGATATGATTTAAAATGTTATCAATTATAGTTGGTCATAGGATTGATTGTGCACTATAATTAAGTCACCTCGGGTGTAGAGGGGTTTATGTATACCGAATAATCCACCACAAATACTCTAACGGTCGAGGGGTTATATATTACCGAAATGTCACATCGCAAAAACTGGCCTAGTCGGGATTCGATTCCGGTGATTGAAATTTTTGAAACCAATGTAATGATGTTTTTAATGATTGACTTTTGTACCCCTCATGATAAATGAAATTACATTTTGGCCCTAAGTGAGTAAATGGACCCTTGTATGAGATTCGAAGCCCAAAGTGTAAAATTGAGCTAGTCGTATCGATACGGCCTAACTGTCAATAACTAACATGCCCGTTTTAGCGAGAGCGTGCGTATCGATACGGGTCCTCTATTTTGAATATGTTCGAAGGTAAATTGAAGAAAAGGTAAGCAAGTAGCTTACTCACCTCCATGCTTACACTTTCCCCACGCGAAGGTGATCAGGAGGAGTGACCTTAGCCATCAAATTGGTAATTAGAAAAGTGACTTTTCTAAAGGGTTAAGCAAAACCTTATTGTGTGGAAACCACCTCATTGGTCATCTCGGAGGTAGGTTATTATTAGGATCTTAAACCCTTGTAATAAATCAAAGAAATTCATCTCTTTGCTCATTCCTCCCGGTATACAAAACTCAAAACTTGCCTATTAAACAAGCACACACCACCATCTTTATCTTCAACCTCCAAGCTAAGCTAGCACCTCAGTGCAATCCTTAATCCTTGTTCAAGTTTAATACTTCGTTTGCAAGATTTCATCTCGGTGAGTAAAACCCCTCACCCAATTTGATGATTTTATCCTCCGCCGAGATTTAATTTCGAAATTAGTTTTCATACATTTAAGGGAAAACCCATGATTTAGGAAGATAACCTTGTTAAGCCAGTATCATACTTAAGCTTCGGTAAGCTCAGAATATGTTTCTGAGCTCTTAGTTCTAATTCTAATCCGACCCTTAATTTTTGTGCTAGCTTAAGTGTTGGAGAAGGATCCTTTGTCACCTCCAAGGGAAGCTAGACACGTTGAAATTACGATTCAAGAGCCCCGTCGTCAAGGTGAGTGTAGTGGTGTCAAGGGATGGGCTCGGTGCCGTCCCGTTGCATTATTTGGTGTATATGTTTGCATTTGAGTAAGGGATCATGTAGAGAAACTATGTTGGATTCGATTGGTGATTTTGGTAAGTAACTTGTATTGCTTTGATATGAGTAAGTTTGAATATGACATGCTTGACATATGAGACATGGAGCTAAGGCTCAATTTTGCTATGTGGTATGTTATGATCCAAAAGGTAAGAAATATGCTATTTATGTGATTTTTGTGTATACAAGGACATTGGATACAATTGGCATGCTATAGGATTGTTTGAGCTCGGTTAAGTATGGGTGGACTACGGTCCGGGGCTACGGCCTATATGTAGGGGAAATAAGGTTGGATTGTGTAAGGGAACATTCCGGAGCTACAGCTTAAGGCTACGGCCTATTTCTGATATGTTGGTGTAAAAGGGAATCTGTGTATCCAATGGTACCTAATGATAAAGTATTATGCAATTATGAATTGTGATATGAAAAATATGAAAGTATATGAATATGTGAAATGAGCATGAGATTGTGTTTAGTGAACTATGCCTATGTTAATTACTTGATCATTTTGTCATTCATAACATTGATTATTCTTTGTATTTGTTATAACTACCTCACTAGGCTATGTAAGCCTAACTTGTGTGTCTCATGCATTTTCAGGACCTTGAAAGATTCTGGCTTCCGATCGTGTATTTCCGTTGCACGTCACCTCTTTAAGCTACATGTATGCATATCCTTACTTTGAAATCCTAGGCAAGTGGCATATGGTCCAAACATGTTCTTTATAAGCATTTTGATGGTTGTGTAATATACCTACAAGGACCTAGTGTTGTATGAATAAAATGGTAAGTTTTAAAAATGGTTAAGTTGTCAAAATGTGCCTAAAATGAGCCTAAAGTGAAAGCTAGGTAAATGGATTCGAAATGCTATAAAATTTGGCATGACAGTAGATTAATGGATTTTAGACTTGTGGGTAAAATTTGGTAATGATTGGACAACAATTGAAGGGTTAAATTAGATAAAAACTAGATAAAATCTGTCATTACAGGCCAGACATATCGATACGGGGAAGCCTGTACCGATACCTTGCACATTTGGTCATTGATGAAGCAGAGAGTATCGATACACTAGGGAGTATACCAATACGGATTTTGGCAGTAAGGTCTGGAAAAATAATTACTTTGGTACGGCCTCAGGCGTACTGAAACGAGTTAACCCAAGTCCTAGCGTATCGATACGGGCTTAGACGTATCGGTACGACACCGTTGACCTTGAACCTGGAAATTGTGTAATTCAACTTAGTGTACCGATACAGCCTAAGGTGTATCGATATGGTGTCAGATAAATCAGTTAAAAGGCCTGGAAACACTTTTAAAAGATTACAAATTGGTAACTAATAATTATACGCTCAATTGATTAGGTTTAAAATACCAATGGTAACAAAACTTCTCAGGTTAATAATTGGCGAAGTCTAAATACAAATAGGTAATAAAGAATTCAGGTTAGAATCACTAAATTGTAACTTTTGCAAATTGGTCCCTTTAGTTCGAAAAGTTTTAAAATAATTCTAATTCTAATTTTGACCTTCGATTTTGCTTTCCGATAACACTTTCTGACCCGGGTCCCTACCAGACCGGGAAGGGGGTGTTACAGTTGTGGTATTAAAGCCTAGGTTTAGTCGATTCTCGGACTAAACAGGTTTCGTTATGAGTCTACATCTGCATAAGCCACTTTAGGAATTAATTAATCATGATATCTATGATTTGCAACTTACACGATTAAGTTTCTCTGTATGTTTAGATTCAAAATGTCTGCTTCTACCTATAGAAGGGTAGTAAACGAATCTCATCCGGGCTCCTCCTCAACTCTGAGGGATAATTTGAGGCCTGAAATCCAACCGGAACGTGTGGGACAGAACAACCCACCTCATCTTCCCTCAATGCTTCCAGCTCAATAGGAGTATTTGATGTCCATGGCGGACATGATTAAACATGTTGTGGTGTCTCTTCGACAAGAACCACTTCCACCTCCTGTTGGATCTACTCCGACTGTTTCGAGAGCGCCTATTGAAAAGCTCAAGCAATACCTGGTTTACACCTTTACCGACCAAGATCTAGACAACCCCAAAGTCGTAGAGTACTGGCTGGAGAACACTTTGAAAGTGCTGAACAAACAAATGAAGTGCCCTGATGATCACAAACTCGAATGTGCTTTAGCCTTAATCGCAGAACTGTATATCCATGAAGTCATTTATTTGAATGGAGTCCATGTATCCCTCATCTCTTATCGTGATCCACGATTCACAGCCCGGTTTTAGAGGACCTTACATGAGGCTTTGGGAACTAAAGTGAACCTAAGCACTGCTTTCTATCCTTAAATTGATGGCCAATCTGAAAAAGTTATTCAGATCCTGGAAGATATACTTCGATCCCTTGTCATCAATTTTGGGAATACATGGGAGAAATCCCTACCCCTAGTCGTGTTTGCTTACAATAACAGCTACCAGGCTTCAATTCAAATGGCCTCGTAGGAAGCCCTTTATGGAAGGAAACGTAGAACCCCTCTTTGTTGGACCAAACTCGCTGAAGGTAAGATGTTAGGTCCTGACTTACTTTGGGAAACCGGAGAGAGGACGACCATTATCCATGATCGACTAAAAGCTGCTTTCGATCTTCACAAGTTCTACGTTGACCTAAAAAAAAGGGATATCCAGTATGAGGTTGGTGAGAAAGCCTTCCTCAAAGTATCTCCGTGGAAGAAGATCCTTCGTTTAAAAAAAAAAGGAAAGTTAAGCCCTCGTTTCATGGGTCCGTTCGAAGTGATCAAAAAGGTTGGACCTGTTGCTTACCGATTAGCACTTCTTGAGGAGTTAAGTCAGATTCACAACGTTTTCCATGTGTCCATGCTAAGCAAATACCGGTTAGATCCTTTCCACGTGATTGAACCAGAATCCGTAGAGATCCAATCCAACCTGACGTATGAGGAAGAACCTGTGCAGATTCTCGCACGAGAAGTTAAACGGCTTCGTAACAAATCCGTGCCCCTGGTAAAGGTTCTGTTGAGAAGCTATTTTGTCAAAGACGCAACATGGGAACCTGAAGAAACTAAGCAATATCAGTACCCCCACCTATTCAGCTAAGGTGAAAATTCAAGGATGAATTTTCTTAAGGGGGAGAGTTGCCACATCCCGAAAACCGGCCTAGTCGGGATTCAATTTCGGTGATAAAATTTTTTGAAACCAATGTAATGATGTCTGTAATTATTGACTTTTGTACCCCTCGTGATAAATGAAATTACATTTTGGCCCTAATTGAGTAAATGAACCCTTGTATGAGATTCGAAACCCAAAGTGTAAAATTGAGCTAGTTGTATCGATACGACCTTGTGAGTATTGATACAGCCTAACTGTTAATAACTAACTTGCCCGTTTTAGCGGGAGCGTATTGATATAGCTAATAGCGTATCGCTACAGGTCCCCTGTTTTGAATCTGTTCGAAGGTAAATTGAAGAAAAGGTAAGCAAGTAGCTTACTTACCTCCATGCTTACACTTTCCCCACGTGAAGGTGATCAGGAGGAGTGACCATAGCCATCAAATTGGTAATTAGAAAAGTGACTTTTCTAATGGGTTAAGCAAATCCTTATTGTGTGGAAACCACCTCATTGGTCATCTTGGAGGTGGGTTATTCTTAAACCCTTGTAATAAATCAAAGAAAGGTCATCTCTTTGCTTATTCCTCCCGGTATACAAAACTCAAACCTTGTCTATTAAACAAGCTCATTATCTTCAACCTCCAAGCTAAGCTAGTACCTCGGTGCAATCCTTAATCCTTGTTCAAGTTCAATACTTCATTTGCAAGCTCTCATCTCGGTGAGTAAAACCCCTCACCCAATTTGATGATTTTATCCTCCGCCAGGATTTAATTTCGAAATTATTTTTCCTTCATTTAAGGGAAAGCCCATGATTTAGGAAGATAACCTTGTTAAGCCAATATCATCCTTATGCTTCAGTAAGCTCAAAATATGTTTTCAAGCTCTTAGTTTGAATTCTAATCCGACCCTTAATTTTTGTGCTAGCTCAAGTGTTGGAGAAGGATCATTTGTCACCTCCAAGGGAAGCTAGACACGTTGAAATTACGATTCAAGAGCCCTGTCATCAAGGTGAGTGTAGTGGTGTCAAGGGATGGGCTCGGTGCCGTCCCGTTGCATTATTTGGTGTATATGTTTGCATTTGAGTAAGGGCTCATGTAGAGCAACTATGTTGGATTCGATTGGTGATTTCGGTAATTAACTTGTATTTCTTTGATATGAGTAAGTTTGAATATGACATGCTTGACATATGAGATATGGAGCTAAGGCTCAATTTCGCTATGTGGTATGTTACGATTCGAAAGGTAAGAAATATGCTATTTATGTGATTTTTGTGTATACAAGGACATTGGATACAATTGGAATGCCATAGGATTGTTTGAGCTCGGTTAAGTATGGGTGGACTACGGTCCGGGGCTACGGCCTATATGTGGGGGAAATAAGGTTGGATTGTGTAAGGGAACCTTCCGGAGCTATGACTCAAGGCTACAATCTATTTTTGATATGTTGGTGTAAAGGGGAATCTGTGTATCCAATGGTACCTAATGATAAAGTATTATGCAATTATGAATTGTGATATGAAAAATATGAAACTATATGAATATGTGAAATGAGCATGAGATTGTGTTTAGTGAACTATGCCTATGTTAATTACTTGATCATTATGTCATTCATAACATTGATTATTCTTTGTATTTGTTATAACTACCTCACTAGGCTATGTAAGCCTAACATGTGTGTCTCATTCATTTTCAGGACCTTGAAAGATTCTGGCTTCCGATCGTGTATTTATGTTGCAAGTCACCTCTTTAAGCTACATGTATGCATACTCTTACTTTGAACTCCTAGGCAAGTGGCATATGGACCAAACATGTTCTACATAAGCATTTTGATGGTTGTGTAATAGACCTACTATGACCTAGTGTTGTATGCATAAAATGGTAAGTTTTGAAAAATGGTTAAGTTGTCAAAATGTGCCTAAAATGAGCCTAAAGTGAAAGCTAGGTAAATGGATTCGAAATATAAAATTTGGCATCAGTAGATTAATGGATTTTAGACTTGTGGGTAACAATTAAATTTGGTAATGATTGGACAACAATTAAAGGGTAAAATTAGATAAAAACCAGATAAAATCTGTCATTACAGGTCAGGCGTATCGGTACGGGAAGCCTGTACCGATACGGCCTTGCATATTTGGTCATTGATTAAGTAGCGAGTATCGTTACACTAGGGATTGTACCGATACAGATTTTGGCAGTAAGGCCTGGAAAAATAATTGCATCGGTACGACCTCAGGCGTACCGAAATGAGTCAACCCAAGTCATAGCGTATCGATACGGGCTTAGACGTATCGGTACGACGCTGTTGACCTTGAACCTAGAAATTGTGTAATTCAACTTAGTGTACCGCTACGGCCTAAGGTATCAGTATTGTGTTAGATAAATCGGTTAAAAGGCCTAGAAACAGTTTTAAAAGATTACAAATTGGTCACTAATAATTATACGCTCAATTGATTAGGTTTAAAATACCCAATGGTAATGAAACTTCTCAGATTAATAATTGGTGAAGTCTAAATACAAGTAGGTAATAAAGAATTCGGATTAGGATCACTAAATTGTAACTTTTTCAAATTGGTCCCTTTAGTTCGAAAAGTTTTAAAATAATTCAATTCTGATTTCGACCTTCGATTTCGCTTTCTGATAACACTTTCTGACCCGAGTCTCTACCAGACTGGGAAGAGGGTGTTACACAAAAACTCCCATTATTGGATTATGCGTCTATCAGATGAGAGGGGTTGTGATTGTACCCTGGTTGTAAGTGGTATTGTACTTTCAGTTGAGATGACATGAAGTGTAGAGAGGACACTTGTTGAATCCGTTTATCCGATGTAATATTTTGGAAAGTGGTACTTGGTTTATGATCACTTGAAAGCCAATATAACTGTAAATGTATCATGTTGATGGATGTTGATGTATAATGTTGGTTTATACATGTTTACTCTTTAAGCTTTGCATATGGATTGTTATGCATAAGAAGACTTAAATTGAGGGTTAGCAAATGAGACTTGCTGTTGATCGATGATACATATTGCATATGGCTTAATATGTTGATTTTGAAAGTGATAAGTACATAGTTTTCAAGGCATGATTTTTAATACGATAATTGAAATGGTGATTTCAATGTGGTTTAAAGTGCATTGATGGTGTGTAGTTTGAGCACTCCTCACTAAGCCTAGTGTGCTTATGCTCTATTTGTCCATCAATGCAGATAATTAAAGGCTGCAAGGCAGCGAGTGAGCGAAGGATACCAAGGACTTTGAACATTGATATGATTTTAAACTAGACTTGTAGTATAAAGGCAATGGGGTTTCATTGTTGTTTTGGGAGGGTTTTTGCTAAACTCCCTATTTGAGCATGTTTGTAATGCTGCTTTGGATTTGTAATTGGCCTCTTCTGTTGGTTGTGGATTTGGATTTATGTTTTGAATTTTGAATGGTTTGGTTTATAGGAAGCATGCCTCTATATTACCTTTTAAAGCTTAATGCCATGTTCTAATGAGGTTTCTGTGACATATCTTTGAGGATTAATCCTTAGTGTTGTTGTAGATGTGTCTATGGCATGTTAGAATGCATTTGATTCCTAGAAAGCATGAAAAACCAGAGTTTTGGGACTTTTTAGTTCCAGGAGTTTTGATACACGTATCTATGTACGAAACGGGTATGCCTGAAATGCAAAAGCATTTCGATACGCGGGCTATCTTACCGGTACGAGTGTAGGTAAAATGGGCTTTTGTTTCGGTACTCGAGGAAGAGTTTTGGTATGGGTTTGAGCCACAAGAATCTGGGTTTTTGGAAATGTATAATCGTACTAATACACTTGCATGTGTACCGATACGACTAGTAGTTAAGTTGGTAAAAGTGATGTCTGATGTTTTAATATTCTTTCATTTTGATCCTTGTTTGATATGTATTCAATTAAGTAAGTAATGATCGTTTTGAGCTGATTTTGACATGTGAGCATGAAACCTGATTAATTAAGGTTTGGTAACCTTGAAATGATTTAGGTCCCTATAATTTTCTAGATTTGCAATTTAGTCCCTAAAATGCAATTAGGCACAATTGGATGTCAATTCGACGCCCAATTGAGTTAATATTTCACCCACTGTTAGTATGCACACCATAGGTTATAATGTTGCATCTAGATAAGATAAAAGAAAATATGGTCGTAATCCAAGTTAAATCTTTATGGGTTTACTTTGGCAAACCCAATGTAGCTCGCTCGGTTCGGTCTTGCGTCTAGATCGATCAAGAAGGTTACAAACTCTTTTTACACGAACAAAGAGTCCTTCACCCAACGTGCATCCATTGATCAATTTTGAAATTGGGTTCTCCATACCCACAATACAAATGTTATTCACGCATAACAGTGAAAATTCCTTGCCACAAACTCTCATGACGCATCCGAAGGCTTCGGAGCAACCACCACACTCAACGAAGACACCATTCAGGTGGTGGGAGGATGATACATCCTCAATTCCAACATCATTCAACCAACTCACATCTCAACAATCCGGGGCAAACTCACCCTCAAAATCGCTCCTATGAGCGGAACAACACTTAACTCGGCTCTTTCGGCCAAAATCGTAACCATCTTAGCATCATAATGTTGAATGCATGATAAGTCATATATTTGCATGTTTTTCATATATTGAATCCTATGTTTTATCATACTAATCTATCTTAAAGCCCTTAATTCAGTTCTTATTTGGTTTTGTAGGTGTTTTTGGGCCTTAACGACGTTTTATACGTAAAAGCCAAGTTTTAGCACCAATTTGGTGTTATCAGGAAATCCTTCACGCAAAACCAGTAGCACTCGCGAAATAAGGTATGGGCACATTGCAACACAGACTTTTTGACTTGGAGGACAAGCAATCCTACTACAAGTGGACTTCTATTTTTACCATAATTAGAGTAGTTTAGGGTTGTAGAATTTATTGTAAAGTCTTCCCCTTTATTTTCCCTATAAATAGTGATCAAAGGGTGAAGGAAAAAAGACGAAGTTAACCGAAACCCTATCATTCTTCTTGTGTTATCGCCTACTCCATGAGTAGCTAAACCCCTCTTTCTAGTCAAGTGTAGTTACAAGGATATTATTTCAAGCGTTTAGTGAGATTTCTTGTTCCCAAATTATCTTCATCTATATTCAAGTATTTTCATATCTTATGCGCTTAATGTTTATGTGTATGTTGGGCTATACGTATGCATGCAATAACGTCATGGGTTATTGACGCAAGTGGTAAAGAAATTTGGGTTAGATTTCTAAAGGTATGAATTCATATTCTTCATAAGTTAACGGGTTAGTGCTTAGTAAGAGTATGTGCTTTGGTTCTCTATTGTTCTTAATGTTATTTGATACGTTTTAATTCTTAGTAGGTTATCTAAGGAATTTTAACCTTGATAATAAGAGTTAGTAATTTATGGGTTACTAAGTTACTTTCTATCAAAGAAGAGATTTAAGTTATTTGTGGGTTATCATCTAACTTGAAACCAAGCTATTTGAGATTGATGTTGATTTATCTTTAGTGGGTCAATGATCTAAATTCTTGATTTAATATTCCAAGTTCTACCTTGACTAGAGTTCCAAATTATATTGAATTCCTTTTTACTTAAATTGCTTTCTTCAACTCAAACACAAAACCCCATTTTTACTTTAATTGCTTTACTTGTGAACTTAATCTCTTAACCGCTCTTTGTGGGATCGACCCTACTTGCCGCTACTACAAATCCAAAAAACAACTAAGTATTATTTTTTGACAGATTCGACACCCATCAATGCACCATAAAGATTCCAATCTTAAGGAGTACCCACCCTCACTACATACCCGAGATCACCTAGACATCAGGCTAGTCACACATATACTCGAGATCACCTAGACATCGAGTACCCACCCTCACTACATACCCAAAATCACCTAGCCATCAGGTACAAGCGGGGTCATCTACCTGGGATCACCTAGACATCAGGTAGGGTAATATTGCATACTCGAAATCACCTATTCATCGAGTAGCGAGTGGCACTCGACATCACCTAGACATAGAGTGCATGTAAAGAAGGGAACAAGTATTGTAGTACAAACCTTGGGTATCCGGATCTCATACCAATCAATCATAATTCAATCGATGCCTACCAAATGTCGACTTTGCTAATGCTTGGCAAAAGAGTTATAAATGCAGTGAAAATATATAAGAATAATGCCAAGAGTTAGTCTATGGCTTGCAAGTATACACGATCAGCAAGTAATACAATAGTAAGTTGAGTATCGAATCTAAAAGGATTGACCAAGAATTTGACTATTTTAATTATTTACTTGTCAAGGGAAAATGTTTGGTTGATTTGAAGTTTGTTTTAGAAAGTAACTTAAAGGAATGCAATGAAGTAAAAATAGTTTGGCAAGTGGAAGTGATCAAATGAGTGATGTGTGTTGGCAAGGGATGCCTGGTCTTTACGCTAGTTATGCCAGCTACTAATATTGTCCTGCCTTGAAATTATTGCTGAGCAGATTCCAGAGTAATATTGCCTCTATCGATGGCAATACCCTAAGTTAACCATGTTTAAACCCCTATATGTCTATAGTAAAGCTTTTCATTAATTAACTTGATTAAGTTTCAATCTATACTCCTAAGGGGTAGATTCACTTCCGAAGTAAGCTCAACTAATTGAACATCTTCTGTCGAAGCTTTTCTCCTTAGTACCTAGCAACTGATCGTTACCCCTCAAGTCTGGTAAGATATTAAGGCGTAATAAGCAAACAATGCCAACTGTCGTATGAAAAAGAGTTTAGAAAAAGGTAGTGCTAGCCAGATAGAAAATGATGCCAAGGCATTCAAATTATTAAAAACCAAACATAAAATGAGCATTAAACGCAAACATCCCCAACCAAATGTAAAAGCTTAGTTCATGGTTGAGAGATCCATCCACAAAATATTATTGTATCTCAACATCATCACTTAATAAAAATAAAACTAAGAGAATGGCAAGAGGAGATCCGTCGATGCAGCCCTTTGAATGCTCTAGAGCTCTTGGTCTAAGATGGTCGAACCGCACAGCCTCTAGCTTCCTTTTTCACCACTTGCTCTCCTCAAGTTTTTTGATCTCTTCCTTTAAATAGGCATGTATGGATAACCCTAGAATGGGTTTGAATTTGAATTTTGATTCCGCACTTAGGATAAAGTGCGTCATTATCTTATCTTCATTTTGAATTTTAGGGCTGACGTGTACCGGTTCAACGAATACTTTGACCAGGCATTAAACTTCAATTCTTTGCCAACTGAGCTTGGCAATCATTGGTCCAACTTTGAAAACTATGATTCAACATTCTCTTATGCTTTCTTGATTCCCGCGCTACTCTACCAAGCTTGCCCTACTCCTGACCTGCATCAATGCCATCAAAACAACCCTTCACACTAGCAAAAATACAAACTCCCTAACTTTTTATGCAAATGCATGATTTAATCAACTAAATGAAAACATATATACCTAAAGACAAGCAAAACCATTGTGAAATATACATAAAAATCAGTACCTTCTAGGAGTTAACACCTGGCATACAAGCAATGTGATCCCAAGGATCTCTCTATTGTTGATAATCGTCACCATATCATTTATTTTACATTACCGACTTGTTAATACATTACGGAGGAGTGTATAATTAAACTCAATAATTATCTTCATTAATCCATATTTTCACATTTATTAATACGTTAACCAAACCATTGATCTTCTACCTCGATTCCTATCTTTAATTATCATCGTAAGTTATTCAGTTTAGTGGGTACCGGTACTCACATGCATACCAATATTGATACATCTTTCTTGAAATCCTAGATTTCCACAAGTACTGGTATGGGTCGACCCGTAACGATACGGTCCCTAATCGAGTACCGGTACTGTAACACCCTAAAATCTAGCCTAGTCAGAATTAGGTTCCGGTGACCGAAAACCCTACATCGAAATCATCCAAATATTGTATTGGAATTGACCGCGAGGTCAATTGCATTAATATTGGACTCTAATTGAGTCAAATTATTGTTTAAGGACCTTATTGGAAGTATTGAAAACCTATTTAGTGACTAAATTATAGAAATTGAAAGTTTGGGGGTTAAAGTTTAATGTATCGAGAGTTGAAAGACTAACCTTGCGATTAGCCCCTCCTCAATTATAATCATCCACACGTGGGATGATCAAGCTCAATTTCTTCAAAGGAAGGAAAGCCTTGTCTTTGTAAAATGAATAAAAGAGTAGTGGAAAGCATTAGAGAGCTTACCCGAAAACTAAGAAGCAAGCACCTCCCCCTTGTCATCTTCAACCTCCCACTTGAACAAGCAAGCACCTCCATTGTTGAGGTAGAAAAACTTGTGTTTCTTCGATTTATTACTATCAAAATTTTGCTACCTATTGGGTAAGCCAAAACCCCTAAACTATTGTTGAAATCCATGAACGAATTGAGCTTAATTTTAAGCTAAGATTTCGGTTATCCATGGAAAATCTCTAGATGGAAACTATTTCAAGTATAGATATTGATTTTGATGTCGTTATGTTGATTTCAACATCGTATTACTAATTCTAATAAATTCCTATTGTTTACCTAGCTCAAGAAAGTGATAGAGAACAACCATCATCTCCACCGAAAGCTAGGAACAAGGGGATTACTATCCTAGAGCTGTGAAAGCTTCGGAAGAGAGAGGCGAGTGTAGACGGAGTCTCGAGGCTAAGCTAGGTGCTTTTCCAAATTTCATTGTTATTAAAATTATCATTGCTAACCCTATTGTGAAGGGATTTTGCATCGAATCCTTTAGAGGATGCATTAGTAAGCATCGGTGAGTATATCATTGAACATCGATAGTGTTATTGTTAAGGTCGGTATAATAGCCATTGAATTAAGGAAATATAGAATATCAATTAATGAGCATTGTCATTATCATCGTTATAGACATTGTCATCAAGCATTGACATTGATCTTGTCATTGTCATCGAAGTATTGAAAATGTATCATCGGTCATTGGTATTGTAATTGGGATTATCGAACATTGACATCGAGTCATGAAATAATGAATATTGCCATTGGATTATAGAATATCGATCATTGTTATCATAGCATTTTATATTGATCATTGGACTATCACTATTGCTATTGAATCATTGGATACATTGGACATTATTATTGTTATTGAACATCGATCGTTGATATTGTTACTGGACCTTGGATTCGATAGACATTGGATACAATTGGCATGTCATAGAATTTATGAGCTCAGTATAAGGGTGGACTATGGTCCTAGGGCTACGACCTATATTGATTTTGCGAGGCGGAGGGATATGTTGTGAAATTGGTCATATTGGCGAGGCGGAAGGACTAGACCATTTATTGATTTGGCGAGGCGTAGGAATTCGCGTATCCACTATCTGGAATCGATCCAAGGGTTATTGCTAAAATATGATGTTATTTCTTTTGAACATGATCATTGCATTGTTATTATCGATCTATTATATAACCATTCATAGTGTAGGGATGAAAATACGTAACATTGATATTGACATTGTTTATGACTACCTCACTAGGAAAAGTATGCCTAATGCATTTCATCTCATACATTTCAGTTTGATCGAATTATTGTATCGAGATCGGAGAAGTCAGAAGTTAGACAAGTCACTTACAAGCTAAAGTAATGTATTTTGTCCTTATCAACTCCTAGAATGGTGGCAAAGTAGCTAAACTAGTTACTCATGGCATTTTGTATGTATATGTATGACCTATACTTTGTAATAGGATAAATGATCCTAAAATGACTTGTATGGGGGCTAAATGTAACCAAATGTGCATAATTGGCTCCTAAAGATGAAAACCAAGTAAATGAGTTTGAATAACTTTAAAATTTGATAGGCTAGTATATTAAATGATTAAAAAGTTGCTGGTAAAATTTAATTGCATTTGGATATCATTCAACAGGTTACTTCGAGTAAAAACTAGCTAAAATCTGTCATTACAGCACATGTGTATTGATACAAGTCAACATGTATCGATACGGCCTTGCATAATTGGTCATGGTGAAATAGGGTGTATCGATACCCAAGAGAAGTGTATCGATAAAGACTTAGGCAGTGGAGTTTGGTCATTTAAATGTATTGGTGCGGTCTTAGGCCGTACCGAAACGGGTCAACCCGTATCGATACGGTCCCTATGGTATCGATACGGAGCCTCTAATCCTTCAAGTTAAAATCGAATCTGTGCATATCCGTACCGATACGGGCTAAGGGGTATCGATACGGAGGTAGTAATTCAGTTAAAAGGTATTGAACACAGATTTAATTTATTTACAAAACGATCATTGAACATAGCAAGACCTAATCGAATGGGTTAATGATATCAGAATGACATGATAATTTATAGGAACGTTGTTGATGTAATGAATTTCAGTATTGTATAGCTAATTGCACTAAATGACCTCTAAGTTATTAGATTCACTATTTAGTCCCTAAAACTTGTAAAAGTTAGAAATTGGCCCTAATTGATCAGTCTTTGCTGTAAAGGGATAAGTTGAACTGAATATGATATTGTATAATGTTTTAAGGTTATAATGTTGACCAAGTGTTGCTTGTTACTGAAATCTCACTGCACCGATCACAGTTTCAATCATCGATAGCATTCTCCGACCCGGTTCTCGACCAGGCCGATGAGAGGGTGTTACACGTACAGTCGAATCTCGTACCGATACCCTATTCACGGGTTCGTACAATTTCCTCAAATTACGATGTTTCAACGCTGATTTAATCTTTAAAGCTTATGGAAGTCATGTAACACCCACAAAAAAATACTACCTAAAGTGTTACCCAACTAAGGAAAGAAGACAAGCTTGCTTACCTAACAAGTAAGCATTTGAATGGAAGATCCCAAATCCAAATTGAAAGGGCAATCAAAGGACATCAATATGTTCTATCATAAATAATTCAACTATGTGTTAAGGGTGAAATTGTTCAAAGTTTATAGAATTATAGATGATCAAGCTACTAATTATCGAGTTATTAGAAGTGTGCCAAAATATTTATACATTGGGGGATGACTAAATGCATAGAATATTTAAATCTTTCTAAGCAAACATATTCATACATTAGATATTTCAATAATCAAACAACACCCTACACAAGAGCCTAGTATGCATACTAGTCATTCATAGACAACAAAACAAATCCACCAAGACATTCAAGCATATGCATCATATGTATATAGAATTTAAGGACCTTTACATGCATCCACAAGAGTTCCAAAATATCAAACTATTATTTACATTCTAGTGCCACCCTTCCTAGGAGTCCAATATAGCACACAAAAACATACTTTCAAAGGTTTTCTTGTGACTTGCGCAACTCCCCAAGGTCAGCCTAGATCTCTTCTTCTCCTGAGAAGAGTCAATGTGAGTAATTAGAATTTTCGGCCTTGGCAAACAAGAAACTATATGAGTGTAAACAATTAATTAATTTCAAGCTATATTTGAGACCACTCGATTAAACCAAGATTATCAAAATCACATTTTTTCTCTTCAAGCTCACTTGACTAAAAGGCAATACAATCATCTCTTATCTTCCAAGAGATCGAACTATAGTATGCTTTTACAAAGAGTGTACAATTATCTATCATAAAATCATGTGATACACATGTAATTAGCCATTTAACGATCTTTTTAAATTAAGCAACCAAAAGTTGTTTTAGAGGCCTTGATTAGGTACTAGCCTAGGAACAATCTTCATATGAAGTAATTAACAAGCAATGGTATGTTTTACCATTGAAATTTCCATGGAATCAAATATATTCAAGGGTACCGTGGTACCAATAAGGGACCGTAGTCCGTAACAAGCTGAGCTCAGGAATCTTGGCATGCCAAACAAGCTAGGTCTACGTACTAATATAGGCATTTAGGATCATTTCCAGTTCATTATCTTATATTATCAAAACTTGCAAACAATCAATCATAACTACTAATTTAATAATTAATGGAACCAATAATCTCACATCAAAATCATAATTAAGGCTAACAAACAATCACCACTCACCTTGGTGTTTTTACCTTCATTAGCAATTCAAACATAGCATAGACACTTAGGCCTTAATCATCAATTCAGATTTGCTATCTATTATTAACAATTTAACTAAACCACTAAAATTTACAATCACTGGTATGTCAAACTACTATTGGTCAGGAATCGCCGCCCCTTTCAATCTCTCGTCCTTTAGATCAACTTCCTTCTTGTCTATATGATAAAGAAATTCAATGGAGCATTAGAACCAGTTCACGATCAATTAATCCTTCTTATAACTTATCAAGCACACACTTAATCGAGCCTTTAAGATTTCATCTTCTAATTTTTCTTAGAATTCAATCAACCATACTATTCAATTGTAGCACCCATAATTTACACATTAAACTCAGCAACAATACATTTTATAGCCTCTTCTACAATTTCCCTTCTATTCAAACAGTCCAAGACATTAATCAACAATATTTTCTATCCCAATTACTTATTTCAATCATCCTAAATCAATTTTTTTGCATACTAATATCAATTCATATTTTGTATGCCTTAAACAAGCATTTAATCTTTACAATCACTTATTTTCTACTAAACTGTTCGAAACATGATAGCTTGTACCCTGTCCAAAATATTAGAACAATCAACCCTTCTTATCCAATTTTTGTGTCTATTTCTTCACAATACACATTAAGACAATTTCCCTTGATAATTTCAAATCTAATCCACCAATTCACAATTAAAACAGCCCCTTAAACATCAATGAATCAAAATAGTTTCCTTAAGTCGATCCAAGGCAGTAACAGTTTCCACAATCAATTCAATCATCTATGTTTCTTTCTAGAATTTCAAAATTTAAGCATTGCATAGGTTAACAAGGTATTGATTTCGATTCCTTATCATGCTTATAGCAGCTTCTATTCAAATCTTACATACTACGTTCTATACACACTATTGTAATCAAGAACTTAATCATTTCAATCAACTAATTCAGCTCAACAAATTTCAATCCACATTATCGATTTCAACTACAAATTCAAAACCAAGATTATAAACAAGTAAATAACAAGAAAACTTACTTCTTAACACATGCAAGGTTTAATCCAGCTCCAATCTTTTATCTATCAAGCACCAATTCTCAAGCAATTCTCCCCCTATTTCCTTAATCAAGCTCTCGGTGATGAAGAATCAAGAGAAGAGAAGAAATGGTTCTTTGTTTTAGCTAAGTCTAAAGAAATTTAGTCCACTTGTCTAAAAATAGCAGATTCATGCCCCGCAATTCTTATGCTAATTTTTAATTTAGCATGCAATGTTTGAGTTTCAATTCTTCTCTTTTTGATCACTTCACAAATGCTCCTTAATTCCTAACTCTTTTTTAATTCGGCCCACAAGAAACCATTGATTTGATCACCTAATTTCTTTCTCATAGAATTTCACATTAATAACTTATTAAGAAGAAATTAAGGGTGTTACAAGTCATTAGGGTTTGTTTACTAACACATTAAATCATTTAATATCAAATCCTGACTTAATGATCAATTATTTGAATATTAACAATTATTAGCCCATTTATTATAATTTTCATCGAACATGCCAATTCATATCCCAAGCATCCAAGCAACACAACATATAAATCAACCATTCAGATAATCATACGAGTATTCAATGACCCTACACAGTCTCTAAAGCTCATAATAGTCTCGAATATTATCAAACTCATCAGGCATCTCAATATTTACCAAGTCTCATAATAATGGTCTCAACACATGCTTATCTATCATCAACCTATTTCGCAACTACTAACAAGCAAGGTAATTACACTTATAATGCTCATGACGCGTTTCGGAGTTCGAGGTGTACTAACCTTAAGCCAAAGTGACAAATTCTCATAAAAGCTTCCCAAATACTCCACTTGGTTCGATATTTGATCCCAAATAATCCTCTTATAACAACGAATACGAAACTACATTAATTTCATGCATCCTCTAATCAAATCACAAGGTCAAAAGCTTAAAAACAGCTTATTGGGTTCGAATTTGTCGATGCAACCTTCGAATGCTCTAGAGCTCTTGGTCTAAGATGGTCGAACCGCATAGCCTTTAGCTTCCTCTTTCACCACGTGCCCTACTCAAGTTCTTTGATCTCTTCCTCTAAATAGGCACACATGGATAACCCTAGAATGGGTTTGAATTTGAATTTTCATTCCGCACTTAGGATAAAGCGCATCATCATCTTATCTTCATTTTGAATTTTAGGGCTGATGTGTATTGGGTTTAACAGCTACTTTGACTGGGCATCAGACTTTTCCAACCGCGACTCAACATTCTCTTTTGCTTTCTTGCTTCTTGCGCTACTCTGCCAAGCCTGTCCTACTCCTGACCTGCATCAATGCCAGCAAAACAATCCTTCACAATGGAAAAAAAATACAAACTCCCTAATTCCTTGTGCAAATGTTGTTGGAGTATTCCCAAAGACCAATAATGAGATGGTTGTAAAAGACATACTTATTTTATCTTGTTTATTAATATAAAGCCATTATTATTATCTCAGTCTTATTCTATGTATCTATAAATAAAATGAATTATAATAAAGTCCTTAGAATAATATAGTTATTCTTGAATGTCCTTATTTGAGTATTGTTGTGGGCATGGACAACAATAATATGTTAAGACTAATATGTAGTTAATTGATGATAAAGTGTTGTCATTGACATGGAGATGTCAAAATCAATACATAGGCCACTAATATGTAGCGGAATATGGTTGATCAAGATAGGATTTGTCCCTCCTACATATAATAGGAGTAATATCATAGCCCACTTGATTGAGTGAAACTAGAAAATGCATGTCCATGCTCGAATAAATTGATATGAGATATCATAGTTATTCGTTTATAATAGTCTACTCAAAATATCAAGAAATATTACAAGTGTGACTAATCCATGACTTGTGTTCGATCTAGATATGAGGACAAAAGGATGAAATACATAAAAGAAGTTAATCACGGAAAAGGTTAAGTCCAACCCCACGACTTTGTGTAACTTAGATAATGATGATGTATTGCTAGATGCCACTCTTGCTTGTAATATTAGAATTGTTCTAGATATTACTTCTAACATTACATGAACCTACAAGGGTCACACCCTATGATTGAAACGAACAAATATCAACTAGATAGCATGTGCACAAACTTGTTGTGCACGAAATAAGTAAAACTGAAATTATTATGATTATTGCAATTATAGATAATTTTGTTTATATAAATTTAATACTAGTTAATTATTATAATTATCATATACTATTAATATATATATCCCTAAAGAAACCTGGTTGAAGTAGAACCGAAATCTACATATTTAATTATATTCGGTGAAACATATTGTATATTTAAAGAATCTGAATTTAATTAGAATTAGGGTTTTGAATTCTATACAAAGGCATAAGGTCTAGCAGCCAAAGTATGCTTTTTGCGAAAAACCTCTCTAATAGTTAGAGAAAAGAAAATATTATTCGTTTCGTTCGGGTGGACTGTGTAGAGGTCGGAACGCTATTGTAACGACTTGGATTCGATATCGTGCTAGAAGAATTAGATTCTCCTAACTCCCTGCGGTTTTCAGATTTAATTGAGGTAACGTTTCATACCTTTTCACCCCAGATTCATTCCTTGTACATGGATCACTGGTGGAATACGCCAGATAATTTTTCTACTGCGCCATGGGGTGTACCGGAGTTTCTCAACAAATGCATGATTTAATCAACTAAATGCAAACATATATACGTAAAGACAAGCAAAATCATTGTGAAATATGCATAAAAATCAGTACTTTCTAAGAGTTATCACTCCCCCAAACCTAGCTCATTGCTTGTCCTCAAGTAATGCAACTACAATTAAGAAAACAGAAAAATGAGTACCTCTAAAAAATTATTATGAATGCCAACAAATGCTAGTGTAACGCCCCAGTTTTGGGCCTAGGAGTTTCTAGGATGATTAGACGGTCAGGTGGATCAGGATTAGAGATTCGTGTCAGATTCAGGATTTAAATAATAGTAAATATTTTTGGCGTGAGAAAAATATGGGAAAATATCTAAAAATCAATATTTAATATATGGATATTTTTAGTAAAGTCAATTTTGTAAATAGATTTTGGAAATTGGACATTTTGTCTAGTGACCAAAATATAAAGAATGAAAACTATTTTTAATGACTATTTTGGAAAAAGGATCAAATCTTAGAATCTTTAAGGAGCTATTTTATGTAATATTTTTAATCTGTTTTCCCTCTTAATTGGGATTATTTTAATGAGTTTTAATTAAGGAAATTAATTAAATGAGGTAGTTATTTCCTAAAAACACTTTTGACGTAACTTCTTTTCTCAAACTTTTCTCTCAACTTTTCCTCAGCCAAACACTTTCTTTTGCATCAACGATTTGAGGTATTATTCTTGATTTCTTAAACCTTTGATTTCTAATAGATTCTTCAATCTTGTTTTCCAAAATCTCATTGTCTTTTTTTTTCAAGAGTAAATCATCCAATTAAGAGGAAATTTACTCATTAGATGCGAGGTTCATTCTTATCCTCTAATGAATGGTTCTTTATTGAAATTCCCAAGTATTTGATCATTGTTTAATGTTTTCTAATGAGCTTTAATGATTTGATTGTGGAAATTGGTTAAATCAAGGTTTAATTGATAAGATTAAGTGATTTTTGTTTTGGATCTATTTTGCTGAGTTATTGGTTGGTTATAATCATGATTTTGATGTTTTATAATGTTAATAAGTTGATTTTAACATTGAAATCCTGAAACTAGGCGAATCTCTAATTTCTTAGGTTGCTAGTGTGGTGTTTTGGCGAGTTAAGGGTGTTTAATGAATGCTGGAAGTATAAGGATGTTATTAAGTTGTTCTTGGATGTTAATTTAAGGTAATTGATGGATTAAACCTTTAGGTTTTGGCTGGGTTAAGTTTGGAAGGTGTTTGATGTTGTTTTCGGTTGTTGTGGAGGGGTTTCGGTTAAAGTTTTTGGAGGATTGTTGTGAATTGTTGTTGCTGGGTCTGTGAAAGAATATGCATTGAGTCCTCTATTTTTTGTGGTGAAATCAGGGGAAGATGATCCTCAAGCTTGAGACAAATTTTAGAAGCTTTGGAGGAGTACTTCACATCGGTGAACGAGGTTTCGTGAAGTCAATGAGTGAGAAAGTGGATTTCATCTTTGAAATGGTTAAAGTTTATTTTGGGAGTTTAAATTAAGCTTGAAATGCTGGTTTAAACGCGAAAGTAAGTATGATGAGATTTCTCCCTCGGTCGTGCTTTGGCGAAATTATTTTTATGCACTTATTTTTTATTACATGGTACCTACTGTTTAAGAATGTTTTAAAGTATGTTTTATACTATTTTTGATCAAGTATTGGTGATGGATGTGTTGGGAAAATGATCCATGAAAGTATACATAATACTTGTTAATGCATGGTTTAATGCATTGGAAATGGTTTTGATTGTTGCTTATAAAAACAATGAGGTACATGGTTAATAATGAATTATATTGGCAAGTGATGTGGTTTAAAATTTTATCGGATATAGTTGGCCGGCCATAGGATTGATAGTGCACTATAAAAAGTCACCTCGGGTGTTGAGGGGTTTATTTGTACCGAATAATCCACCACAAGTACCCTAATGGTTGAAGGGTTATATGGTACCGAAAACTCCCGTCAGTGGATTATGTATCTAACCGATGATTCGGTTGTAATTGTACCCAATTGTGATTGTACCTTGAATTTCAGTTGAGATTGCATGAAGTGTTGAGAGGATACTTGTTGAATCTGTGTATCCGATGTAATATTTTGTAAAGTGGAACTTGGTTTATGATCACTTGAAAGCCATTATAATTGATAATGTATCATGTTGATGGATTATGTTGTATAATGTTGATTTATACATGTTTACTCTTTAAGCCTTGCATATGGGTTGTTATGCCTGGGAAATCTTAAATTGAGGGTTAGCAAATGATATTTTTTTGTTGATTCATGATGCATATGGTTTAATATGCATGTTTTGGAAATGTTAAGCGCATAGTTTGAAAGGCATGATGTTTTGAAAGATGTTTTAAAATGTTGAACTCATGTGAGTTAAAAAATGGTTTTAAATGCATTGATGGTGTTGTGTTTTGAGAACTCCACACTAAGCTTTGTGTGCTTACGCTCTCTTTGTCCATCAATGCAGAGAATTAAAGGTTGGAGGCAGAGAGCAAGCGAGGAAAATCCAAGGACTTGAATAACGCAAAAGTATGGTTTCGAACTAGACTTGTAGTAATAACGGCAGTGGGGTTCATTGTTGTTTGGGAGGGTTTTTGGCTAAACTCCTTGTTTGTGCAAGTTTATAATGTTTTTTTGGTGTTGTACGAGGCTTTATATGGTTGGTTTCTGTGTGGAGTTATATTTTGAACTTTGTATGGCTTGGTTTTTAGGATGCATGCCTCTAGACACGAGTTTGGGATTTATTGCTATGCTATGATCATGTTCCTCTGTTGTTCTGGTATGGTTTGATATTTAGATTCATGTTATACTTGTTTATGGCTTATTGAAGCATGTTTGAATCTATGTTCGAGAGAAAAACCAGTAATTTTGGACATTATAGGTCCAGGCGTACCGATACGCGGGGCTCCATATCGGCACAGGTAGGTCTTTTTGGTGGCCTCGTATTAGTACACGGGGACGTGTATCGGTACGCCCTTTAGCCACTGGAATCTAGATTTGGGTAGTGTAGCCCGCGTACCAATACGTCTTGGGACTACATCGGTACAAATAGCTAATATATTAGTTATGGACTGTTTATGTTTTGAGATTCTTCCGTTTTGGTCCCTGATTTTATGTATGCTATTGTATGAGTTTGGATTATCGTTTTGAGCTGAAATCTGGAAAGCAAGCATGTAATCTGATTAATTGAGGATTGGTAACTCGAATTTTAATTTAACCCTTGTAACTTTCTAGATTTGCAATTTAGTCCCTAAATTACAATTCGCTCAATTGGATGTCAAATTGATACCCGATTTAGTTGAGGTTCACCCGCTGCCAGCATGCACACCATAGGATATAATGTTGCATCTGGACAAGATAAAATAAAAAAATAGACCTAAGTTTAGTTAATCATTTCGGGTTTTGTTTCGGCAAAACCTAGTGTAGCTTGCCTAGTTCGGTCTGGCGCCTAGGCCAGGTCGAGAGGGTTATAGCTAGTAAGCAGAATCAAACCCTAGTTATGCCCTCAGATATCCCAGTGCAGTAATGCCAAGAAGATAAGCGAATTCAAGTGCAGCAATATAACTCTAGTCTAAGGTCATGAAGAGTGCATGAAGTGCAATCAATACACATCAAGTTTCCTTTAACTCCCGTTTTTTATTTTCACTTTTGTTGTTACAATAATGGGCTTATATATACACATATGTTCCTACTATATAAATATACATATTGGACTTTGTTTACTTTATCCTTTATTAAAACTTTAAAACCCCAAAAAATTAGTTAACTACTAGTACTATTTTAATTAAACATATATATTATTGTTATGTTATTATCCATTTGAAAAGAAAACCTAAATGTCACTAGTATATTACATTGTCTTATCTTATTATCTTGTTATTGTTAATTATTATTATGTTTTGTTATTATTATCATTAATATCATTTATATTATATATTACCATATATTATTATCACCCCGTATATTGTATCCTACTGTATTTATTATTATCATATTGTTATCATTATTTCTATATATGTGTTATCGTCCTTTATCATTATTATCATTGTTATTATTATAATAATAATATGAAAACTCAAAAACAAGCAACATAAATAAAAGCCCATCTATATTCCAATTCTGTCAGCCTATATATATAAATATATCAGATATAAATAAAGCCCAAGTCTATTAAGTTTAAGTCCATTTACATATACATAACCCAAAAAATTATCACATATTACATTGGCCCAACAAGGCCCATCTGATAAACAAAAACCCTAATCTAATGCCCCTTTTTTTCGTAGAAGTCAAGATCTGACCGTTAGATCAGATCTGATCCAACAGTCCAGATCGAACCAAGGGTGACCGACCAGCTTCCGCACGTGTGAGTGAAGCTCACGCGTCGGCTCTTTAGATCCCCCACACACGGCTTTCGATATTCCCCACGTGCGCCTGTCCAGCTCCTCCATTCGCGCCCATCGCTGGCATCGATCATATTCCTTGGAAACATTATGGGCATCTTTGTACAGTATGGGCTAAAAGAATCCTGATTGTGGCACTTTGGCCGCGGTTTTCATCCAAGCAAAATGGCCTCCATACAGTGTTGCATGGCATAATTGCAATATGTTATGTTGTTCATCTTCTAGCACACATCGTCTTATCACCTGGTTGGCATACTGCTTAAATAAAATTGCCTCATCCCAATAATATTGTCGAACATCTCGCATAAATCGTTTTCTGGAATTATATGCCAGATCCGGTGCCAAAATTTTGCTTACCAAGTAGTTGACTATGTTAGCATACCATGGCACAGAATTAACTGCAAGTAAATACTCATCTAGGAATTCATCCCTTATGGCAGCGGCCTTGCCATCTTCAAGGTGATGCTCTAGTCGTGATAGGTGGTCAGCTACCAAGTTCTCACTTCCTTTCTAGTCTTAGATCTCGAGGTAAAATTCTTATAACAAAAGCGTCCATCGGATCAGTGTGGGCTAGGCTTCCTTCTTTTCCAAGAGATACTTCAATGCCGAATGTTCTGTGTATACCACAACCTTGTTACATACCAAGTAAGATCTAAACTTGTCAAATGCAAAGATAACCGTGAGAAATTATTTCTCTGTTGTAGAGTAATTGAGCTGGGCTCCATTTAGCATCCAATTGGCATAGCAAATGCTATGAAAAATTTTACCACGCCTCTGTCCTAACACGGCTCGAACGACATAGTTGTTGGCATCGCATATGAGCTCAAATGGCTCATTCCAATCTAGTACCACGACTATAGGGGCATTAACCAATCTTTCTTTAAGTTTTTGAGTCGCTTTTAAACAAGAATCATCAAATGCAAAAGCGATATTTTGTTCCAAAAGCAAGCATAAAGGTTTAGAAAATTTTGAAAAATCTTTAATGAAACGACGGTAAAAACCTACATGTCCCAAAAAGCTTCTAATACCTTTTACACTTGTAGGAGGTGGAAATTGCTTGATTACCTCAACTTTTGCTTTCTCAACTTCTAGTCCTCTCTTGGTCACTTTGTGTCCGAGAACAATGGCCTCCTTCACCGTGAAGTGCCATTTTCCCAGTTCAGGACCAAGTTAGTCTCAACACATCGCATTATTCTAAAAGCGAATATCCATAAGGACAAGTGAATGTGGTTTTCTCTTGATCATTAGAGGCAATGGTAAGTTGGTTGTAGCCCAAGTAGCCGTCCAAGAAGAAATATAATGCCTTACCTGCCAACCTGTCCAACATCTGATCGATGAAGGGCAATGGAAAGTGGTCTTTCCGTATGGCATTGTTCAGCCTCATGTAATCCATGCACACTCTCTAGCCTGTGACCATTCTGGAGGGAATCAATTCATCCTTGTTTTGTACAACAGTCACGCCACCCTTCTTCGGCACGTATTGTACTGGATGACCCACGAGCTATCAGAAATGAGATAAATTATCTCGGCATCCAGCCTTTTATGATTTCTTTCTTCACTACCTCTTTAATGCTCATGTTTAGTCTTCTGTGGCCTTCAATGGTTTTGCCATGGTACTCCTCCAAAATGATTTTGTGCATGCAAATAGTTGGGCTTGTTCCTCGAATATCAACCAAGGTCCATCCAAAAGCTTGCTTATAATTGCTTAATATCTCAAGTAATCTTTCCTCCTAATCATTAGTGAGATCATCAACAATGATCACTGGCAAAGTTGAGTTATTACCTAAATAGGCATACTTGAGGTGACCTGGCAATGGTTTCAACTCCAATTCTAGTGGCTCCTCAATTGTTGGTTTGGGTGCCTTGATCTTTTGCTAGCCAACTCTAGTGGCTCTGGTTGTCCAAAATAATTCACATATTTAGTCTCCAAGGTTGATCCTTCAGGTTCTTCACTCATCTCATCTTCATCACCCATTTCCCTGGCACCACAATCTGAGTCTTCGCAAATCTGTGCCACATCCATAGCGAAAATGGACTTCATCATCTTATCAGCATGGCATCCTTCAAGTTCATCTGCGTATTTAAGAGCTTGAAACATATTAAATGTAACATGTTGATCATTCATACGCATTGTTAGTTCACCCTTGTGAACATCAATTAAGGCCCTACCTTTGGCAAGGAATGGTCTACCCAATATAATTGGGACATTAACATATGCCTCATAATCTAAAATGATAAAATTAGCTAGAAATATAAATTTGTCTACCTTCACCAACATATCCTCAATCTTACCCTTAGGATGTGCAAAAGATCGGTCAGCCAGCTGAAGTGTTACTATGGTAGGCCTTGCTTTTATGCCAAGCTTTCTGAAAATTGACATTGGCATCAAATTTATGTCGGCTCTTAAGCCACACAGTTCCTTCCCCATGAATCTATTGCCTATGGTATAGGGAATAGTGAAACTCCCTAGATCTTTTAGCTTCAGTGGCAATCGACTGAGTATCATGGCACGGCATCCTTCTGTAAGAGCTACAGTCTCAAAATGTCTCAATTTCCTCTTTTTGGACAGAATGTCTTTCATGAATTTGACATAGTTGGGCATCTACTCAAGAGCTTCAACTAAAGGTATGTTGATTTGGAACTGTTTAAGAACTTCTAAGAAGTGCTTAAATCGTTGGTCTTGGTTATGCTTTTGGAGCCTTCACAAAAAAGGTGGTGGTGGATAAATGAATGCTCTCTCCATTGGCTTTGCCAAAGTGGTGTTGGAATCAAATACTCGTTTGGCATTAGATTGTTGTTTGTCATCATCAGTTTTCGTTTCTTCTTTCTCTTCTTCTTTAGGGTCATCTACTGGCATCAACTTTTTAGTTTGGCAATTAATTGTCTGTTTGACAAGTGTATTATTCTCACATTGTTTGCCACTCCGAAGAGTTACTGCTTTGCATTGTTCATTTCCTTTGTATCACCTGACAAAGTTCCCTGGGGTCAATTACTAAGTGCATTGGTTGGATTATTTCTCTACATGTAATCAGTAAGAGTATTCCCTTGGTTGGATCTCTGCCCTTGCTGGAAATTGTTCTAGGCTCTATATGGCATGGCATTCTGGTTGAATCTTGGCAATGCATTATTGTGTTGTCGCTGAGCATTGAATTGGTTACCGCCTTGGTTTGCCCAAGCAAAATTTGGGTGGTGCTTCCAACTTGCATTTTAAGTATTGGAATGCGGGTTAAAATTTCAATTGAAATTGCCAAAAAAAATTACCGATTCAGAGTTTGTTGGGCAATCATCCACATGATGATCCTCTCTACAAATAGTGCAAAATGGTTTTAATGCCTTGACTTCTTGGGGTTCATTACTCTTTTGCAAAGTTTTCACAATGCTAATAAGATTGGAAATTTGAGCATTGATGGATGTCAGTGCATCAAGCTCCAATTTTCCAGCTATTTTTGTCCCTGTCCCTAGTCTGGTAGTAGGATACTAAAAATTGTTGGCAACATCCTTTAAAGGACGTCAATTGCCTTCATATAATTATTGTCTAACAGCTAACCATTTGTCGAAGCATCAACCATAATCCTGGTATGAGCATTGACTCTGTTGTAGAAGGTTTCTATTTCTTTCCAATTAGGGAATCCATGCATAGGGCATCTCCTCAACATGTCCTTTAATCTCTCCCAGGCATCATATAAGGTCTCGTCATTAGCTTGTCTAAATGTTGTGATCTCATTCCTTGGCTTGGCATTAAGTTTAGGTGGCTGGAATCGCAATAAAAACTTCTAGCATAAATTTGCCCAGGTAGTAACTGAACCAGGTGGCAATGAAATTAGCAACAGTTTTGCTCTATCTCTCAGGGAAAATATGAATAGTTTTAGCTTTACTGTATCCTCAGACACTCCAGGTTGCTGAATAATTGGCAAACCTCCATGAATTGCTTCAAGTGTTGCCTTGAGTCTCTAGTAGGTGATCCATCAAACTATCCTACATTCAAAATAGTCTGAATCATTACTGGTTTAAGTTCAAAATTAGCTATGTTTACCTCTGGACCAACTAATCCTGACATTAGATTGTCCATATTTGATACCAAGTGCTCTATAATAGGTTTTTCTTCTACCACAACAATAGTAGGGGCAACAAGGACATGTGGCATCCTGTTGTGTATTGGTGGGTCCTGGTTGTTTTGTACACCATCTACTCCTCTATTACCTTGATGAGCCATTTCTCAAACTTTATTTTTTAATCTGCCTAAGGTTCATTCAATTTCTGGGTCGTATGGCCAATATTCCATCTCAGGTCAGTTCCCGGTCATACACTAAACAAAACCAATTAATAAAATAAAACAAAACAATAAAGTCCATTTCAATCCCTAGCAACGACGCCAAAAACTTGCTGACCTTGCTAACGGTTGGCAAAAGAGTAGAAAATGCAGTGAAAATATGTAAGAATAATGCCAAAGTAAGTCTATGGCGTGCAAGTATACACGGTCAGCAAGTAATACAATAGTAAGTTGAGTATCGAATCCACATGAATTGACCAAGAATTTGATTATTTTAATTGTTTACTTGTCAAGGGAAAATGTTGGATTGATTTGACATTTTTTTAAGAAAGTAACTTAAAGGAATACAATGAAGTAAAAACAGTTTGGAAAGAGGGAATGATCAAATGAGTGATGTGCGTTGGCAAGGGATGTCTGATTTTTACGCTAGTTATGTCAGCTATTAATAACGTCCCGCCTTGGAATTATTGCCGAGCATATTCAAGAGTGGTATTGCCTCTATCAATGGAAATACCCTCAGTTAACCATGTTAAAACCCTTATATGTCTATAGTGAAGCTTTTCATTAATTAACTTGATTAAGTTTCAATCTATACTCCGAAGGGGTAGATTCACTTCTGAAGTAAGGTCATCTACTTGAACATCTTCTGTCGAAGCTTCTCTCCTTAGTACTTGACAACTGATCGTTACCCCTCAAGTTTGTTAAGATCTTAAGGAGTAATAAGTAAACAATGCCAACTATCGTATGGCAAACACTTTAGAAAAAGGAAGTGCTAGCTAGATATAAAATAATGCCAAGGCATTCAAATTATTAAAAACCAAACATAAACTGGGCGTTACGCAAACATTGCAAACCAACTATAAAAGCTTAGTTCATGGCTGGGGAATCCATCCACAAAATATTATCATATCTCAACATCATCACTTAATAAAAATAAAACTATGAGAATGGGAAAGAAGGAGATCCGTCGATGTAGCCTTTTGAATGCTCTAGAGCTCTCGGTCTAAGATGGTTGAATCGTACAACCTCTAGCTTCCTCTTTCACCACCGTTCTCTCCTCAAGTTCTTTGTTCTTTTCCTTTAAATAGGCACACATAGATAACTCTATAATGGGTTTGAATTTGAATTTGAATTTTTATTCCACACTTAGGATAAAGAGTGACATCATCTTATCTTCATTTTGAATTTTAGGGCTGACGTGTACTAGGTTCAACGGCTACTTTGACCGGGCATCAGACTTCACTTCTTTGCCAACTGAGCTTGGCAATCACTGGTCCAACTTTGCCAACTGTGACTCGGCATTCTCTTCTACTTTCCTACTTCCTGCGTTGCTCTGCCAAGCCTGCCCTGCTCCTGACCTGCATCAGTGCCAGTAAAACAACCCTTCACATTGGCAAAAATACAAACGTCCTAACTGTTCATGCAAATGCATGGTTTAATCAACTAAATGCAAACATATATACCTAAAGACAAACAAAAGCATTGTGAAATGTGCAAAAAATTAGTACTTTCTAGGAGTTAACACCCGACATACAAGCAACGCGATCCTAAGTATCTCTCTATTGTTGCTAATCGTTATCACATCATTTATTTTACATTATCGAGTTGTTAATGCTATGTAATCACTAATTTTACATGTGCTTTATATTTTGCAATAACGGGCTTTGTGTATCTACTTTATCTATTTTCATAGTTTATGAATGAAAACTCTAGGAAACACAAAAAAGACTACCATTCACTTATTACAATTATGTATATATATGTGTAAATACATTCTAATATTATGTTATTATCCATTTAAAAAACCCCTAAACATTATTAACATTATTTATTATTATTTGTATCATTATTGTTATTATATTATTGTTATATTATTATTATTATAAAACATAAATTAAAAACAAAAAGAGAGAAGCAAAAAATGAAGGATTGTTGAACTTAATTAAATGAAGGCCCAATATATATAACAGTTAATATTAAACAAAGGCCCAAGTTTATTAAACTAATGTCCATTTACAATAAAATACCCAAAAAAATCTAATTACATCTTGGTCCAACAGGGCCTGGAATTGGATAACCCTAGAAACCCTAACTATCCCTGGTCTTTGCACAATTGCATCTCCACCGTTAGATCTGGGGCAGATATGATTGCCCAGATCACTTCATCAAAGGAAGCCCTAGCAGGAACTACATCGCATCAATCGTGGCTATTAGATCCAGGGGCACACCAATGGTTCAAATCAATGCGGAGAAGCTTCCAAAACTATCACGCGCCTACGCGCGACTTATTGGTTTCCCTATGCCCAAGTGCACAACACCGCCTGTCCCTTTACCACTGCTACGTGCCTACGCGTCTGACTGTTTGGCTCCCACGCATTCCATCATGACTGCCCAACTTCACCCTAATAATCCTAAATCCAGCCGCGTCGCCTTCTCCTCTAATCCTCAGCCGGAGTCACATGCAGCAAAAAAAGGAGAGAGTTAGAACCAAATGCATGCAAGGTAAAGAGCAACAGAAGGCAGTAACCACCAACATGCAACAGAGATTTCAGAGTCGTCCCAACATTGACAGAGCTGTAGATGAATATAGACAAGATTAAAAACAACAACCAATAGGATTTATCCTTCAATTTCATGTATTTTCTAAAGTGGATTGTACATCAAGGGCTATATAAGCAAAGCCCCAAACATTGTAAAACCTAGCGGGGAATTTCCAGAGAGGAATACACAAAGTAAAACTTTGAGGTATCTTCCTGCTCCAACATTCATTGCATGTATCAACAAAAAACACAAGCAAGGACTAGGGGTTTTGGTTTTACCTTTGTTGCTTCATCTCCCCCTACGTCGATTCATCTTCCCCTGTTTGTTCCCCTCTCTGACCGACGATAAGCCTTCCGGTCTCTTCGTGGCCGAGTGTGGTGAGTCGATGGGGAAGCAAGGAAAGGAATTTCTCTTTTTAAAAGAAAAATGAACCCTTGGTTTTTGTTTTCAAAAAAGGTGGGATTCCATCATTGTTTTAGATTCGGGGGTCAAATTTGGGTTTGGAGACAAAAATGGGAGTATTTTGGACGTGTTTGGAATGTGCCAGCCACCGTCGAGCAGTGGCTGACACAGTAAAAAAGCCACCAGAATCTAGTTTTGGCGGCAGTTTCTGGGTTATGGGATGAACACCACGACGGTGTTCATCCATTTTTTAGAAAGAACAAGAGTGAGGGTTTTTTGGGTAATCAGTCTTTCAAAGTGAAAAAGATGGGCAAAATTTTGCTCAAAATATGTTTTATACCCGACCCCTTTTAAAAATGGTCATATTGCAATATAAATCCCTTCGTGTCTCTTTTGTTACAATAGAGAGGGTCTCCGCTTTTTTAAATTACACCCCCGGTCCCCCTTTTAAAAATGGGATAACTCCCTTTTAAATTCCTCCGCCCTTTGATAATAGCACTCGCGGCCTTTCTGCTTCTTAAAACCTCAGCTGCAGTCCCTGTCTTTTATAAGTCTTTGCCGTTTCGCCTTTTTTTCATACATGTTTATTCTTTGCCCTATAATTTACTTTCTCTTCTGTTTTAATCCTATTTATATGTGTATGTTTGTTGTTTTACATTGTTAGGTTAAGTGTGACATATGAACCATAATATACGTTTTTCGACATATAATATACAATACATAATATATAGTATGTATCACATATGTTTATAATACCTATAATACATGGTTTATTGTGCGATACTGTTTGTATATTACTATATGATATAGTTGTTACATGCTATATATTTCACATGCTAGATACAGTTCATTATCCCCTTGTATGCATAGTTTATTTTTATGTTATTTGTTTTATTTTAGATAGTAGGTCCTTAGAATTTAATTTAATTAATTTAAAACATACCCTTGGCTTAATGGGGTGTATGTTTAAATTAATTAAACTAAATATAGGCTCTTGAGATTAGTTGAAACTTTAGTTTTTGGGCCTTTTAGGATAATTTAGGGTAATTTAATTTAATTAATCTAAAGTGTGCGCTCGGCTTATAGGGGTATAATCTTTAAATTAATTAAATTAGATTTAGGATTAGATTTTCAAAGACATAGTTAGATTTAAGGTTTGAATTAGTTTAAAAAGTTTAAATTTATCATTTGCTTATTGGGATAAATGTTAAATTTATTAAATTGGTTGAACATCTTTTAATTACCCCTTAGGATAAAATTGGCAAAGCTTAGACGGGCGCTTAATTCAAATCTCGATTTAACTAATTTGATTTGCTTTAAATAGAATCCTTAGCTTATTTGGATACTAGTTTAAAATTAATCAAATTAATTATCACTCAAGATAATTAGTAAATCATTAGGAGTTCCTTTTTAGGGTTAATTAATTTAGGGCTAATATTAGACTAACCTAGCTAATAATTAGATCATTAATCAATTTTTTCATAATTTGGGCCTATGAGGATAGGAGTTTAGTTGGCCTAGGGTTTAAATTTTCAATCCCTTCCTTGCCATGCATTTCTAATTGTCATTCATATGACCTTTAATTTTATAATCAGGCATGGAAATTAATTAACTTAAACCCTAGAAATGAGGTATTCATTAATTCCAATATTTGTGTTGTAACAATCCTGGCTCAATGGAGGTTGACCAAATATTTGAATTAATTCCTATCATCCGAAGGTAAACATTAATTAAAGTTGACAAACCATATCATCATGTTTAATTGTTTGCATCACGCATAAAGGTGATGTACAAAATTCAAACCACAAATTAACACAACAATCGGCCTTATTCGATGTCGATTTAATCTATGGTCCATTGTATCATCACCCTTATTAATTAAACATTTAATTAATTCAGACCCACCAATTTGAATAAGCCCACTTAACTAGAGTCCATACTCAATTGAGAATATTTAATTAGCGTTAATTTAAATTTCATCCATTTCCATATATTGAAAGTAATATGTGATTTGGTACCGATTTCGAGCATTGTGGGGGTGCTAACCCTTCCCCACACGTAACCAACTCCCGAACCTAATTTCACGAGTCTTTGGTTTTGTGGTGTCCGGTCTACCTTAGCCAAATGACCGATGGTGACTCGAAGTCCTCTTATTTTCCAAAAGAACAAAAAAGGTTTGGAGTAGTTGGGATGCTGAGACAAGAGATGCTTTCAAAGGTGAGTGTGGCGACATCGCATACCTGTTAGATGTTCCCGTCGATCAGTCACTACTTCAAGCCTTGGTGAGGTTTTGGAATTTAGCCTACAGTTGTTTCATAGTTGGCAACATCAATTTGACCCCGAAAATTGAAGAATACCGAGACCTCATAAATTGCAAAAAATCAACGAGAACCATGTCTTCTCTAAACTGAGCAAGAACAAGTCCTTTCAGGCTAAGCTTGGTAGGTTCTCAGATACTTTGTCATCTTGGATCAACAATCAGGTTACAAATTGGAACAAGAGAGAGTATCTCAAGTGGGAAAGAATTATAGTCTTAGTTTCAGTACATCTCGTAGGTAGAGTTTAGCGAGACCTTTTTGCACTTTTGATCTATGGGTTAGTGTTATTTCCTAAGGCATTGGGACTTATCGACCCGTCAGTACTGGATTTGTTCGACCGTTTGGGTGGAGGGACCAATTCGTTACTCGTGGTTTTGGCAGAAACTTTCTGGTCTTTGAGGTTTTACAAAGGGCACGGAGGGGATCGTTTCCGAGGATGCCCCCAACTTTTGACCGTTTGGCTTTACAATCACTTTTTATCGAATGTTCATTTCTCAAGACCTATTTTTGGTGGAAAATTCTCCCCATTAGAGGATTTCATACGAAAAGGGGATTGACCGATCAGGAGATCCGAGGAAGTTTGGATAGATGTTTTCCAGCATCTAAAGGACAAGGACATAGTTTGGAGAGCTCTGTGGCAATCGACAAGGAATATCCTTTATAGATGTGGGGAGTACTCTTGGGTACCATTACTCGGTCTTTAGGGGCATACAGCTTACGCACCCCTTTTGGTTTCGAGGCAATATGGTTCTAAGCAGTTCGTGCCGGCCACAAGCGGATTGAACAAGTTCAACATGGACTACGAGACTAAAAAAGGCTACAAGGGGAAGCTGTACAACGCTTCTTCAGCTTGTAACAGTGCGAGACAAGTTAGGATCGTGAGTGCTCCTTACGAGGTCACCCCTAAGTATAAAGTATGGTGGTTCAACCGCGTCAACAACAATATTCGTAAGTCAGATCTGGATAATAGGAGGTCTGTTGAAGAAAGGTTGGCTACACTTCTCACTGAAGCCTAATTGATGAGAAAGCAGCTCGAAGATGAACAAAAGAGGTTTATTCAGCTCGTAGAGAAAGCTAATCAAGATAGGTTCAACTTTGAATTAGATAAAACAAAATTCGAAAGGGAGATTAAAGGCCTGAAAAGAAGGAAGGATGAGTTGGAACTTGAGCTCAAGCTGGAGAAGAAGGAAATTCAAAAACTACAAAGGCTAAACAAGAACAAAAGAGTCACGGAGGACGGGCCAAGAAGAGGATTAGAGCTCTGACTTAAGGAAGAGAAAACAAAAGCCAAGACTTACAAGAGGAAGTATTACAAGCACAAGGACCAAGTACTCACTATGACACAAGAGATGGAGAAATTAGGACCTCCCACTCAAGGCAGCTTGAGAATGAACGATGCCAAAGCGAAGCACTGAAAGCTCAAGTAAAGTGTCTGGAGAAGTCTCTCCTCAGGCATAAGGGTTCTACCCGGATGTTGGAGGCTAGTAGCTCAAAGAATCACGCTTTGAAGGTCCGTATTGGAGAATTGGAGGCCGAACTCCAACAATTCAAGGACCAAATAGCAAGTTTTAGAGGGGCAATTCAAGTGTATTAGATGCCGACTTTGGAGCGACTACAGTTTGCTGCTTATACCATTTGGAGGCAAGAGCAAGAATTGGCACATTTTATGACTCAGATGCAAGAGGTCACCCGAAAGTTATAGTTTCTAGCAGAAGATGCTATCGAGCTTCAAGACCGCGTGGATGATGAATCTAAGGAGGGAGAAAGGATTGTTTGGATCTCGAGGGAAATCATTAACCTAGATGCTAGCTTGAGACAATATGCATAGTGGATTTTCTTTGGTTGTTGTAACGAAACAATATGTCCATTAGCGCAAGTTGTTTAATGATGATATTTGCCAAACTCACTGTCGCTTATTGCATTCATGCATAACACATTTATTTGCATATTTTGTTTAATTACTAAAATTAATTAAAAGACTTTTTATTTCAAAAAGCTTTTTGATTCCTTAAATTGCAATCATTCCACAGCCATATCACACTCAATTACAAAAAATGATAATGGAAGAAAGGTTTGCAAAGTTGGAAGTCGATCTTAAAGGCCAATTGGAACGGGCTCAGCAAGAACTAAGGGACGCCATCATCAAGTCCCAACAAGACATGATGAAGAATATATCTTAGATGATACAGTCCAATCTAAGAGGAAAGGGTGTTGTCGAGAACCCAATCCAAGACTCGGGGGATCGCTCGCATGCCCCAATCTTTGAGAACCCTCTCTTTATCAACCTTTCACCTTTGCAAGGGGTATCTTCTCCTCATCAGGTCCTTGTCTCCGTCCCAGCTCAGTCGAGCATGACATTCAGAAACATTGAAAATGTCGAAGGTAGCATCCCAGATTTTGATGAGTTGGAAAAATTAAAACAAGTGAAATCGGAGTTCTTAAAGCAGTTAGAGGACACTCGGAAGGACCTCGAAGAAAAGTTCTGGGTAAAGGAAGATGAAGGAGGTCCCTACGGACTAAACGCTAGAGAGCTCAGTTTGGTCCTAGATGTAGAAATCCCGCACAAATGCAAGACCCTAGAATTCGAGAAGTTTGGCGGGATGACTTGCCCCACTACACACTTGACCCTATTTTGTCAGAAAATAGTCGGGTACACAGACAATGAAAAGCTGTTGATTCACTACTGTAGCGATGTCCCTTTTTTCATCGCTAAAAAAACGAGGATTTTTGAAGGTGTTTGTGATTCTTTTGGATATAAAATATTTATTCCGTGGGGTTTTAAAAGAAACCGCATTTTAAAAAAAATGGAGTCGCCACCAGCCACTTAGGTATGCCGGACACCATAAAACCAGAGATTCATAAAGATTGGGTTCGGGAGTCGGTTACGGATGGGGAAGGATTAGCACCCCCACACCGCCCAAAATTGGTACTTAAATAATTACCACTTTATTAATATTGGATTTTCCGGGTTAAAGTGACGATTATTTTAAAATTCGGTTATAATTGCGAATTAATTTTAAGGGCCCTGTTATCCGAGAGTAAACGCCCAACCACTATCACTACGCCTGATACTGGCCCCGTTTACGCTCGGATAAAAGGACACCGCATTAACAATTTATATATCATATGCGATTTTAGTGGCAAAAATATAAAACATGGAAAATATTTAAATGCAATAAATATTGACATAACAGAATACTAATCTAACATAAATAATATATTAGACTAGAACATGCATATATACATATTAATCTAAATAATAGATAAAAACAACTGTAACATGTTAGAATAACAAGGCAGAAATAAGTACGTATAGACGAACAAATATTTCAAAAAGACATGCATACTAGTAATAAAACATATTTCAACATATATGGGACAATATATCATACAAAAAAAGTAAATATACTAGCATGCAATCCTTAAAAAAAACATACACACATACAAAAATACAAAATATACCATGTACGAATCAACTAAAACATAACATGCTTAATATGAATCACCGGATAAAAAGATGCATGACTATTATAAGCTTAATACACATATACATGTAAACATAAAATACGAGGCATATACGAGGGACATAAAATAAAACAATAGAATACATCAACATATACGATTATAATACGAACATGAGTATTTACAAAGAAAACAGGACTGAAATGAAAGAAAAATAAAAGTCAATGGTAGAAATTAAAGAACAATAATATGTAATTTAGGGACGAAATTGCGAAACAAAAATAACCTAAAAGGATCACAACTGTAATTAGACCAAGGGGCAAGCCCAAAATGAAAAGTTCAAAAACGCGGGATGGCTAAAGGCGTAATTTTACCATTTAAAAACTGATTCGGTGTAATTTAGGGACTAGATTGCAAGATTTTGAAATATCAGGGGGACTGGGATTGTAATTATACCATGCGGCGAGACAAAAATGAAAATATTGGAAACACGGGGGGATTAAGTGTGTGATTTACCCATTTCAAAAATAATAACAATTATATAAACCCCTCTTTTAGACCGAAACCAATTTTTCAGCCATTTCCTTCATTTTTCGGTTTTTATAACTCAACGTGTTCTTCATTTTCTCTCAAATCCCCCATGAAACCCAGAATCCGGCGGCTGCCCGTCGTGTTCTCCGCCGCCGGCCACTGCTAACTGGCGCCGGTGAGCCTCCAAAACCTACCAAAATAACCCCTTTCCATCCTCGACACGAATCCGAGGTTGGATTCAGAAGATACACCTTTATTCGCCCTAGATCTAGGAAATACGAACCAAAAAAAACATTTTCAACCAAAAACAAAACTACAAAGGGGGCCTTCCCCTTCCTCGAGTTCACCATCTCTGGCTTGGGGAAGCCGAAAGGCTTGTCACTGAGGAAGGGAGACCCACGGACGGCGACGGTAAGACCTCTTCTCTCTCTTTTTTTTGTTTATCCCTTTGTATATGCATACAAGAAAACAAATAAGAAAAGGAAACAAGTGTTTACCACTGGACTGACTTTCGATTATCACTTGACTGGTTACAACTTTCAATTTTTTTTGTTACAAGATCTCTGTTACAACTCTCTTGTTTTTTTTGTTACCACCTCTCTGTTACAACTCTCTTTTGTTACAAAGCACTCGTTTCATATATATGCTTCTTTGTTTTGTACAAGTTGCATATTACTGCTTTTTTAGATCTGGACTGACAAACGTCTTGCTTGTTGTGTTTGACATGTTTTGAGCACGGTGGTTGAAGATCGGCATGGTGGTGGTGTGGGGGTTCTGCCAGCGGCCAGACACGTTCTCGGCCGTTAGATCAGATCTGATCTAACGGTCGAGATGGCTTGAAGGATGAACGGCCTGGATGAAGCCTCGATTTTGTGAGACGGCTCCAGATCTTGCCACGTGGAGCTCCACAGTCGAGGAGTCAGAAAGTGTGGGGCTCACGCGCGCGTGGGATATCAAAGCGTCCGCGCGTGGACCACACGCGCGCGTGGCACTTGAACGGTCCATACGTGTTGAACACGCGGCTGGCAGATATTTTGGCTTCTTGGTTGGATCGTGGCTGTTGGATCAGATCTTGATCCAACGGCCCACAGTCACCTGCACACAATAATTGTAATTAAATAGGGTTTGGGCCTTGTAATAATATTAGATTTGTAATTGGACTTGGACTGTAATTTTTATTTGGGTTTAATATATTTAATTTTTTGGATTTCATTTTATATCAGCCCATTAATAATAATATAATTAGTATTATAATAGCAATACACATACATACGCAAACGCATATTTATACAAACATTAATTAATATAACATACTAGCATACGTACATATAATCATACCCATAATTAACATAACATCTATATACATTAAACAAATACGTTCGTACTCTATAGATACATACGCGACACCCATACACTATTAATACGTATACATACATAGCTTATAATATACATGCACACCACACCTTATATATTAGTAATACTCATGCAAACAATAAATATAATAAGTATACATGCAACACTAATATGTATTTACAGGTAAAAATGAGTGATTATAGTTGCCCCTCTTTGCTTGTTCTCATGGAATGGGAAACAAAGCAAAGATTCATAAGCACTCATTTTTATCCGACTTCCCTGTTTGTAGCTTTGAAAAAACGTGTTCTTTTGGACATCTCCGCTCTTCCTTAGCTGAATCTTCAGGTTCGTAAGTTCTTCCTATATAGAGCTTCGTCACCTTCCGATCTTGGAGCTACAGGCTCTTCCTATATAGAACCTTTCGCTCTGAAACCTCGAGTTATGAGTCCCTCCTATATAGAACCTTTCACTTCGAGACTGTAAAGCTTGGAGTCCTTCCTAAATAGAACTCTTTGCCTTCAACGCTGGTTTCTCTTATATAAAACCTTTTGCGCCGCTGATGGATTCTTCCGACTGGGAGTTCCTCCTATATAGAACTGCTAGTCTTCAAACCCTGGAGCCGTCAGTCCTTCCTATATAGAACTTTTGGCGTCTGAAATCTCAGAGCTACAGGTTCCTCCTATATAGAACCTTTCACTCTAGGACAGTGAAGCTCGGAGCCTTTCCTATATAAGACTCTTCGCTTTCGACACAACAAGTTTCCTATATAACCCTGTGCCATAGGTGAATTCCTTCGACTGGGAGTTCTTCCTATATAGAACTGCGAGTCTTCACCTTGGAGCCGTCAGTCCTTCCTATATAGAACTTTTCGGCGTCTTGAAATCTTGGAGTTACGGATTCTTCCTATATAGAATCTTTTACTCTAAGACATTGAAGCTTGGAGCCCTTCCTATATAGAACTCTTCGCTTTCGACACAACAGGATTTCCTATATAACCGTGTGTGTCATGGGTGAATTCTTTCGACTGAGAGTCCTTCCTATATAGAACTGCTAGTCTTCACCCTGGAGCTGTCAGTCCTTCCTATATAGAACTTTCAGCTTCTGAAGCCTCGGAGCGGGGGATTCTTCCTATATAGAACCTCTCTCTGGAGCTTGGAAACATATGCCTTTTGTATGCAAAAACATTGTCTTCTCATTCAGGATTAACACCGCGATGGCCATCGATGTCTCTTTGAATCTGCAGATACCTGTCTGAGATAAAAACAAAATGCTATGACAAATGAATTGACATGCTCCTAATCCTAGTGATGTCTGACTATTCATGATGCATGAGTGTCAATATCTTGGTGGGCTTGTTTTGGTCATTATTCGATCTTGATGTTCACTTTCTCCTTTCTCACGGGCGTCGATACCCCCTTTCACTGTCAGGTTCAACCATTCCAACCTTTCTTTTTCTCCACTTAAGACTTGGAATTCTAAAGTGCCCTTTCGGGTTTTCACTTTAGAAAGAGTTTTTTTGTGTGTTTTTTTTGTGTTTTTTTAGAGGTGCCTTTCTGGGTTTTCACCCAAGAGATGTCTCTTGTTATCTCGCATGCCTTCCTTGAACAGATAGGACGTACGCCATTGATCATCCTATCCGGTTGTTTGAAGCTTTCTGCCTTCCCTATCAACAGCCATTATGTAGGGAACTAGAGGACGGAGTTAACATCGTTTTCTTTGATCACCTGCATTTTTAAGGTTAAATCACAGTAATGCTCTGAAATCTCTTGTTTCATTATAAGCCTATGTTAACTTATTTGACTGAAATTAACATGAAGGCAAGGAATGGACACTCAAAACATGGTTTTATTACGATTAAGGGCTTGGGATATTTTAAAAAGATAAAGGTATGACAACATGAGAAAGAAGAAAAGTTAAGTATGAAATACAAGATCTCTCATTATCTTCGACATGAATGATACATGATCCCGTCGACCGGCGTAGAATTTTTTGCTTGAAGCCTCATCTTCATGATGTTCATGGGGATACTCCTCTCTTTGGATATTCAACTTTTCAATTCACCCGAGCCGCCCTTTACGGGTTTTCAACTTGGGTCCTCCCTTTGCTTCAAGACGCCCGGTTTTGGGTTTTCGCCCTGAGCTCTCCATTTTTGTTCTCTTTTTCATCATTTTTTTTAATTCAAAGATAGTATTTCTTGACGGCATCAGAATTTACGGGATTTTTCAGCTCGTCCCCATCCATTTCTGTTAGGATCAGGGCTCCTCCTGAGAAGGCCTTTTTTACGACGTACGGTCCTTCCCAGTTAGGCATCCACTTTCCTCGAGAATCTTTCTGGATAGGGAGTATTTTCTTGAGTACCAGATCCCCTTCTTTGAATTCTCTTGGGCGCACTTTTTTGTTGTATGCCTGCACCATCCGCTTTTGGTACATCTGACCATGACAAATGGCCTTTAGTCTCTTTTCGTCAATGAGATTTAGCTGGTCGAGTCTGGCCTGCACCCATTCAGCTTCTTCCAATTTTACTTCGTTTAAGACTCGGAGAGACGGGATCTCTACCTCGATGGGAAGTATTGCTTCGGTACCATACACCAAGGAGTAGGGTGTTGCCCCTGTTGACGTGCGAATGGACGTCCTATAGGCGAAAATGGCAAATGGCAACTTCTCATGCCAATCCCTGTAGGTATCCGTAGTTTTCGCTATGATTTTCTTTATGTTCTTGTTTGCTGCTTCCACTGCTCCATTCATTTTAGGACGATAGACTGTGAAATTGTGGTGTGTTATCTTGAATTGAGTGCACACGTCCGTCATCATTTTGTTATTCAGATTGGAAGCATTGCCGGTGATGACCCTTTCTGGCAATCCGTAGTCCTGTTGATATTGGCGTAAGACGCTGCCTCTACCCATTTAGTGAAGTAGTCTATGGCGACCAAAATGAAACGGTGTCCATTGGAAGCTTTCAGATGAATTTGCCCGATGACGTCCATGCCCCACGCTGCGAAAGGCCACGGAGAATTCATGGTGTGTAAAGGCGATGGGGGTGCGTGAATTTTGTCGGCGTAGATTTGGCATTTGTGACATTTCCTGGCATAATCGATGCAATCTCCCTCCATGGTCAACCGAAATAATCGTATCTCATAATTTTCGGGCTATAGACAGCCCGTTGGCGTGCGTTCCCGTGATCCCGTCATGTACTTCGGCTAAGATCTCCTTCGCCTCCCGGGCATCCACACATCTCAGCAATGTCTGATCATGACTTATCCTATATAGGATTTCCCCATCTAGGACATATTTTGTTGCCATTTTTTCGAGCGTTTTTTTGTCATTGTCGTTTGCCCTTCTCGATACTTTCGAAGCTTGACATATTGCAAGATGTCATAGTACCATGGGTTTCCATCAATCTCTTCCTGTACATTACAACAATGAGCAGGCTTTTCAAACGTCTGCATCTCAATGGGCTTCATTTCTGCCCCGGTGTTTGCTTTAAACATGGATGCCAAGGTTGCCAATGCATCTGCCATCTGATTTTCTTCTCGGGGCAGGTAATTGAAGTGACCTTTTGAACTTTTTGGTGAGCTCCTGGATCAATTCGTAATATTTGACCAACTTCGGGTCCCTGGTTTCCCATTCCCCGCGCAATTGGTAAATGACTAAGGATGAATCTCTGAACACTCGAAGTTCCTTAACCTTTCTCTCAATGGCTGAGTTCAGTCCCATGGCGCAAGCTTCGTATTCAGCTATATTGTTTGTCCAGAAGAATTCCAATCTGCTGGTGAAAGGATAATAGACGTCCTCAGAGAAATTAGCACTACCCCTATCCCATGTCCGAGGGCGTTGGAGGCTCCATCGAAGTAAAGTTTCCATGACTTATCATCTGAAACCTCTTCTTCGGTTGTAATGCACATCAAGTCTTCGTCTGGGAAACTAAAGTTCAATGCCTCATAGTCATCCATAGCACGACTAGCTAGGAAATCTGCTACGGCACTCCCCTTTACGGCTTTCTGATTAACGTATACGATGTCGAATTCGGATAAGAGCATCTGCCATCGGGCCATCCTTCCCGTTAGTGCTGGCGCTTCCATTAAAAACTTCAATGGGTCTAGCTTGGATATCAACCAGGTAGTATGGTACAGCGTGTACTGTCTAAGCCGCTTGGTAGCCCAAACTAGAGCACAACACATTCTTCCTTTGGCGGGTACCGCGTTTCGCAATCATTGAATTTCCTGCTTAGGTAATAGATGGCTTGCTCCTTTTTTCTTGACTCATCGTGTTGCCCCAGTACGCATCCCATTGAATTCTCAAAAACTGTTAAATAGAGAATTAGTGGTCGACCAGGTACTGGTGTGACTAAAATTGGAGCATTTGTCAGGTACTTTTTGATCTTTTCTAGGGCTCTTTGACATTCTTCGTCCCACACGCCAGGATTATTCTTTCTAAGAAGTCTGAAGACTAGGTCACATTGGTCGGTTAATTGGGAAATGAAACGAGAGATAAAATTCAGCCTCCCTAGGAAACCGTGAACTTCCTTCTGAGTGCGAGATGGTGAGAGGTCTTGGATGGCTTTCACTTTATCTGGATCAATCTCGATCCCTCTTCTACTTACCACGAACCCTAGGAGTTTTCCAGAAGTAACGACGAAGGTACACTTGGCAGGATTGAGCCTTAGTTGGTACTTCCGTAGTCTTTGGAATAGTTTTCTCAAGTTTTGTAGGTGCTCTTCTTCTGTTCGGGATTTGGCAATCATATCATCCACGTATACTTCTATTTCTTTGTGCATCATGTCATGGAAAAGAGTCACCATTGCTCTTTGGTATGTTGCCCCTGCATTCTTTAGCCCAAACGGCATCACTCGATAACAAAAAGTGCCCCACATGGTTATGAATGTGGTCTTCTCCATGTCATTAGGGTCCATCTTTATCTGGTTGTACCCTAAGAAGCCGTCCATGAAGGAAAACCATGAGTGTCCTGCAGTGTTGTCAACCAGCGTGTTAATATGTGGTAAAGGAAAGTTATCTTTAGGGCTGGCTCGTTTCAGATCCCTATAATCTACACACATACGAACTTTCCCGTCTTTCTTTGGTACTGGTACAATGTTTGCAACCCATTCGGGGTATTTGGCTACCTCCAAGAATCCAGCATCAAATTGCTTTTTCACTTCTTCTCGGATCTTTAACAACATATCTGGTCTCATTCTCTGAAGTTTTTGCTGTATTGGTTTGTATTCCGATTTTGTTGGCAATTTGTGCACCACTATGTCGGTATTCAACCCTGGCATATCTTGGTAAGTCCAGGCGAAGACATCCTTGAATTCCCTGAAGTAGGGCTATCAGTTCATGCTTGGTTTTTGAGGAAATCGTCGTTCCTACTTTTATTTCTTTTCTCTCTTCTTCAGTCCCCAAGTTGACAATTTCTGTTTCTTCTTGGTGGGGCATGATCTACCTTTCTTCGTTGTCCACCATTCTCTTTAACTCTTTCGGGACCTCACTTTCTATCTCATCATATCCTTCCTCAATTCCCTCTGGGACCTCAGGGCATTCGAAATTCACTCCAGGATTGGATCTGGTATCATTCATATCGTCAATCATGAGCGACCTGCATTAAATGAGAATGAATTGTATTGGGAAAGAGACGGCTTTACATGAAGGGAATGAATATGAAGAATGCATGAATGAAACTTTGGTTATTTTTAAGAAAGTGGGGATATTTTTATTTCAATCAAAAAGTTAACATAGGTGCCCCGTACAAGAGATCCCCATTGTTTACGGGCAAAAACAAAAGGTTGATTCGGAGCATTACTCTGATCTATTCCTAAAAATTATAGGTAGATCAATGCAGCTCTAGTTATCGAGTGTTTCCCCGGGACGGCAAGGGCGGATGTTGGTCAACATTTTGCTGCCTCGGTCCTTTTCAGCTATCATGTTGACGTACATCCCTTCAAATGATTCCCTGAGTATTTACTCCTGGTTGAGTACTTCATTTTTCTTCATTGCCTCTCCAACATCTTGACCTGGCTGGTAGAACCCTCCGGAGACAAAAGTGGTTTTCAAACTAGGAAAGGACATCGGCCTCCACGGAATGTCTTCTCCTTTAGATCTGGCTTTTCTTTGCTCCTCCTTCCTCTTATATTCCTCTTTCTTCTGTTGGGCACTTGGTTGGTAACCCAGCCCGAAACGATCTTTCTTGATTATCATATTCTTGGGTCTCAGGTTTCCTTGTAATTTCTTCCCCAGCCATTTTCCTACTTTGGCTCCTCGGCCCAAAGTTTCTGCGACGGTCATCTTGGTACAATTAGATAACCTGGGGTAGGGGATCCGACTTCCCTCTGAAACGAATGTGGCATTTACTAGTTCCAATGCTCGGAACGAGCATTCTGCAACATCTTCATCATTTTGAATGTAGGGGGCGTCTGATGTCACTGAAGCAACAAATTCTTGCTCTGCCTCTACTGTGACCAATTTGCCTTCGACTACAAATTTTAATTTTTGATGCAATGATGATGGGACAACTCCTGCGGAGTGGATCCACGGTCTTCCCAACAAGCAGCTGTAAGATGGTTTTATGTCCATCACCACAAAATCGATCACATATTCAGTTGGTCCAATCAATAGGGGTACCTCAATTTTCCCCATTGTTCCTCTTTGCGTACCATCAAAGGCTCTTACCGAATTGTGGCAGGGCTTTAGGTGCGAACCATCTATTGGCAGTTTTTGCAGGGTCACCATAGGCAAGACATTCAATGTTGACCCGTTGTCGATCAGTACGCCTGGTAATACATACCCTTTGCAGTGGGTAGTGATGTTAAGGGCTTTGGTAGACCCCATTCCTCCCTCCGGGATCTCATCATCACTGAACGTGATATGATTATAGGCGATGATATGCCCCACTATCATGTCCGGTTTGATACTGTAAATGTCCCGGGGCACAAAAGTTTGATTCAAAGACTTTTTCAATAGCGTCTCCCGATGCTTCTCTCGAACTCAAGAGTAATTCCAAGACCGTGATCCTGGCCGGTTGCTTTCGTAGTTGTTCCACTACGCTGTACTCGCTATGTCTCAAGAACTTTAGAAATTCTTTGGCCCGGGCCTCGCCACGCTCATTTATCTTTGGGGAGGTTCTTCTCCAAATATCTGCGTAGGGCTAATCTGCTGTACTCTTCCCCTTATCTTTTCAGCCGCTTTCAAAGCCTCGGAGGAATAACATCGCCGCTCCTTGTGAAATGGCCTGCCTCACCAACGCTCACATCGTTCGCTTTGTTGGTCTTTCAACAGAGGCTCTTTTACCTGATCGTGTTCGTTTTTCTAGCGTGGTCACATTTACAAAGATAATTCCGGGGAGTTTGTCGATATCTTTGAATGGGAATGGAGATGGTGCTGAAATGATGATCTTGGGACTTATTTTCCTGGTTTCTCCTTGGGAGACACCTGCATTCTCTGGCCTGGGAAAGATGATAAAAGGTCTATCCTTCCCGTATTTAGTTTTGGGGCTATCCGTCATGTGTACGTCCGACCCCTTCTTCCCCATGGGCTCCTCGAAGAATTCTATTTGTTTTTCATTCATCAATTGTTGCACCAATTTCTTGAACTCGTCACATTCTTGGATATCATGCCCTTCAGTCTGGTGGAATTCGCAATACTTTCCACATTCCTTCTGCCTTGTTATCATGCCTTTGTCGATCACACGGGCCATGCATAACTGTTGAAATACCCACCGTAAAGGAGACTTGACTTCTGACACATCATCCTTAATCCTCCTGGTAAAGCATTCTTCGATAACATTTACCCCTCTGCTCCCATGATTAGGCAGCGGGTTGTTGGCTACACTCGGCTCTTCAAACTTCAATATCCCGGAATCAATTAAGTTCTGCACAAGCTTTTTGAAGGCAAGGCAGTTCTCAGTGGGATGTCCAGGGGTATCGCCGTGATAGTCGCAATGCGCGCTCGGATTATACCAAGACGGGAAGGGCAGATTGAAAGGAGTAACGATGTATAGACGGACTAGGTCTGCTTCATACAACTGGGAATAAAGTTCTGAGTATGAAACAGGCAAGGGAGTGAAAGTTCTTCTCTCTTTCTCTTTTCTGGAGATTCTCTCATCTCTTTGATTCGAGTTTTGTGTTTTTCCCACAGGTGCTTGTGGCTGTGAGACTGTGAAGTTCTTTGGGGCAGTATAGGTGTTGGTAGTGTTTACTTTATTTCTCTTGCTGTACTTCCGAGACCCTTCCCCGCCATCTATTCTACCGCTCTTAATTGCCAGTTCGAGGGACTCCCCAGTCCTGATTAAGTCGGCAAAGCACTGCGTTGTGTTATTAATGAGGCGATCAAAGAGTGCCCCTTTCAGAGTATTGACAAATAATGGCGTGATTTCATGCTCCGGGAAGGGTGGCTGAATTTGGGCGGCCACTTCTCTCCACCTTTGGGCGTATTGCCGCAGGCTTTCGTTGGACTTCTGCCCCATTTTTCTAACATAATTCTGCTAGGGGTCATGTCTGTTACATGCTTGTATTGTTCAGTAAATGCTTTTGATAGATCTTTCCATGTCTTAACATTTGCCTTGCTCAACTGAGTGTACCAACGTAACGCCGCTCCAGTTAGACTATCCTGGAAACAATGGATCAGTAGCTTTTCGTCCTTATGGTAGGCCGCCATCTTTCTACAGTACATTGTTATGTGTGCGGAAGGACATGTGGTTCCATCGTATTTGTCGAACTCTGGCGTTTTAAATTTTGGCGGTAGGACAAGATCGGACACCAGACTTAAGTCGCTAGCATCATTTCCTGATTCTTCATTTGATTGTAACGCTTTAAATTTTTCCTCCATGAGGCGAAATCTTTCCTCCCACTTTTTTTCTACCTCATTCCTGATTCTTTCAACCATGTTCAGGTCCGGCACTTCTTCTTCATAGAGTGCTTCAGCATCGAGGGGTTGAGTCTCAGGTACCCCTATTTGAAAACTAGAAGACATTCTTGCAGGGTCAATATACATTTTCCTAGCCTGGTTTGGTGCAGTTGGTTGAACCTTGTGGTGAGCTGGGGTACTCTCTGGCTCTTGAATGGTTTCTCCTTCGACTCTTTTTCCCAGACTCTTAGCCAACAATGCAGTTATGTCGGATACTATAGATGCTTGCGACTGCTCAATCTGATCACTGAGGCTTCTATGGGCCTCTTCAAGCCTTGTCATGAGCTCTTTTTGTCCTCTTTCTAGACTGATTATCCTGTCTTCCATGAGCTTCTTTTGTAACCGGGTAAAGTATGGGTGATGAATGATTGCGGGTTAACTACACACAACGCCACAATATTCATAATGTTAATATGGTTGCAATAAATAAATGCATGTATAATGATGCGAATGTCATGATGCAAATGCAAGAATGTATGCAGATAAGGTACTGATTCCGCTGGTAATCACCCTTTTGAACTACTTCCACGGGAATTAAAGGGTCTAGATTACAACAAAGTTCGTGTTACAAAATAAAGATCCCTAATACAAAAGATCTAATTACAACACAGAGTCCTATAGATAGGCTCTAGCTCTATCTCCTAATTTTCCAATTGCCCTGAGCAGCTTGAGGAACCTGGGAGCTTCTTCCATTCCGGGGCTATGAAAGGTCGGAGTGTCTCGGCCTCGACGCCTAAATCATTCACATGTCTGGCGACTCGCTGTATGTCCACCATTAGGTTTATGTAATACTGGTCTCTGTCTTGTACCATTCGGGGGCAGCGCTATGTAGTCTTTTCTACCAATAGGTGTCCCCTCCAGCTGCAGCCTCCTCGAACACACTAATTCTTTCCTTGTAATCCTCAACAGTTGCTTCGAGGGACTCAATTCGTACTTGTAACATGCTTGCTTCGCGCTCTCTTTCTTGAAGCTCAGTGAAGCCATTCTCTGGCAAGACACATCGAAGGGAGTGTTCAACTTCCACCACTTTTTCTTTCAATTCGCCATTTCGACTTTGGCTTTGCTCTAGACTTTGAATAGTGTCCTCGTACAGCTTTTTGCATCTCTAACAGTCTATTTCGGCTACTCATGGACTTTCTTTTCCATACGGCGACGCTTTCTCTCTCATGATAGACAGCTTGTTTTCCCTTGCTTATTTCTTGCCTGAATCTTTCTTTCTCTTGATCAATGGCCTTCTTGACGGACCGTTTTTCTTCCTCCATAGCCAAACGGTAGCTTTCTATCTCTTTCTCGATCGCTCTCTTGTTGATTTCTCGTTCTTCTTCCACCAAACGGATGTCGTTCATTCTTTCTCTTTCCACGGCTATGAATTGACTCCGGCCGGCCTTCTGTATTTTTGCTTGTAATAGAAGGGCATCTTTTTGATAAAGAGTGTTCTTGTCGCTCAAATCTGCATTTAATTTCTTCAATCGCCTAATGATCCCGCCCCGCCGCCAACCTCTAAGCTTGCCTTATAGAGCTCGCTCGCATGTTGAGTCTGTTGGATGCCCATTTTCTTTTTAATTTCTTCGAGTTCATTCCGTAAGATATCAGCTTCAGACGGTACCACCCTTGTAAGCTCTTCGAGTGACACTATTGAGCCTTGATCAGATTCGGGAATCATATCGTTTACCCTCAAACGTCTCCAAAGATTGTAGTCTGGGGTGGTCATGTACTCGGTGTCTCTTTCCACTCTAATCCGGTAACAATGGTCCCAAGCCCTCATGATAGTCTGAACTTTCTCTTTGAACTCCCCTTTAAAAAGAAATTCAGTTCGGCTTAACCCGGCGGTGTTGGGAATGAACTGTCGCGATCCGATTTATTGGGACACCAGAAGTGGGGCACAAGCAATTCCTCCATGTAGTCCTAACATCATCAACCAATTGAAATCACCACAACTATATAAAAAGTAATTAACTCTACCGAGCCACGGGACCCTCCATACTATGTCTTCGCCTTGGATATTTCTGAAGAAACCGGCCCATTTTCTTGTTTTCAAGTCCTCTCGCCACTCTTTTGTTAAGTATTCTTGTAAAGGCGAAAAATCTCGGAAGGATATTCCCGGCAGAACCCTCGTCGGTGTTTTCCACATGTGGCTTTGAATCCATACCTATAACAGTTGTGCGCATCCTCGAAAACGCCCTTCTTCGTGCTTTTGACGGGCATTTAGGGAAATAAAGGTCTCGCCAAAATAGCTGGTATCGGGTTTGCTCGCCGCTTTATCCGCTCAAACAAATCTAGAATGGCCACATCAATGTTTCCCTGCATTCTTGGGAAGATCACCAATCCATATATTCCCAAGGCAAGCATGTCTAACTTTTTCTCCTCATCCGGATGTACAGGTAGGATGTCTCGAATATTTTCCCATGCAAAACATGTACTATCTCCTCAAGTCGATCAAGCCATTGACTCAATCGCCGCTCATTCCGTAAAGGTTTTGAGCTTGGAAGTGTAATTCTGATTCCTCGGAGGTTTTGCGTAAATCCAATCTTCCTGAACATTTTTATGGTTAAGAAGAGCGGTGTATTCTTCTAATGTGGGCATCATGTCTTGTCCATTGAAGGTGAAGCAGCAAAAGGCAGGATTCCAGAACTGAAAAATGGCTCTGAGTAGGGGCTGGTTGACCCGGATGTACATCACCGTGGCAAAGTGTCACCATAACTATCACGGAATCTATCTTGTAATCTCCGGTCCCATCCTTCCTGTGTACTTTGAAGATCCCCTAAGTTATTCTGTTGAAGACTCACGAGGTGTACCCGGCTATCACGCTGCTCACTTGGTAAACCGTCCCCTTGGGCCTTCGGGCCGACTTCGACCAATGTCTAATGCACAAGTTGAGTTCCTCTTTTCTAAGACACCTTTTTTCCATAGTGAAAGACTTTTCGATCGGGTAAACCACTTGATCCAAAGACCTTTATGTAATGCGAATGTAATAATGCATGAAAAAATAGCCAAAAAAAAGGAAACAAGTCAAGATCGGATATAATTAATTAATACACAAATAAAAGGACGAATTAAATAAGGTAAACAAACAAAAACAAAGAAACCTATTTATCCGTCTAAAACACCTAAGGTTATCTGATGGCTCTAAAGGGGTGGGTTTCTATGTTCTCTACATGCAGTGTTGGTGCTAAGAGGTACCCGAATTGTCCTTGCTGTCCTCTACTAAGAGTAGAAAGGCCCCCGATCATCACCCATTATAGGCTCCTTTCAACCGGGTTTAATTCAGGGGGACCCATTCGCTTATGCTCGCACGAAGGAACGATATCCTCATTTAAAGCATAAGGTACTCGAGCCCCAAGGTACTTGCTAGGCCTACACGGGAGAACGATATCTCCACGAAAGCATTAGCGTTTTCCCCCCACTTAAAAAGACGGGTTTATATGCCATATTTTAAATGCGTTAAAATAAACGCGCAATTATAACCGAATGTTAATTTAATAGTCACTTTAATCCGGAACTTCTAATATTAAGACGGTAATTATTTTAAAAGCTTGACTCTCATTTGTTTTTTTTTTAAAAAACAAAAAATTAGTCCCCAGCGGAGTCGCCATCTGTAGCGATATCCCTTTTTTATCGCTAAAAAAATGAGGATTTTTGAAAGGTGTTTGTGATTCTTTTGGATATAAAATATTTATTCCGTGAGGTTTTAAAAGAAACCGCATTTTAAAAAAAATGGAGTCGCCACCGGCCACTTAGGTAGGCCGGACACCATAAAACCAGAGATTCATAAAGATTGGGTTCGGGAGTCGGTTACAGATGGGGAAGGATTAGCACCCCCACACCGCCCAAAATTCGTACTTTAATAATTACCGCTTTATTAATGTTGGATTTTCTGGGTTAAAGTGACGATTATTTTAAAATTCGGTTATAATTGCGAATTAATTTTAAGGGCCCCATTATCTGAGAGTAAACGCTCAACCACTATCACTACGCCTGATACTGGCCCCGTTTACGCTCGGATAAAAGGACACCGCATTAACAATTTATATATCATATGCGATTTTAGTGGCAAAAATATAAAACATGGCAAAATATTTAAATGCAATAAATATTGACATAACAGAATACTAATCTAACATAAATAATATATTAGACTAGAACATGCATATATACATATTAATCTAAATAATAGATAAAAACAATCAGTAACATGTCGAATAACAAGGCAGAATAAGTACGTATAGATTTAACAAATATTTCAAAAAGACATGCATACTAGTAATAAAACATATTTCAACATATATGGGACAATATATCATACAAAAAAAGTAAATATACTAGCATGCAATCCTTAAAAAAAACATACACACATACAAAAATACAAAATATACCATGTACGAATCAACTAAAACATAACATGCTTAATATGAATAACCGGATAAAAAGATACATGACTATTATAAGCTTAATACACATATATATGTAAACATAAAATACGAGGCATATACGAGGGACATAAAATAAAACAATAGAATACATCAACATATACGATTATAATATGAACATGAGTATTTACAAAGAAAAAAACAGATGTAAAATGAAAGAAAAATAAAAGTCAGTGGCAGAAATTAAAGAACAATAATATGTAATTTAGGGACGAAATTGCGAAACAAACTGAACCTAAAAGGATCACAACTGTAATTAGACCAAGGGGCAGACCCAAAATGAAATGTTCAAAAACGCGGGATGGCTAAAGGCATAATTTTACCATTTAAAACCGATTCGTGTAATTTAGGGACCGGATTGCAAGATTTTGAAATATCAGGGGCTGGGATTGTAATTATACCATGCGCGAGACAAAAATGAAAATATTGGAAACGCTGGGGATTAAGTGTGTGATTTACCCATTTCAAAAATAATAACAATTATATAAACCCCTCTTTTAGACCGAAACCAATTTTTCAGCCATTTCCTTCATTTTTCGGTTTTTATAACTCAACGTGTTCTTCATTTTCTCTCAAATCCCCCATGAAACCTGTAGATCCGGCGGCCGTCGCCAGTGTTCTCGTCGTCGCCGCCGCCGCTAACCGGCGCCGGCGAGCCTCCAAAACCTACCAAAATAACCCCTTTCCATCCTCGACACAAACCGAGGTTGATTGTAAGATACACCTTTATTCGCCCTAGATCTAGGAAATACGAACCAAAAAAAACATTTTCAACCAAAAACAAAACTACAAAGGGGGCCTTCCCCTTCCTCCAGTTCACCATCTCTGGCTTGGGGAAGCCGAAAAGCTTGTCACTGAGGAAGGGAGACCCACGGACGGCGACGGTAAGACCTCTTCTCTTTTTTTTTTTGTTTATCCCTTTGTATATGCATGCAAGAAAACAAATAAGAAAAGGAAACAAGTGTTTACCACTGGACTGACTTTTGATTATCACTTGACTGGTTACAGCTTTCAGTTTTTTTTGTTACAAGATCTCTGTTACAACTCTCTTGTTTTTTTTGTTACCACCTCTCTGTTACAACTCTCTTTTGTTACAAAGTACTCGTTTCATATATATGCTTCTTTGTTTTGTACAAGTTGCATATTACTGCTTTTTCAGATCTGGACTGACAAACGTCTTGCTTGTTGTGTTTGACATGTTCTGACCACGGTGGTTGAAGACCGGCATGGTGGCGGTGTGGGGGTTCTGCCAGCGGCCAGACGCGTTCTCGGCCGTTAGATCAGATCTGATCTAACGGTCGAGATGGCTTGAAGGACGAACGGCCTGGATGAAGCCTCGATTTGGTGAGACAGCTCCAGATCTTGCCACGTGGAGCTCCGCAGTCGAGGAGTCAGAACGCGTGGGGCTCACGCGCGCGTGGGATATCAAAGCGTCCGCGCGTGGCACTTGAACGGTCCATACGTGTGGAACACGCGGCTGGCAGATATTTTGGCTTCTTGGTTGGATCGTGGCCGTTGGATCAGATCTTGATCCAACGGCCCACAGTCACCTGCACACAATAATTGTAATTAAATAGGGTTTGGGTTTGGGCCTTGTAATAATATTAGATTTGTAATTGGACTTGGACTGTAATTTTTATTTGGGTTTAATATATTTAATTTTTTGGATTTCATTTTATATCAGCCCATTAATAATAATATAATTAGTATTATAATAGCAATACACATACATACGCAAACGCATATTTATACAAACATTAATTAATATAACATACTAGCATACGTACAATAATCATACCCATAATTAACATAACATCTATATACATTAAACAAATACGTTCAGATTTATAGATACATACGCGACACCCATACACTATTAATACGTATACATACATAGCTTATAATATACATGCACACCACACCTTATATATTAGTAATACTCATGCAAACAATAAATATAATAAGTATACATGCAACACTAATATGTATTTATTGTGTAAAAATGAGTGATTACAACTACTTTCAAGACAACTTAGTGGGATCTCGCCCGAGGTTGTACAACCAGCTAACACGAGCTCAAATCAAGTCGTGGAAAGATTTGGCTAAAGCTTTCACCGACCAAGACAAGCATATAACCGACATGGTCCCTAATCGACTTCTGTTTTGCAAGGAATGGAACAGTAAACGTGATGAAAGCCTCCGAGAGTACGCCAGAGATGGCGTGATATAGCGGCACAAATCTAGCCCCACTTTGTGAAAATTAGATCTTTTCGATGTTCATGGACACCCTAAAAGGAACGCTTATGATTGTTTGATCAGCAATCCTATTAGCAATTACGCCAAGATGATTATGATCAAAAAGCACATCAAGGCCGCCATTACGAGTGGGACAATTAACGGGGAGAACCTTCATGCATGCACTACAAGAAGAAGGATCACGAGGTTAACAACACTTATGAGGCTGTCAAGAACCTCACTATCTCCCAACCCTAAGCCACGATGGGGAATGCCCGAAACTTCAAAAAAAAGAAGACAGGGACCCAAGAGGGAGGCGAGAATAGGTCCTTCACTCCCTTAACAATGTCTTACAAAGAATTTGATTTGCAGTTGTATAAGGTAGATCTAGTTCGGCCTTATCATGTCACACCTTTCAACCCGCCTTACGGGCGTGGTATGACCCCAAGGCACACTACGAGTACCACGCCGATATGGGCATTCAATTGAAAACCGTGGTGGCATTCAAGAAGTTTGTTCAGAATTTGATCCGGATCAAGTCTTGCAGTTAGGAGAACCAAGCACGCCAACAACCCCTACCGAGTCATAGAGGGCAAGGCGTAAATGCTCTTGAAGAAGCGTATGCCCGAAAGGCTAAGGTGAATGTGTTTGAGATTCAGTCTCCATTGAGATGGGTATTTCAAAGAAGGTTAGCATGGAGCGTCTTATCGACCTAGGAATGGTATTCATGAAGAAGGGTTGTGGACCATATTGTGAGTATCATCGCGAAGGATTATGAGATACAAGATTGTGGGAAGTTCCGCCAATTAATTGTAATATGATGGACGACAAAGAAATCGAGTTTTTTGAGAAAGAGGAAGGAAGGAATATAAAGTCTTTGCGTCAGAGAATCAAGACACCAAGTACAACGCAAAGAGACCACTTGTCCTTAGTTTCAAGCCAGTTGAGAAGAGTGCCCCTAAGGTGGCCCCAAGGTTATAATTTCTTCTCCAATATCCTTTCTTTCAAGGATGCACATCTGGTCCCATGGAAGTATATCGCAAGTGTTTGGGCACCAAGAACCTCCAGCTCACAAGATGGTGTGAAGGTAATGACGAAGACAAAACCCTCTCCAGAAGGGCCTGTAGAACCAAGTCCTAAAGGGGTAAATAGTGTAGGGTATTTCACGAGAAGATGACGGTGTTACAGTCCCGAGGCACCCAAAGCAGCGAAAGGACAAAAAAGAGGAAAATAAAGAAATTAGGGCCAATTTGGAAAAGATATTCGGAGAGGAACCGCCTCAAAGATCAAGGAACTAGTCATGGAGACCCAGGCTCAGGAATTCTTGAGATTCTTGAAACACAGTGAGTATATTGTTGTGGAACAACTCTAGAAATAGCTAGCTTGGATTTTGGTACTCGATCTCCTGCTCAACTCAGAAAAGCATAGCGACGCGCTGTTAAAAGTTCTAAATCAGACTTTCGTTACAAGTGATATTTTAGTGGGGAATTTGGATCGGATCATCGGTCATATCACCGCCGACAACTACATCACCTTCAGTGACGATGAAATATCAGAAGAGGGTAGGGGATCCACCAAGGGGGCATGTGTTACCGGGAGTGTTGATTGACAATGGCTCCACTTTGAATGTTATGCCTTTGGCTACTCTGTAACGTCTGCCAATCGACAGTTCGTACATGAAGCCCTGTCAGAATACAGTGCGAGCATTTGATGGGATCCCAATGAGATGTGGTCGGGAATATTGAAGTATCCCTGCTCATTGGCCCTAGTGAGTACATCGTTGATTTTATGGTCATGGACATCCGACCATCCTATAATTATCTTTTGGGAAGGCCATGGATACATTCAGCCGATGCAGTCCCGTCTTTGCTACACCAGAAATTGAAGTTCGTTATTGAGGGAAAGTTGGTCACAGTCAATGCCGAGCAAAACATTATCATTTTGGTAACTTTTGTCGCACCATATATCCAAACTGGTGAAGAAGCAATGGAATGCGTTATTAGGGCTTTGAAATTCGTCAACGCTACCTTTGTCACCGCGAGGAGCGGATTCCTTGCCCTAAACTATCAAGCTGCACCAAGATGGTGGTATTCAAGACCCTAGGAAGGGGAGCAAGGAAAGGAAATGGCTTCAGGAAGAATATGTGTGGATGCCTCCAACCTATTAGTGTGATCCACAAGAATGACCATTTTGGGCTTGGCTATAGGCCCAGTTTCCTGCAAAGAAAACAAGAGTGGAAGAAGGGGCAAGAACAAAGGAAGCCTGATTCTGAAGGGAAGAAATTCCATTGGCTCCCATCACTTATGAGGATTTCAAGCGTATTTTCAAGTTTGGCAGACTAAGGAACACTAAGATGGAAGTCTAAGAGGCAATCCGAGAAGGTGGTAGATGACTCCGTGAAGAACTAACCTGTAAAGATTTGAAGGAGATAGAAATGAATGTGATTGGCAAGGATGATAGGATTGTCCAACCTTTGGCCAAGATCCGCCTGTGCTTCCTTGGTGAAGAGCTCAACAATTGGACCTGTGTGGGCATGCCTATGGTTTTTAGGTCTAAATCAAAGTAATGCCCCAAACAACCACGTTACTTTTGGCCCGAGAGTAACGTGCATCCTTTGTAAAAGGGCAGCTATGTCACTTCCTATTTGCTTTCAATAAAATGAACATTTCTATATCCCCTTCTCAAATAGCAAACATAACATGCATTCCATTCATTATTTATTGGTTTATTATTTCATGTCACAAGTTATTCCTTTCCATTTCCAATGCATAGTTTCAAACTTGTACAGGCCCCTTAGTATAAACTATATGAATGATTTGGAACCTAATCTCGAGGTGGATTTTGAGCGACCCACCTGCTTGGCATAGATCGATAAGGAAGATGACGAGGTCCCAGATGAGTTGTTAAGGCTAATGGCAAGTGAGGAAAAGAAAATCCTGCCACATCAAGAAGAAGTGGAGATTTTGAATTTGGGGACTAGCAAAGAAAGGAAAGAGGTGAAGATCGACAATTACCTTTCGCTAAAGGTTAAAAAGGATTTGGTGGAACTACTTCTAGAATTCAAGGATGTGTTTTGCAAAGACATATCATGATATGCCAGGTTTGAACATGAATATCATGGCACACAAGCTCCCTATAAGGCTAGAATGCAAGCTTGTCCAACAAAAGCTCTAGAGGATGAGAACAGACATGCTGCTAAAAATCAGAGAATAAGTAAAATAAACATTTGAGACAGATTCTTAAAGGTTTCCAAATACCTGTAATGGGTAGCCAACATATTATCAAGAAAAATGACGGGAAGGTATGCATGTGCGTGGATTATAGGGACCTTAACAGGGAAAGTCCCAAAGACAACTTCCCCTTGCCCCACATTGATACGTTAGTTGGCAACACAACCGAAAATGCTTGGTTCTCATTCATGGATGGTTGTAGACCCTCTAGAAGAAGTGTGTTATGAATGCTAGCAAAAGGGCAAAATGTATGTATTAGTAAAATAGTGCCAAGAGTCTTTTTCGTGCAAGTATACACGGTCTACAAGTAATATAACAGTTAAGCTTAGTATTGACCCCACAAAGATTGACTTGGAATTCGATTGTTTGATTGTTACTTGCCTTAGAAGAAAAGATGTTTGTTTTGAAAGTTTGTTAAAAAGAAAAGAAATAAAAGTGAAGTAAAGATGTTGGCAAGGAAGGCCTTTTAATGATTGATGAGCGCTGGCAGGGAATGCTTGAGTTTAATGTTGTTCATCCAGCCTTTGTTGGCAAACTGTCTGGGCATTGTTTGTTGAGCAGATTCAAGATTAGCAATGCCTCTCTTGATGGTCATTAACCTAAATCGATTATGTGAAAACCCCTATATCTCTATTGTGAATGTTTTTAAATGGTCCAAGTTGATTAAGAACCAATCTATACTCCTAGGGGGTAGATATCACTTTCAAAGTAAGTTCATCTACTTGAACGACTTATCTCGAAACTTCTCTCCTTAGTATTCAACAATTTAATTGTTGCCACCCCAAGTCTGTTAAGACATTGGAAAGCAATAGGCCAACTATGCCAGCTATCACTTGGTAGAGTACTTAGGAAAAGTTGAAGTATAGGAAAACATTTGCCAAAACAGAATTGTCATTAAAGAAAACTAAGGCATGAAACAATGTTTAAACCAAACATCCCTCACCAACTATGAAATTAGTTCATGGTGAAGGATTTAACCAACAAAACCATAACCGTTGTCAAATACATCATCATAAAATAAAAATAAAACAGCTTGAACCAAAGAGAATAGGCGAGAGGGGTCTCTCGATGCAGCCCTCAAATCTAGGCTCGACCAAGGGGTTAAACCACCCTTCTTTGTTGCAGCCGACTATCACTGTCGAGCACCCAACACCTTACTCCGATCACTCCTCCTCCTTCACGCCTCTCTCGTCGTGATCCCCCCAAATGCTTGATTGGTTGGTGTTTATATAGGCGCAAGGGAAGAGAATAGGATAAGTTCTTCATTTAAATTTCAAATGCTCCAAGGATAAGAGATATAGTCTTATCTGATTGGTGTGATAGCCTATCAAGCTAGGGTTGACGTCATCATGCCGATGTTGCCTTGGCATACAAGCTTGGCATGTCGTTGCCAACATAGCTTGGCATCATCTTATCTCGCTATTTTTCTCGAATTTGATCTATTTGCGATCTTTTAGGAGCCCGATCATGTCCTATTTTTTTCGGGTTCAACAACCTTTTCGCATGGCATCAAAGTCACTTTTGGAAACAAGTGCTTGGCACTATCTGGTCCTTCTATGCCAATAGCACTTGGCATTCTCCTTGGCAATCCTAACTGTGTTGCTTTCCTGCGCCTATTCCTATGCCAAACCTACAAAATAGCCACAAAACAACCCTTCACATTGGCATAGATAGAATACTAAACTCCTTATGCAAATGCATGATTCTAACAACCTAATGCAACTAAATGTATCTAAAAACAAGCAAGAGGAATGTAAAATTGGCATTAAAATAGTACTTTTGGAGAGGTAACACACCCCAAACCTAACTCATTTCTTGTCCTCAAGTAATGCAAACAAAGAAAGGAAATAAAAACTGTGAAAAAAGTTACCTCAACAAAATTTTGGTTGCAATGCCAACAGATGCTGGCAAGTAGGATTTGGCTCTATTTCTATCCTCGGTATCTCAGTGCAATATTTCCAAGCAGGTAATAATTCAAGTGCAACAATATAACTCTAGTCTAAGTTCATGAATAGTGCATGATGTGTAGGCAATATGCATCCAATATCCCTTCACCCTTAGCCAATTCTACTACCTAAACTCATATCTTTTTCTTTCTTTTTCTTTCTCATCGAGGGTTCTATTGGCATTAATTTGCTTGCTTCGTGGATACATTTAGCGTGAGTGATAAGAGGGAGCATACCACGAATCCCTACCTTAATCCAGACATCGCTAGGGCTTTATCTTCAACTCATACCCTAGGTTTTGGACTTGAGAACTAAGAAGGAGCTACCATGAAGCCCCAAGTAACTTATTATCCCTAAGTAGAAGAGAGTTCATTTCTTTTATTGCCTTGGGTAACATTGTTGCCTTATTTATTTTTCTTTTACCCTAGCATCATTTTTTCTTTTTATTTCTTTTTTTTTTCTTTTTTTTAGAATCTGAGCATAGTTTCAAATAGTCTAAGTTTGCTAGGAACTAGATACATATCACGATTAAGTGTAAATTCAATTCCCTAAACTAGAGATCAATTGCCAAGCAATCTTGGCATACTACCTTGCTGGCATGGCATGAAAACTAAAGATTACAATTTCCTCATTGACATATACCTAGATCAAATTAAACTTGCCTAACAAGTGCTAACATTCTTCAAAATTAAATTAAGGCAAAATTTTCTTCTTTTAGCGGGTTCGGTATGCATCTAACCTATATGACCTATATGGCATGGCAACAAAAATTAAACATGAAATGCATGACATAAATGTGAGGAAATGCACACCCCAAACCCAAGATGTGCATTGTTCTCAATGCATGAAAAACACATATATATACAAAGTTAAAATAGAAAAATAAAATGCATGATCATGTGGATGTAATGTAATGGAATGCAAAAGAGTTTAAGTAGAAGAGGACTTCTGAGACTTCGCCCATGTGACTCAGGTCTTCCTTTGACAAAGCTTCCACGATTAGAGCTTTATGCTTGATTCGGGTCATTGGTGGCTTTTAGCAAGAGAGGCTCCAACTTCCTCCTTCATCTTGGCAGTTCAACTGGGCAAAGTAGCCTGGCTTAACTTTGGGTCTTTTTGACTGAAATTTCTCCGATTCGGATGAGGAATCGGTGTTGGTAGATTCAACTTGCACCGGGACACAGGAATTGTGGCATTTGATTCAGAACTGGCCTGGCTTAATCGACTAATTAAATGCTAGACGGGCCGGGCCGCTTAACTAGAATGGTTGGACTGGCGGGCGTGTCATCTTCATTGCTCAAGGGCTCGGCATGGAAAATCGGGAAAGGTGGCACCACTTCAGGGGATAGTTTTTCAAGCACCTCCTAATAATAGTGTCCTTGCCTTGGTGTAATGCTCATCTTAGCATTAAGATCCTTGGCTACCTCTAGCTTGTAGAGAATAATTCATCGGGCGATGGTAAACTTGGGACAACACGGCAACAAACTGGTTGGCATGCTCTTCGGGCATATTGCCCGGCTCGCTTTAGGTTTTGGCTTTGTGTGGCAGCATTGACCTTTCCTTTTCCTTTGGCTCAATAGCCATGAGATTTTTCCATATGGCAGCCGTGATTATTGTTCCTTTATAACTGCCTCGATCTTCATCAAGCCTAGGCACATCATGGCACATGTAAATGTCGTAAATAATTAAAGGGAAAAAACAAACTACCTTTACCTTTCGCAGTTGCACTTATAAGTCTCATCGATGATGATTTTGCCAATGTTGATCTTGTGTCCTTCTACAATGGAGTGCAACAAATCAGCCCTCTTCCGAGACAGCCTCATTATGAGTTGTAGGCAACAAATTTGCCTTGATAAAGTGATTCCACTACAAGATCTCTGCTTTAACGCTAACTTCTTCATCGTCCCGTGTCCCGTCGATGAAATCGCCCAAATTGTACTAGGCTCAAATAAGTCCGCCAATAGTTTCTTACATTTTCCAAAGGGTCATAGACTCAAAGATAGTCAAAGTGCTCATCTACTATATTATTCAAATAAAATAGTGAGTTAACATGCCCTTTATCAAAACGCATACATTTACCTCGAATCATCAAGAACGAAAAATCTTTTATTACAAGATGTGCGTAAAATTCTTGCACAATGGTGGCGAGATCTCTCCTTTTGATGGCAGAAAGAACTCCACTTATGCATGTCGACAATGGCCATGAACTCCGGCGGGAATCTCACAATGGTGTCAATTTGAAGTCAAAGTGCTTCTCATGCACGAAGGATCTTGAGGCAAAGCCTGTTTCAAACTTTCTTGCATTTCTTCATTGAAGAAATGTTTAAAGGGAGTAGATGAAGATGCCATGAAGATAAGATTTGAATCGGTTTGAAGGAGGGGAAGAGAAAAGATGGTTGGTTTCTTGAATCTTGCTTGAAAAAAGAGAGTAAGAAAAAGGTTTTTTTTTCTTGTCCTTGGGAAATCAGCTAGGGCAAAAAAAGTAAAAGATGGAGTGGTCATAATGATGAAATTTCAAGAGTTTTAATTGGAAAAGATTTGAAAGTGATAAGGGATAAGTGATAAGGATTGGGTACGAATATGAAGTGATAGGATAATTAAGATGAATTTATTTCTAACCTAACTTGGGCGGCTAGGGTTTAATACTTCAAGAAAAGTAGTCTCCCATTTGATCAAACTAGGTTTTCCTTCCTTCTTCCTCATGTAAACCGACGATGCCAAGTCAGATTGGCATTGTGCATGGCATCGCTTTTGGCAAGCATACCGCTTTGTCTCTCGCATCAATTTTGCATACACTAAAAGAAATTTCAACACAAAGAAGGGAATAAAACAAAAAACAACAAAAACAAAACTCAATCCTAAAACAAACAAAACAACTACCCTAATATCTATAAAGAGTTTAGACTCGACGATGTTTAATGTTAACTCGCCAAGATGATCACCCCTTGGCATTGTTTCGATTACCTTTCATGTAATGCTTAAGACGCTGGCCATTCACCTTGAAAATTTCTCCCATTCTTAAGTTCTTAATGTCCCAAATTTCATGGGCGATGGTGTAACAACTTCATAAGGACTCATCCATCTTGATTTGAGTTTACCTAGAAATTGTTTAAGTCGGGAATTAAACAATAGAACATGCTGGCCTATCTCAAATTGCCTTGGCATTATCCTACTATCATGCCAACATTTTTCTTTCTCCTTGTAGATCCTAGCATTCTCATAGGCTGTGTCTTGTATTCCTCTAACTCATTGAGGTCGAGTAACTTTTTTCTCAAAGACCTCTTCATGCCATATCCATTTTTCTGATGGCCTAGTAGGCTTTATGTTCAAGTTCAACTAGCAAATGCCATGGCTTACCGAAAACAAGTCAAAATGGTAAAGAACCCAAAGGAGTTTTAAAAGCAGCCCTATAAGCCCACAAGGACTCATCTAGTCTTAGAGGCCGCCTTTTCCTTGTTGGATTTACGCTTTCTAGAATGTTCTTGATCTCCTTATTTGAAATCTCAGTTTGCCCATTTGTCTGTGGGTGGTATGCTGTGGCAATTCTCTGCTGTATTCCATATCTGCACAAAACTTTAGAGATTTGACTACATTTAAAATGAGTACCCTTGTCATGAATTATTGCTCTGAGAGCACTAAATCGGGTAAAATATATTTGTGCAAAAACTTGGCAACAACCTTGGCATTATTTGTTGGCAGGGCAACAGCCTCTACCCACTTAAATACATAGTCAACAGCCACAAGAATATATACATTACCGAATGATGGAGGGAAAGGACCCATAAATTCTATCCCCCACACATCAAATAAATCCACATGCATAATATTTTGAAGTGGTAGTTGGTGTCATTAGAGATGCTTCTTGTTTGTTGGCATCAGTCACATGCCTTAGCATACTCATGGGTATCCTTATATAGAGTCGGCTAAAAGAATCCAAATTGTAGCACCTTGGCAGCAGTCTTCATCCCGGCAAAGTGACCTCCATATGATGCAACGTGGCACAAATGCAATATGTTATGTTGTTCATCCTCGAGCACACACCGACAAATCACTTGGTCAGCACATTGTTTGAACAATATTGGTTCATCCCAATAGTATTGCCTAACTCTCGTAGGAATCTTTTCTTGGCATTGTATGCCAATTCTAGTGGAAGAATATTGCTCACTGTGTTGTTGACAATGTCAGTGCATTCATGGCATAGCATTCAATGCAAGCAAGTATTCATCACGAAATTCATCTTTAATAACCTTAGTCTTACCATCTTCAATATGATACTCTAAATGTGAAAGGTGGTCAGCTACTAAGTTTTTGCCGCTTTCATGTCTCTCGATCTCTAGGTCAAATTCTTGAAGCAAGAGCGTCCTGTCGGATTAGTCTGGGCTTGGCATCCTTCTTTGCCAAGAGATACTTCAAATTTGAATGATCTGTATAAACCACAACCTTGTTACCAAATAAATAAGATCTAAATTTGTCAAGAGCAAATACAACAAAGAATAATTTTTTTCTCGCTTGTAGAGTAATTGTTGTGCTTTATTCAAGGTTCTCATTGGCATAGTAAATGGCATGAAAACCTTGTCATGCCATTGGAGCAATTGTATAAACCACAACCTTGTTACCAATTAAATAAGATCTAAATTTATCAAGAGCAAATACATCAGCAAGAAATTCTTTCTCGGTTGTAGAATAATTGTTGTGCTTTTATTCAAGGTTTTATGGCATAGTAAATGGCATGAAAAACCTTGTCATGTCGTTGTCCCAAAACTGCTCCAACGGTATAGTCACTAACATCACACATGAGCTCAAATGGCTCATTTCAATTCGGGTGCTATGACTATAAGGGCATCAATCAATTTCTTTAAGTTCCCGAAATGCTCTCAAACAAGAATCACAAATGCAAAAGTGGCATTATGTTCCAACAACAAGCATAAGGATTTAGTAATTTTGAAAAAATTTTAATAAACCGCCGATAAAAACTAGCTTGACCTAAAAACTTCGTAGATACCTATAACCATTGTTGGCAAAGTGGTAATTGCTTGATTACTCCACTTTGGCTTGATCAACTTCTAGCCCTTTGCTAGTCACCTTGTGGCCGAGTACAATGCCCTCCTTTACCATGAAGTGTCATCTCTCCTAGCTCAACACTAGGGTTTGTTTCAATGCATCTCTTTAAGACTTGCTCCAAAACTACGATGCATTCCCAAATATTTTACTGTATTAATCAGAAATCATCCATGAATACTTCTATGTTGTGCTCGATCATATCGAAAAAATGGACATCATGCAACGTTGAAATATTGCAGGCGCATTACAAAGACCGAATGGTATCCTTCTAAAAGCAAACGTCCCATAAGCATACTTCAAGTGATTTGGCAAAGTGGTTTAAGCTTCAACTCAGGTGCTCAATTGATGGTTTAGGATCTTTTGTCTCTCTTTCGCCAACTGTAGTGGCTCGGAAAATATTTTTCATCTTCATTTCCAAGGCTGATTCCTCGTAGTCCTCAAATAGTTTAGCTATTCCATCAAACATGCTGCCATCAAATTTTGTATCCCGCATAATTGTGCCATGTCCACAAATAAATGGACTCCATCATCTACTCAACTTGATAATCATCGTGTTCATCTACACATTTCAAAGCTTGAAACACATTAAAAGTAACATGTTGGTCATTCATACGCATTGTTAGTTCTCCTTTATGAACATCAATATGAGCCCTACCGTGGCAAGGAATGGCCTACCTAAAATAATCAAAATAAT